>CM057137.1:12371844-13571844 GCA_029964075.1 Patiria pectinifera | reverse complement strand
GATGTGTTCACCTCTTAAAATTATTTCAGCCCATTTTAACTGGACCTGCCAATTTTCAGGATTTTACTACCAAACCGAATAATGTTTTCCATATTAGAACCAAACTGCTAATATATACCGCCTCTTTTGTACATTTAGGCCACGCCCACAAAATGGGTGGAAATTAACTGGTGTTCGAATGCTAGAATGTTATATTTTATGTTTAAGTTTATTTCAAACCATAGAAAAACAAGGAAAATGGATGTTAAATACAGTTTTTATGAGTTTGTATTGTTTGCACCCCCTTTTAAAAAAAATCAAGCTCCGCCCCCAAAATGGGCAAGATCCAGGATGGGTCCCGATCTTAAAATGAATTCTAGCCCATTTTGACCCCATTTGCCAGATTTCATGCTTTTACCACAAAGTGCACGATTTGGGCCAAAAATGGACCTAAGCAGCTCCACTATTTGGCACGGTGATAGCATGGCACTAAGCATGGGCGTCAATCAGTGGGGGGATAAAAGTAGGGGGATATCATATCGTTTGTCCCCCCCCTCCCCCCCCCCCCACTCAAATAAAAATTGTAGCCCTCATATAATTCTATAGCTCAGAATAGGTGATTCAATGACTCCAAACTCGAAAATGATGTTTAAATGATGATCTTTTGCTAAAAAAAATTGGTTAAAGTGGTCAGAAATTGCCTCAGATTGTACTACAGAGTGTCTAGAATCCAAACATTTTCGAGGCCCTTAAGCGGGCCTCGAAACCTACGCTGTTAGGGCTTTGCGTTGCAATCAAGGTGTGTCGTTCCCCCACCCTCCTTTTGAGAAGTAATTGCCGCCCTTGGCATTTAGAACCATTTGGCTCAGCGCATTGAGTTCGGTATGGCACCATCCTTTGGCTCGACAGGGCTGTCATGCTATCATCGTTCCGAGTGGCAGTGGAACAGCACCATTCTAAACGCTGTGCCATTGCCGTGCCGACACAATCATTTGACACAAAAGTCGTGTCTTTTGACAGAAAAACTCATAGACAAAATTGTACCTACCCCTACTCCAAAGATGATGTAGGTCTTGGTTGCATCTTTCTGAAATTAAAATATTTTGTTATTAACTTCATAACATGAGGAACACCACATAATTCTTTTCTTTCTTCTTTTTTATTCTTAAAAGTTGGACGAAGAAATTGACTGGAGTGTGGTTTGAACCTGCGACCTCTGGATTACCGTTCCAGTGCTCTACCAACTGAGCTATCCAGCCATATGTTGGCGGTTGTCCATTTTTTTTGCATTCGCTAACAAATTTAATCATGATATCAAAAGGATCCAACTTTATATCATGTCAATTTTTAAATTAAATTAAAATTAACATATCAATATAAGTAATTGAATTTCTTTATTTGGCTATACCAATGCAACTCCAAATGATTCTTTTTCTTTTTGCCAGTTGCTAATTCATTACATCAAACAGTCTCCAGTTTTGAATTTAATTTATTTTAATTCGTTTATTTTAAAATACCTTGAACATAGTCTTTTCCTCCATTTCATAGTCAAACTGAAGCTGCATTTCGGTCGACATGGTGGTATGCTTAAGACAGAAAAAGGTGACAGCCAGATGAAACTAATCCTGATCATTTACAAAAGATCAAAAAGTTATTCAGTTCAAGAAGGTACATGGATAGTAAATGAAAAGAACAAATGAGAATGGTTGGCAATCATAATAAAGTTGATTCTGTGTACATGACACTCACAGGCCTGATATTTTTGCCATATACTTTGACTTCTTTCCAAAAAATCAACTTAGTTTTGCCAGTTCTTTTCTATGCACTTCCGGCTCATCCTTTCAAGAAATTTTTTCCTTGAAATATTTTATCCGTCCTTAGAGGTAGAGTAGGAACTTGTGCATTATGTTAATTCGTGCATTGTTCGTTTCAAGCAACAAAAGTGCTCAAAATCTAAAGAAGGGCACTTAACAACTAACCTGATGAGGTTTTAGCTCAGTGAATGCTGTATATTCCAAGAAAACAATATTCTGGGATCTTGATTTCAAAACATATAAGTTGCCCAGTCATGTTTTGAATTGTGCCCAAAATCAGAGTCCAGGAGACATTCTCATTCAGTCGATTGCAGCTACACGATGTCGCGCACTGAACCGACGAATTATAGCAACCGCGCGTGTGTGTGCGCCGTGTCAATGCTTGCGCATACCCATTTAAAGAAAAATCAAGAACGAACTACTAACTGAAATCTCCAAAAATGCAAATTTAGACACATTGTTGGAAAATGGCCTTCTTTCATTGTTTTTCTTCAAAATAACAGCTTGCCAGAAAGAATGATTTCACAGGGAGTTTGGTCCCATTACTATCTTCAGACCTGGTATGCTTTTCAACAATAATTTCATCAGTTACTTTTTGGATAGCTGCAAATGATGGACGGTAAGTGTTGTCTTGATTATTTCTTTGATGGCTGGGTTTTGTTTTGTTTTGGTTGTTTTTTTTTTAACACAGACTTGTTCAGTTTTTTTTTATTCAACTGTATTTATCGCTGATGAATTTACAAAAAGTTCAAACAGTGCTGGGCAGTTTTGGGTGGTGATATAAACATGACCTTAATTGACTGAAGGGTCAATACTCCAAGCTAAATAAATACAGGCATGGTTTAGCTATTGTGTCGACATGTCATGGTACAAGACGGTACAAATAACTTAATCTGTGAACCCTGTCGATCTAGTCTGTTATTATCAGAACTTCTTTGCATTACAAAGTCTGATTATGACTTACTACACAAAGAAATAATACTGCATAAAAACAAAACGAGTGCCATTACATGTGGTATCTGAAAAATACTTGTTATTGGAATATCCAAAGGGAGAACAGTTTTTACAAATTCTGTTTTCAAAACGGAAAGAAGTTTACATTCGTTTTGTTTATTAAATATGAACTTATTTGATTTGAAAACAGGGGAAAAACAATATATGCTAGTTGCTTAATTGCGGTTTCAGGCCTGATGCAAATTAATGGCATATATAACTATGTTCTCATTACGAAAAACATTTTACAATGTTTTTTTACCTGCTAATGGAAAACCAAAAGCAAGAACAGTACAACTTAAATGTATTTTTTTTTAATGCTCTTCTTGTTTGAGGGTGCGCGCGCTGACCTGAAGTAGCACTCCCCTAGTGTTGTAATACACTGATGCGTACTACTTCGTGAAAACAAAAATTAATAGTTTTGCAGCCTTTTTGGTTTCACGAACAAACACTCACCTTATTTCTCTTATTTCTTGTTGATTTAATATACAAACGGGTGAAAAACAGTAGATTTAATAAATTCAATACATCAAGTGTCCACAACGAGAAACCCAACTGAAAATACTCTGTTTACTCTGTGACACAAAGTGTTGTTTTAGAAGGCGTTCAACTTTAGATGCCGTTTTCTCCGATTGCTAGTTTTTACTGGTATGTACATGAGTGTTACTTCGTGGTGTCACTGACGATATATGCAATTCTATCAATTACCACAACAGGAATGTAACCAAGATTCATAAATACATAGACACAAACACAAGCCACGCCGCTGTCCAAGCACTTGTACTATCCAGACTCGATTATTGCAACTCTCTCCTCAATGGCATTACAAAATATGATGCTGATCGACTCCAACAGCTTCATAACAATGCCGCTTATATCACAATGTCACTTGTTCATACACAAAGAACTTCATAACATAATGCCGCAGTACATAATAGGATAAATTCTCAACCTAAATGCGGCCAGCCAATATTGGCCTCTACTCCAGTAACAACAGAGTTCAACATGTACATTCAAAAGGGCAGGGAACTGGGCCATTTCAATGTCTGCTCCCCGATGCTGGAATACCTTATCACACAGCGTCAGTTCTCTTGATAACTTTAAGGGTAGATTAAAAACTGATCTGTTCTCTCCATGTATTCTGTAACCCTATTCTCCTGCAGTCCCCCTAGTCGCGCATTGTATCTTGTAAAAACGTGCACTATAAAGCATGTTATTATTATTATTATTTCTATCACAAATAAAGCCATTTGGGAGACACTTTAGCGTCAAAGTTATACCTTTGGGAGACACGAGGACTTAGGGAGACATTTGAATGTCTCCTTAATGCCTCAGCTCCTATTTAAGAGGCAACATGTTATTGTCGCAAATAGGCTAGATCGGTTGCTCGTGGTCCAATTAGTAAAAATATAAAATTTGTGGGGGCAGGATAAGGTAAAATTGGGGTTCGGGGTCAGGAAATTCGGAAAAAAAGTCTAATGGTCTAATTTTTTAGTTATGGGTTTGAACCTGTGACCTCTGGATTACCGTTCCAGTGCTCTACCAACTGAGCTATCCAGCCATATGTTGGCCGTTGTCCATTTTTTGTGTGCATTCTCTAACCAATTTAATCATGATACCAAAAGGATCCAACTTTATATCATGTCAATTTTTATATTAAATTAAAATTAACAGCTTGCCAGAAGAAATAAGTTCACAGGGAATTTTAGTCCCATTACTATCTTTAAACCTGGTATGCTTTTCAACAATAATTGCATCAGTTACTTTTTGGATAGCTGCAAATGATGGACTGTAAGTGTTGTCTTGGTTATTTCTTTGATGGCTGGGTTTTGTTTTGTTTTGGTTTTTTTTTAACACAGAATTGTTCAGTTTTTTTAATTAAACTGTATTTATCGCTGATGAATTTACAATAAAAATTCAAACAGTGCTGGGCAGTTTTGGGCGGTGATATAAACATGACCTTAATTGACTGAAGGGTCAATGGTTTAGCTATTTTGTCGACATGTCATGGTACAAGACGGTACAATAACTTTATCTGTGAACCCTGTCGATCTGGTCTGCTTTTATCAGATCTTCTTTGGCATTACAAAGTCTGACTGTAAATTACCAAGCAGGTAGGCAATATTGAGTAAATACCTTTTAAGCAAAGCGTCAACTTCAGTTTAAAGTTCAAATAAATTGTTGACTGTGCGGGACTGTGTATAACCCTCAGCACAGAGTGCTCCTCTGAAAATCATCATGGTATTACATGTGACAACGTAGAATACTTCCAAAAAACTAGAACAGTTTGAAACTTGCTCATTTCAAAACTTGATGGGAAAAGTTTGCATTCAGTTTGTTTAATATTAATTGATTTGTTTAGTAAGAGAGGAAGAAAATTTAAAAGGGAATAACTATTTTCAAAATGAAGTCAGTCAATCTTTTCAACCCCACTTCTTACAACCAATGGAAAGAATATGGTTTTTTTTACGATCAAAAGATACTTTAGGCCCCCAAAAAAAGTCTCTGGTTTCTGGTATGGAGCTTGCCCCAAAAGTGGTGCGGCGACGCGGCCTTTTTTTTTTTTACCTGGTTTTTTTTTTTTTGCTTCAAATGTCTGCTGATGACTGCAAATGGTGCCCGACTAAACTTAGTGCAAATATATGGGAGTCCAGAGAGGCCACACAAATCTTATTCTCGATCATAACCCCTTCTAAAAACACGTTAAAATTGTGCAGGAGCAGAATTCCAGTCAAACCAGTGAGTTTGGCGGTTTTGAAACATCATCTTGTATTAAAAAAAAAAAATTTCATTTTGCCGACGCGCATGGCAACGGCGACGCGCGCGCATACCAGAAACCGGAGATTTTTTTTTTTGGCCTTATTCCGAACACTTCTTTTCCAGTTAGAAAAAAACCCACTGTTTTGATTATGCACATATCAAAATACATACCCAAATAGTTAAAGTTTTAAAATTCATCATTTGAAACAATAGTTTGGATCCATTTTTTCCTCACTGCAAAAGTCATAATATTGATATTTTTGATTAGCGATTTAAGTTTTTTTAAATACTTTTTGCCACCAAAACATGGAGAGTACACCTTAATATGGGAATAACTGTGTGCTTTGCCGGTTTTAAACACTCTGTTTAAGACCGGTTGGAGTCTGGATGCTGATATTCGGTGATGGTAGTTATCCGCACTCCAGACTCCAACCAGTCTTAAACAGAGTGTTTAATACCAACCAAGCGCATAGTTATCCCCATTCATAAATACCTTTTCGGTAAAAAACAAAATCGAAATTTGTCGGTACAAAAGTCAAAACAAGTCAAAAATTAAAAATTTCCCACGAATTTGTTAACAATTTCACTTCAAGTTTTTCAAAACACCCTTCTAGCTATATAATGGAATGTCCAGCTCGTGAGTTAGGAAGTAAATAACTACCTTATGGAAACTGGTGCGCGCGTCGCACGTACTGCACGATGACGCGCAAATGGCAGCTGTGTTGAGTGTGTTTTAAGCCTCCTGTACCTGGGGGTACGGCACTTTGGTATTAGGAGACCAGCAGTGGTGGTACTTCTCAGATTCCTACTGCAAACACTGACCCTGTCAGGTGGGAGCATGCCCCTGAATCTACTGGACCCTAGTTATTTGTCACCCAACTTAATGTTGGGAGATCTACTTTGCAGAGTGCAAAAGTGTAAGAATCATACCTATGACCTATAATGATTCAAACAGCACACTATCACTTACTGTGCCACACTGGGCTATCCCACTCCAAAATGGGACGAATATAACATATGTACACAGCAATTAGGTCAAAATGTGACACTTCAGTGTTTAAGACCAGCCAGCCAGTCCTTATCAACCGTTTAAGACCAGCCATGTGACAGGCTCTCGACCAATAGGAATGGGTAAACTGTCTTAGGTATTTATGGATGTGCAATAATACTCGAAGTAATATTAATGTTATTTGAATACCATAATTGCATATTTACACAACATTTGTATTGTGTAAAGTCATGGATAAAAAGAGGTATACAAAATGTAATATTAGGTTTTCCCCTTCACCGAGGTGTAAACACTGTATATATTCAGTGTGTAACGTCGGTGAAGGGCAAAACCTAATTTTGAATTTACATCACCCAACGCAAATTCCATCTTATGAATAGGTATACACAAACTCCACCGAAAGTCTGATATAGTTCCAACTATATTCATGTAAATTTCTATGAGATCATATTCACAATTGTGATGATTTTCCCACAATAAGGTATACACCTACCTCAGCTGATCTAGTGCTGTTTTCCCAAGTGACGATTACTTCCCCTATGTCAATGCCTATATAATGCAGTTCAAGTTTGTATTGTGAAAAGGGCGTTGAAATGCATGTAAATAGACACTGGGACAAGGTGGAAAGATATCGCGACGGTCAAAGTGTACCGCATGGCCAGGGACAACACTTCATGATATTGTTTGGTTTATCTGAAATATCTAGTAAATCAACAAAGTTCTTGGTATAAACCTACACCCTGTTAAAAACTCTCAAGTAACACTTAGGCCTAATGATCAAGTGTAGTAGTTATCATGAATCTGTGCCTATAAGAAGTTGCACACACTTGAAAGGTGGATGCATGGAATTTAGACCTTTAATGCCAAGTCATAATGTTAGGTGAATTTTCTGGTTGGAAAAGTGAGGTGAAACTTCTGGGTTGG
This sequence comes from Patiria pectinifera, assembly GCA_029964075.1. Lineage (NCBI taxonomy): Eukaryota > Metazoa > Echinodermata > Asteroidea > Valvatida > Asterinidae > Patiria > Patiria pectinifera. The sequence continues at coordinate 13,564,365 of CM057137.1, read as the reverse complement.
ATACTTATATAAAAATTCTGTGTGGAAAGTCAGGTAAAATTCTGATTGGAAAGTTAGGTAAAACTTCTGGTTGGAAAGTTAGGTAAAACTTCTAGTTGGAAAGTTAAGTGAAACTTCTGTTTGGAAAGTTAGGTAAAACTTCTGGTTGGAAAGTTAGGTAAAACTTCTGGTTGGAAAGTTAGGTAAAATTTCTGTTTGGAAAGTTAAATGAAAGTTCTGTTTGGAAAAGTTAGGTGAAACTTCTGGTTAGAAAATTAGGTAAAAGTTCTGATTGGAAGGTTAGGTGAAACTTCTGGTTGGAAAGTTAGGTAAAATTTCTGATTTGAAATTTAGGTGAAAGTTCTGACTGGAAAGTTAAGTTAACCTTCCAGTTAGAAAGTAAGGTAAAAAGTGTAGTAAAAAAAATAGAGCAAAACGTCTGGTCAGAGAGTTAGGTTAAACTAGTCAGAAAGATAGGTAAAACATCTAGTCAGAATATTTAGGTAAAATGTCTAGTCAGAATGTTAAGTAAAACTGCTAGTCAGAAAGTCAGGTTTAACATCTCGTCAAAAGTTAGGTAAAACTGCTGGTCAGAAACGTTAGGTAAAACTTCTGGTCAGAGAGTTAGGGTAAGCTTCTGTTCAAAAAGTTAGGTAAAATTTCTGGTCAAAAAGTTGGGTAAAACTTCTAGTAAAAAAGATAAGTTAAACTCTAAATCATAAAGTAAGGTAACACTTCTAGTTAGAAAGTCCATGTCCGAATTACTTGGATGTGGCTAACAATTACGTTTGCGGCTAGGGACGCGGATGAAGACACTTCTCATGGACATGCGTGTGTCTACTAGCCATAGCCATACTTTGAACGTAGCCATTGGTTTTTGACATAAAAAGCAAACACTGTACTACAACAAAAGAGGTGTTTTAATTGGAACACAAATAATTTATTACACACAATCACATCCTGTATTTGATAAATAAACTTAATCAAAATAAAATCAATATCTCTCTCTTTGAATCCAGTCAGGTAGAAAACTTAACTTGGAATATTTCTTAATACTGATAGGTGAATGCTTCAATAGATTTAAATAAAAATTTGAAATCAAGTCATAGACACTCATGCATTATAAAAAAATTTAACGTGATTTACATTAGGCCAAAAAAAGTCTCCGGTTTCTGGTATGCGCACATTGCCGTAGCCATACGCGTCGGCAAAATGAAAAAAGTTTTTTTTTTCAATGAAAGCTAATGTCTCAAAACCACCAAACTCACTGGTTTGACTGGAATCCTGCTGCTGCACAATTTTAATGTGTTTTTTAGATGGGGTTACGATCGAGTATAAGCTTTAATTGGCCTCGATCTGGACTCCCATATATTTGCACTAAGTTTAGTCAGGCACCATTTGCAGTCGTCAGCCGACATTTGAAGAAAAAAAAAAATTGTAAAAAAAAAAAAAACGCGCGTCGCCGCACCACTTTTTGGACAAGCTCCATACCAGAAACCAGAGACTTTTTTTTTTGGCCTTAGCAGGTGAACTTCAATTAAATCAATTAAAAACATGCAAACAAACTTTAAAAACAAAACACTGTTAAAGGCTGTTTTTATAACTAGTTAGTAAATCAACCAATGAAAAAATGAAACAAAATTATGAACTGAAAATGTATTGTATGTGTATAAAAGGAACACAGAAACATGCAATTTAACCAAATATGATTCACAGCAGTGTTAACTTAGGTCTGGAGATGGTTATAAAAATATTGTAACAAATTAATCATTCTTTGACACATAGTTTGTGCAAAAATACAATTAATAAAAAGTGCAAGAAACAAAACAGACATGCACATCCCTAATAAAAATAATACATGCACAAAGAAAACGAGTACACAAAAGAAATAATTTTACAAATTTGAATGATTGAACCTTGTACCCCTTTGCCACTGAAGGCATTGGGATAGTACACAAATATTGAGTGGCTCAGAATGGAATGGGAGGAATATTATCGCAAGGTAAAATCTGGACTTTTCAAAAGTCCAGATTAATTACCGAGCGATAATATTCCTCCGATTTCACAATTTAAAGCCACTCAATATTTGTTTTATATAACTGACATATAGATCCTTGTCATTTGATTTCCTGTTAAAATGAACTTCAATTTCAATACAAAATTGGTGGGAAATGTATTTCTCTCTTCCAAACCACCCCTTCACGAAATGTTTGAACCCAACTCAGTAGCTACTGCTCTTGGGAACAGTACGCGCTACGCGCAACGCTGAAACGTGCACACCAGCATGCATTTGCACACAAACACCGCGTCCTGGAACAAGGGTGATCCCAACTGTTGAATAGTAAATCCCATTCACCATGGGCGAATGGGACTTTTTGAGCCCCGGCGTGAATGGGAGTGAATAATGAGTGTCAAGTGATGTGAGTTCCACCAATCAAATGACAAGGATCTGTAGGTAAGTTATATAAAAGTTGATAGTCCCACAACTGTAGAGTCTGTAGACCAGTCCAGGGACGTGATCACTGCACACACACGAGGCCCCCATCAATGGCGAAAGCATTGCGCTAGCTATTGTTCAGATTATCCCTCATGGGCCATTGAAGGGGGCCACCATGAATATACAGTGATTGGTCAATGGCCGAAGTCAATTAAACAACATCAAAGTATCGACTTCAAGGATGCATAGTAAGACAATTGTAACCATTACTCCTCATTTACATACTGTTTTGAAGCCTCCAATCGGAGAAGAGCTGGTTTGCGGCAATGTTGAATGTTCTTAGACGTATCGACTCGTAACGATCCAGGTCAGGGTAGAAACGTAAACCGGTCAAGAGTTCGACGTCCTTGACTGAGGCAACGTGAGTCTCCATGAAATCAGGGGTCATCTGCAAAAAGATCAAAATCAAAATGGGTGAAATTAGTTGGTCAATTCTGATGGGCCACATTGGCTCTCGACAGACTTACTATTACTATAATATTTTAATGGATCAAAAGCTTTATCAGATTATCCAAATTGTACCAAATTAAATTGTCTCGTACCTGACACGTCTGAACGCCATCTTTGTTCTGAAGAATGAATGAGAGCGGTTCTAGTTTGTTACAAGCGGCATCGTCAACGGCCTTGCCACCATCCACGCACCGATTGATTACAATGAAGAAGTGAGTTGGGACAAAGGTGTCGTTGAGTCTTGCACTGCAAGAAAGGAAAGAAAACGGGAATTGTTGATGACTTTCAACACCGAAATCTTTACTTAGTGTTTAAAGATACAGTCCATCATTTGTAGTTTGTGCATTTTGTTCGTTTGAAGCAACAAATGTGCTCAAAATCTAAAGAAGGGTGCTGAACAACTAACCTGATGAAGTTTCAGCTCAGCTTCAGCTGTACATTTTGAGAAAATAACATTCTGGGATCTCAATTTCAAATCAAAAGTTGCTGAATCATGTTTTGAATTGGGCCAGAATTCAGCGTCTGAGACACGTTCTCACTGAGCCGATTGCAGCTACGCGATGTCGTGCACTGATCCGACGAATTATAGCAACCGCACACACGTGTGCATCGTACTACTAACGGAAATTTCCAACAATGCGTCTTTAGAGAGGCCTTCTTTCGTTGATTTTTTTTCAAAATGACAGCATGCCAGAAAGAATAATTTCACAGGGAGTTTAGTCCCCTTACTATTTTTCAACCAAGTATGTTTTTCAACAATAATTACGTCAGTTACTTTTTGGATAGCTGCAAATGATGGACTGTAACTGTAAGTTTCTTGCCCAAAATAATTCCTTCAAAAATTACCATTAGCCTTTTAGACAATAAACAACTCATTTAATACCTAAAGGCAGAGTGCACCATTGGCCATTTGTGCACTTTTTTCGTTTGAAGCAACAAAAGTGCTCAAAATCTAAAGAAGGGTGCTTAACAACCAATCTGATGAAGTTTTAGCTCTGTGAATGCTGTGTACTCCGAGAAAACAATGTCATTTTCTAGGATCTCGATTTTCAATTCAGGAAGAGTAACTTTAAAGGGAATACATGTACACGTATACAACATTCACTTTTGCTGTCATTTTCAGAAATCGATGGATTTGGCAGATTAGTATTTTATAGCAAATATTGTTACACTGACTTGTTTTTTTTTTTCCAACGTTGGTCGGCCGACCATCATTGGCAACTGATACAAAATACCACTTTCCGTGAAAATGTCAGCACACCAGGTACCACGATTTTACAGGATGCTTTAGACTGCCATCACTTACAGTCCAGTAAGGTATTTCATAATAATTTGGTAGTTCTGTTTTTTGATGTTTGCAAATGTTGTATTTTCCCTTTAATAGTCCTATTTTTGTTGAAGCCATTTAATACAAAAAAATTGAAGTTGGGCATACCTGGATGTTTGTGATAAGAATTCCACAGAATCTCTGAGGCCGTCAAAGTTATAGTCAAAGATAGGACCCGTCACAATGTTGACACCGTTGTATTCATCAGCCCAGAGTGGGAGATGAACATCCAAAAATCCACTCCATAGATCTGTGGATAGTCAACAAATCAGTTGAAAAATTAGTTGAGTGTAGTCTTACAACAATGATCATAGTTGTTAGACTATAATCAACTAATCATATATAGGCCTATATGAGTGGAACATGAACATGACAGAATTCACCGCAAAGATCTGTGGACAGTCAAGAATCAGTTGAAAATTAGTTGACAGCACAGATTTCATTCCAAACATTTGTGAACAGTGACTGATCAAGTGAATAGTAAAAACAAATCAGTTCAAAAATTTGTTGACTGTATAGTCTAATAACAATGGTCATAGTTGTTAGACTATAATCAACTAACTATATATAATATGTGAAACATGAACATGACAGAATTCACCGCAAAGATCTGTGGGCAGTCAAGAATCAGTTGAAAATTTGTGGACAGCACAGATTTCATTCCAAAGGTTTGTGGATAGTGAATGATCAAGTGGATAGTAAAAAAAATCAGTTCAAAAGTTAGTTGACTAAAATAGACTAATTATGTGCGTGAGTGGAACACGAACATGACAAATTCACCGCAAAGATTTGTGGACAGTCAAGAATCAGTTGAAAATTAGTTGACAGTACAGATTTCATTCCAAAGTTTGTGGATAGTGAATGATCAATTTATAAAATCAGTTGACAACTGTCTAGTACCTATGAGTGGATAATGAAAATCAAAGAACCCATTCCATATAAAATATACAATGAAAGTATATGAGTACATGTAGATTGAAACGTACAAATATATATTGCTTATAAATAACTAGAGGTTAAGCAGAATAATTCTGCAACAAGAGCCCAAGGCTACCATCTCAGCAGAATACAAAGCTATTGAAAAGAACTGTGAACAGAAAAAGAATTCCACCATTTACCTTTTATGAAACCAGCAAATTGTGGAACCATGTTGGAACTGATGAGCGAATCCATCTTGGCATTGATTGTCTCTGTCAGTCCTAGATTGAAGAAAAAAAGGACAAATCCAAAAAATAATGTAAATATGTAAATTGATCATATGTGATGTCATCACGAAATGAGCTTAAAGTTGGAAAGTGCCATTTTGCAGTACAGTGGGACAAAGTTGGGACATTTTTGGTTTTCAGGTGAACTTTAATCTGTAAGTCCTGTGCTACCTTTTCCTGATTTTTTGTTCTGTCAATCATCTTTAAAACCTATTTTCATCCCATTTTCATCAGTTGACTGTTCATTCACTGAAACACAAACTGCAAGATTTTAAGTGCCGTATTCTTAAGAATCGGTTTTACCACTTCAAGTAAATTGATAGTATATATTTCCGTAATGCTAGGGTCACACATTTCTGACTTATTGCCACAAATACCCTGATCAATCCCGAATAAAAATTCTTGATGGCATCGGGAGAAATTAGCCCCGATTCACTGTTTGTAAGAATAACTTGAGAATGAAACAAAAATCATCAAGAACTAGGTAGAAATTGGAAGCTGAATCAGACTGAATCAAGCCGAATGATTGTGATGTAGTGCAGAATAAAACCGAGTTGTAGCGATTTTGTCAAGAATAACATGCAAATAACTCAAGAATCATCCAGAATGACCCAGAGTTATGCTGATTTAGTATATTAAAAGTTTTTCTTATAATATTCGTACATTTTTCGATACATTCATAATAATTAGGCACGATTCTGGACTGTTAAAACCAAAAAACAACTTTACAAAACTCGTAGGCTAAGAAAGCTGTAAGAATACCCAGAATGCTGTAAGAATATCCAAAATTAGTTATGAATATAACAACCAGAATAAACCAAGAATTGAAATTGGTTCCCGAATCAACGCGACAATTTTGAACATGTCCAAAACTGTCAGGGTACTTCCCGATCTTTAACGATCTTCCACCGAACTAACATAATCATTCCGAGGCAGCCAAGAACCATTCCCCGATTTACTCAAGAATGGCTTTTTGCGGTGATTCAGCTTAAAATCGGGAATGTGTGACCCTAGCATTACTGAACCAAGTACCCCTTAATGTTGTATACCGTTGGAAAGCTCTTGTTCTGCAAAATCCAGATATTCATATCTTGACTCTTGAAAAAGTCCAATTTTATGATCATTTTGTGATGACATGTCACATATCTAAGGATTCCTGCCTACCCGGTGAGTAGAGGAAGCCTTTGGTGATGTTGGCCCAGTCTCCAGCAGCATTGTCGTAGTCTGAGCAGTCAGGAGACATGGCAGTAGGTATGCGTACATCAGGCCGGGTGCAGTTGGAAAACACTGGTTCTGGGTTTCTGGTCTGTGGAATAAAAATGAACATAATTACACACTTTCATATCATGTTGATTGAAGTTGAGGGCAACAAGTTTTATATTTTTCCCATTGGTTAACCAATCTCGTTCAAATAAGTTTTCAATTAATCACTTCGCACCAGGACTATTTTTGCAAAAAATTTCGATTTTGCAAAAGGCAAAATTTTCCAGCCAACTTCTGATATACAGCCAAACGCCACAAATACCGAGTCGCAAGAGTGATTTCAACAGTATTTGTACGATATTTCTTGCCGAAACCTCATATGTTTCAAAACTTTGAGGCGTGCACTGGAGCGAAAATTGTACAACAATAGGCCGTGCACAACGGCCAATTCAAGATCAACACAAGGTCCGCCTTCACAGACTTCACAGACTGTGTGTGTGTTTACAAAAAAGGCACGAGGAATTAGCATGTTTAGACGTCACCCAGAGGCGAGTCAAGGCAATATTGATGTCATAAATCGTCAGCAACAGCCAGTGCATGTTATCAAATCCTCCGAAGCGAACTGGTTAGAAAAATGCTGGAATTTTCTTCCTTGTTTTTTTACACACTAAGTTTCAAGAATCCATATTTTATGTAATTATAAAGACACCCCCTCCCCAATAATTTATCTCAGTCCGCACTCACTGTTTTTTTGTCGATGGTGAACGTGGCATAGAGAGGCATCTTCATTTCATGACTGTAAGCCGTGATGTACTCAGTTTGTGTCAACTCGCAGAAATCAGTCAAGAAATTAACCTCAGGCATACCGAAGGGTGCATGCTTGGATTTCGATGCAAGTTCTGTTTTAACAAAACGATAAATAAATATTTGATGTAAGAATCAATTATTATGAAAATGCAGTTAAACGATTGGCACAAATTTTAAGGGAATGTTTAGCAATACAAGATCTGGGAAATTTAGTGCTCGCTAAAAATTTTATAAGATTGAAAAATGTTGTCACTCAAACAGTGCACATTGATTAATGAGAAGAAAAAAAATATAATATTTTACATGAAAATAGTCTTACGAAAAACGCTGTTATATGGTCAACACAAGTTTAAAAGGAATAATGTTGTGAAATCAATACTACATCTGGGAGATTTGCATCTCATAGGAACTTTGAACATAATGAATCCTGTCGATCAGTCAGTGCTGACCAATCAGATCAGGGTTTTTGGTCAGGTGACCACGTTAGCTTGATCAAACTCAGTTAGAAATGTTAGAAATTTATGCAAACCAGAAGTGGGTGGGGCTTATAAACAAGTGTGCACTGACCAATCAGATCAGGACTTTTGGTCAGGTGACCCGGTAGCTTGATCAAACTCAGTTAGAAATATTAGAAATGTATGCAAACCAGAGGTTGCCAGGTCTTATAAACAAGTGTGCACTGACCAATCAGATCAGGACTTTTGGTCAGGTGACCCGGTAGCTTGATCAAACTCGGTTAGAATTGTTAGACATATATGCAAATTTGCAAACCAAAGGTGGGCGAGGCTTACGAACAAGTGCATATTGACCAATTAGATCAGGACTTTTGGTCAGGTGACCACATTAGCTTGATCAAACTCAGTCACAAGCCGAGTGAAAAATGCACACAAACCAAGTAGTCGGGCTTACGGCTAAATCCTGAACTGTTAAAAAAAAAATTGTAATTTCTTTTAAAAATGCTGTCAAATTGAGGCATTAACACTCTGTCCTCAGGGAATCTCTTTTATGCGCTCTCGCAATAAAATTGATGACTTACTTTGACTTTCAGTTAAATTCAGCTGCTTATCGAAATCTTCAATTGTTTCTGATGTTCCATCCTACAGATTGGAAGAAAATAAGGTCAGTTATGAGAAATGCAATTTTTTTGGGGGGGGGGAGGGTAAGGAGGGTATTTAACGCCCCCCCCCCAATTTTTGTAAAGACTGCCCTTTTCCATTCAAACCCCCCCAATATTTCTAAAGAATGCCCTTATTTTGTTAACAAGTGCCCTTTTTTTTCTGAACAAGTGCCCTTTTAAAAAAAAATCGGCTGTTACTGCTGCCGTTTTTGAATTTCGCGCATATATCGCCCTTAAAAGCACTATATATTGTCTGTTAGCGTGCATAAGTGTCGTTTTGGAACAGCGCTCCCATCGACATATGGTACTAGGCCCCCTATTTGATGTTACGGCGGCCAAGTGTCCGGAGAAAAAAACTGTCTACATTTCAGCACGGATGTGCAAGTGCCCTTTTCAAGAAATTTTTACCCCCCCCCCAATGAAAATGATCTTGCTACGCCACTGATATCTCTTATTTTACCTTGTTTTTACTTACCAATTTTTTTATGATTTTCAAATAAACCACATAAGGGAAACTGACTTGGTGTTTTATAATACTTTCAAAAGTTGAACAAAGAAATTGACTGATGAAGGGTTTTGAACCTACGCCCTCTGGATTGCCGTACCGGTGCTCTACCAGCTGAGCTATCCAGCCCTATGTTGGTGGCTCCCCATTTCGTCAATGTCTTTGTTCACGGGCACTAGTCAGAAGCCATAAACCTGCAAATGCCATATCACCAGGGATAATGCCGAAGGTCGCAGGTTCAAATCCCGCTCCAGTCATTTTCTTTATTTAAAAATGTGTAATACTCTTTTTTGAATAACTTACTGGCAGTGTTTCACACATGCACATTGACATATCTTCACTGAGCCTGTTCAGATAGTCTTGATCGGAGGCAGGGAATGGACACATGAGTGGAGCGGACAGACTTGAATCATTCTTGGGGGGTAGGCTGGGCGGGTTAAAGAGCATGTGATGCAGGCTACCTGCCTCGCCGTCGTTAGGGGGAGGGGTGATGCCTAAGACATCTGAAGAATTTGGAGAAAAATCAAAAGTTAAAAGTGGTTAGGATGCATTTTTTTTTGGGGGGGGGGGGGTTAGAAGCATGGTAGTGATTGCTTCTCCATCACTTGGTTGAGGGATGTTGCCTAAGACATCTGAAGAAATAGAGAGGAATAATGTGAGGCATTCTAGCAAATAAGTCACAACTGGGCAGAGGTTGAAATGAGGGTTTGCGGGTATTAGGAAAGAAAATAAAGTTCTGCTAACAATACTGTTTGTTGCACTTCAATCGGACATTCCGTTGACAAGTTATGGCTGTTTAAAGTTTGCACTCATCGGCATGTCAAAAAGTAAAACACTGAGAAAAGACCATAAAAGTTGCAAGTTTTGTAATCGTTCAAGTGAAAGATGCCAATTGGTTTTACTTTAAAACAATTTTATTCACGATTTTATACTCTTTCTTTAAAATATGAGTGGTTATATATGTGTTGCGATCAAGCTAAATGAGTCATGTGTCGACCCTGGTCAATTTTTTTTTATTACAGATTTGAAAAGAGTACAATCTCAGCATTACTGCTGTGAAAACTGCATGTTGATACCATCTTTAGTTCAAAAATTATGGAAGTCGCAACACCAAGAGATGTGATGAAGTGATGTGATAAAGTGGCCCTATTTTGACCTGAATCTCCAAATGAAAAGTTCTTAAAGTCAAGCTATTTCAATTTTTAACAATTTTTTTGGGATTTGGCAGTTCTATTTGACTTTCCACCAATATAATTCAATACATAAGTCACAATTAACGTATGAGGTCTAAATGAATGCTTTCTAGAAGTAGCATAAAACAAATAATACCAAATATTCAGAACACGTTTAGGTGCAAAACTAATATTAGTACAGCATTCATAAAAAAGAATGGAACGAGACTCACCACACATGGCATTCATTAGTTCTAGGTTATTGAAAGGTTCGATCTCAAGATTGGCTTTGAACGATGGACCGTACGCAAGAAACAGGGCCTGTGTAGCGAGGAAGAAAAGAGAATTACAAATTGGAAGTGTTCTAGGTCAGCAGCACATGAGTAAAGCTTGAGTAAAAAAAATGGAAGTAAATATATGCCGCAAGCTACAAGATTAGCCATAGAGATATCTTGTTTTACAGGGTGACCCCAAAAAAGGAACTCTGAATTTGCTTCTTTTTTTCTTTTCTTTTTAAAGTGATCAGTGAATGTTTATGTTTTGGATATCAAATTAAAGCTGAGAGTTTTTTCTTTCAAACACTGAAAACAATCATGAAAACAGCACATTGGGTTGCTGAGAAAATGCCAATTATGTAACACAACTCCTTTTTGGTCCATTCCAATGGCATTACCACAATTAAGTAACCTTCGTTTAAATATGTCTTTCGTTTGTGCAATTTCTTTAATTTTTGACATATTTATGATGATGAAAAGGTTTAAAATAGGACTAAAAAGGATAAGATACCTGTTCAGGTGAAAAATTAAAATCAAATTCATTTGTTCTCTTGTCATATCATGTGCCGTGTTGTTTGTAAGGATTAGGACAAAATGCGCTACGAGCAATTTTATGCACAAAAAGATAGAGTGTAAATCCCTCTCAATTTGAAGGTCTTCCTTCCAGATTCTGACTTAAGATGAGGACAAAGTGAAAAGCAAACGAAGACTCACCCTCATTTGGTCTGCTTTCAGATTATCATAGCCATGCCCCCCGCCAGCACAACCACCTGAAGGACCACTGGAATTACAAATTTACATTGATGAAAAATGTTGATATTGGATTAAAAATATAATTTTTTTGTTCTCCTCATCAAGTCAGTTTTGAATATTTTATTTTAAGCCAAATTTGAGCCTCTGAGATCAAAAGAACAGAGTCAAAACAAACTATTTCAAGAAAACTACTCGCTTTACACGTTCTTCTTGTACGTTCTCGACGTCAACTTACATGCTCTATTAAAAAAATGAGCGCAAGATCCAAATTATAGTCGGCCATGTAGTAAAACGTAATTTGATATATGAATAACGAACAGATGAACAAACGTGTGGTAGGGTCCTGTCACAATTCTGCGTATCCTAATTCCTTATGAGTTGCGCATTGACATTTTTTTCATACGCAGTCATACGCACAATACGCACCTCATATGCATCTCTATCGTTTTGTGTAAGTTTTATGTACGCAGGCATACGCATGGTACGGCCCAGTACGCTGGATAGTTTTGGGCATGCACAAAACTACGCTGCGTACGCTGTTACCCAGGTCATAAGTTATAAATACGCAGCGCATCGGTCCCGCATCGGTCGAGCGCGGTACGAGTACGCTATGTGTTCGTGAGGGATAAGCCGTTCATATGCGGCAATACGCTGACCTCCTATATTGGACGTATACATAGCGTACTTGCAGCGCAGATACAACGCCCGCTGAACGAACTCATATCGAATGCCGACGTATTGCACGAATTAGTACCGCTCGTCCTGCGAGCGGGCAGCGCATTGTACTTATTCGTAACTTATGAGAAACGCACAGATAGCGAACTTGCGCACTGCATACGCAACTCATACGCATCTCATACGCAGTGGATGCACTGAATTCGTTACTTTTTCGCTAGATGTTCGTCGCACATAAGTCAAAGTTATCAAAAAATTTCGACGTTTTTGATCGTACGGCTGCGTATTGAAAATTTTTGATAAGGAACTCGTAAGGAATTGGGATACGCAAACGTATGACAGGGGCTTAATGTTCAATGTCTCCTTACTTTGATATAGTGTAGCCTTGCTCGACAGCAATCAACGTATCTTCAATGCGTACATTGTTGATGTAATGCCATCGCTTGGGCGTGTCGGTCTTGACATACGCAACTGAGCCGGGGCTAATGCACTATAAATATAAATATACAAATAATACACATGCTTCATATAAATCAAACAGGGTACAAAACAAGGAATTTCCTCAAGTAATACAAGTGTGTATTTGCCTGCAATCGGGGACCCCCTATTGTCCCTCTTTTGTTTGTAAACGATCGCCAAATTGGGGACCTCTCAGGAATTGGGGACCCTATTGTCCTCTATTGTTCAATGTTCCCTATTGAATGCAGAAACAAACTCATTCAACTGTATCTATCTTTAAAGGGAACATTGCAAGCATCAAAAAAACAAAACTACTGAATTATTATGAAATACCTCACTGGACTGTTATTAGTGCATGACAGTCTAAAGCATCCTGTAAAATCATGGCACCTGGCGTGCTGACATTTTCAAGAAAAGTGGTATTTTTGTATCAATTTCCAACGCTTGTTGACCCACCAGCTTTGGAAAAACTGGCACTTTTCAAATATTGCCCCCAATTTACCATATTTAGTTAGTCTGAATTTTGTTTGGAATCGATTACACACTTGCACAAGCCAGCTAGACTTGTTCCCTGACTTTACAATTCCCCGACGTCTATAAATTGCTCCATTTCAATGTAAGTGGGGTCAGAGACCAGACTACAAGAACATGATTGTTTTTCTTGGTTTTTCCAGCATCTACGAACACAAAACATCAAACGATATTTCCTATAAAATACTAAGCCCCCAAACTCATCTATTTCTGAAAGTTACAGCAAAAGCAAATGTTGTATATTGCCTTTAGGTTAATAGTGAAACTGCAAAATGATTTTTTTTTTGCAAGTTACTGACCTTCAAATGTTCGACAATATCTGCAGGCTCACTTATCTCAGCTGCAACAAAATAAAACAAAAACAAAATTAATATCTTCCTATTTCGCAAACATAATTTTTTGATGAGAAGTGCATTAATTTTAGTCACTCTGCACTGGCCAATAGACCTTTAGCATGCTGCCACCATTTCAGTCATGTTCCCTGTATCGCATAACACTACTGATTGATAATGTTTTTTGTGCAAAAAGGAACCAGACTACGAGCCTCGCTTTGGTTTCGTTGATTTGAATGGGAACAAAATCAAGATGGCCGCAACATGATAATGGTCTATATCACTCAAAGTAAAATCCAAACCCAAATTCAATCACTCTTTAAAAATTATTCCGCGCCAGCAAGTTGATCACCAGTATTCACAAAACATTTAAGGGCCAATGCAATGTGATTTTGCAATGCAATTCTTTGAAAATGAACCTTTGTGTCCCAATTAACCTTATTTTCAATTTTCATTTTCAAGGATATTTTGGTGACTTTTTTTTTTTAATGCTAATCCAATTTTCTATATTCATGAGCAAAAGTGTGATATCATTTCAGGCAGAAATCCCAATGTAACAGCCATTTCAGCACCAAAAGTTACCAGAACTTTGGATATTTTGCTGTTGTGAATTTTAAGGGGGTGGGTGATTCGTTGTGTCAGTACATGGCAGTAAGCCAATGGGCAAGCTTTTCTCACAAATGTTTTCAATGAGCATGATTTTCTTGGGTTCACAATTTGAACAGAAAAAAACCCAAACTGAAGGGTGTCTAATTCCTGAAATGACATCACAACAATAGCGCCATCAGTTGTCACAATTTGTTTAATGTTTAAAAATGCACAATTTTCAATACCATTCACCAAAAAAAGGATGTTAAATGGTTTGTACACATTTAAGAGGTGAAGAAAGTTGCAAACAAAATCTGTTTCTAAGAAATATTAATCTCATGGATCCTTTCAGTAAATTCAACACCCAAACTTTTATTTACTATTTAGCATTTACAATCAAATGATTTCTGCTTACCATTCGATTTAGGATCGTATCTCATCATCGTGCCTCCTGAGCTTCTTGAGTAGTATTGACCAGTCGTGATATACTGGAAATAGTACAAAACAGTGCATAAAATCAATCCCAACAAAATATTTATATAAAGTCAGGGAGGGGCTCTATCTTATCCAAAACATATCTTGGTCAACACCGCCACCCCCATTCCCAAAATAGTTAACCTTTTGTTTAAAAAAAAAATCTTCTGCAAAAATTCCAAAACAAAAAATAATGTTTACAATTTGTCATTTGTTAGACAAATTCAGAAAATCTGCTTTGAAAAAACAAACAAAAAAACTTGAAATTCAGTACCCCCTTTAAAAAACAATTCTTGTCCAACTTTGAAACTTGGCCAAATTTACCGACAAATTAGCTGAAACATCTGAAAGTTTATCATTCGAGTCATTTGTTAAAAATCTCTGAAAATCTTCAAGGACGGATCCGGTGGGGGGGGGGGGGGGGGGGAATGGGGGCCATGCCCCCCCAAAGAAAACTAACTTCTTTTTTTTCTTAGTGACGTCACTATAAAGGCAAGCACAGCGTATACCACCATCTTTTCCTCCAAAAAAATTGGTCAAAGTGGTCAGAAATTGCCTCAAATCGCACCACAGAGCATTTAGAATCCAACCAAAATTTCGGGGCCCACTAGGGCCTCGAACCCCACGCCGTAATTTTTTTTTTTTGGCCCCCCAAATAAATTGTGTTTTGGATCCACCCTTCAAAATCTGGTGGGATCAAAATATGAGATTTCCAAATTTAGGATGTGAATTTACGTCTTGAAGTTTGATGTTGAGATCGCAAGAGCGATTTGCCATTCCGTGATCGGCAAGGATGATGATGTTAGTACAGTTCTCCATGTTGACTTCAGTGATCGCATTCATCAGATCCCCGATGTAAGAATCCACCTCAGTAACTATTGCATCTTGCTGTCGTCACAGAAAGAACAAAACACTGCATCATATGGTCATCACGATTTACATTGTCAATTGGAAATCTATTGACACATTTTGAAGAACGACTCGATCCAATAAAAATCTTGTGATCAATTGAGCTAGGATTTTAACAGTCCATCACCTGCCTTGCACATCACTTTGTCACAATGCAACCCTGAAGCAACTTTTGGCAGAAGAGTTGATTTTGTTGGTGTTTAATTCATCTGAGCAAAAAGAATGAGCAAAAATGGACAAACCTCATCTGAATTTGGCCCAAAGTCGTGGCCGGTGTGATCAGGCTCGTCAAAATACAAGGTGATGAAGTCAGGACTGGAACAAAAAAGACAAAAATTAAATAATAATTCTCCTCAATTACTAGTATTGTTGATGTGCCCTAACATATAATAATAATAATAATAATTTAGGAGGCTAATCATCCTTACTCGCAGCTGAGAAGCGGAATTGCGAAGGACGCGGCTACAACGTGTTCAAGCAGCTGGCATGCAAAGGCGCCTTTGGCAGCCAGCCACAGCGACCCATATATGACCACGGAGCACAGCCTGAGATCGAAAGTGTTTGATTTTTCCGAAGGAAGGAAAACCAGAGGGCCGAAAGAGAAAAAAACCATCGTGGCACAGCAGAGAACCAACGCACAACTCTATTCACATATGGCATGTATGGTCCGCGGCCTGGATTTGAACCAGGGCCACAGTGGTAAGAGGCGAGTGCTTTACGCACAAGCCTCCCATGGTTAAATGATAACATGGCACGGCCCCTAACGTAGCGCACTTTGATCAAGCTCTTAACATTCCCGTTCCTAAATCTTATTTTACCTACCTGCTAAAAAGTTCTAGAGAACTTGTATTTTGGGTGATTTTTCAATTTTATTTTGAAGTGCACAATGAACTCTTTTCAAATGTTCCCAAAAATAAGAAAACAATTTTCTGACAAACTTGTAAGTTAGGTATGTGAGTGGAGATAGTGATTTATCCAGATTTATCAATTTTAAAGACATTCTTAAATGTTAACGTGAGATTTTCGATATTTGTTCAAGTGTGCCACGTTTGGTAACACTCGGTTGGATTTGTGCCCAAATTTCCGGGCGCCACCGTTTTTGAATTTTGGACTTAATATCATGACGCTGAAATTGTTCACAAAGATTCAATAGCAAGCATTATTAAGGTAAAAGTACCAGCATATTTTACTGATGATTTGAAGTTTGTCAACAAAGAGGTTTGGCAATACTGAAGGAGGCAGTTGCGGGAAATTATGTCAAAGTGCGCCACATTAGGGGACTCCACTATATTTTCATATATTAAGAATCATTATTCTACTGAAAAATAGTCCTTCGGATATGATTCCAATGTACTCACCGGCTATCATTTGGAAGTTGCAGCCATTCCTTGATCTTGTTGATCTTTGTCCGTGGTGTGGTGCTCCTGTATAGAGAAACGTGTGACAAAGTTGATATTTAATGGGCTACGTTTACAAGTACCCCCTCAATGGTAAGAAAGGGAGAGTTGGGGGAGACCACTGGGAGAGACATTTGAACTCATTTTGCCGACGACGCCTTATGCTAACGCGAAGACGCTGCATACTTAGCACTATACACGAACGAACCATGTACCAGTAAAACGCATGTGGTGTGCCCCGTCCACTATGGTTCAATAGGCTCTCGAAAAAGTTAGGTTTTTCCAACGGTGGTTGGCCGACCACCGTTGGAAATGTATACAAAAATACCATTTTCTTGAAAATGACTTCACACCAGGTGCCATTATTTTACAGGATGCTTTAGACTGTCATTTACCAATATCCTAGTAAGGTATTTCGTAAAAACTTGGTAGTTTTATTTTTCGATGTTTGCAAATGTTGTATATTCCCTTTAAACTGAACAGCGTCTTCCTGAAATGACATCACAGAAACAGTGCCCTCAGTTGTCCGGAAGAGCAAGAAAATTTTGAAATGTTGAAAGAAGTGCACTTTTGGAGAAAATAAACCAAAAAGGGATTTCAAATAGTTTTCATACATTTAAGAGGCGTAGAAAGTTGCACAAAATGTGTTCCTAATTAGAAAAACTAATTTCACGGATGCTAAAATCTACAAAAGATTGACCACCCAAAAATTCCCATCTTTTAATTGACTGCAACTCACCCATCATATGGAAACCAATAATTCGGCCTCATTCCTAAGTTGAAAAAAAGAAAGAAAACAAGGATTTTATACCGAAAAGCGTAATTATTACCGCCGTAATGTTGTTGAAGAAATTACAAATTTTAGATGAAGATATTTCAATTAAAGGCAACGGTTTTAAGATTTTTGAACATGTACAAGGTGAGTACAAAAAAGAAACCCAAATGGCAGGACCATTTTCTTAACAAACTTCTGCATGTAGCACTCTCAAAATCTAGGAGATGAAAGCCCAATTAATAAGCTTTCTTTTAGTACAAGAATCATTCAAATCACTTATGCACTTTCCAAGTTACGGAATTTTAAACACAACCACCTTTTTACAGTTCTGTCCACGGATCACAAAAACGGTGTGTGTTCTTTCCTCAAAACTTGATTAAGAAATTGGTCCTGCTATTTTGGTTTCCTTTTTTTTCACTCACCCTGTATTAGATTTTGGGAGATAAAATTACCTTGAATGTCAACTTCGGAACCGACCCAGAAATAACAGCCTGCTGTCAGGCCTTGCTTCATGGCTGTATTCCATATCTACCAGGAATTTGAACAAATTAAAATATCATATAAATTTCAAGATGGCCACAACTCTCCCTAAAGTAACCTAAAAGAATTAAATCAAGAAGTGAATTCTTATATAATGAATGAATCAATATGTAAATCTCAAAGAATCATCCTCACCGGTTCGCCTCCCCACCAGTAGTTGTTATTCTTTTCGTCTCCATTCAGCGAGAAGGATTTTTTGAGCACGGGGTCGTACATGTTGTTTCCAATGATCCCATGATGCTCCGGTAGAAGACCCTGTGAACAAAAATAAATAAATAAATAAACAGATGTAGACCATTCATAAAGGTTTTTTTTCAAGGAATCTCTTATTTTCTAACTGTAGTCAGGTAGTGAAAACTTAAAGGTAGAGTAGATCATTTGCAGCTATCCAAAAAGAAGCTGACAAAATTATTGTTAAAAAGCTTACTTGGTATAAAGATAGTAATAGCGCTAAACTCCCTGTGAAATTATTCTGTCTGGGAAGCTGTCAGTTTGAAGAAAACAATGAAAGAAGGCCTTTCCAATAATGCGTCTCAAGACGCATTGTTTTGAAATTTCTGTTAGAAGTTTGTTTTTAATTCGGCGAAGAGCACGCAAGCGTTTGACACGCAAGCGTTGACACGCAAGCGTTGACACGCAAGCATTGACACGACGCACATGCGTGCGCGGTTGCTGTTATTCATTGGTTCAGTGCGTGACATCATGAAGCTCTAATCTACTGAATGAGAACGTGTCCCGGGTGAATTTGGGTGCAATTCAAAACATGACTTGGCAACTTTTGAATTGAAATGGAGATCCTACAATATTGTTTTTTGGGGGGGGGAATATGCAGCATTCACTGAGCTAAGACCTCATCAGATTTGTTCTGTATAAGCACCCGTCTTTAGATTTTGAGTACTTTTGTTGCTTCAAACGAACATAATGCACAAATTACTAATGATGAACTATACCTTTAATCAAGGAAAGTTGACAAGCTTTTAGGGGGGCATACTTTCGGTTTAATATGAAAACTTTATTTCCAAAGCGCAATATATCCATTTGAAAAAGGTGAAAAATGCCCACAATGATAAAACTTTAAAGAATAAGCACAGTATGACAGCTGTATCTAAACTTCACTTTTTGTTTTATTGATGTATGTGTTACGTCATAAAACCTGTCGAAACTGACTTTATGCGGCCAGGAGAGGGTGGTATTCTAAAAGGTGATCATCACGTTTTGGAAATAAATTCTTCATATTGTATTTAGTAAGACACATAATAAAGAAAGATCATATTATGTGTCTTATATACAAAGAAATACTCGTATTCAATATCTGAATTGATCAAATGAGGCAGTTTTATAGATGAACCCTGTTAAGCATACACACACACCCACAAAGACAAATATGAGTCCTATCAGTCTGATCTGTCCTTTATTGACTCATTTAAGCCACAAACACACCCTATTGTCCCTGTTTTATTTGTACTTCCAACTTTTTAGGAAGACCTCCCATACGTTTGGTAAACGATCGCCAAATTGGGGACCTTCGGGAATTGGGGACCCTAATCCTCTACTGTTCAACGTCCCCTATTGAATGCAGAAACAAACTCATACACACAGGTTTGTTTATGGTGTAAATCGAGGATTTTCTATTGTTCCTCGTCCCTTTTCCTTTGTTCATGCTTTGTTTATTTCCTTATATTTAACTTTTTTTGCAACAGCTCTCATTGGTTTTGTACACGTTTTCTAATCAAGGTTGTCCTCAATTTGGTTCCTGTCCTCGAATCACGGATGATGTTGCACATGTCTGTGTTGGTTTATGGTGTAAATCGAGGGTTTTCTTTTGTTCCTCTTCCCTTTTCCTTTGTTTGTACTCAAACTATTTCGCAACGGCTCTCATTGGTTTTGTACACGTTTTCTAATCAAGGTTGTTCTCGATTCGGGTCTCATCCTAAATTCATCGATGATGTTGCACATGTGTGTCCTCAATTTACACCATGAATACGCATCAAGGTTTGTTTATGGTGTACATCGAGGATTTCCTATTGTTTCTCATGCATCATCGACCACTTGTTCATATTCTTTTATGCAACAGCTCCCATTGGTTTTGTATGCATTTCTAATCGAGGTCATCCCTGATATGACTCCTGTGTGTCCTCGATTTTCACCATAAAACATGCACAAGCCCTAGCAGCCTGATTTGCATGAGCGATATTTTATTAAAGGTCTATAGATCATTTGCATTTATCTAAAAAAACATAACCTACCAAATTATTATCAAAAAATCTGCTTGGATTAAAGAAATTATTCTGTCTATAGCTTGCTGTCATTTAGAAGAAATCAAGAAATGTAGGTGATTTCCAACGATCAGTTAACTCACTGATTTTTGGAAATACAGAATGCTATTGACAAAATTGTTTTTGTGATCAAAAGGTTGGGCATGGTTTTTCCCTGTTTTCTCAAAAAGTGCAATCTGAACTGAAACTTAACTTGAACAGGTTAGGCTTCGAAGATTCTTCTTTGGGTTTTGAGTGGTGTTTTTATTGGAAACAAACAAAATACGTGAAAAGCAAATGATCCTATATGCCTTTATGACGTTCAAAAAAATACCTGGATAGAAAAGCCATTTCATAGTGAAGCAGTGACAATGATAATCATGCACAATTGTTTTGCAACTAAAACTTACTGTGACAATGCTGTAATGATTTGGGAACGTCAACGTCGGAAAGGTCGGGTACATATAGGGTGGGTGAGTTCCACAGTCACCTGATAACAAGAAAAACAACAAAACATCAAAATCATGTCAAAAACAATAACAATCGTATTTTAACCTTTAGTAATTTGTCCTTTTGATCATTTCCTTTGTTTTGACTTGTAATTTGCATGTTATGAATTTTATAAAGTCATATTTTAACTGTCATGTATATTGCCTAAAATATTTTCTAATAAAAAAAAAGCATCAACTGAAAAAGGCAACTGAATTTGGTAAATTGGGGACAGTATTCAGAAAAAAGTCCGTTTTTTCCCCAACGATGGTCGGCTGACCATCGTTAGAAATTGATACAAAAATTCCACTTTTCTTGAAAATGAGGGCACACCAGGTGTCATGACTTCACAGGATGCTTAAAGCTATCATTCACTTGCAGTCAAGTAAGGTATTTAATATTAGTTTTGTTTTTTGATGTTTACAAATGTTGTATATTAATTTGGAAAAGGTGCTCAGATACTTTTTGTTTGGCCTTAGTCTATGAGTCCGATATGGGTGCAAGTGAAGCTGCGGCACATAAAAAAGCTCCATTTTAAATATATATGACTTGAAGCTTTGCATGACATAAAATAGACAAAATTGCGGGTAACACCATGTGAAATGAAATATCTTCTCGGAAGAGGTGTGGTTCTGAAAAGAACCCGTTGGAAGCTTCCTGTGCAATCATTCCACCTGGTGTGCTGTCATTTTCAAGAAAACTGGAATTTTTTTATTAGATAATATTTCAGGCAATATACATGACTGCGAGACGGATGGACAGAGCACACCTCCTGAGGAGAGACAGAGCACACAGTCTGAAACATCGAGTTCTACACTCAACCAACTTTTCAGAACCACACTTTTTCCAAGAAGAGATTTCTTTCCACATGGTCTTACCCGCAATTATGTCTATTCTATATTTTAAAGTTAAGGGGATGAATGGATCTCTAAAGAGCAGGCTTGATAAAGTCAAGCAGTAAAGCACGTCCGGAAGAAACAAACTTTAAATGATATTTTCATCATCAAAAATACTTACTTAGTCTCTTGAGGTTGGGGGTGATGCCTCGTTGGAGAAAGTCATAACGGAATCCGTCTAGAGACACCAGGATCAGTGGTGGTCTGTCGACGCTAAGATTCAACAAGAAAACAATCTTTTGAAATCATAACAATCTACAAACAATCAGGTGTAAGAACTGATGAAAACCTAGCCAAATCAATATCAAAATCAAATCAGATCAATAAAAAAGTACCTGAATACCCATTGGCAACAATATGTCCAAAATGGATCCTAGTGGGCGATTGTGTAGTGTAGGGCCCCGTTTTAGTTTTGGTCAAATTAGAGTCAAGGATGTTTTATCATTCCGAAAGGATTTTTTTTTTAACCCAAAGCACTTGAAAACAGCATTCTCTCAATTTTAATGACACTTTTTTTGGGGTGTAATTTGAACAGTTTCTTTGGGTAGATATTGCGATTTTTGTACTCATTTTACAGTTAGTGCCATACGAATCAGAGAGCGGTACATCACGGTAATCGCCATCTTTATTTTTGTGTTGCGTTTTGTGTTCGTCATCGTCATTCCTACCCCCAAATTTCCCCTAAAAAATTCAAAACCCTGCCCTCTAATCTACAACATACCTGTTTGTTCTTAAAGTTGCCACTAGTTTGGTAAACTTAAAAGTGGATTTTGTTCTCAGATTATAAGGAACGGGGCCCTACAATACACAATCGCCTCTGAGTGGGACTGTTAAATAACACCACAGTCCCAAGTGAAGCTCAGGGGGACCGTTCCAACATAGGTATTCCAGTCGGAACATTTCAGTCTCAGCTTAATAGTTGGGACCATCCCAACTACAGTTGGGACCAATGGTCTAGTTGGGGCATAACATGTTCCAAAATGACCACAGCTATCTATGTAGAGACGATAAAGTTCATTAATTAATTATATTTACCCATTGGGACACTGAGGGGGTTGCTCAGTAAAACACGGTGTATCAAGCCAAGGTTTTTCTGTGAATTAACAAGAAATTAAGAAATGAAAAGTTAGAACATATTCACTAAAAGAGCTATGGACAAATTGAACAAGTTTGATAAAAGCTAGTGTCGGCATTAAAGTTTCAAGTTTCTGTGCCAGTTTCACAAAGACAATTTAAGGCTTAGGACCTAATGAACAACATAATTTGTTCTTGGCAGTCTACACCCCCAGACCAAGAAATATAAGAAAATCATGGAGAAAAACACAGCACATGCCTGCTACCCCCCCCCTCCACTCTTGACAGCCACCCCCCCCCCACCCTCCTCCCTTGCGCCAAAGCGGCCTACTCGTACTAACATCTTGACCATTTCATTTCCGCGGTTTAACTTATTCTTTATTTTCTCCCTAGGTTTTCCTAGGAACCTATCAGCAATCCAGAGAAGGTTTAATGGCTCGCCCGACGGTTATAAACATACACGCTATGTGCAGTATACGTGATCAAGCATCATCGCTTTCCTAGGGAACCAATCAGAGATCGAGAAAAGGTTCAATGGCTCACCCGACGGTTATAAACATCGCGCTACGTGCGGTGATCAAGCATGGAGCTTTAAAAAGGAACAGTGTTTGTTTGAATTCATACAGACGGTCATATTCACATAAAATGGCCCTGCCCCATTGCTATGAAATGACCAAGACGTTAGTGTAAGAAAGTCAAAAACAATGCGAGGGCGCTGCACATCAGTACAACTATCGCTCTTGATCAGTGGAGTGTGATGGCCTAGCGGTTAAGAACACCGGACTCACGTTCTGGTGTTTCAGAGGCAACAGTGACGTGGGTTCGAGCCCGCCGGCGGACACTTGTGCCCTTAAGCAAGGCACTTAACCATTATTGCTTCGTCCTTCGGATGGGACGTTAAGCCGTAGGTCCCGTGTGTTGTATAAATGCACGTAAAAGAACCCAGTAAACACTTGCTAAGAAAAGGGGTTTGCCCTGGTGTTTCTGGCCTCCTGTATAAACTCCCATGTGGAGTATTTAGGAGAAGAATCAACCAAGAACCAAGAACCAACTGACGTCTACTGGGCCAAGACTGCCCAATACATTCAACATTCTCACAGTCACAAGAAAACTAGAAGAGTGCATACCTGGTGGTGACTGTGTTGTGGGTGCCGAACTCACCGTTCCTCGCGGGGTGGACTGTTGAGGTGTGGGTGGTCGAGGTGTGGACGGTTGAGGTTTGATAGTCGTGAACTTTGGTGAAGCTGTAGTCTTATCGCCTGGCTCCTGAGGTGCTTTGATAGGTCCACTACCATACCAAATGCCATAGCCAATCCCTATACCAACACCCACACCACATAGAACTGCCACCACCTACATGATAAAAAAAATATATGCTCGTGATATCAGGCCAAGTAAAAAAATAAACCAGTTTCTAGTACACTTCCACTTCATTTTTCCCAGGTTGACTCCTTTTTTTTTTTAGGTTTTTTTTTTAATTCACTATATTTTGCAATATATTTTACTCATAGTATTGTCTATATTGAATTTGTTTTCAACAAAATTGTAGCTATGTAGAAAAGGTTATGGCTCCTATGGACACAATTTTCAGCAAAATAGTCCCAAATATAAAAGTGTCTTTTCGTTCTCTTATACGGGGAAGGGGATGAACCTGTGTTCACAGGAACCGAGTGCCCATCTCTCTTTCGTTAGCGATTGGGCCAGACTCATGCTGCTGTGGGGGGATTAAAATGTCCAAAAGTGTCCACAAATGGCCGTTTTTAAAACGTTCATTCAAAACGTTCTCAAAACGAAAGAGGCACGTTCAGAAAACGTTAAATTGTTTGCTGGGCGACCTCCTCCACAGCGAGTCTGTTACCTTCCCAGCATTGAATAATGCTGGTACCCATTAAACACCTGGGTTGAGAGGACTAATTGAGGTAAAGCGCCTTACTCAAGGGCACAACATGCATGGCCACAGCGGGGCTCGAACCCACAATCTCACGATCATGAATCCTGTGCTCCAATGATAGACCACACGTGCCCCTCTTATATGGAACAGGGTCCTAAACTACACAAACACTGTAATAAGATTAAGAGAGGTTTGAGCTAAGTTTGAGAATTGTTGTGACATAATGAAACAAATTCAAATTTTAAGAAAAAATGGAGTGTGAAAGTTTAGTGGAATAAATTTGGAAACTTGGATGTATTTCACCGATCATTCAACGTGTCAACTTCAATGAAGACTCTCCAAAGAAGATACATTTCCAAATCTGATGAAGCTACAGGGAGCCAGTTAATCAAAATGGTTCCACACCATGCATAGTGGTGCTTAAAACAATGTTTGCACCGGCCTGTGTAACAACAGAAACTAACTCACCACTAGAAAGGCGTACAATGCGATTATATTCTTCTGTGGAAAAAAATGGAGAGAAAAAAAAACTTGTGAAAGCGTGTTAAATAAACAGTCTTTATTCATTATTAGGCTTAACCGATACTTTGCCGGTATTTCTTAAAAGTTATATTTTTTAAGGATATAGGGCCTAACCTCTTATTGAGTCTTAACGGTTTTAGTCATGAGGCTAAGAAGTCGAGGGGAGCCTAGGGATTAGTTAGACTTTTTTTGTCTCTCACAAGTAAACAAAAACAAGTGTAGTTTAGGAAACTAGCCCTATTTTCATACAAGTTCCGTTCAATGAAAATGAATTCCTCAAGTGACTCCAAAATACCCCCAGCGTCACTACTGCAGCATAGGCCTTTTATCTCAATGAAGGTCAGTCATTTCAAAAACGCTGAAAAGACATGAATCTGGGCCTGAGAAACATTTCCTATATTATTAGAAAATACTTTGAAAAGAAAGAGTGCAGTGTCATGACGCCACTTCTGTGGTTGTGTACAAAGTGTATGGTCAGAGTTGAGTGCATTTTCAAAATATTTTCTAACAGAATTGAAAATGTTTCTCAGTCCCAAATTCATGTCTTTTCAATATTTTTGCAATGACTGACCTTCATTTAATATAAAGATGAAAAAAGTATCACACTATTCCTCCAAATGCATTTATGTCGGAACATTTCAGCCACGGCAAATGTTGTACATTCCCTTTACAAAAGTGGATATTGTTCCCTTTTAAAATTATAGGAACCGGGCCCATAAATACACGATCACTTTTAAGTTTTACTTGTACATTATTGCACTCCTTACCTTTCCGCTTTCCTCGAAGCTTAGGATCACTTCGTCACTCTTGTATTTTACCGACGACTGAAGGTCCAACCCAAAACAAAAAGAAGTTTTATCATGTTAGAAGACGTAAAAAAAGACGAAAAATTTCCGCGTGCAGACTCGCCGCCTCTCACCTCCAGAAACATTCAGCATAGTTCCCAGACCACTACATATGCGTGATAATACACGTGTGCTTGAGTAAGGCCAAGGGTAGATGCACCAGACTGAACGTCTGCAGGTTGCCCACAACTTGCGCATTTACGGCCAAATTGCGCATGACGTAGAAACTTTCGGCCAATGAAAATCAGCTAGCAAAAATACACATTCTGATTGGTTATCCAGCTGATTGTAAGGCGAATTGTGCCCGAATTAGGTCAAATACAGCCTTTTATACAGGGTGTCCCCCCCCCCAAAAAAAGCCATCCTCTTTTTCACAGATTTTAGCAAAATGCATCACAAATCTTGATACATATTTGACAAGTTTATTTCACTTAGCTTTTCAACAAAAACAAAATCCTTCCAATAGATATTTCTTTTTCTCTTGGGGCATGGAGGTTACCAAATGTTTATGAAAAAGTAAACAAATCATAGGCGTAACCGGGGGGGTGGGATAAGGGGGTATTTATCCAACCCCCCCCCAATATTGTGTAAAAACTGCCCTTTTCCATTCAAATGCCCTTTTTCACCAGCGCTTACCCCCAATATTTGTGAAGAGTGCCCTTCTTTGTTAACAAGTGCCTTTTTTTCTGAACAACTTGAGTGGCCTGTTAAAAAAAAGAAGTCGTGCACTATTTGCCATCGGACGCGTTACGGGTGCCTTTTTTATTTCGCAAATTCATCGCCTTGAAAAGCACCATATATTGTCAATGAGAGTGCATAATCGTCAGTTTTGAACAGCGCTGTCGAGAAGTTTTTACGGCCTCCCCCAGTAAAAATGACCTTGCTACGCCCCTGAAACAAATAGAAAGCAGGTCAAGTTGGTACCGACAATCGTTCATAATAGTTCTATTTATAAGTGGTTCTCGATTTGAAGGGCCGTTGGATCCAACTGGACCCATTGAACAGATAATGGAGCATACGTTGACTTAAAATCCACACTAGTGATCAACTTGAGCATAAAATCAAACATGGGTTGGACGTTGTGCTGTCATAACTTGGGTGCGTGAGCAAACATGGGTTATCACGTGAATGTCACCTGGCGTACAATAATTTCACAAAATAAGGGACCAACCAAACTCACATTTTCTGTTCATAAACTTAATTAGTCCAGGTTTGCAACAAGCTCCCCTTCTTGGGACAAAACTTGACTGGCCAAACTTTGTGTTAATCTAGATTGTTCTTTTTTGAGCCACGCATCTTTTAAGAGTTCTCTAAAGTTGTGGGCCTACTGTTCGCAATGTAAAACCTCAAATTAAATCTGCAAGCATTCAACTATCAATCAAGAATATAATCTACGGGTATCAGATACCACGGCATACAGAATCACTGCAGCTAGGCCTTCCTGCAAAATCTGCCAAATTATAAGTATCTGTCTATCAAATTATAAGCATCGATCTATCTTTTAATAGTTAGATTAAACATTATGTTATAATTACCGACATAGTTTGCCCAGATCTTGTCTGTTTGCTTCCCGTTTTTAGCTGATCCAAGTACTTTTCTCACCGATCCGCAGGGTAAAATCTACCTCTTCATTCAAAAAACGATAAATAAAGAGAACAAAATCCAAACGACATTTGAATTCTGAATGGCTCGATTTGGAGGACCTTTTCGGGATGACTGTTCACAAGTACTGCATAGGGTGGAAACAGAAGATAAATCTGAACTTCGTGAATCGTAATTTTGACTACTATCCATATTGGAATCATTTCAAAAGCGGTAATACATGGGAGTTTACAAAAACAAGAACGACTAAAGGCCACGTCATACTTGATGCGCGCACGGTAGCACTCGTCAACTATCAGGGTAAGTTTTCGTGTTGCGAATTCGCATAAGTCCGGAACGTATCTCAACTCTGGCCTATTTCGCAGCGAAACGTTCACATGAAGTATGAACCTGTTTATACAAGATATTTCCACGCTTTGAAGATAGTAGCAATTAGAACGAATGTAATGTTTACTAGTTACTTACCCGAGGTCTAACTTCTTTCAAATTCGAGTGAATTAGAAATGGAGCATCGTCATACATTAGCCCGCTCAGGTATTACATTCAGCAGCAGATCTATAGCTGGTTTACAATGATATACTGCTGGCGTTCACACAGCGAGGTTTACCATACAAAGTTATTCAGTTGTCATTCTCCGTAAAGCTAATTTAATTTAGTTCCATGGCCTTCAATCACTTACCTGAAATAGCGTTCAGTTTTCCGTCCCGTCGATTTCGAATGACCAGCTTGCAGTGCCAGGACTATGGGTGGTATATTGGGCGGAGCCTATAAAACTACGATTTCACCCAAGATTAAAGGCTAAATGCAGCAGTTGCTGGTGGCAATGACAAACTTCAGATTTATCTCCATAATCGTTTAAGTAAATCCAAGTTATTGGTTAATTTGACCATTAAATCGATAAGATCAGTAATGCTAATATCAGGATTCCATTCTCTTATCGTTGGATTATGGTGTTGAAGGTCAATAAAAATTATATTACTTTGGGTATAGTTGTGGTCAGGTTGTTAAGCTGGGAAAAAACACTGGGGTACACTTTTTCTTCGTGTCCCTGTTACATCTGACATCTATGATTGTATAATTCTGACGCACTCCTTAATGCAGTCATCCTCCAAGAGTGATTATGAATAGCAAACTACCTAAACAACATATAAGCACAATCCTTGAAGTCATTCTTAATGATGCTTGAATGGCAAATTACAAAGTACCAAGGTAACAGGGACAGGAAAAATGTCAAACTTTGGACCCAAAACGCATGTACATGTACACCATTTGGCATTATTTTGTTTACACAATTGATATTGTGGTGAAGTAATGTCAACTTTCTGCAAATGGTTCTTTCTGCACTGCATGTACCTCTTGAAAATATCAATGGTTTACAAGTGTTGACGCATAAGCTTTAATATGGGCAAAAAAAAAACAGGCAAAGGATGTTTGAAGGTTATATACAACATTTGCAAACATTAAAAAACAAAACTACCAAATTATTATGAAATACCTCACTCGATTGTAAGTGAATGATAGTCTGAAACATCATGTGAAATCATGGCACCTTTTCAAGAAAAGTTGAATTTTTGCATCAATTTCCAGTGATGGACAGCCAACCACCGTTGGGGGAAAAAAAGAGACTTTTTCCAAATACTGCCCCCAATTAACAAAATTCATTTAGTCCACATTTTGTTTGCAATCGGTTACACATCCTTGATCAGGTGCAAGCCTGCTAGTCTGGTTCCCTGACCTGACAATTCACCGATGTCTATAAATTGCTCCGTTTCGTCTGAAGTAGGGTCACGGAACCAGACTGGAACATAATTTATTTTTCTTGGTTTGTCCAGCATCTATGAACACAAAACTTTAAACAGGTCAGTGTAACAATATTTGCTATAAAATACTAACCCCCATTCCGTCCATTTATGAAAATTACAGCAAAAGCAAATGTGGTATGACGTCACAGGGCACAATAATGCTAATACATGAATATTCCGGTTGTAAATATGGTGTTAATGGTATATCTTTTATTTGTACAAAATCCAACATTCTCTTCAATAATTTTCTATATTTCATAATAATCTCTAGCATGGTTATCAGCTTAAGATTCCTCACTAACCATTTCAAATGGCCTTTGCTGTACATACATTCTTTTTATTCAGTCACAAGATATGGGCCAGCATTATTTTTATTCAGAGGCTGACGAAGAATGGATTTTGAGCTCCGTCTATTTCATGGACAGGGATAATAACCTGCGTACATAGGTTGTCATCCCCTCAATTATAATATTCAGATTGAATCTCTTTATTTAAATCTCAGCATGCATTTCCACTGAGTCTCCAATAATCATACGCTGATTTATAGTTCACATGCAGCCTTCATTGCATGCAGTCCAAAGTAAAAAAAAAAAAAAGGAATACTACTACTACTAATATTAATCTTCTTTTGCATTCTAGCGGTCTGATTGCCTGAGAGTTTAAGCAGAGATCTTTTGATTGGTCGATAGATTAACAACAGGTGCTGATACTGGTTACAAGGTATCTTTTTGATTGGATTTACCCTCCTGCTATTTTAAAGAGGTCACA
The DNA here is from genome assembly GCA_029964075.1 of Patiria pectinifera. NCBI lineage: Eukaryota > Metazoa > Echinodermata > Asteroidea > Valvatida > Asterinidae > Patiria > Patiria pectinifera. Next base: position 13,534,251 of record CM057137.1, on the reverse strand, counting down.
AACGGTCAAAATTTCCTTCCACTCCGCCTGGCAAACTTTTAACAAATCAATGGGGGTCTTGACCAATATTGACCCAAGTAATAACATGGCTCAGAATGCATGTTTTGCCTAAATACTGGTCCCAGTTTACAGAAAGTGTGGTAGGACTAAAATTTTTGATCATGATTCATAGAACAAGAAACAAAGTTTTGCATTGACAAGTAAAAAATTTGGTAAATGGAGAAGAAAAAACTTAGAAACTATCTTAAGAATACAATTATGATAATGGTGTCAAATCAATGAAACAAAATCCAGTATTAAAATGTCAAAAACATTTTTTATAAAAATGGGTTGATAAATGGTTCAGATATAATTCGTCACTGACACTCCCTTGCGTGGGAGTGCCTGTCACGCGTACTTTACAGAACTGCGTTGTTTTGGTTTTCACGAACTGACAACCGGTACTACATGCGCGCACTTCGTACATTTTTGTTTTCATGAACTAAAACCGGTCTAAATTTCACCAGTTAAAAGGTTTTAATTATATTTTTTTGTAAACCCACAAGTATACGCATGGAGTACATTCGTGTCAAACCTTTCAAAGCATTTTTCTCTGAATCGTATTGCCGCAACATGTTTCAGTTTGTGAAAACCAAAAATATGCTATTATGCGTCAGTGTACAAAGTGCACATGCACACCCGCATGTCAGTTCGTGAAACCGAAATTATGGATTACGCAATTTTCACAAACTGACAGCACACCAAGGCATGCGTGTCAGTCTGGGAAAACGGTGACGAATTGTAAGCACGTTTCTGTTCAAATTTTTCTGAAGATTTTATGAATATTTCATAAAGTAATACAAATACTGAATAGTTTTTCAGAAGTATTTCTTATTCACTTTGTTTCCTTTCATGACTTCCGTAATTAATTTGAGAAAAAATCTCTCCTAATTATAACCACTGACCATACTCAGGATCAATAATTCACAGTTATTATTTTGCATGTGTTTTCTGTTTTCAGAGCCACCGATATCATCTATGAATCCCTCATCTGTGATATAACTTATATACGTTCTCTCAACGGGACATTTCTTGTCGGGCTGGCTGGTGCTAAAGGTCAAAGGTCACGGGTCACAGGTCACCTACTGGCACGTGCTCTTGAACTCATCAAAGATGTAGGCTGGGATATGCGTCTCTACAGTCTGTGAACACAACATCATGAAGACAATAATGAATCACTACAGAAGGGAAGTTATTGAAGCAATTGTCTTGCAAAAAAAAACAACACACACACAAGGTCGTGTTTTACTTTACTCTCGAGGACAAGGCTTTGTGTTTTTCTTTGTCCCTAAAATATAACACGCTCTCATAAGCACACACACTCACAATCAAGGACCATTTGTAACAAAAGATGAACAACAACAAAGAATCTGTTGTTCTTCCTTTGTCTGTCTGTTCCCGGGGTGTATGTATAAGTACAAACACACACAAACACAAACATTATTCAGCAAGATTTAAATCAATTTAAATGATCTTGCCAAAATTATTTGCTTTTAACTTTAAAGTTGAATAAAGAAATTGACTGGAGCGGGGTTTGAACCTGCGATCTCGGGATTGCCGTTCCGGTGCTCTACCAACTGAGCTATCCAGCCCTATGTTGGTGGTCCCCCATTTTGTAAAAGTGTTTGTTCAAGGGCGCTAATCAGAAGCCATAAACCCGTATATGCCATGTAGCCAGGGATCACGCTCAAGGTCACGATGCTAGCAACATTACCAATGATTAATTGTGTGTACTTTACGCTGTATACTTGCAACCAGTGTGATCTGGTACACGGTACCCTGTGGAGACATGCGCACAATAGGGGACAAAAGAATGTATGCTTCTCCACATGGCAATTTCTATAGGTGAATATATCTCCACAAGGTTATCACGAAATAGATATATGGATTTTACTCAAAAACTAGGAATTTCCAAGTTGTGTTGATCCGTCGCAAATTGAAGTATTTTATGCAAGGGATATTAAGTCCGAATTTCAGCCCAGGAAATTAATTCTGGTTAAAATAGGAGCATTTTGAAAGTACACTTTCAAACTCAAAAACTTAAGTACATAAAAACAAAGAAATAACTCCACAGGGATACAAATTTCAGTATGTCTGCACGCGCAATGCGTTCCTCCCATTGAGGTCATACATTTTGCAATGAATCACCATGCACTGTTCTTTCAGTGTTCATAACCCAGTGTTCCATGTCTGAGGTTGTGTAATGAATACATACAATATACATTGTTTACAAATTGTGTGTTGGCCACCTACCTGTCTGGACAGGCCAGCGTAGTATGTGAAGTCGTCTAGGAATGCCAGGACGTTGATGACTTCAGGTGTCAACTCTGAGGCTTTACCACTGAAAATTACAGGAATAAGAACCAATATGAAATGTTTTGTATTACATTGTGTTACATTGTATTACATTGCATTACATTGTAATACATTCGTGTCTATATACAAGTCATACCCTGCTGCAGTACTTTCTACTGACGACCTGACGTACTGTCCGAGCAACGCCAGGAACTGGTCTGTCGTCTCTGAGTGGAATTGCCTCAGGAGCGTCAGGGTACCGACCACAAGCGGGGGACCGTCCAGGGGATCTTTAGGCAGCTTGCCGATCATACTTCCTACAGTAAAAACAAAACAATGCATATTTTAGGTTTTTAGCAGATGATCAAAACATTGACTCAAACTAAAAAAAGTTTTGAATTGAATGGACAGGCAAAATCTACCTTTTTTTTCTAAACAGTAACATGCACACAACGAATGGTTTTTATTATCACCAACTTTTAAAACACATTGAACTTGTGATGGACTTGTGATTGACTTGTGATGAACTTGTGATTGACTTGCCATTGAGTTGTGACGAACTTAAGATAGACATGTGATGGACTTGTGATGGACTTGACATTGACTTGTGATGGACTTGTGATGGACTTGTGATTGAAATGTGATGGACTTGTGATTGACTTGTGATTGGATTGCAATGACTTGTGATCTATTACAACTACCCCCTTACATCACTGTGACTTACCAACAGTCTTGAGGTACTGAAACTTTGGCAGCTGAGAGACAACGAAGAGGAAGGTGAAGAGGGAGAAATATGGAAGCCTCTTGGTTGTCACGTAGATCTGAGGACAAGAAATGAAGAAAAGAAATGACTTGAGACAAATTACAAATAATGTAAAATAATTATTTGGAAAAATTTTCATAATAAAACTAAAGATGACAGATTAAAAATGCACATGATAAATTTTGTTTTCTTTGAGAGTCAGAAATGTAGAATAGCCATCTTTATGCCAGATGGAGGCATATCCCAACCCATCTGATCTCAGAAATTCTGTGACCCATTTTTTTTAAAATTGGGTTTGCCAGTAGAGACTTTTAGTAAATATGCAAAGCTTTAGTTAAATTGACCCACAAAATTGTTGTGTGCAATTATGGTCATTAATATTCCATGCTTTTGCCCATGAGTGAACACATTTTCCTTTATACTCCCGATGAAGAAAAAACGTTTTTTGTGTGTGCACTACATCGACATTTAGACATTTTGCAATTAACCTATCGCGGTAGAATCACGTCAACGCAGCTTATGAACTATTGTCCAATTACATGATACACAAATGGACATGGAACTCGCAAAATCTTAGACAAACAAAACTGAACGTACAAAATTCCATTGAATTGTTTAACCCCTTAAGGACGGGGTGTAATGGGGACATTCCTCCACACATAGAGCAAGTGGCCCGCATGACTGCACAGCCTTTGTGTGGTAGCGGGACTGCACAAAAGCAGCAGCTGTGGAACTACCCACTAGCCGTGTGCCACGGCATACCACAGCTGGCAACTGCATTCCAATGAGGATTAGCGGCCGCGGCCATGACCGCTTCCCGGGCCCATGGGGTTAAGGGGCGTGGCTAACTCACAAACAGCAATAGGTCAATTTCCATGGAAGTGGTGTCAAAATAAGTGCACTCCATAAGTCCAAAACCTCAAATTGGCTTGACACAAAAAAATTCAAATCTGCCGACAATGAGACCTGAAATTTCCTGTTTGTAGCTGTACCTTGGAGAGAGGGTTACTGATTCCAGCTGATTCCAGGTATGATGCCAGCTCAAACATGAGAGGGTTGTCATCCTTAGGGTAGGGTCTGGATGGGTCGTGGTAGTGAGCCTCAACGTCAGCTAGCAAACCACTGTAGAAAATGAAAAGAATTGAATGTTACACTACTTATAGATTTCTTTTACTTAGATAGTCATTTTTGCTTGACCTAAAGGCCTATTGTCCTCCGTCTGTCTGACTGACTGACTCCCCGACTGAGTCACTGACTGACTGAAAGAGTCATGTTCTTAAAAAATGTTCTAAACAGCGACTTACGGGTCCAGCTCAACAAGGCAAGCCTAATTTAATAAGGGAATAAATATGTGCTCGAGAGGTTTTAATCACTCTGTTTAAGACTGCTTAGAGTCTGGGTACTGATAATTACCCGAGCCGGAGGCGAGGGTAATTATCAGCACCCAGACTTTAAGCAGTCTTAAACAGAGTGATTAATACCGACCGAGCACACATTTATTCCCATTCATAAATACCTTTTCGGTAAAAAAAAAATCAAGGAATTCGTTCAAAAAGTCCCGATTTTGATCAACAAGTTCACTCCAGCTTTTTGAAACATCCCTCTAGCTAAATAATGAAGTGTTCAGCTGGCGAGTAAGATGTAAACAACCCTTTTATGGAGATTGACGCGCGCATATCATGTTCTGCGCGATGTCACGCAGAACGCACCTGGCGCGTTGCGTTTTGAATTTAGAACTATAAAATTCTGACTCCCTGGTAGTGTTGCGCATGCCTACGTGAGGATTGTGAACGTTCAACCAATAAAATGATAAGAGGCACTGGATTTTTAGGAGTCCACATTTTATTGTGACACTGGAAAAGTGTTTAAGACCAGCTAGCCATGTCTTTATCATCCGTTTAAGACCGGCCACGTGACGGGCTCTCAACCAATAGGAATGCGTAAACTGTCTTAGGTATTTATGAATTCATGTTATTCTTATAAATCTTCATTTTCACCCCAACATTAGAAATAAAAATATATCAGGAAACACATATTTGTCTGGAGAATAGAGGGGGCTATTTTCGAGATTTTCAGGGTTGGGATACTTTTAGACTACTGTTTACAACTTAAAAGATTTAGGAACTCACATGTTCATGGTCTCCAAAGCGCTGGCAAGAAACTTGGACTCAAACTTGCAAGAGAAGTTGAGTTCGTTGGCAATCTGTCGCCGAAGAAGTTGCATCTGGCCAAGCTGTAAAGTAAACAATTGAAAATATATCAGTCTTGGTCTTTCTCAGGTGTGCAATTTTTTGTCAATTAATTGTTCCCCTTTGAGTTTCGGCTGATTTATTTTCCCCATCAATTGATACAAATGGAATTTTAAAATCAGAAAATCAGTCAATTTTTCAGAAAATTGGCCTATGAATGGGAATAAAAGTATGGTGAAGCAATTATAAACATCTGATTTAAAACAGGAGCCTGGTCGCTGATAATGGCCCTTACTTTCAGCTCGGGCCATTTTCTGCAACCAGGGCCCTTACCGGTATCAAACAAGATGTTTAAAACTGTTCCACCACACTATTATTCCCTTACACATATCTGACCTTGAGAACGAGGTTGATGAATGGTACCCACATCTTGTTTGCCCTGGTCACATAGTGGCTGTACACCTTGCCAGGGTTGCCTGTTAATTACACACGGGAAGGAGGAAGACAGAATAGAATAGTTAGGGAAGGTAGCTATCTTAATGGCGGTGTGGGCCTTTGTGTGGGCCGTTGTGTATGGCCTATTGTTGTACAATTTACTCTTCAGTGCACGCCCCAGAGTATTAAAACATATGAGGTTTCGGCAAGAAATATAGTACAAATACGAATTGTGAATCAGTATTTGTGGCGTTTGGCTGTATATCAGAAGTTGGCTGCGAAATTTTGCCTTCTGAAAATTTCGAAATTTTCGGCAAAAATAATTCTGGCGCAAAGTGGTTAATAGAAAAAAAAATTGAATTTGTTGGAGAGCACGGGGACGCAACTTTAAACAAAACAAAAACTCAAAAAAGTTGATTAATAATTCACAATAGTTAACATTTCCCATTGAAGGTCAGAGCAATAGATAAAGCAGAACTCAGAACATGTCTAATAAAATTGTCTATACTTGTTTTAAATGGAATCCCAAACAAAAAGGCCAAATGCCATTCAAGGTGCGGCTACAAGCAACAACAAACAAGAAGGAAGTAGGCAATCAAAGAAAGAGAAGGTACACATTACAAAATACGGTGAGTGTCCTGAGTTTCTGAACTACTCACTGATGAGTCCCCTGACTGGGTTGAGTGTCTTCATGAGCGTGCCGAACATCTCCAGCCAGGATTTCTCACGGAGAACGCCGTGCTCCATGTAGCGCAGGAACTGTTGCAGCTCACGGACCATCATGAAGCACATCAGACGATCCAGGCCGGTCAGGCCGCAGGTACCGATACTTTGCTGGAAAAAGAAAAGACACGTTCATGACAGCGTTCTTGTAAAATATGAAGAGTTATGTGCTTCAGTTATTCCCCCAATTAATTACTTGTTGACTTGTTGATGACGGTGGCCATTGGAGCATTGAATTTGTGGTCGGCGGGTAATTCTGCAGGTTGTGGGTTCGAGTCCAGCCTGGGGTTATGGTGCGTGTGCCCTTGGGCAAGGCCCTTTGTCACTCATTGCTCCTCCCCACCCAGGGGTAGATGGGTACCTGTGAGGGCAGTGATGGTTATTGTGGTTGATTCAGTTGCTTTGCGCCGAAATGTCAGCATCGAGCTGTATACTCCCCAGGGAGCTGAGATGGTATTTGGAATGTTTCATTGGCCCAATGAGCAGGGTAATAATGATGAAGCGCTTTGAATCCTTATAGGTATCAAATGCTATATAATCACCTCATATTATTACATTATTAGTTATCCCACGAGTGTGAGTGGCACACGGAATGATGTAGTGTGTCTGTGTCGGCCTTGTGGCATATGGAACACAGACGCACTACATTTTCAGTGTTGGATGAGCGCGAGTAGGACAACAAATTTATCTTCAAGCAAACTTGACAAACAGCAAAGAGGAACACGCATGAAGGTTTCAGCCGTTATCCTATTACACGTGCGTGCAGAAGGAATAGTGCACGCATCTTAGAATAGCGCAATTCACGTAGTGCGATATAGACCGTGGTACAGTGAAAAGCCGCTGTAACGAAGATCGCGGGATCCACAGAAATTGTTCGTAATAGCAATCATTCGGTATAGCGATTTTAAGCTACGGGTGCTCCAGTACTCACTTTTCAATACATAGCACCCTTCAGAACTTTACCTGCACTCCTTGGTAGTTCTAGTTACTGAAAGACGACTTTGAACACGTGCCGACTATTGAATTATGTAATTATACAGTTTTTGAGCTTGCTACCTACAGCAATGGGTGGCTCTCCCCTTCTATTCCTTGGGAGACTAATAGCCATTTGTCGCTCTTATGTTGACACTTTTCAACTTCAATGCTCGGAACGTTTTGTTCACAAAAATTGGGAGCCAAGGATGATGTTCAGTATTCGGTATTCAATGTTCGGTAAAGCGGTGTTCGGTATAGCGACGTTCCACTAGATATGGGATAATACCACACTGTTGTTGCCATGGATCGACCAATCAGGATCGAGGATTCAAGTTTACTTGAAGACAAGCAACGATACACTTACCCTGACTTTGGAGAAGACTTTGATGTCTAGCACTTCCTGTTTAGTCTTGACATCATACCAGGTCTTCATCTGGTCAATGTAGGAGGTGGACCTGAATTTATGAGGCATGATCAGAGGGAAGAAATTACATCTGTTCATTAGGCCAAAAAAAAAAGTCTCCGGTTTCTGGTATGCGCGCGCGTCGCCGTAGCCATGCGCGTCGGCAAAATGAAATTATTTTTTTTTCAATAAAAGATGATGTCTCAAAACCGCCAAACTCACTGGTTTGACTGGAATCCTGCTGCTGCGCAATTTTAACGTGTTTTTAGATTGGGTTATGGTCGAGAATAAGCTTTATGTGGCCTCTCTGGACTCCCATATATTTGCACTAAGTTTTAGTCGGGCACCATTTGCCGTCATCAGCCGACATTTAAATCAAAAATATCAGGTAAAAAAAAAAAAAACAAGCATCGCCGCACCACTTTTTGGGCAAGCTCCATACCAGAAACTGGAGACTTTTTTTTTTGGCCTTATTCATGGATCTTAAAGGCATATAGGATCATTTGCATTTATCCCAAAAGTAACTTACTTGGTTATCCATGTCCGGAAGCGTCTTTGAGGGGCACCGTATATATTGTCACACTGCCTAACTTCTTTCATGAATGTACAAATGCCTGCAGTCAGTGTGGTGTACGCGCAAAACCTTCCTTTTCAGTCTACAACGTGTGAGTATCGTATAGAGCGATTTGTGATCTAAAACTTTTTTACTTACGAAGACCAGACTTTGTAATTGCTGTACATTCTCATTTCATGGTGTCACTATCCCTGCCAATACTGGTCAAAGTTTTAGTTTATAGTATGTCGCTAACAGGAGTGATTTTGAGGTGAATTCGTACCATCTTAATCCGAAAAGTTTCACGTGCACATCTCATGTAGGTTGTTGCTCTACAACCAGGGGCGTAAATCCTGGGGGATGGGGGTATATATGCCCCTCACTTTTTGGCCGGGGATGGGCTTTGAATTCCTCCCACTTTTTGTGATGAGAAAAAAATGTGTATTTTGAGGTATTTTTCAAACGTTCCAACAATTAAATTGTATTCAATAGCACTGAAAAGTGGAGAAACAAAGTACAAAAGCTTTAAAAATGTAAGCGCGAGTATACATATTGATCTTTCTTTGAAGAGCTCCCCTAGTATAGTGTGGTGTCCAGCCCCCAGCTCCCCCACCTTTTCAAATTTCCACGACCGGGCAATTTTAGGATTTTGGTCATCCCCCATCCCCCCCACTCGCCGACACAGATTTACGCCACTGTCTAAACTGTTCCACGTTGGATTTATGTGGCAACTATTTTATGTTTTACACTTGCGTTTCGATCTTTGGCTCAAATACTATAGTTCATCAGGTGTAATCTGGAAGGCTGGGTCCACACAGTCGTACACTAACCTGGCGTTCAGGGAACTTTACTTTATAAACTTAGAACGTTTGGTATTTGAAACCTTATAAGAATTTTGCATTTTGTTTGCAATCGATTACACACCTATGAACGGGTACAAGCCAGCTAGACTGCTTCCCTGACCTTACAATTCCCCGACGTCTATAAATTGCTCCGTATCATCTTAACTGGGGTCATGGAACCAGACTACAAGAGCATGAATGTTTTTCTTACTTTTTTCGACATCTATAAACAAAAAACTTCAAACATGTCAGTGTAACAATATTTGCCATAAACTACTAACCCTCAAATCCATCAATTTCTGAAAATTACAGCATAGCAAATGCTGCATATTCCCTTCAAATAATACAAAGTTCCCTGTGCACTAACCTTGGATCCGTGATTCTGAGAATCTCTCTGACCAGCCTCCCCATGAAGTTAATGGAACCGTCTACCGGCTGGAACTTGGGAATGGGGATGGTTGGCGATTGGTAGATGCTCTGCCAATCATGGACCTGGGAAGGAGAACAATGTAAGACTTGTTTCTGATTGGTCAAAACGAGACGCTGCAGCCAATATTCACTAAGGCCCCCTTTACACAGGGCTGCAACCTTTGTACCACCTATGAGCGACCAAAAATTGGCCAGGACGCCCAAATTGCCAGGACGCTAAACCCAAAAAATCCCGTTTCTATGTAACTGCTCCAGCGTTCCTTGTGCCTCCCTTGAACCACCAAAACTGCAATTTTCGGGCATTTTCATGTCGAGCTACGAGCGACCTGTGCGTCCACTGAGCCACCTGCCTCCCCTGTGCTTTCCCTGTGCAACCTACAGCCATGATGGCTCAAATGTTTTAGTCTTACCTTGGTCCTGAGGAAGCTATTGCATTCTTGCTCCATGTTGTAATTGATGATACGAGAGACTTCTTCCTGCCATATCTTCAGGCCGTGGATGTTGACATAGTCTTGGATATACTCAAAGGAGCGAACGAAGCCGTCCATCTTAGCGCCTAGGGCATCCAGACGTTGCATTAACTCACTGGTCTAAAATGAACAGGAGTCAACGAAAATGTGATCCATCAATGATCAAATCTGAGCTAGAATTATTTGAAGTTGCAATTTTCAACAAAAAAACAACAGTTTTCTCTTTTGGGTGTCAACGACATTCTGATTTTTAAAAAAAAAGCATTTTGTGTTACTTTTGCAACTCTAATTCACAAAAAGATCTGTCTGGCTTATATTGTTGGATTGCAAATAATTCAAAATTTGTCAAGTAATATTCCATGACAAAATTGCAGGTTTTTTATGTCTCATTGAATATCAAAAGAAGACCTTTTGTATTTAATCTAAATTAAAAAACTCTATTTTGGGCAATCGAAGCACAGGGAAACAATTTACAAGGTTTCAGAAATGAAAGATAGATAGACTTAGTACTATTTTGTGAGGCCATGAATGGGATGATTTTTCTGGTGATAGTTCTATGTTCTTAATTAATTAAATGAATAACGGATCATTTGCTTTTCATGCATTTTGTTTGTTTTCAATGATACCACTCAAAATCCAAAGAAGAATGTTCAAAACCTAACCTATTGAACTTTCAGCTCAGTGCATTTTACACTTTTCGAGAAAACGGTGAAAAACCGTGCACAACCTTTTGATCATGAAACACGATTTCGTCGACAGCACTCTTTATTGCAAAAATCAGTCAACTGACAGATCGTTGGAAATCACCTACATTACTTGATTTTCTTCTAAATGACAGCATACCAGAGGGAATGATTTCACGGGGTGTTTAGTACCAGTACGATCTTTAATCCAAGTAAGCCTTTTGATAATAATTCAGCAAGTTACTTTTGGGAAAAATGCAAATGATCCTTTAACCCTTATTGTACACACACACTGTTGGACTTAGTTTCTGGAGGTATGCCAACCCCAGTGTAAAAGACCATCTGTTTAGGGGTACTGTACCTATCCCAACAGATTTCAACAAAACCTGCTGTTGAACTTTGATGGGTTGAGTTCAGTTAGGGTTAAGCGATACGATTTCTGTCACAGTTTCCGTACCTTGGCCTTGGGATTGAACATGATGCCGTGATGCAGAGCGCTGGCTACCTGCTGCACCAACTCCTTCCGGATGCCGTCCTCCAGGAGCTGCTTAGGGTCCACTTTGATGATACCGACCAGCGTGGTCTTCATCATCAGGATACCCTCCGTGAAAACCGAGATGGAATGGGTAAGTCTGGCCACCTAGCGTCAGAAGAAGTAATACGCAAACAAACAAAAACCATGAATATTGAAGTAAAGTCCGTCCTGAGAACTTATGACTTATTGCCAGCATTCATCCCTGGTGTCCTTGGCATGAAGTGACTGAGAATATTTCTATTCCCCGGGATGGGATGCCAGTCCATTGCAGGCTACTCCCCAGCTAAGAGAGGCAAGTGGAGGTAAAGTGGCTAGCCCAAGGACATAACATATAGCCAGCGGGAACAAGATGAGGTAAAGTCCAGTAAAGCTGGTCTGTTGTCAACGAATAATCCTCACAGAGTCACACAGATAAATCTTATTCATCGTAAGAATTTTTAAAGAGATGATTTTAGTGCAACTTTCTCCTACTCCTATTTGTATGAAAATATTTGACATTCCGATTTGATTAACGCTAACTCCCTAGCATGATTTACTAGGAACCATACCCATCCTGGCAAATTCCAACACCATATGGGAAACTGCACACACTTATTTCTGACTTTGATTCTGGAGGTGTGCCAACCCAATGTAAAAGACTGTCAGTTTAGGGGTACTGTACCCATCCTGACAGATTCCAACAAAACATGCCGTTGGGGTTTGATGGGTTGAGTTATGTTAGGGTTAATGACTGGGCTTTCATATCCTAGATTTTGAAAGTGCTACATGCAGAACTTCATTTAATAATTGGTCCTGCCTTTTGGGATGTGTTTTTTTTAACTCGCCCTGTATTACATTGCATGGGCCCTTTAAGCACTTACTTCGTATCTGAGATCCAGCTGAGCAAAATCTCGCAGCTTCTCCTTCTCTAGTCTGGTGGGCACCTCCTTGATGTGGTGTGTTTGTAACTGTATGATCTGAGACAGGAGACTAAACATGGTCTGGGGTATGATCTGCAGCACCTTGCGTACGTAGGCGACCAGCTCGCTGGAGTAGTATTGGGAGACGCTGATCAGATCGGGGCTGTTGGCTAGATTGATGCGGATCAGAGGCAGGTCCAGGGCTGAGGCAAGCTGGAAGAATAAACCAGAGGACAATAATTATAACCCTCCTACTATTTAAACAGTCACAGACAGTCAAAATGTCCATCCGCTTCCCCTGCTATACTTTTAGCACAGGCTAGTCACCAACAGTCAGATGATATTTTTAACTAGCACTTTGACTAGTCAAATTCAGTCAACAGACAAAAGCAGGTAACTGGTAGGCACAGCTGGCTTATCAATCACCTACAGTCAAAGCATAGCTGTATCAAGTTACACAAACAGTCACAGCCAGTCAATCCTGCTTCATGCAGGCTGTGAGCTCTTAAATAAAAGTCACTTGATTGATTTTGACTGAAAGGACAACTTTGCACAGAATGCATGTTTGCATAGGAGGGTTATTACTCCTGCTCATTGGGCCAAAGAAACATTCCAAAGACCATCTTAGCTCCTAGGGAATATACAGATCGAAGCTGTCTTGGGACAAAGTAGCTAAAATCAATCACATAACCATCTCTGCCCTCACAGGTACCCATTTACTCCTGGGTGGGGAGAAGCAATGAGTGAAAACTGCCTTGCCCAAGGACACACGTACCACAACCACACAACCTGGACTCTAACCCACAACCTGCAGAATTACCCACAGATATCGAGTTCAATCCTCCAAACCACAAGGAAATGTGACATGGTTTGTGAAATGAGCTGTGAGAATCCAAAGCTACTTAAAGATATAATTTTTTTCAAAGTCTTATTCCCTGCTTTCTTTACATATTTACCTTAAGGAATGTTGCTCTTAGTTTGGTGACCAGACCAGGATTGCCTTTGATGCCTTGCTGCATGTAAGGTGTGTATCTGAAAAAATATAAGAATAATTCAAATAAAATAAGAAAATAAACAAAATGAAAAACGACATATCAAACAAAACACAAAGTGAAATGCAGCAATGCCTGCCTTATGACTGGCACAAGATAGATCTGCTACAATTGCAGATATCTGGGTATCAATGAGCTCCTAAGCATAAGTCTGTGACTGTCTGCGATCTGTGTAATGACTAGGATCACAGTTACTTGAATATCTATAATCCTAGTTGTAACACAGATCACAGACAATCGCATGTACTTACTTATCAACAAGTTCCAGTGTATAAGACAGATCTACAGCAATTACAGATAGTTGGGAATCAGTGAGATCCTAATCATAAGTTATATCTGCTAAAATCACATTTACTTGAGTGTCTACGATCCTAGTGGTAACACAGATCATAGACAATCACAGATCCTCATGTGTCAACGTGTTTCTATGCATAAAACAGATCTGCTACAATCACAGATAGCTGGGAATCAATTACCTCCTAAGGATAAGTTATATCTGCTAAAATCGCAGTTACTTGAGTGTCTGTGATCCTGGTCATAACAAAGATCTTAGACAATCACAGACAATCACAGATGATGGTTCGAATCATCTGATGGAAGATCCATGCGTAAGCTAAAGTCACTGTTACTTGAGTGGCTATGCACCTAGTCATAACACATATCACAGATACTTACGTGTCAATGAGCTCCCATGCATAAGACAGATCTGCGACAATCTGCATCGTGATGAGTACCTCTTCCTTGATGTTGATGGTCCGAATCATCTGATGTAAGAACTTGCGCGTGTCCAGAAGGAACTGACGAACCTGCAGGTTACTCTCCAACTGGTGAAACTCTTGCACCTAAAAAAGTTTGAGAGAAAATATAATTATAATGTTGAACAAAGAAATCGACTGGAGCGGGGTTTGAACCTATGACCTCCGGATTGTCATTCCGGTGCTTTACCAACTGAGCTATCCAGCCCTATGTTGGTGGTTCCCCATTTTGTCTTTGCTCAAGGGGCGCTAGTCAGAAACAATGAAGCCATGCCATGTAGCCAGGGATCCAGCCAAAGTCACGATGCTAGCAACATAAGCAATGTTGCAAACTGGGGAAATAGCAAACAGGGATCACTCAGAGAAGGAAAGATGTGAGGCATTCTGGCAAAATGGGACGGAACTGGGCACAGGCCGTAATGGAGAAAAATACAAATAACTGAATGGGGGTGATTTTTTTTTTGATTTTCATATTTATTGATATCTATAATCTTTGATGTGTCTACAAAATATATTTTAAAGAAATAGTATACAGATCGTGGAATAAAAGTATTTTTAAGGAAAACCAATTGGCCTCTTTCATTTGGACTACAAAACTCGAAATTTTTAAGGCCGTTTTCTCAGTATTTTACTTTTTGACATGTCGATAAGTGCAAACTTATAAACAGCCATAACTTGTCAACTATAATATCCGATTGAAGTGCAACAAACAGTATTGTAAGGAGAATTTTATTTTCTTTCCTAATACTCGAAAACGCTCATTTCGACCTCTGCCCAGTTGTGTCATATTTTGCCAGAACGCCACGCATAATAAGAGTGTTCAATGTGTTCATCATCGATAGGACTAAGTTTGACCCCAACAAGTGTTTTTTTCTTTTGTTACATCACTTGATCGGTTGTGATACCCGCTGCTATATCAGATTTGAACCAGCCAGCCAACTACGGCAAGCTCGGTGGTCGAGTGGTATTAGACGTCTGCACTAGAAAGCAAGAGGTCGTGCGTTCGAGTCCAACCCGAGCTAACTTGTGACCTTTTTATGATAGGCTCTCAGAAAACACAGTGCTTATAAAATTAAGTCAGCGAAGGGCAAAACCCAACATAAATCACATGATTACCTCTTCCAGTGCTTGTATGAGTTGTACAATCTTGCGTCCAGCTGCCGTGGAGTCGTCATAGTTAAGTGATGTGATCTGTTTTGCCATCTCGGCAAACCAAGCCTGGAGGTTGTCTAAAACAAACCAAACCAAGGGATCAGGGAATTTTTTTTTTAATGAGTGTCCCCCAAACACTAGACCATAAGCAACTCAAGATGAGGGCTAGTGAGAACACAAAAGAACAAATAAAGTCATAGGACTTAAGATATATTTTTACATTTGTTTTGAAATGCGAAATGCATGAGATTCTAGCGGAATAACAATACAGAGCAAGTCAAACAGAAAGTGACAGAAAATAGTTTTCCAAAAATGTGTGGCTCGCTCTATTTAATCAAAATAACATAGGGATAAAGTACATATTATTGACTAGTAACTGTGAAAAGTTCACAGAATTTGCGCACGACGTCATATGATGTGCGCACATGACATCATATGACGTGCGCACATATCGTCATATGATGAGGCACATGATGTCACATGTGCACATATGATGTCATATGACGTGCGCATATGATGTCATATGACGTGCACATATGACATGCATGGCTTAGAATGTGCAGTGCAGCATTGGAGAGGCACAGGTGCTGCCCATGTCCAAAAAGGATGGGCCTAACGAATCAGTCTATTCTCTCTTGATTGACTTACCATTTTTGGCGACTCTTGTTAACGGTTTGGTTCCTGAGAAGACCTCTCCCAGCTCAATCATTCGCTCCACGCTCTCTTGCTTGTATAACTCCCACTTCTTCTGTTTCTCGGATAACATCTTCTTAAACATCTGTAAAAAAGAAGAGCAATTATAATGTAGAGGAGGTACTTGTGGTCATAAGTCAATCACAAGTCAATCACAATTCAATCACAAGCCAATCACAAGTCAATCACAAGTCAGTCACAAGTCATCACAACTCAATCACAACTCAATCACAAGACAAGTCCCAAGTCAAGACCCAGTCCCAAGTCGACTAAAAGCTATTCAAGCGATCGCTCACAAAGGCATTCACATCTGTGAAGGGCAAAACCCAATACTGCTTTTACATCAACCTGAAGCAAATTCCATTTTATGAATAGTTCATTTTAGCACTGGCTGCAATATCATATTCGAACCAGCCAGCTGACCCCGACAAGCTCGGTGGTTGAGTGGTACGACGTCTGCACTAGTAAGCAGGAGGTCGTGGGTTCGAGTCCCACCCGAGTGATTTTTCTCTAACAATCAGTCAGAGGCAACACTGAATATACAGTGTTTATAAAAAAAATTAACGAATATGTCGGTGAAGGGCAAAAACCCAATATTGAATTTATACCACCCCGATGCAAATTCTTATGAATAGGTCCGATTTTGTTGTTCATACCCATTACTTGTGACTGGACTTAGGAATTGATTTGTGATCTACTTGTGGTCCATCACAAGTCTTCTGAAACTGTTTCATCAACAAGGATTTTTGTGTAATTAGCCATTCCTTTCACAGTCCGCCAGATATGCTGAATAAAAGTTCACCATGAAGAGGATTATCCAATGGCATAAACCTAAGACCTTCACTCATATGTCTTAGAAATCTTGACATTGCTGGTTGACAATGCGTCTGATTAATGTGCTCATTTAGGATAATTTGTAGACAAGATTTTGTGGGGTCTAGAGATTTCATCTTTTTGATTAGAGTTTATTCAACAAGTATAAGAGATAGATATATGGAAGAGGATTCTTACCTCCTTGAGTTTAAACTCAAACTGTGCCGCATCCAGCAGTAGCTCAAAGAGCATCTTGGGGTTGTACTTGGATTCCGTGATCATGGTATCCCTCATCATCCGTAACTTCTTGTTGGCATCCCAGGCTGTAAAACAATGTTCATAACAGCAACTTTAAACGACAAATTACAATTGGATAAAAACAATGTTGTCTGTTTATTGCCTTAAAAGGTAGGGTAGATCATTTTTCATTTGTGTATTTTTTTTTCTCGTTTGAAGCAACAAAATTGCTCAAATCTAAAGACGGGTGCTCAACAACTAACCTGATGAAAATTTACCTCTCTGAATGCTGTATATTCTAAGAAAACACAATTCTAGGATCTTGATTTCCATTCAAAAGTTGCTTAGTCATGTTTTGCAAATCAATCATGCAAAATCCTCTAACAATAAGGGAATAACAGTGTGAGGAGCCGGTCTTCACTGCGTGATAATGACCGGGTGTGGGGGTGACCGCTGTTAATGGACCGAGACGAAGTCGAGGTCCATTAACAGCGGTCACCCCCACACCCGGTCATTATCACGCAGTGAAGACCCGATCCTCACACTGTTATTCCCATTAATAAATACCTTTTTAACGAAATAAACAGTTAAAATGCTCCAATTTTGTGACTTTCTTTCGGCGATATTTCCAGACTTTTTTGTGTTCACGTTCATGGGCCATATTTTAGCTTAACAGCTACAACGACGTAAACTCAACAGAAACTGCTGCCGTAGCGAAACAAATTACAACAATGTTTTCATATCTTTACCTGATGGAGGAAGCTGAAATCTCGTTTACACATTCCTTGTGTCCGGAATTACAAAGATGCTTGGTTTAGGAAAGGTAAATATGTCGGTGGGTGAAGTGTTCAAAGAAAATAAATCGTAGACCTACGCTTTCGTCGTAAACATCCTCAGTATATACTGCACTGCTGCTGTACGATGTCGTTTCAAAACTTCTTTACGCGCGCGCACGCACGCATCCCTAGCAACTGTGTTGCGTACGCGCGCGTCAGTCTCACGCGATGGGGGTTGAGCGCATGTGCAGTGCTCAATTGTTAAAAGCTACCGCAGGACTGTTACTATATTTTGACCAATCATTGGCTTGCATGGGGCTGAACGGGGCTGGATCAATGCTGGTTCAGGGGCCATTTATTCGCTTGATCTTTGAAGCCGGTCCATTATCACCGTTAATGCCCGGCCACGTGATCGAGTCTCGACCAATCAGAAACCATCAACTCCCCAAGGTATTTATTAATCACTGCTAATACGTTGAGGCAGTGCTGATGCTATCCAGAAGCAGTGCGGATGATTTGCAGTATTATCGAGGCCTAAATATATGCATGGCTAAAGCATAAACAACACAAGGTCTGGCCTGAGACCTTGACACAGTGCATCCTCCAAGATCAGCTGCACATTTTTGCCATATAGCCTCAATTCTTCAAAATCTTGTGCAAAGAGGATTTTGGAGGATTTGGGAAGGTTAGGGTTAAAGTATCTAGGATATCAATGATATTGGAGCCAGGTTGGCGCAGTGATAGTTTACTTGCCTGCTACCTCTATGGCCCAGGTTTGAATTCTGCCTAGGTTCGAATCCGGCCCAGGTTTGAATCCAACCCAGGTTCAAATGAAAAATACTTTTCAGTCACTGACTTTAGATCCCATCCAAGATTTTTGTGCCATCACTAAAAACCTAAACATTTTTTAAATTCTTCATTTCGTTTTCTAGGATTTTTTTCAGGCTTTCTGTGGTACAGTAAGTGTGCACTTTTTGAAGAATACTCGATGTCATTAAAAGAACAAATTTCAATAAATAAACAAAATAAACGAAAAAAGGAAATCATTTACTTACGTCCGTCGGCAGTGTGAAGCATAAGCCACCGTAGATTGACGTTACTTTCTCTCAGACAGTTCATCAGTTTCGGGATGTTATCCAGAACAAACTCCTCCGTCAGCGTTCCTTCCGTCAGATACTGACGTAGCAGCTTGATCAGTTGGCCAACCTTTTGGTTATGGTTGACAGTCTGTCGAGGGAAAAGTGGGTGTTGGGTTATTGGTAATTTTGGAATGAATAGCTTTGCCTATTTGAGGATACCGTTTGAAATACACGGTGGTTCAAAAAAAGTTTACACTTTTTCAGAGGCAGATTTCTCAGAATTGGGGAGAAAAGTTGAAATTGTTTTAAGATATTCCTAAACTACAAGATCTTGGTGGAATATGGTGAAAACAGCGTTGAAAATAAAGCTCAAGTTGAGAAAAAGCGGCCATTTACAGAAGTTTGTTCAAGTCTATGGCTGTCATGTAGACCTACTCACATTATTGCGTTCATACATATATCAGAGACTTCCATGTGGACAAACTGTTTTTTTACCATCATTCTTTAAACCACCACCATTTCATAATTTAGGCCTAATTTTCAGTGCCGTTTTCACCATATACCATGAAGATGCTGTAGTTTAGGAATATCTTGAAACAATTTTAAACATGTCTCCCCACTTCTGCGAAATCTGTGTCTGAAAAAGTGTAGACATTTTTTTGGACCACCCTACATACTACTTTTCTCCCAATGTACTCCCCTTTAGTAAGGGGGTGTGTGGCCTAGTGGTTAGGGTTTGGGACTCAGGATCAGAGGGTCAGAGATTCAAATCCAGCTGCTGACCATGTTGTGTCCTTGGGCAAGCCACTTGCTTCGATCTCTCCACCCAGGAGTATAAATGGGTACTGGCATCAGCTGGAGAGTAACCTTGGCCCAATTTCTTGGCTCTGCTTTAACCGTTAGTGCAAAATCCCTAATTACTATAGCAAAAAATTCCCTGGTTATGTAAGCATATTTCGTGCTTATGTAAGCATATTTCGCAGTTATCGTTATTTAGGCTTCTGCGCACGCGTACTTCCTGTAACTAAGGATTCTGTGCTTACAGGTTAGCTTAGAATTTTTCTGCTAGTGCCGTTAGCACAAAATTTGTGATCGTAAGCGCAGAATTCTGTGGTTAGCACAGCCAAGAAATTGGGCGCTGCAATGGACTGGCATTCCATCCAGGGGGAACAGAAATATTCTCAATCGCTCCATGCCGAGGAAACCGGAGATAAACGCCGGCTTGATGGGTCACATTGGCTTATGTGACTTGTTCAGAGCTATACAGAACACACGTGTGATCGGTGTTCAGGCATGGAAGCGTCCCAGTATAATGGCCACCATCACCATAATTTCAAAATCGGATTGGTATTTATGCAAAAAAAGGTTTATTGAGGGCTATTTACCAATGTTTTGACGTTGTTCAGGTCCATTGTGTTATTCATGGCTGTTTTGGCGGCTTTGTAGGGCTCCCACATGTCTGCTAGGTTGACGATTATGCCCATGTACACGCTGATCATCTGTGGAAAAATAGCGACGGAAAAATAGTCATCAGAAGAAACACTGAATATGGAAGACAAAATGAGTTAGGCCAAAAAAAATAATAGTTCTGATTACATGCCTTTCAAAAATAGGGTCGGTCGGTCGGAAAATTTTTTTTGCCAATTTTTTTTATGCAGATTGAATGGGGTATTCAATTATATGCGAAGTTTTAGCCTGAACTATTTCCATTGCACTACCAAAGCTATACACGAAATGGCAACAAAAAGTGAATAAAACCTACCTTTAATTATTGTCAATATATTTACGTTCGATAATTTCAAAAAATAATGGAAAATTCAGGTCGTTTGCACCATATGCACAACGCTAGTCAAGACGCGGGGAGCTGGCCAAAACTCCGAGGTGTGTGATGCGAGCATGTGTGGCGAGCGGCCCGCCATGGGCCGACAGACCTGTTTTCACGGTCAAAAATTTCGGGAAACACGCGGCATGTATCACTCCAAATACGAGTAGTGCGATCTCAAAATGAACTCTTGAACACAGAAAATACATACACAGACAAGCTAGATCAATTCTGTAAATTAACTTGCAAAAATGTTCTTTCTCCATCGGCGTTTTCTTGGCATTTTTCACGATGTCGAATCCGACCAGTTGACAGTGGCCTGCACTGCTAGCGCGCTATCGGTTGCGATCGCATAGCTAGCTATGGACTGGTTACCGCATTTTCATCATGTTGGCCCCTGCGCGGCGCGGCGGGAACCAGTCGTCACCACGTGATAATAGTCACCGTACGGACATCGTTTATATCGCGAAGCGAATTTGTAAAAATAACGGAGGTTTCTTTTGAAAAAAAGAAACCTTCTTGATGCAAAATGGTTGTTTGAGAGGTATTTTGTGAAGACAGAAAAGACAACAAAATTTTATTTTTATTTATTCAATCTTTTTTCTTTCTTTTTTTGGAATTGCTGATAAAATTTTTAGGGTCGCAGCCTAAAAATAGGGTCGGTCGGGTAACCGGAAGCAGAACTATTCTTTTTTTTGGCCTTATCATCATTATGTAATATGAAGTTATAGCTGAGTCCATCACGAGTCCATCACAAGTCTGTCACAAGTCCATCACAAGTCCATCACAAGTCCATCACAAGTCCATCACAAGTCCATCACAAGTCCATCACAAGTCCAGCACAAGTCCATCACGAGTCCATCACGAGTCAATCGCAAGTCCATCGCAAGTCCATCACAAGTCAATCACGAGTCAATCACAAGTCAATCACAAGTTCAGCAAAAGTCCTTGACAAGTCCATCATTTGTGCATCACAAGTCAACTACCTAATGATTAAACCTTGTTTGTTAGCTTAGATTGTTGGTTAAGCTCAGTATTGACTAGAATTCTTGAATGACTTACCCAGTTATCAGGGAAGTGTTTGTCCACAATCTCCCGCATCTTGGCCTGTTGGTTGTGCAGAGTTTCCGGGGAGAAGTACAGAATGACATACAGCATGGCGGCTTGCGTGGCTAGAGCAGTGCTGCGATGCTCCGGTAGCGGATAGGCTGAGATCTGTTGGAGGTCAACACATATCACTGTGATATCATTGAAACAGGACATTAAATCTTACGAACTCCTTGCAAATGTACCCTCGCCCCAGTTCAAAAAAAGTTTGTTGTTCGTTCACGGTGTCCATCGTCATTTCTTCTACAATAGAACAAGATTTGACATGAACGTGAATCTTTTACCTGGTTGTATATGTCATCTGAGCGTAGCCTGGCAATCACCATTTCGATGAAATTAGAAGAAATTGGAATGCGTCTGTTGAGATACAATGGTTTATGGCTTAGAACGATCCACATATTATAAAATATATCAAAACAAAAAGCAAAGCAAGTCTATTGCTGTGTCTCCCAAGTCCCAACATTGTTACATATTCCACAATGCAGTGTCCTACTTTATTCGGGAAAATTTACACATTAAAAATACAAAGTATAATACAATTGGATAAAAATACTGAAGAAAACAACTACAAGATACACACACAAAAAACCCAGATAAATGACAACAACAAACAAGAAAACAGGACAAAAAGGACTGTGAAGGGCTGCCTAGGAGAGGACTAAAAGTGTGTTATAATGCTGTCGCCAAAAGGGCGTGTCACTCAAACTGTTTTACTTTCTTCATTCACAAAACTTGGGCCAACAGATAAATGGACCCTTCCTGCCTGTCAATCAAACAATGGGCATTGACCAATCAGATCAGGACATTTGATCAGGTGACCATGGCAGCTTGGTCAAACTTGATCACTAGCACTGTGAGAAATGTATGCAGATCAAAAGTGGGCGGGGCTTATGGCCAATGCAGAATGGTCCATTTTCAGTGAGGAGTTTCTTAAGGTTTGGACTGTCAGATATTCTTACCTGAAGTAGTTTTCTGGGTAGTTAAGGGGTCTCTTAGCTCCTGGTGCCACGTAGAATCCGGTAGATCGTAGGAGTTTGCAGACATCGTCCATGTTGGAGTCCACAGCAGCCTTGGCAGCACTGCAAGATAAGAATCCAAATTCAAATTAAACAAGCCTAGTAAAGTTGGTCCCAAAGCACACAGCATCTAACTATAATTCCAGGAATCTCTGTGTGTCTGTCTGTCTGTATTTCGATTATCTCCAGAACCGGGCACTGTATGAAGTTGAAAATCGGCAGGCGTATTGCTCAGCACCCAAGAATGTGCAGTGTCAAATTTGAAATTGTTTGGATGAGCGGTTCTTAAAAAACTGCAAGTAAGTAGCAATACGAAAGGCTTAGACCATACAAACGTGTATATGTACAGGCCGCGCCATGGACTGCTGCACATTTAGAATGGGCACAGCACTCTATTCTGTGCCACGTGTACGGTCGGGTTAACACACGTCTAAATGGTGGTTGGCTGTATGGTCTTGACCATTTTTTAAATGATGTGCCACAGGGAGGTGGGCCTTGACCATTTTTTGAAGGGGACGATCGTGCAACAGTGACGTGTAGATATGGCGCGCTGTTATGTAGGCACTGCACTCTATACTGCCACGTTTGCGGGTCTAGCAGAGGTCAAGCAATTTCCCGTTCCAAACAGGCACGTTTTGAACGGGCACTGGACTAGTTCTATCAACTGATTCAGAATGACTTTTCACTGGAAGTGTCCTGATGACTTTAGCCCTTTGAACAATGCCACAGTTGTATCCTGCTGCAGTTGCAACCACAGACTGCGAGGCAGTTTGGCTTTTGGGAATTTTGTTCTGTAGGATCTCGTTACACAGGGCAGGCTTCTCACTGTGTAAGTGTTGCATGATGTTGTGTTGGGCAGGGTTCCTAGACAAAATAGTCTGAAGGCTTATGAGATGGGGTTAAGATTTACCTGTATCTGTGATAGGAGACAAGCATTCGTTCTCTGACTGGACCATCAATTCTCATATCCACCACAAGCAGCATCACACCATACAGGTACAAGGATTCACACTACAAATTAAAATAATGGACATAGTCGTGTCATTTCAAAACAAAAATATGTGCAGTGGATCAGTCTTTGCCAGAGTCTATCGGAGCCTTTACCTCTCCAGCTTGACCTCAAAGATATAACCTCTGACCTCTGACCTGTACTAATTGATTGGGAGTTTACTTACCAGGAGTTGTTTGCCATCTTCGTTGAGTAGCACAGTCTCTAGCGTTTGTTGGATGTAAACTCCTTCTTCCAGGTCCTCAAGAAATCTACAAAATCAATCAAAATCACTCAAATCTATAAATCAAGGAAAAACATTCAACTTTATTCATTAACCCTAACTCCCCAGCCTAATTTACTAGGAACCATACCCATTCTGGCAAATTCCAACACCCACATGGGAAATTGTACACACACACTGTTGGACTTAGTTTCTGGCGGTATGTCAACCCCAGTGTAAAAGACCATCTGTTTAGGGGTACTGTACCTATCCCAACAGATTTCAACAAAACCTGCTGTTGAACATTGATGGGTTGAGTTCGGTTAGGGTTAATGATTCTGATAGGAAGAAATTAAATTGGATACTCAATCGTGGTTATTCACACTATTTGTGTTTTAACCAAGTTCAAGTTGGAATCAAGTCAGACACAAGTACGTTACAACTAGTCAATCTCAAATTGATCACAAATTAATCACAAGTCAATCACAAGTCAATCACAACTCAGTCACAAGTTAATCACAAGTCAATCGCAAGTGAATTACAATTCAATCCCAAGTCAGTCTCAAGTCAATCACAAGACAATCACAAGTCAATCACAAGACAATCACAAGTCAATCACAAGTCAATCACAAGTCAATCACAAGTCAAACACAAGGCAATTACAAGTCAGTCACAAATCAATCACAAGTCAATCTTAAGTCAATCACAACTCAATCACAACTCAATCTCAAGTCAATCACAAGTCAATCACAAGTCAATCTCAAGTCAATCTCAAGTCAATCACAAGACAATCACAAAACAATCAAGAGTCAATCACGAGTCAATCACAAGTCAAACACAAGGCAATCGCATGTCAATCACAAGTCAATCACGACCCAATCACAAGTCAAGTCACAAGAAAGTTCAAAAGTTAATGGTGATGAACATTGGCAAAGGGATGATTTTGTCGCAGTTCACCAGTTTAGCTTGTGACTGGACTTGAGCCTTGGCAACCTGTGATTGACTTTGTGACTGACTTATAATAGACTTTGTGACTGACTTCTGATTACCTTGTGATTGAGTTGTGCTTGTTTTGTGACTGACTTGTGATTGACTTGTGACTTATGTACAAATGGATCTTCAAATGAACAGACAAAAAAATAGAAGCAAATACTTGTTTAAATTACCGATTGAGATCTGTAACATATTTATGGATTCCCTCGAAGGCCAGATAGAATCTCCGCAAAATGTCGATATGATTCTCCCGGAACATTTCATCCAGGTCTTGGAGCTCCTGCAAACAAACACAAGTACATGCATTAACAGTTCCAGTTTTAACCCTCATTTTGTTTGAGCAGTCACAGACAGTGGAAATCCTGTTCCCCTGCCTTGCCTTTTAAACAGGCTAGTCACCAACAGTCAGATCATATTTCAATAGGCACTGTGACAGTCAAATTCCATCAACAGACAAAAGCAGACAAGTGGTAGGCACAGCTGGCTTATCAATCTGCTACAGTCTAAGCGTACCTGCATCAGGTTTCATAACAATCACAGCTAGTCAATCCTGCTTTATGAAGGCAGGGAGCACTCAACTGTTAAAAGCAGTCACTTGATTATTTTGACTTCTGGGCTGGCCTTGTTGAAATTGCCAGCCAGAGAGGGACGGCAATACAATTACATACAAATGTAAAACAGGAACAAAAATCTTTGTGCATTACAAGCATGCAACTGGGAACTTACAAAAAAAGAGGAAATTCAAAACTTTTCAAGGCTTTGTACAGTGTTTTTTCTATTTTCAATGGCACATATGGGAAGTAAAAAAGAGGAAATCAGCTGATCCGAGGAAAAGTTGCATGCCTGGCATTAATATTGAAAATTTAATTTTACGCTAATTATTTTTTACAAGCCTGCAGCATCTTTGTATACGACAGATGATAGGATATAAACATGTATTTTAATCTACTACAAAAACAGGAAAATATCGAATGAAACACTTACAGGTCTAGAGTCAATCTTATTGTCGTAGTATTCCGATCCTTTGAAGTAGTTGAAATCAAACAGGATGTCGCCATATTTCATCTGATCGAATTTATTATCCAGCTTGAAGACAGGAGGGATGAAGTCAGCCAGACGAAGTAACTCTGCGATGATTGCATTGCCCCGAGAGACCAACTTGAGGAGTGTCTGTCCACAGAGGTTGTTGTCGGCCAGAAAGTCAGCCATGTTGATTCACTGGTCGTCTTTCTACCAGGAGACGCTGTGAAAAATAAATAAAAAATGGATTAGTGTCAATTACGCAGTTGAAAAAAATCTTTCTTGAGGTAAAAACAGTTTCTTGAGGTAAAAATTACGATTTTCGGACGCGGTTTACGGTTGGTGCTTTGCGATTCAGGGTTCCTTGCGTGTTTACGGTACATCGCGGTGATCGCCATCTTTATTTGAGCAGTTTGTCGTCGTCATCGTCATTTTACCCCAAAATTTCCCTCAAAAATCAAAACCCTGCCCTCTATGTATGACATACCTGAATGTTCTTAATAATGTCACCAACTAACTAGGTAGTTTGGTAAGCAAAATAAATTACAAGTGGATTCTGTTCTCTTATTTCTTATAGCAGTATAACTATAGGGAACCAGGCCCGTAAGTAGGTCCTACACGATCGGCACAATTACAGAATACTCCTCCACATGGAAATTACCTTTCCCCTTCCCCACCCAACCACCCAGATAGCCCAGCCCGAACCCGAACCCTCCCCATGTCCCCTCCCCCACTCCCACCCCCCAAAACAAAAGGCATGAAAGGGGGGGGGGGAGAAATGGACAGCAATGGCCTAGGCCTATATAATACACAATTCACATCGCACCCAAAGAACGTCAAAACATATACATTTCAATTTCGCCCTTTTTATCCCTAATTAGGCCTCATTTTCACCGGTTGAAAAAGTCACTGAGTCTGTGAGTTTGTACACGAGTGTCGTGCAGTGCCGGCCGGGCCGGCCGGGCTTCAATCATTGACAACTCCCACTTTCTTGTTTCGAGTTCAGCACAACATTGAATCTTTTTATCAGGTTTTCACCTCAAAAAGTTCAGAAAAACACTTTCGTTATAGGCGCAATTTATACGCCAATAATCTTTACGATCAATCAATGGGAATTCAGCATAAAAACTTACCAAAATAAGTGGTATTTAACTGGTTAATTCATCCCAAACTGTGTGAGATGTGCCGACAAAAATCTACTTTCATCAACTTTTTTTACATCAATTAGTATGGACCCCATTTTGTAGGAGTATAACTCCGCTATAAAAGCGTTTGTGGAGTCCGGAGACCAGACAAAGTCAGGTGCTGTTGACAATTTTCTTCATCCTCGTTCCCAGCTGAACTCTCACGATGATCCTAATAATGTGGTAGCGTGTTTTTCACTGGATTGTTCTTTTAAATGGAGTGATTTTCAATCTTCAATTAATTTCAAATCAATTCAATCTTACAAGGTGATATAACTGGACTGATTTTTTTTTTCTTTTATTGGTCTGTAACATAAGAAACAAAAGAAAAACACTTTTATCTTTGTTTTATTGGGGGCATTATTATTATGAACAGCGCTTCTGCCAAAAAAAACCCATTGCAATGAGACTATAGTTTATGTCCAAATGGCATATGTTAATCAGAATTGTTTTTATTTCATCAGTATCAAAATATTAAGGAAACTACAAACATTATTTTGATCTAGCTAAGACTTACAGTACTTGGGTAGAAATCAAATTGCACTCAAAGAAAGTAACATTCAACAGAATTCTAAAAGCCTGAAGAAATATGAAAAATTCCAAAACAAAGTTGATTTTCAAATTTAAGAAAATCATTAAGTATTGCAGCATTAATCAAAGTTTGAGGGTTTTCTTTGATAAATTAAACTATCTGTTTCACTTTAGTATACTGAAAGTCAGATTGTCTTTGGCAAAAAAAATTATCATCAAAATAATCTGAATTTCAGACAAAGTTAACAAACCACACATTCCTATGGCCTGTTGGTCATATCATACTCAAGTTTGGAGAACAAATAAACACTGTTTGGCGAATCAGTTATAGACCTGTGCTTAATGAAAATATATCAACTGAACTGAAAATTCTCAAAGTGAAAATTGATTCCCTAAAATTCATACATTAGGACATAAAATAAACCAAAAAAGTCTTGAGTTGATAAACTGAAACAAGTTAAGCTGAATCGTCAATCTTTCACAGAATCTACCTCCTGTAGAATTGAAAAATGATTTCGAAAGTTTGTACATTTAAATTCAAACAATCTTGAGTAAAAATTATGACATATAGGACCAGATACAAATTTATTTGTTCAATCTGCCCCCCCCCCCCTCCCCCCCGGAAAAAGTTCTTGAACAATGTCTGTGTTCATTTTCGAAACCATTTCACATGAATGCAGGAAATATTTTCATTTCTATTCACAGATTTCCGAGATATTTCACTGATAAATTTTGTTCCTGAGCCTCAGACAGTCCGAAGTTTTGGCACTTACATTTACAGTATTCATATTTAAATATAAGTACAAATCAGGTTTATATACATATATCAAAAAGTTGCCTTTGAAAAATATTCGGGTTTTTAACTGTTCAGCTTATCCCCAGATTTTGATCATTGTTTTTTTCAAGAAACTGCCCCCGTTCGTTTCTTGTTGAATTTTACGGAGCCTTTTTTCTTCTCATTTATGATTTGGTTGATGAGTTGTCCGAAGCTGATGTTGATAACGAGGCCAATGAGAAGACAGATCCACCATTCCCATACCAGAGGGAAGCTGAGGTTGACTGTAGAGTTAAAAAAAAAAGGACAGATTAAAATGAGATGACAAGGTACGTGTTTTGTATTGAATTGAAAATTGGGATTTCACTTCATGGAGTATACAACACTTGCTTTAGCTGTACTTTCAGAAATGGATGGATTTTGGAGTTAGAATTTTATGGCAAATATTGTTACACTGACCTGTTTCAAGGTTTGTGTTCATAGATGCTGGAAAAACCAAGGAAAATTATGCTGATCTTGTAGTCTGGTTCCAAGACCATACTTCAGATGAAACGGAGCAATTTATAGACCAGGGAATTATTAGATCAGGGAACCAGACTACCTGGCTTGCACCTGTTTACGGATGTGTGACCAATTGCAAACAAAATGTGGACTAACTAACTAAATTTGGTAAATTGGGGGCAGTATTTGAAAAAAGGTCAGTTTTTTCCACTGATGGTCAGCCGACCATCGTTGGAAATTGATACAAAAATGTCCACTTTTCTTGCAAATGACAGCACACCAGGTGCCATGATTTCACAGGATGCTTGAGACTATTATTCAATTACAGTCAAGTAAGGTAGTTCATAATAATTTGGCAGTTTTGGTTTTTCATGTTTGCAAATGCTGTATTATTACCTTTAAGTAACGTATGTCATTCCTGTCTTGTTAAAATGATTTGTTGCTTGATTCTAATATCCCATCTTTGTTCCTCACCTGCACAAGTTATTGCCGAGTGTATTATGGTAACTGTGACAGAAAAATCCCACAGACGCTGCCGAAGAAACGTCAAGAAAACAAAAGTTGAGACGAAAAAGGTGGATTCCAGTGCTATAAAATCACCTACATGGGAAAAACAAATCCAGGATTATTGTATGCTTGTGGAACATGATTTAAATTTAAATTGTGATCTAATATCATAATTGGTAAAAGTAATCAAGGATTTTCATGACAAATTTTGGAAGATCGACATACCAAGAAAGGGCTGTGTACTCCACTTTGTAGAATTTGTGAAAATATTTTCAAAGCTCTGGTAGTGGAATGGAATCGTGCCGTCAAAGTTGTGAAATCTAAAGGAAAATAAATAATAAACGGATAAAAATCTTTTGTAAATTATTTTTAAAAATAGGCAACTTTGTACTCAGCAGCTCAGGCAATTGTAAATATAAGCATAATTGGAAAACTCATTCAAAATTAAGCCAAATTAAAAAAAAAATGTTTAGCGTCCCCGCCTGCTTCCTTTTTGGAGGCCGCCTCTTTTTTCTTTTTAAAAAAAACAAACAAAACAAAAATATGATAAATTTGAAAAAATGACATCATTTCGGTCTCTGTCTCTGTTGCATCCAGCACACATAAAGTTGGTATGTCATTTCCTTTGTCCAAGTAAAACAACAACAAAAAGGGCCTCCTCCTTCCTTTTTTGCAAAAAGGACGCTATTAAAACATGTGTTTTTTATTTGGCCATTAGTTTTTATATGCAGATATGTTTTTTTACTCATTTACAAACGGTGGCCTTATCAGTTAAAAAACTGCTTTCCAAAGGGCCCTGGTTCATTTACATCAATATTAAAACAGTAATAAAGAATTTGAATCAAAACAAAAGACATATATAAAAACATCAACAATCAAATGATTATCGTACTCACTTAAAAATTCCATGCACTAGGCTGGCTGTAATGTAGAAAACGGTATAAAATGACGTCAGACTCAAGAGCAACCAGAAAATCACAGCCTGAAAAGAGAAATAATTCACCTTAAAAAAATTAATCCATTCCAATTTCCAATTTCTGTTTATAGAATTGATTGAATTTGACAGACGCCAACACAACAGGTGGAAATCTACACTACCATCGAAGGAGAATGTTCTATTCCTGGAAACAGTCGTGATGCATGCTTCTCCTTGTCGAGTGACATTTTGAAGACATCCGGAATTTCGAGAGAGAAAAAATGATGGAAAAAGCCTCAACACTGCACTGCATCAGGCCTGCGGTAACCAGGAACTCATTTCACAAATGTTCGAGTTGTAAGTCCGTGTGAAGGGCGCCCTCTTTATTCCTTTGTCTCCACAAAAAAAGGACACACTCTTTCAGTTGTACTTGTAGAATTTAACAAAGTCAAAACTCAATTTGTTTTAAAGGTTTTAAAAGGGACTTCAACCTTTATTTTCATCACTTGATGAAATTTCTTCTTCCTTTAAGCTTCTGACATGTGAGAATCGTTGATTACTTCTAATACTTTTTTTTTTTTAAGTTAATTCACTTTGCATCTTTTTGTTCCTTGCTCTGTGATTTTATCATCTTTTAATACAGAAATATTTCTTTAAAAAAAATAATTTTATAGTATCTGCAATTTTTTCCATTTTTCATTTCCCCGTCAGTTATGCAATTATTGCATGGGTCTTGATAATATGATTGTCATAATTTTCATTCGCTATAGTACATGTATAAATATTTTGAACTGGCTCAGCTAGTGACACGAGTAATTTTGCGACTTTTAGCCGGCGTATAGGGCGCCCTCTAGCAATCTTGAAACTGGATCTTAAGACAATCTTTCGCGGCAAATTTTTCAGACAGACGCATTCTTAAACAATTGAATTTAATTATTTCTTATTCTTTTCATTCATCGTACTGATTTGTAATACACAGAAATATATCTTAGCAATAAAATTAAGTTCATGTGTGGCAACGTTTCTTTGGTAATCACGGATATGATGTTTTTTTACTGCTTGAAATGTTCACCTTTCGCGCCAAACGACCCTTTACCGCTTCAGTGCGCAACAATAACTCGCCGCGATTAAGTAACCATCCTCAAATTGAAAGTTCATGACATTTTCTCCCGCCAAATAAGTGCAATCGCCAGAAGATTAATCAAGATAATAAATAAATCTGTTCTTTTAGCAAAATCCGAGTTTAATCTTAAAACCTTAGGGATTACTTTTCCTGAATGGCGAATGAACAAATCCTCATTTAGAGCTGTTGAACGTTCACAGACTGCAATGCAAAACATAACGTTTGTTCATCGAGGAATTAATTTTTGATCAAATTAGTCAGGTATTTTGCCGTGAAAATGGTTAAAACCAGACGTTCCTCGCCGTTAGAGGACCACAACTATGGGGAGGAGTTTCTATCTTTGAGCAGCCGGAGAAACAGGCGAGAAATCCGGCCGAACGAGGAGGTATTTTACGGACCATTTTTAGATTGTTTTGTTCGTTTTTGTTCTGCTCGGCGCACGTACTCGATTCGCGTGAAGGCAGTTTACGGTGAAAAAAATTCCCGCTGTCAAAATGTAGGATATCCCTTTACTGGGAAAATATTTGCGTTTATTGATTTATCCCTGATCAACAGGAAGCAATGCTTAAATGGATCGGAACAATTATCTTGACGATAGACCCGGAAACAGCAAATCGGCAGGGGTATTTCTGTGTTCATGTGATTCACTGAATCGGCAGCTGTATTTTTATTAACTTGACCTTTCACCCATATTGATATAAACAAGAAGCGCCAATCTATTTTGAATAGGGCTGTATCCACATGATTTATTACACATTTGACATTAAATAAGTGGTGATTATACGTGGTTTATGCAGTGGATATTTGACTGTGGACCATTTCCTGATTGTCTATGCGCAGCGACTGTTTGGGGGGACTTAGAAATTTTTATCGTGATAAAATCTTCGTCTGGTTCTGCGCTTACAATAACATAGCGTTTAATGGTGGTGTGCTTTAATGACAGTTTCTCCCCTCCCAGGTTCGATTCCCATGGATGTCCATCAAGCAAGTAACTAATTAAAAAAGAGGATCAGGAATGGAGGAGAACATTTATTGAAAAAAGTGGCGTCCGTATCTGGAATTCTTTCCAAAAATTCCTCCAGAGTGACGAATCAGAAAGAGAAAATGACATAATCTGCAATTAATTGTAGTGTAGGATTCGATTTAAAACAAAAAAGGAGACAATTCTTATTTTCACAAATAACGGCAAGGCTGGGACTTAAACTCGAGCGGTGTGCTTGCAAGGTGGGCAAAGAGTGTTGCATCCTGATGCCACTATTTCATCTCAGTGATGGCCAGTCATTGAAAAAAAGGTAGAAAAGACATGAATCTAGGACCGAGAAACATTCCTAATTTTGTTATAAAACACTTAGAAAATCCACTTGACTCTCCATAGACTTTGCACACAACCAAAGAAGAGGCGTCAGGATGCTACATTCTTTTACAAGGCGGGCTTGCTATTCACTAGGCCATGCATTAACTCCACATAAATTGGTAATATGGTGCAGGCCTACTTGTGCGATCTTCCGGCTTAAACAAATGCGGGACCAGTTCACAGCTATTTAAACACTTTATTATTCATTTGTATATTTTTTCCAGATTGATGTCAGTTCCAGCAGTGATGTCACTCCTCAGACTAGCAAGCATGATCGCAGTAATTTCCGAGAAAGCGCTTCAGTCAGTACCAGAGGCAGCGTGGCCCAATCGAGAATGCGAAGAAACAGGTAGAATTACTAGTAGCATTGACCTTTTTGGAAGTAATAACATTTCTATATAATTTTCAAAGAAACGTTGGAAGCTTTCCTTTTAAGAAAATAAGAATGAGGCAAAGTGAAATAAAAAAAACAATTTGTTGTCCCCGACCACTTTCTTTTTCTCAATTCCCCTTTTTTCTTTCTTTTTATCTTTTGTCGTTTTATCTGTTTCCAGAAAATAATAATAGCTATCTTTGCAAGTTTAAAATCTGGTAGGAAGGGTGACAGCTCCTTTGCACACAAAAGTATCTACAAAAGAGTTCGAAAAATGGAAAAATCCATCCGCTGTCTTGGAAAAAATCCGCTATCTTTTTTTCAAAAAAGTTGGACGAGAAACCATTCTTTTTTTTCCAGTGAAAACATTTCTTTATAATTGGTTCATCATGCAAAGAAAATGTTTGAAGGTTTTCCTTTCAAGAAAATTTCAATAGTGGATGAGTTGTCTCACTTTGTGTTGGGTTTGCTCAACCATTCTCCATATTGTACACCTTCTTACCCTTTTTTGCTGTTAGATCTCTTCGGATGGACGACACACCGCTGTCTACCTACAGTCCAGTTCGGACTAGGAGGTCCAGTAAGATTGAGCTGCAGCAGGAACAATTGACAGCACCGGTCACTATTGAAAACATCAACTTGGCCGACTTTGAGGAAGATGATCGTGAGTTTGTACCACGGCGCAGCATGCGAGCAAGGAAGCCGTTGTATACAACCATGAACACAAATATGATCGGTATGGACAAATTTAAGCTTCCTGTATTATTTATTTTAATTAATTTTTTATCACATTTTGTCAGTGCATTGTTTAATGGTCGAACATGACTGAAGCTTATTCAAGGAAATTTAAAAGTCCATCATTAGTCAATCACAAGTCCGTCATAAGTGAATCAATCACAAGTCCATCATAAGTGAATCACACATCCATCAAAAGTGAATCACATGTCCGTCATAAGTGAATCACAATTCATTCGTAAGTAAAACACAAGTCCATAAGTAAATCACAAGTCCATCATAAGTAAATCACAAGTCATCATAAGTAAATCACAAGTCATCATAAGTAAATCACAAGTCCATCATAATTCAATCCCAAGTCCGTCACAAGCTAATCACAAGTCCATCACAAGTTAATCACAAGTCCATCACAAGCTAATCACAAGTCCATCACAAGTCTCTCAGAGGTAAATTATAAGTCTATCACAGGTCAATTATAAGTCAATCACAAGTCGTCATAAGTAAATCACAAGTCCATAAGTAAATCACAAGTCATCATAAGAAGATTACAAGTCATCATAAGTTAATCACAAGTCATCATAAGTTAATCACAAGTCATAAGTTAATCATCTAGTCCCAAGTCAACTCAAAATGTATTCAATTGAATTGTTATTATCAGGGGTGTGAAATCTCAGCTATTTTTTTTTGCTTTTTTTGTTTAGGATTTCAGCTTTTTTCCCTCACTTGCTGTGTATAAAAGTATAGAAGATTTCCAAAGTTCAGCTTTTTAACACCTTTTTCAGATGTTTTCAGCTATTTTTATCAGTGGTCACTCACACCCCTGTATTATTTATCTCCTTTTACTTGAGACCATACTTGTGAATCATGTTTTGATGGGCTTTCTATATTTTTTTATGCAGTCAATCATGTGCTGTCTGCGCTGCAAGAAGACAAAGCCTCCAAGCCTGTTCAGAAGAAAAGAAACGACGAAGTTGACGACGAAGACGAAGAAGAAGACGAAGATGAAGAACAGCAAGAAGGATCAGAAGATGGTGTAAGGAGTGCAAGCAGCATGCATGATTTCCCTCAAATATAATTTTCACGGACTGTAACAGTTTTGGTCATAAGCCCGCCCCTTTGTGTACATTTACGATACCGTGGTCGCCTGACCAAAAGTCATGATCGAATTGATCAGTGCGCACTGTTTAAGGCCACTTCCCCAAAAGACAAATGTTAGGCATGTGATATTTCTGCTTTCCACAGATATTACTGCATTTTTTTCCCAACTATGCCTTTTTTTTGGCATGACTCCGCGCTTTTTAAGTTCAGCATGCATAGGTCCTGTGACAGGCTCCCGATATATCATGTGTGGCGCGGATCGCACGTAGTCATTATACAACTCATTTTCTGCATACGACTCAATTTCTGCATGGGTAACAGGCTATATTATGTTCGGCACAGTGTGTATTTTTTTACAACTTTGTTGGGAACTGGACTAGCCAGCCGTGTGGCCGCAGAACTGCACACCGTACGTACATACGTACGTACATAGCCTTGGTGTTGAAGCTAAGAGACTAGATGTGTATAGACCGTAATCATGTACCGGCCATTTGGATTTTTCCCATTCAAATCAATGTAACCAAAGCGATGCTGGAAGAAAAATAGTCTGGTTCCTTTTTGCACAAGAAACATTATCATTCAGTACTGTGATTGGATACAGGGAACATGACTGAAATGGTGGCAGTGCAATTTATGTCTATCCGCTCTGTTCACAAGTACCCCCTCACTGGCAAACAAAGTACAGTTGGGGGTGACCGACCGACGCCATCTTGCTGCCTGACTGCAATTTTGCCGCGATGCGGGTCCGTACGTACCACTGCGTGTTCATAGTACAAATCCCCTGGTGTATGTGCGTCACACACAAGGAACGGTCTGCATCAACCAGCTAAATGTCCCGCCCATGGGACGTCGTTGCTAGGTAAAAGGGCTCCCTCTTTCGTTGGCGCACGGAGCCCATATCCAGGTTTTCCTCCTTTTCTTCTCCCTATGCCCACTCACATGCCTGAATGTGTTACCACCAGCCGAAGCCTAGTAATTCAGACACATCCTTATTGTGGCTCATATTTGCAGGAGAACGATTCCACAGGTTTGGATATGTACTCTCGCATCAAGAGACGTCATATCAAACAACGAGCCATGGCAGAAGATGGGGAGGAGGATGAAGATACAGATGATGAAGGGTCTGAGGAGGATAGTGAAGGTAAATGAGAAAGTCATCATTCTTATTTCATTTGATGGAATTTTGTGTCGGAGAGATGTCTATGCAACATTGGGATTGCTTTGCACTAACTTTCTATGGCTGGCAAATTCAACCACGCCATCTCAACAGTCGATATCAATCAAGTGACTGTTTTTAACCGTTGAGTGCTCCCTGCCTTCATAAAGCAGGATTGACTGGCTGTGACTGTTTATATTACTTGATACAGCTATGCTTTGACTGTAGGAGATTGATAAGCCAGCTGTGCCTACAAGAAATGTGATCTGACTGTTGGTGACTAGCCAATGTATAAAGGTGTGGCAGGGGAGAAGATGAATTTTTTAACTGTGACTACTCAGTCAGCAGGAGGGTTAATAAGCAGAAGGTCGTGAGTTCGAGTCCCACCCGAATAAAGTTGTGAATTTTTTTCTCACAGGCCTTTGGGCAGCACTGATTGAACAGAGCATTTGAAATTACGTTGGTTGAGGCTAAAACCCACATTGAATTTTATCAGTCTTATGAAGAAAAGGTTATATTGAATAGCGTTGAAATATCTCCATTGAACCGAGCACAGATGATTTCTGTAAGAAAATATTATTGTGAACATCTTAATTTGAGAATCTAGTTGAACATTTGTCAATAAAATATATGGGGAGTTACATTACAGTTTGGAAGATCAATCACAAATATTTTAATTCAATACAGAAGAAAGTTCTGAAGAAGAAGAGGAGGATCCGCCTACAAAGAACTACGGTTTGCGACAACACCGACGTATCGTACAGAGATATGAGGCTCCACTTCAAGGTACAGGTTGATTTATTTTAATATTTCTATATTTGCCAACAGAACTTTCAAAATCCAAAACTGTGCAGTATTATTCTAATAACACATTGCAATTTTTTTGTACACAGAGAGTATTCCTAAGAAGCGTTCTATTCGTCTGTTTGATAACACAAGCTCACCGCTACGACGGCATTATCGCAGTCATTCTAAGCCGCTTACACCAATCAGAGGCCAGCATTTCAAAAGGTAGGAATCGTTGTGGAGTTCTGTGTCCAATCATTTTTTGATTTTAGTATTTTTGTTTGCTTTTTCTGATTTAAAAGAGAATTGGCTAGAAAATCTCTCTCAAGTTTAAAGAACTCACACCATCAAATTTTATAGACATTTGTGGATAAAATGTTCAAAGTCATCCAATTTTCTTTTAGGCTAGTTTGAAAGTATAGTTCTGATAAACTAGACAATGTCATAGGTCATGTTTTACTTAATACATCCATTTTTCAATTTTTGTTTAATTTTTTTTATTTTAAAGAAAATTGGCAAGATTGTCACCAATATCAAATTCCATTTGATGCTGAAGTTTTAATATAATTACTCTTCTAGGAAACACCATGCTGCTCACAACAGGTCGTCCACTAGTTCGGATTCCTCCGATGACGAGAGGCGCTTTGAACGGCGTAAGAAAAAGAGTATGGCTCGCAGTAGAATGAGGTATGCTAAAACTTTGATAAGAGGCAATTTTCTGGGAAACGTCAGGGAATTTAATAGTGACCCAGAAGGATAAAGGAAAGATTTTGCCAGTTTGGCGTATGTACGTCTTGTGCAATTTGTCCAAGTTGTGTCCATTGTCGGACTGGCGGTTGGTGGCTTTTGAGTGTTTATGCAGTGTGAATATTTCTTTGCTTTGCTGCAACCACCCCTTGACTTCCCAGCAACCCTGTTAAAGTGGAAATATTTCTGAAGGAAATATCAGGAAAACTCCAGGATTTTTTTCCCACAAAAAACTGGGAATGCTGTGTTAAAACAAGTTTTGATTTGGAGCTTCTTTTGAACATTGCAGATGTCTTCCAATGAACATGGTCGCGGAGGATGTGACCGGAGTCAAGAAGGATCGGCAGAAGATTGGAAGCAGTCTTGCGGATGTTGATCCCATGAGCATCGATACCACGGTAAGTATATCTCTACTAAGCAAATAATCATGGTCTGGAGCAGCTAATAGATAACTTCTCAGTTTAAAATCTGAGCCAAGAGTGTTTGCCTGGTGTTTTTTCACCATATAGAATCACCAGGCCAACACGTAGACATATCTAAAGTAAACATCTTAGACAGAGAGGCACGATACTTCAAAAAGGGGATGAAGGAGGCGGCCTACATCAGAGCCTACAAACCTTCTCTAAACCGGGACGGGGGGTGGTACAAACTCCCAGGAGTCTTGTGACGCGGTGTTGGGATCACGTGTTTGCAAGGTTAAGGATACATCTGGGTCATCCTGCTGATGAAGACCGGAGTTTCGGTCGAAAATTACAGGTATGAAATTCTCGAGTGTTGTGATCAAAAGTTTACCTCCAAATTGGAGTTAACTTTTACTTTCTCACCTCCAACAGGTAACATTTGATAGTGTTGGCGGCCTCAACCAGCACATCCAGGCACTCAAGGAAATGGTAGTCTTCCCACTTTTGTACCCAGAAGTCTTCGAGCGTTTCAAGATCTCGCCACCGCGGGGCGTGCTGTTCTATGGCCCACCGGGGACAGGCAAGACGTTAGTAGCGAGGGCGCTAGCTAACGAGTGTCGTCAAGGAGATAAGAGAGTTGCTTTCTTCATGAGGAAGGGAGCGGATTGCTTGAGTAAATGGGTCGGCGAGTCCGAGAGGCAACTCAGACTATTGTTTGACCAGGTAAGGAAGTTTTGAAAGCGGTATTTTTTAGGAAATTAATAATAATAATGATTTGTATTTATAAAGCTACAAGGCGCTTCTCCATTGTTACCCTGCTCATTGGGCCAATGAAACATTCCAAGGACAATCTCAACTCCCTGGGGAGCATACAGCTTGATGCTGCCGTTTCGGCGCGAAACAGCTGAAATCAACCACAATGACCATCTCTGCCCTCACAGGTACCCATCTACTCCTGGGTGGGGAGAAGCAATGAGTGACAAAGTGCCTTGCCCAAGGGCACACGCACCATAACCCCGGCTGGACTCGAACCCACAACCTACAGAATTACCCGCAGACCATAAATTCAATGTTCAAGACCACCAGGCCACAAAACTTAGCTATTTGTTTGTTGTAGTGATTTTCGGCCACCAATACAATGCATAATTGTAGAAAATATCTAGGATGTAAAGGGATGGTCGTTATTGCCAAGTGCTCGTTATAAAGGCGTTCCTTAGTGATGATCTTCTATATTTGTTATAAGTATACTTCCTTCGGCAATAAATGTACCAAAAATGTTTGCTGTTAAACTGGAACCTTGGATTTTAAAATAGTTACTATTTTCAACTGGACAGCAAATGTCACTTCATTTTAAATACGCAAGATTTTTGAGACATCTATGTAAAGGATGCGTGAAGCTTACATTATACCTACAAAGTTCTCCTTAAATGTTTTTTGTTTTGCAAGTTATAGAAAGTCTGAGTTAACAGCTACAAAACTAATGTTTTTGTTTTAAATTTTCAACAGGCCTATCTTATGCGTCCGGCAATTATCTTCTTTGATGAGATTGACGGTCTAGCACCTGTTCGTTCCAGTCGTCAGGATCAGATCCATTCGTCTATCGTCTCAACACTCCTTGCACTCATGGATGGCTTGGACAGTCGAGGAGAGATTGTCGTGATCGGAGCCACTAACAGAGTTGACGCTATCGATCCGGCGCTCCGGCGCCCCGGAAGGTTCGATCGAGAGTTCTCCTTCCCATTACCTTCACAAGAGGTAATTCTTACATTTTTTCCCTTTTGTAATGTGAGAGATGAAGCTGGCTTGTTCCAAATCACGATCACGAGATGCTTATTTATTTAATTGATCCCTGTTGATGAAAGTTAAGGTTTTCTTGAATTGCTTGATTTTTCGATGTGACTGCAGGCTCGTCGCAGCATTCTGTCTATTCACACCAAAGATTGGAGTCCCAAGTTGTCCGATGCGTTCGTCTGCGAGGTGGCCGATAAATGTGTCGGTGAGTTTGTCAATTCAGTCTTTCAAGTACAATCATTGATTAATACCGACTCGTGAAGTGTTACACACTCCTTTGTCAATCTTCTTGTCAGAGTCGGAATGGGGGAATTACATTTCAAATACAAATACAAGTCAATTCACAAGTCGGTCGTTAGTAATGGGAGGTGAATAACAACAGAGATATGCTTTTGAAACAGGTCATTTGAAAAAGCTTGTGAGTTGATTGGAACTGAAGGACTTGTGGTGACTTGTGATTGACTTGTGATTAAGGATGTGACGTTTAAACGTTTAAACAAACAATACAATTCTAAATCTGTTCTCAAATTTTCCACACACGTGTAAACGAAACACAAATTATAAAAAAGTGGCCTACGTTCACTGTTCACATGGTCTTCCTTTGAGTTAAACCTACGTGTACATAGCACAAATAATTAATGTTTTCATTTTAGTTTTCAACCTATTTAATTTACAAAACCTTTGAAGCACTTCAACACTTGATTACATTCAGGGCACACGTAGTTAAGTTTTTGATTTATCATGTCAATCACGCCGGTCTGCAGACATAATGAGCATGCGTCAGCCTTTGTGAATGGCTAAACGTTTAAACGGTTCTGTAAATATTTGCTAAATGTTTACAAAATTGAACGCAAAGTCTCATTCTTACTTGGGATTACTTGTGACTGACTTGTGATTGACATTTGATGACTTGCGATAACGTACGATAACTTGCGATGATTTGTGGTGACGTGTGGTGATGTATGAAAACTTGTGATGACTTGTGGTGACTTTTGATGAATTCTGATGGACTTTTAATCACTTATGATTGACTTGCGATTGACTTGCGATTGACTTGTGATTGACTTATGATTTGAGTTGTGATTGACTTGTGGCGACTTTACTTCAACCTGCCCATTACATTCTATTGTAAGTGCACCAGTGTGCTAGGAGTTACGTGATTGAAATGAAGATTGTCAAACTGTTTCCAGACATTTCTTCTTCTTTTATTTTTTTTAAAGTGGAACAAATAGTACAATGTTTTCCCCTTTCTTCCTTTCGTCAGGCTACTGTGGTGCTGACGTGAAGGCCCTGTGCACGGAAGCCGCCCTGTTCGCGCTCCGACGTCAGTACCCACAGATCTATGCCTCCAAAGAGAAACTCCAGCTGGATCTAACTCGGATCCAGATGAGCGCGCAAGACTTCCACAAAGCAATGAAGAAGATGGTGCCGGCTGCGCAGCGTTCTGTCGTCTCGCCTGGGAGGGCGCTGTCTGTTGTCGTCCGACCGCTGTTGCAGAATCAGTTGAATGCCGTGCTGGAGCAGTTGCGTCGAGTCATGCCTGCTGCGGTCTGTCCAGGTGATAGGAAAACTACAACAGGTGAGTAGGAAATTTTTTATTGTCCATGAAGGACAACTGTTTCTGACTAATGTGAGTATATTTCTGACAACTGTGATTATATTTCTGACAACTGTGAGTGTATATCTGACTACTATGAGTATATTTCTTACTACTGTGAGTATATTTCTGACTACTGTGAGTTTATTTCTGACTGCTGTGAGTATATTTTGATTACTGTCAGTATATTTCTGACTACTGTGAGTATATTTCTGTCTACTGTGAGGATATTTCTTACTACTGTGAGTATATTTCTGACAACTGTGATTATATTTCTGACAACTGTGAGTGTATATCTGACTACTGTGAGTATATTTCTTACTACTGTGAGTATATTTCTGACTACTGTGAGTTTATTTCTGACTGCTGTGAGTATATTTTGATAACTGTGAGTATATTTCTGACTACTGTGAGTTTATTTCTGACTACTGTGAGTATATTTTGATAACTGTGAGTATATTTCTGACTACTGTGGGAATATTTCTGTCTACTGTGAGGATATTTCTGACTACTGTGAGTATATTTCTGACTACTGTGAGTATATTTCTGACTACTGTGGGTATATTTCTGACTACTGTGAGTATATTTCTGATTACCGTGAGTATATTTCTGACTACCGGGAGTATATTTCTGACTACTGTGAGTATAATTCTGACTACTGTGAATATATTTCTGACTACCGTGAGTATATTTCTGACTACTGTAAGTATATTTCTGACTACTGTGACTATATTACTGACTAACGTGTCTATATTTCTGACTACTGTGAGTGTATTTCCGACTACTGTGAGTATATTTTCGACTACTGTGAGTATATTTCTGACCACCGTGAGTGTATTTCTGATTACTGTGAGTATAATTCTGACTATTGTGAGTATATTTCTGACTTCTGTGAGTATATTTCTGACTACAGTGAGTATATTTCTGACTACAGTGATTATATTCCTTCTCAGGATCTGCATCGGACCAGTCCAAGATGATTCTGGACATGAT
Source organism: Patiria pectinifera (assembly GCA_029964075.1). Taxonomy (NCBI): domain Eukaryota; kingdom Metazoa; phylum Echinodermata; class Asteroidea; order Valvatida; family Asterinidae; genus Patiria; species Patiria pectinifera. The sequence goes on along the minus strand of CM057137.1, from coordinate 13,491,724 downwards.
TGAGGATAATGATGACTACAGTGATGAGGACACTCCTTGCATCTTTGACAAGTCGTCAACACAGAGTAATGGAAGAAGAAAGAAGAGTGTCGGTGACCAAGAACAGTCGGTTCTGTCATTCATGAACTTCTCAAGGCAAGTTGTTTTGGTTAACTTGTTAGCACCTGCACTACACTGTATTACATTGTACTAATTAGCTGATACATCTGTAAATCCATACAGTCTGGGCAGCTTCTGGTCGTTACAGTGAGTAACAGGCAGGGCAGTTTGGGGCGGTACCAGGGTTTAAAGAGTTGATCGGGGAAAGTGAATTTTTGTATGGTGAGACTAAATTTGGTTTAAACTTATATATCTCTTGCATATTCAACCTTAAATATCCTCGTTAATTTGACGCACCTTGGATTGTTGGAGATGCATTGAAGTAGATAAAATGAACTTTACTAATGTTTGTATTTTGTAATGAAAAGTAGTGAGTTTTAGGCGGTCTTGCAAAGATGTTCACAAACATCTTTATGATAGTTCAATTTGTTTTCTCACACAGTGCTGCCTACGAGAGACCCTCCACACACAGGCCCCGCCTACTTCTAAGTGGTGCCAAAGGTCACGGTCAAAGTTCACATCTAGGTCCAGCTCTCCTGAACACCCTAGAGAAGATGCCAGTCCATCGATTAGATCTTCCCGCGCTGTATTCCGTCAGCGCCAGTACACCCGAGGAGTGCTGTGCCCAAGTAAGTAGAATGGCTGCGGTTCAGTTTTGAGGGTTTACTCCCAAATCCTCTTTGCAAAATGAAAGAGTTTGCATGATTGAGGCTTTATGGCAAACATGTGTGGCTGATTTCGGAGGATGCACTGTGTCACGGTCTCAGGCCGGACCTTGTGTTGTTTGTGCTCAGCCGTGCATAAATTTAGGCCTAGATTTTTACTTGACATCCTCCACTCCAGGATGTCACTGGCTCTGCCTCAGCATATTGAAAGTGATTGCTGGAGGATTTTGCAGGATTAAAGCAGTGGTCACCCCTCCAAGTACCACATTCAAGAAACAACGGATGATTTTGGAGGAGTGAGTCTGTATGCCATTTTTACATGGAGGCAGTTGGAAGATTTTGCAGGATGGAGGTTGCACCCTAGCAAAAATGCCTAGGGAGTTAGGGTTAATTAATTGCTATTTCCCAGCATCTTGACAATGGGCGTGATCTGTGGCTACATAGCATATACAAGTTTATGGCTTCCAGACTAGCACCCCTTGTACAAAAAATGCTGACAAAAATGGGGAACCGCCTGGGTAGCTCAGTTGACTTGATAGCTCAGTTGGTAGAGCACCCGAACGGTAATCGGGAGGTCCAGGTTCAAACCCCGCTCCAGTCAATTTCTTTGTTCAACTTTGTGGCAGATTTTCCGTGAGGCGCGACGTACGAGCCCCAGCATCATCTACATGCCTCACATCCATCACTGGTGGGAAACCATCACAGACACGACCAGGGCGACATTTCTGAGTCTTCTGCAGGACCTTCCACCCAGCGCACCTGTCTTGATTCTAGCAACCAGTGAAAAGGCGCTACATGAAGTAGCAGTGGAGGTATAAAGCCTTTTTTTTACACGCTTCAATTAACTGATCGTATTCAAGCATAAGAATTGAAGGTTTGCATTGTGGAAAGAGCAATACGTGTTGCATGCAACAAATGTCTTTTGTGAGTTTGTGAGGTTCTAAAAAGAACAAAGGAGGAAAACTCAACATTTTGGACAGTGTACTCTAACCGTCGTCAGGAGACTGACAGAATCCAGTGGTGAATATTCAAGCAATAAATATTGATTTTCCAAAAAAACATCTTGTAATTCAGTTGCAAAGTACTCATACAGTCCCTGAAGGAAATATTTTGGTCCACTGTTCAGTTGTTTACTTAAACCCTTCAGGGTATTTTGTCAAGAAACCCTGCACAAAACAAGAAATGCAACATTTGTCAAAGTTAGAAACCTGCCTTGTGTAACAAGATACAACAGGTTAATAGATCCAAAGGCCAAACTGCCTCACAGTCGGTGGTTGCCAACTGCAACTTGATCGAATACTGACATTGTTCAATTGGGCGAGTCCCATTGTCTCAGAATTGGCCGTTTATGCACAGACTATTATGACACCTGTCCTATTGTGTTGCGTCTGGCAGGGTTAGTGGAACTAAGTTTCAAATGAATTGATCAACAGGTGCGAGAGCTGTTCAGTGACTACAGAGGTGAAGTCTACCGAGTACGACTTCCATCTCCCGAGGAGAGACATGCCTTCTTTGAGGATCTCATCCTCCATCAAGCTTGTAAGCCGCCTCCAAGGAAGAGAAAAGCAGGTACGTTGCCATCATAAGAATTATATTTATTTCCTGATGTGCAAGCTTAAGAAGAAATGCAATAGCTTCCAGCTATTTGGTCATTGCTCAACCAAATTTTTAATAAACTCAGCATTTTGGTTACTACAGCCACCGATAGCCTGGAGGTACTCCCCGTCGCAGCGCCCCCAGAGCCGCGCAAACTACAAGAAGAGGAACTGAAGAAACTGGAAGAACGTGAGGAGTCAACGCTACGAGAGCTGAGGTTATTCCTACGAGATGTGCTGACACGTCTTGCTAATGAGAAGAAGTTCCGGCACTTCCTCAGACCGGTTGATCTTGAAGAGGTACGCAATCAACAAGTATTCGCTCAAAATAATAATGTGTGGTGCGTATATAGCACTTTCCTTCAAAGGTAGGTCTCAAAGCACTTCACAAGTATTACCCCGTTCAACAGGCCATGAGACCACTTTTCTTCAGTCGAGTTCAGTGCAATCTGGCCTCTACCTTCACATGTACCCATTTGTACCCCTGGGTGGAGAGAAGCAATTGTAGTAAAGCGTCTTGCCCAAGGGCATAACCACCATGTTCCTTGTCAGGGTTCGAACCCACATACCATGGCACATAGTCGAATACGATAAACAAAGGACCGCATTGCTCTGCAAAAGTCAAGGGTCCCTGTTTTTGTTAATTTTTCCTTAAGTAGTTGCACCCTATTGGTACTCGCATAAATATTTAAAACTGGGTTGACCCCTACGTCACAGGTGAACCTAGCAATCAACATGCTGGCCAGCATCGAACTTTAAATAGCCCGCCATTTTGAGTCTGTGTTCGCACTTCTCCGACACAGCCTAACAGAGCTTTGGTGTTGTACACTTTCCAGGTACCAGATTACATGGTTGTCATCAAGAACCCCATGGACTTGTCGACGATGATGAACAAGATCAACATGCATCATTACAACAGTGGACGCGACATGTTGGATGACATCGACCTGATCTGTCAGAATGCGTTGGAGTATAATCCTGACCGAGATCCTGGTGGTAAGTACTACCCTGAGACAGTTTACCCATTCCTATTGGTCAAGAGCCCGTCACATGGGTGGTTTTAAACTAATGATAAAACCCTGACTGGTTTTAAACACAATTCCTGCACCGCTGCGTTCTGCGCCACATCGCGCAGTATGCACTGCACGCCAATCTCCATATAAGGAGATTTTTAGTACTATGCACACGAGGCACATACCATAGACATGGCCAGTGGGGTGTTTCACAAAACTGTTGAACAGAATCGTTGGAAATTTGTGAATTTTTTACTTCTCTTTGGCTCGGGCCAGTATCGGCGACAAGTCGGTTTTAAATGTACCGTAATTTTCGGAATATAAGCCGCGGCTTATACGTTGAATTTGCCCATGAAAATGTTTACTGCGGCTTATACACAGGGCGGCTTATACGCCGAGCCGTGAAGAATAAAAATGATATTCAAATGTATATTTAATGTACTGGTATAAGAAAAGATCTGTTGCTGAAATGAATCATCAATAAAGAAAGTCATAAACAAACCGAAAGCACGTCCAACGAAAAGGTAAAAAGTACGGCTAGCGAAAGCTGTCTCTTTGACATCGACATCGACAACCGGCAGTACATGATCCTAGTGCAGTGTTGCATGCATGCTGCATGCCTTTCCCATGGACCACACCATTTGTTGTAATAAAGGGGTGTACTTTCTTGGGAACAATAATTACCAATATTTCTGCTGTTTAAAAACAGAAACTAATACTTTTTAGGGAGTTCCAAATATTTCTCTGTTCAATAATCAGTTGTTCAATGTCACAATATAATTTTTTTTCTTGAAATGTATTCAAGAAACGATGTAAAACTCAAAGCAGGGGCTAAAAATCACCCCTTACGAAATGAATGGATTCGTCCATAAAATTTTCAGCATCGTGTTGACTATTTTCGAAGAGAGTTACGATCGCAACTTGAATTTTGACGTTAGTAATCACAACAATTTGATAAGTTTTGTTGTAAAAACGGACCTGTTTATTCTTGGGACAAAACAAATCAGCGTCTGTTGCCACAAAGCAGCATTTGTAGCCTCCAGTCAGACGACACACGGTGGGTTACATATCTCAAGTGCTGGGGTAAAATGTTATCATTTGCCGGCGCTAGATCGCTGGGCCATGCTGCGACCGGACGGGGCAGCCGGCAGTAATTCCCGGTGTTTATTTCTCATCATCAATTTCCATATTTGTTTGTATTATTGTAAGAGTATCAACTGTGAATGATTTGATATAACTTTTGTGGCCCTTTTTATAGCTTTCGTAGTGTAAATGGAACTGGTTCAGAGCATTTTCACTAGAATTTGGAGGCCCTACAAAATTGAAACCGCTGCGGTCGGTGCGGCTTATACGCCGGTGCGGCTTATACGCCGCCTTCAAATCTTAATTTGCAGATTTTTGCGTACTGCGGCTTATACGCCGCGCGGCTTATATTCCGAAAATTACGGTACTTGTTTAAAACTGGCCAAACACATATTTATATCCTTAGCATATCTCAGTACATGATAATACTTGTATAAATACATCATCTGGAATATATGAGTTTCAAATTTACATACTTGTCAAGACATGCACGACCAAAGTTAACAGTGTGTTTTGGTGTACTGGAGGGATTATTTAATTAGTAAAGAGAGATTTTCACATGTTTTGTGTTTTTCTAAGCGTCTACTCCATGTTTGCATCAATATGGTTTCAGCATTATTATGTGGTGTTACTATTTCCCTTGTGTCAGACCGAGCGATCCGTAATTTTGCCTGTGAGTTGAAGGATACAGCGTACGCCATCATTGAAGCCGAGATGGACAAGGATTTTGAGAAGGAGTGTCTGGATATCAAAGAGTCACAGCGGAACAGAGGTAAGGCCAAACTTGGATATTAGAATGTAACTTTTTTTGACCAAACTGTAGCCATGAAGTTTGTAAGAAACTCACTCCAACATTGTTTTTGGAGCTTGTATTTTCATTTCAAAGTCTGCCTCAAAGTTTTGCGGGAACAAGCCACAATTCTGTCATGTGAAGCAATGTTAAGTTTGAGATGCTTTGTGGATGTCTTTCAGGTGAAAGCCCTGCCAAGACAGCTCCTCTGTATTACCGAGTTCTCCCTCCGAGCATGCTCCCCGCCAATCAACAGCCTCCTAATCTCAAGCCAGTCAGGGAGCAGCCAGCCAACCTCAAGAGGAAGACCGACACCCCTCCAAAGATTCACACGCCTGTGAGCGGATTCAACGATCCGTTCTCTCAATCCACGGCAGTGAAGAGGAAAAGGCCGGCACGTCTGAAATCCAGATGGAACAGGGGGTTGGTGTCGAAGGCGAAGAAGAAGAAGAAGGTGACCAACGTGGCAGACAGCTCGACGAAGGAAATTGCGGATGAGATCAAAGATGCCGGGGAAGAGAAGGAAGATAATGTGAAAGAGAACGTGCCTAACGTGGATGTCAAAGCTGATAGTAATACAGAACAGAATAGCAAAGTCTGTGAGGATGAAACTGGTGACAACCAAGTTAAAGCAGACTCCATCCCTTCTCACTTGCAAGAAAACGGACCGATTGAGAACGGGATCGAATCGGACACCATGCCCGATGCGGACCCCAAAGTTAGTCAGCACTCCCAGTTACCCACTGATAGATTCTGTAGTGACAACGAAAGCATAAAGAGCGGAGAGGCGTACCGGGATACCAGACCCACTCGTGGGATACCGGGATACCAGACTCGCTCTAGACTCCGTTCCAGCGCCAGCTCACATTCCGATCACAATCCTGCTTCCCCGAAGTCTACCTCATCAGCACCTGCAATGAACGGAAGTGAACAGTCCACACATGCGTCCCACAGAGAACCTGGCGTCGATAAAATAGATGATCGGGAACAAAGCGCGGAGACTTCCAGATCAGAAATGACCAGTGAAGACCAAAATACCTCGGGACTTGTCCTCAGACAGACAAGTAATTCCACACCGACTGCAGAAGTGGAGATGATAGCAACAACAATATCCCATGCGGGGGCGGGGACTAATGATAAGGAGGAGGCGGTGGAAGGTAAGGGTGACACGCTTTGTCTTTTAGCCGGTCCCAGAGGGCCACTATAGCTTCCTATATGTACCTGTCATGACTAACTAACTGACTGAGGACTTTCAACTGTCAACCGGGGAGTGCTATCATATAGGATTACCCAATGAATGAGATGAAACCGGCCCATTGTTTAGACCAGGGCCAAATTTCATGGTTCATTGCGCATAAGCCAAAATTCCTCGCTTAACCCTAACCCCCTAGGCTCTTGCACTAGAAAGGATACCAAACCTAACAAATTTCAACAGCTGCATACAGGTCTGTAAGCACTGGTACCAAAACTGCCAAACTCCAACAGGCCTTGTACGGGGAACAGTACTAAACCTGCCAAACTCCAACTGTTGGAGTTTGATTGACTTGGTATGGATGGGCCTATGCATTGTCGAGTGATTGAATAGGGATGGTACCAAACCTAACAAAATAAAGCAATATGTACATGCACATTTGACCACAAGCTGTGCTGAGGACCGTGGGTGAGCATACCCACGAAGAAATGCCAGTGAACTCCAACGTGTTCACAAATCTCATGCCCTTCTGCCCCGAACCTCACAAAATTCAACAGGGTCTCACTGGGCCTTTGGTACCCAGTCAATCAAAGTGTTGGACTTTGATTGACTGGGTACCAGCTGGCCAGTGTTCAGTACCAACCCTGCCAAAATCAAGCAAAACCCGCTGTTGGAGCTTGATGGGCTCAGGGTTGTTAGGGTTAAGCATGTCATACGCTTACCCAAAGCATGAAAATTTCTGCTATATTAAGCAGGGATTTTTGGCTTACTGTAAGGAGAGCCAAGAAATTTGGCCCTGATGCATGAAAGAATTCCAGCAGACGGCTAATATGAATCAGTTGAATAGAATTGCGTGCGGTCTTGGATGAGCTTCAGAAAGCTTGCATTTCATTGCATAGTCTTGTTACATTTTGTTTGAAATTTTGTTTTTAATTTTAGGAAATAAAAATTGGTGTTATGAGAAAGTGAAGATTTTTGCATTTATTGCATTGACGTCAGTTAGAACCAGAAAGTGTAGTGCAAACGAATGGAGTACGCGCGCGTGTTGGTTCTCAGGCTGAATCATGCGCTAATTCTTTTACACACATTTTGTGCGCGTAATGTATTCACTTCGGTACTCAACATGTTACAAATGTTATGTTGGACTTCTATTTTTAGGATCACCAGCTCCACGCCGAATGACTCGAAGGATGTGGGCAGACATGACGACGCCCAAGGTCGTAGATAAACCTGAGGAAGTCACACCAGTACTTGTTGTAGATCACAAAAAATTGGAGGTACACAAATCTAAATTATTAGTATTATTAATTTTTTCTGGTAATGAAAGCAAGGATTCCTCAAAAGCTCCCTAGGCACTGTAGCTCGCAAGCCTGAAGAAACCTGTCGAGAGAAGACAATAAGAAGAAATTATAGTTTTAGAGGTGGGAGGAAAACCCCAGAAGAATATTCTGCGGGAAACCCTATGTGGACCTTGTGTGGAACAGGGCAGGAATCGAACCGGAGTCAATATGGCCCATCAGGCCGGTGTTTATTTCAAGTTTCAGTGGTATGAAACGACTGAGAATATTTCTATTCCCCCTGGATGGGATGCTAGTCCATCGCAGGTTACTCCCCAGCTAATGCCAGTACCCATTTATACTCCTGGGTGGAGAGAGGCAAGTGCGGGTTAAGTGGCTTGCCCAAAGACACAAGATAGGGCCAGCAGCTGGATTCACACCCCTGACCCTCTGATCATGAGTCACGACCCTAACCACTAGGCGCCACGATTTGCTTTTTAGACTAATAGATTTTCGAAGTTTTGACATGTTCCCAAAGTTGATTGAAGTTGCATCTTTTTGTTTTCTGTATTAGGCCCTTCTTACAACCGTTGTACAGAGGACTAGTGGTAGTAACGTAGAAGCCTTGGAGAGACTTCACTGTAGCTTGAGTCAGTGTATCTATACGCATCGGATGGAGTACGACAAAACTCAACTACTGACAGTAAGTATCGTCAGTATTTCATTTTACACTCCTGTAAATGAAGAAGTCTTTTAGGTAAATGCGTTATGCCTAGTTTACTGGAAAACGGTCGAATTGGGACTTCTTATCTTGGATATTTTGCTGCAGACAATTTTGTTGCAGAAACATTGTTTTATTGATAATCATACCCACTGTTATTTATGAAAGATGTTTTGAACATTCAATGTGTTCAAAATTATCTTTTGTATCTCTTTAATTTGCCTGGAAAATTTTAAGGTTTTTTTTGTGGTCGCCATTTTGGTATGTTATTGAAGTTTAAACCACCAACATAGGGCTGGATAGCTCAGTTGGTAGAGCACTGGAATGGCAATCCGGAGGTCGCAGGTTCAAAACCCACTCCAGTCAATTTCTGTGTTGAACTATACAAAAATAGTATAATGCACCTAGTCAGTATCCTTTTGTGGTTTATTTGTAAGTTTAAAATTAAAGTAAATGTATCCAAAAACTGTTTAATGAGAGAGTGGCTCTATTTTGGGGATGTGTAACGCAAGTAAAAATCTGTAATATTGTGGGGTGCTGTGGTCCAGTGGTTATGGTGTTCGACTCGTGTGCCGTGGTACGTGGGTTTGAACCCTGACGGGGAAACATGGTGCTTGTGTTCTTGGGCAAGACACTTTACTACAATTGCCTCTCCCACTGATGAGTATAAATGGGTACCTGTGAAGGTAGGGACCAGAATGCGCGGATCTTGAGCTGCAGCAGGGTCTCATTCCCGATGAACAGGGATAATAACTGTGATGGGCATGTGATCATATTCTTATGGAATTTGCGCAATGTAAATGTATTAATTATTAAATTATTAATATTTTGTTCAATTTCTTTGCAGGATATGGAGAATGAAGTCTTATGCTTCGTGAGGATGTAACAGACAAACAGCCATGTGAGATTTTGAATTGTTTTGATTATACACACAAAGTTTTTGCAATTACAATTACTTACATGCCCGAGATGTTCTTGAGGTAAACCATACACAAGGCACAGGAATTATCGATTGAACGTTGGAGGATTATAGAACTCCATGACGTTTGACCAAATCACAACTTTACCAACCATATTTCCGATAAAAGTCTGACATGCCTGCACATGGCATGCCAAAACCGGACTATTCCATTTGAAGTCCGAGGGATGAACATACGGGATGACCCTACCTCAATACAGCTGCAAGCTTGCTGGCAAGATGGTGAGTCTCAGGGAAGACATCCTTGCAATTTTGTGGTACTGTTTTGTTATTTAAGAAATTTAGAAGCATTTTCCATTATGATCACATTATTACCGATAAGACAACTGAGCTGTGGTGCATGAGATGATTGCACACACTAAAGGCTGTGACGTGAATTCGGCGTCGAGAAAAATTTGCTGCGAAATTCGACGGAGTTGAAATATGTTTAATTTATGTGAATTCGCAGCACGGAAACTTGGTATGACATCATAAAATTAATTTGCGTTCGCGTTCGCAGTCAAAAATCAATCAAGTGACTGTTTTCAACAGTTAAGAGCTCCCAGCCTACATAAAGCAGGATTGACTGCCTGTGACTGTTTATGTAACTTGATACAGCTATGCTTTGACTAGTACTGTTGGTGATTGATAAGACAGCTGCTTTTGTCTGTTGACTGAATTTGACTAGTCACAGTGCTTGCTTGAAATATGATCTGACTGTTGGTGACTAGCTTGTGTAAAAGGCACGGCAGGGAAGAGCATTGATTTTCTGACCGTCTGTGACTGTTCAGACAGCAGGAGGGTTAATAATTAGCAATGTATTATATGCTATCTACTTAAGAAGTAATTAACAGTTTCTATGGCATATGCAACAGACATACAGAAGTAGACTGCCAAACCTCTTGATCTGACCTCATAGGTTTTGTAACGTGTGGCAAATCAGGTTAACAGTAGAACGTGGTAAAAACAATCATTCGCAAGTACTAATTAGTTTTTGAAAAAAATATTGTCAGCATATTTCCTCGGTCACTTAGTTGGCCTAATTACTTTTCTGTGCAGTAGAGAAATACGGGCAAATAAGTTCCTCATGTAGATTCTGAAAAGTTTAAACTTCCATTAAAATGTTTTACCTGGAAATATTTTGACACTTTTCAAACCTTCAGGGTAATAAGAAGTTCACAGGTGGGAAATGAGGGTTATGTTAAAATTATCTTAACTTAGATTTCCCCTAATTTCTAACGTGACTAATGTGTTTGAGCAAGAATTACATGTATTTGAAGGATTTGACGAATTTATATTATGATAAAATCAGGTTCCATTTTAAACTTTTGTTGATTCAGTATGAATACACTGTCGTAAAAAGATGGAAAATCAAATATTGCAAGGCCTTTGGAACACACATTCCCGAGTTGATTTTACATGTTTTTTGGAAAGTATTAATAGGGTCCTAATCCTGACTGGTTTTGAAGAGGTAATGAATATTGAATTCATTCGTTTGTGAAAATGTAATGTTGCCATAGAAAGGCATCATTGAAAAATGATGAATTGCTCATAAAGTCTTGCAATGAGCTCATGCTGCAGTTGAATTTGAACCCTTTAGCCCTTGAATCGCCCCAAACCACCCTGCCTGTTACTCCTTAAGTCCTGGTTCCATCCCAAACTGCCCCAGCACTCTATGGTTTTATGGAGGAGTAAATACAATGTAATACAATGTTATACAATGTAAAACAATGTTATACAATGTAATACAATGTAGTACAATGTAATACAATGTAGTACAATGTAATACAATGTAATACAATATAATACAATGTACATGTAATACATGTACAATGTAATACAATGTAATACAAGTGCTAAAGGGTTCAATTGTGTATATAGTGTGTGATATAATATTTCTTTTAAATGGATCCTTATTTGATAACTCAAGACTCACCACATTCAGGCAACTTGAAAATGAAACCTGCAAATACAGACAGAGTGCAACTTGGGGTAGCACAAAGTTACCCCCTCCCCTGCCCCAACACTCTATGGTTTTATGGATTCACGGAGGAGTAAATACAATGTTGTACAATGTAATACAATGTAATACAATGTAATACAATGTTATACAATGTAATACAATGTAATACAATGTAGTACAATTAAATCAAGACTCACCACATTCAGGCAACTTTAAATTGAAACCTGCAATTACAGACAGAGTGCAACTTGGGAAAGCGCAAAGTTTAACCATCCCCCTCAAGCCAATGGCAGTGTTCAAAGTTACCATATAATTTTATTTAAGTTGTCAGGCAAGTATTTTATGTAAAGTGAAACTTTACTCCGATCATTGGCAAGCATGCCTCAAATATTTTGTGTTTTGGAAATTTCGTGGAGCATGGTTATGTAAAAGTTATTAAGGTATTTGTTTCAGAGTTGAAATCGAGTCAATCACAAGTCACTTCACAAGTCAGATCATAATTAACGGGAAATGTACAATGACAAAGGAATGCTTTTGTCACGGTGAATTTGCATAGTTTGTGAATAGAGATTGGAGGACTTGTGATGACTTGTGATGACTTGTGACTCGCTGGATTACGACTTTGATTTGTTTGGAGTTCACTTTTAATTGTTACTGTTCCCAGATATTAAAACGTAAGGACTGGCAAGGATTCTTGCCGAGACTAGCCAGTACGGCAAGATTTTTTTTGGTAAAGAATTTTAACTTGCACATAATTGGGAGTTAATATATTAGTAATTTATGAGAACAGTAGAGGTTCTATCTTGGAAAAAAATAATATATTGATGAAAACAAAATAATCTTGTTAATTTTACTTCCTTAGGGTGGGTTCTGTAACAAGGATTTACAGATGTTATATGGAAGGGAAGACAATGTTAGTGTTTAACCTGAAAAGTGTGGTAATATTTTCATGAGTATTTAAATTTAGTCAAAATTCCATCAAAGTTCATAACAAGTAAGGAAGATTTGAATATTTTTTTTTTGTAAGCCATCCAGGGTAACCACTGTAAATCCCTCTTTAGACTGATTGCATTCTGCATCCATGTTGGAGGTGCGTTTTGTTATGTTGATTCATGAACAATGCATACACAAGAGGTCCACTCCTGCGTATCCCTCTTGAACAAAAGCACACACCTCAAACATGACCGCAGTGCAAACTGTCTATTGTTGATGAAGTAAGTTACGTGTTCCTTTATGTGTTGAAGTTCTGTGGATTATGAACAGAAAACTCAAGGTGCTTGTAAGATAGTGTTTGTCTTTTTTGCAATTTTTCTAATGTGAATTTTGCAGGGCGTTCAATGTCTTTGTTTAGGGTGAAAAATGTAATTTGCAAGTATGTAATGCACTGCCTCCAAAAAGGCTTTAATGTTGTCTTGTTGGTGTAAAAATTATTGTTTGACATTACTTACATGTTATGACCAGTCATTGGATATTATTTACAAATCTTGTATTATCAGTTCTAACTACAATGTGACATTCATGATTATGTTTGTAAGATTGACCAAATTTATTATTTGTTTACTTTTTCTGTAACGAACGGATGTATGGAAAAGCTTGGTTTAAATTTGTAATCCTCAAAAAAGAAGAAGAGAACACGAGTTGCTTCTCATACAGGCAGCCTTTTTCAGTCGAAACTGTTTTGAATGACAGTAACATACATTACATTCACATCTTAAATTTGAGGCCGTAACTGACATACGTACATTACATAGTTCGTAAATGTATTTTCTCTGCAAATTTTACCAAATTTCCCTAAATGGTTCAAATATGTTTCAGGAAAACTCATTTTAAGGACAGTTTCCTTGAACACTGGGTAATTTTTAAATGCATATTTGCCCCGAACTATGCTAAAAGTCACTCAAGGTACAGGGCTATAAGAGAAATAAAACGGAGAGTAGGTACTCGGCAAAATTAACTGAAGGTAGGAATTAACATTCCTCTTGAAACAGGACAGAGCATAGGTTGGAGGGAGGCAAGCACCAGGCAAGGAATTCCAAAGAGATGCAGCGCGTGGGAAATATGCTGATGTTCTACATCCAGACACTGCAACAGTATATGGATGAGAGCAGGCACAAAGCTATAAAGATTGTCTCTCAAACACATTGAAGTTTAAGTAAAACAACCATTGTGTAATCCTTTTAAAGCAGCTTATTGACATTTTGAAGGGATTCATTTATCCCACAAATTTGACATACATGCAGTGGCATTGTTTTTGTCTATCCATCATCCAAGACAACAATGTGTGCATACTAATTTAATGTGTAAGGAGTTCATAGATGTACATTATTAAATGTTTTTCACCACTTATTCTAACATTTCTTTTTGTAATATATTTTGCAATTTTGTATTGAGTATTGTATTGGCTTAATTTGGAATTTGTGGAATACATTAAAATTACTTGACCTTTTCAAATTAACCTTTTTTGTGTGTGCTTTGTCATATTGTACATTATCCGTGTGTTACTTATTTTCTTTTGAAATTGGGGACTACATTCCATGACATAAAATGACATGATTTCAAATCACAGTTTGAAAGAAAATACTTATGGTATTGTCCAAAATCTTCAAAATTATTCCTTTTTACTGAATCTTTTTTTTAATGGGAATCGCCAATCACAAGACCAGAGGGCCATTCAAGGTGCGGGCTACAATGTACATATATAGAGAAAACGAGCTCGATATGATCTCTGAAGCTGTGGACTCCGAACAAATTTGTGTTGCACTTTGCGTGGAATGTGTACGGCCGTTGTCTATGAGTGAGATCTCTAGAGCTGCTTTGTAGCAGGTATGCGGCTATTGTCGGTCAACTACTCATGAGTAAATCAAATTAGGTTTTGCCCTTCACCGACGTATATTCTGTGTACTCAGTGTGTTACCTCCCGAGTGAAAGTTGGAAAAAATTATGAATCAGGCATGCAACTGGAAAATCACAAAAAAAAGAGGAAATTCAAATTTTTCCCAGACTTTGTACAGTGTTTTTCTATTTTTAATGGCACACATGGGAAGTTAAAAAAGAGGAAATCAGCTGATCCGAGGAAAAGTTGCATGCCTGATGAATAGTTAATGCGGTACCCGCTGCTATGTACATCAGATTCGAACCAGCCAACCGATCCCGTTAGCTCGGTGGTCAAGTGGTAAGACATCTGCACTAGAAAGCAGGAGGTCGTGGGTTCGAGTCCCACCCGAGTGATTTTTTTCCAACTTTCACTCGGGAGGTAACACACCGAGTATACAGTGTATATACGTCGGTGAAGGGTAAAACCTAATTTGATTTACATCATCCCGACGCAAAAATTCCATCTTATGAATACTCATGAGTAGTTAACCGAATTAAGTAGTTAACCGAATTAAGTAGTTAACCGAATTCCTGTAAAAGCAGAAAAATTACATACGTTAGTATGAATGGAATAAACACAAGCAAAAAGCATGCAAGTCACACCACATTCTTCAGCACTGAGTTATACTTACAGTGGAATGTTTGGGTTTAATATTTACTTGCATTTTTTTTTTTTTTTTGACGAGTGGAATCCTAGGGAGAGAGAGGTGGAGGGAGTGATTCCCTGTTTGCAGGGGACGTACCTATTAAGCTGTGGACCCTAAACCCTAAATTGCTACTTTCAAATACGTGTACCTACTTCTGCTCATGCCAGGAGTACTTGAGTAGATAAAAAAAAAACATGAGTAGAACGTAGTAAACTACTTGCAAGTACTCGAGTTATCGAGTTACTCGCCCAGCGGTACTAGGAATGATGCCAGGTCCAGCCCTACCAAATTAATAGCCCACTGTTGGATTCTATCAAGAAGGGCCAAGTAGCAGACTGGAGCTCCAGCCCAGATATGACTGCAGTATTCCATGACTGGTCGTATAGTGACCTTGTACGTGTTTATCTTTCTGAAAGACAATCCAACTGACTTGGACTTAGCCAAGTTGTCATCAGATAAAAATGCAAGGTTAACCCCTTGCCATTTTTACATACATGGATAAAATCAATGGAACATTGATTTCTTTTCAAAATACGAAAGAAGATAGCCCGGCACACAAATGAATCATTCTTTATAAGAGTACAAAATATATTTCATAATTCCGTGAGCAATATAAGAATCTACAATTCTACATGAATAAGATACATGAATATAAATTAAGAAAGTACAGGCGCCGTCTATACATACATCGTGAGAGTTGATAAAATTGCTGAAAAAATGCCCCGACCACTAGAAAGCATGAGTTTTTTTTTATTCTGTGAACACAGGCTGTGATGTTCCTGAGAATAAAACATTTACAAATATACTAAATTCCAGAGAATATTTTATCTATACATGTGAAAAGATTATACATGTAACAGAAAGCATGTTCAACTGATTAATAGAAAAATCACTTAGAGGTAACGCAGCGTATACATCCTTATTTTATGAGGATATTGGTTAAAAATAAACATTTAAAATTAATATTAGAGTTGAGTGCAGTTGCCATGACAATCAATTTAAGAATTTCAGTGTTACTCTAAATCATTCCAAGGTTTTCATGGGTAGGCATACACATGTCCCTAGTCACTTTAAGTGATTGGTTAGTGTCAAAAAAGGCCAAGAACGAAGTATTTCGACCAAGTATGAATCAGATCCTTCTTTCAGATACTGACACTGGGTTTAAGTTCGCAATAAGCCAGTTCGGTATTTCAATGATATGGGTCACGGGTCATTCTGGATAATCGAACGCTCATTGAAGGTGCATGAACGCCAAGGGCGGATCCAGAGCACAATTTGGGGGGGGGGGGGCCCAAAAAAATGTTGGTTTCCCCAAAAGGTGGGTCCCAAAACTGACGGCGTGGGGTTCAGGGCCTGCTTAAGGGCCACAATTTTTTTGGGGGGGGGGGGATACTAGATGCTCTGTGATGCGATCTGAGGCAATTTCTGACCACTTTAACCAAATCTTTTCGAGGAAAAGATGGTGTACACAGTGCCTGCCTTTATTGCGAGGTCACTTTAAAAAAAAAAATTGGGTTCGTTTTTTTTGGGGGGGGGAATGCCCCCCCTTCCCATCCGCCCTTGATGAACACATAGGTGAGACGGGCACGACGCTTGTGTTTTAATTACTAGCAGAATTGGCATTCGAGTGATAACATCGCATAACATCACGTCAGCGATTTTATCCTGAATGACCTGTGACCTGGACTATTTCATCGAGATACCGCACTGGCTACAGTCTGCTTTGCCCTATCTCACTGACTGACTGTCCCTTGTGAATTAGACTAGCTAAACTTCACCTTTGCCTCATATTTGACAAACCCATAGGCACCAAATTAGTACGGAATCACGTTGCAACTCTTACTTTGCGATTACTTTTTCTATCATACATTCTACATGTTCGAAGGCTCATTGACCCGTTTTGAAGATTGTGTACCCCTCTCTAAATTACACCACATGCTCCGTCTCCTTCTACTTGAAAAAAAATCCTCAATGTCTTGAAGAGTTTGCAGAGTTTACTCCGGAATTGATCTGATTATTAGATTTACTACAAACGGTTACTCATGTTATCATAACATGCAATGTTAAACATGGAACATTAAAACGCTTTTACAATGTAATTCATTGGTTATATGTGTCTATTATTCAGGATTATATGTTATAATAATTAGATATTAACACCAAGAACAATCCTTTATTTTATATGCTATCTTATCTTAAAAGAGGAATCACATCACCAAATGTTCATTTTGGAAACAAGCCAATATTGGTCATTAATTTTCAGATAAAATGTCAGAATTTTTTCCAATGATACTGATATTTATTCTTCTTACACATTGGCCATATCAGTGTTTAAGAATCTTCGGGTATGGAGTGCTACTCCCCCATAAGGCCAAAAAAAAAATTTTTGGTCTCTGGTCAAAACCAAAACAATTCACACACATCCGATTTGTTTTCGTGTTGCTGAGAGAACACTGAACTTTTTGTGATCCGTTTTTTTTTTTTTTTTCAAGCTTGGATTATACAGACAAGGTGGGGTACTATGAGTGTTTTGGTGTCCTCATGTACATTGGTGTCCTCCATAATTTGCCTTGGTGCAATTTCCCATTCCTTGGTGCTCTTCACTAAAAAAATTGAGCAGGTGCGGCAATAGAGGGCGCTGTTGGAGCTACCCTGTATTGGTCATTAGTTTCCAGATAAAATGTCAGAATTTTTTCCCAATGATACCAGTATTTATTCTTCAAACACATTGGCCAAATCAGCATTTAAGAATCTTCAGGATTTTATTTTTCACTGTATGGAGTGCTACTCCCCCAAAAATTGGTGTCATTTATTTCAGGTATCATTTTGAAGGACCTCAGATAAACTGCTTCAAAAAGACTATTTATTTTGAAGCAGTCCTTTTTTTCTTGTCCAAATAAAAGTTGAAAACAATCCACTGAATAGGCCTGAGACCTAATGACGTCACACTTTGTTTACATGTGCGCTTTCCATGTGGTAGACGGTCCCTGATTCGTCTGGTGTCCCGATTTGGCTCCCATATGAAAGCTCATGTAAACAAAGCCATCATGTCATTAGGTCTTAGGTCTATTATGTTCCCTTCAACTCCTAACATAGGATTTAATAAGGGAATAACTATGTGCTTGGCCGGTATTAAAGCAAGTAAGTTTAAAAACGGCTAGGGGCCTGGTCGCCGATTATGTTTCGGTTGGGCCATTATCTTCATCCAGGCTCCTGGCCGGTGAATGAACTTGTTTAATACCGGCCAAGGACTTATTTATTCCCATTCATAAATACCTTTCTGTCAAATAATCAAAAAATCACAATTTTCCAACAATTTTGTTCAACAATTTTACTTTGTGAAGCACCCCTCTGGCCATGTTATGGTATGTGCCTCTGGCGTTTAGTGCTAAACATCTCCTTATATGGGGATTGGCGGCACACGGCATGTACTGCGCGATGTGGCTCAGAACGCAGGGTGTTTCTATCAACAATTTATAGCCACTCGTGTGACAGGCTCTCGATCATTAGGAACGGGTTAACTGTCTAAGGCATTTATGAATGAAATATTACTATTCGTATTAGTAGAATTAATAGAAATATCCGAGTAATATATTTAGATTATTATAGGTTACCTGGATTAACAAATACATTAATGCTCTTTTCCTAAACCATGTCATTATTTGATTCAGTGATAGTGTACGTCTGACCGATCAGATAATTTTATTACATTAATTACAAAATTAGGATGAAACTGGATTAAATTTGATTATTTTTGTGATGTTAACACTAGTAATGAAGTTTGCAAATGAAGCTTGCAAATGAAGCTTGCAAATGAAACTTCCAAAATTCATAAAAATTTCAATGAAAACCAAGTAATGTAATGCACCTTGAAAATTTGTTTTCCAATTTAAACACGACACCCAGTAATTCTCTTTAGAAACTAAAATCCCTTTCCTTGCTTTTAAACCCTGTTCCTGGCAAGTTTTATCACCCTAGATGAACCCTTTTCACTAAGATTTCCAATCACCCATGTTGGACACACCACTGCTTCTGCAATTCACTTGCTACATTCTCAACAAATCGGGGTCTACCCGATGTTCCCCAATACCTATGTTCCCCAATACCGATGTTCCCCGAAATCCTTAGGATTAGGGTTAGGGTTATAGGTTAGGTTTGGGGAACATCGGTGTTGGGGAACATAGGTATTGGGGAACATAGGTATGCGCCCCAACAAATCTGATCTCTGAATATTCAATCCCTTATAAAAAGAAAATTATAAACACCATTAAATGGTTGGACATAAAACAGACGTGTATACAAAAAAAATAAAGACCAATGAGATACCATGAGGGAGTGTAAGGTTTCACCTGCACTATTTTTTTTCTCTCGAATTCAGCTGCTTTTACGGAAGTCTGCTCTTAAAGAACAACTCCCAGACGTCTCTCTCTTTCGTCGAGAGGTCTCTTGGAGTGACAAATGCAAGATGACCTTGCTTTGAAGACGCATAGATTAACATCCATCTCGTCTCAAGTGAGGAGTCGCTCAGTAAGTCAGACGTGCTGTGACTGTCATCTGTAACGGGAGATAAGAGTTTAAGCTAATAAGAATGAGATTCTTCTTGTTGAAGTTAACTTAACCCAAACAGTCCTGAATCTTCCAATTTCAATTTTCTCATGGATTTCCAAACGCCTAGATCCCTTCATCCAGGGCTTCGTTATGGAAAAATTTAGAATTTCAAGCATAAGTATAAATGCCTTAATTGACTTTACGAATTAGCCATCAAAGGGTTAAAGCTGCCCTCCCCATACTACTTTTTAGTTACATCCCCCCCCCCAAAAAAAATGTTATAAATTTGTCATTTTTCTTGCAATCCAAAAGTTGTTGACATTTTATTCACAGGAAATTCACACCCTGAACAAAAATTTAAAAAGTAGTTTTCTGATTGAAATGAAACACAAATTGAATATTTATTAAGAGAAAAATTAAAATTGAATTGCACAAAGGCAACATTTAAGAGTTCTTATTAGTGCTCATGCTGATTTTAATTGGAACAACCCGGAACTACCATCCTTTTAAGAAAACTAATATTGCATGAAGATGGTATGTAGATCTGTTACATGAAATAAGTATGCGAGGATATTAAAATGGCTTATAAAACTTAGGTAAATAATTCAATTTATTTGAATTCAATTCAATTTTTAAGATTAATAGAAAGGTCTTACCTTCAGTGTCAGTGTTAAATGATTTGATTTAATCTGATTCACTTTAATCTAATTCAATTCATTTTAATCTCATTCAAAATTTAATCTAATTCAATTCATTGTAATCTTATTCAATTCGATTTTTAAGATTACTGGAAACATCTTACCTGCAGTAGTCAGTTTAATTTAAATAACTTTATGATAAGGTCATACTATTGAGTGGTATAAATGCCCATGCACTCCCAAGTTTTAGCCGCGAAATAACACATTTCATGAACATTTCTTGGGTTTTACTTTATAATAATATCACTGTTACTTTTTATAGCTATAAAACAATTATAAAGAAATTAAATATAAATTCCCATTGCTGAAGAAAAGAAAATCAAATACTTAAAATCCTTTTTTTCCCCTTCTTTTTTTGGTTGTTTATTGATCAGATGTTTCTTTATTCTGATTAAAAAAACAGCCCTAAATGTAACTGAATCAGACTAAAAGATAAGCAAACTTCTCCATCGACTTAATTTTAAGTGGTTTTTATTGTTTAGCAAGGGATTCTTTGATAAAACACGGTTACATTTTCAGATTATTACAAGCATTATTTCACCAACAAAAGTCAAAGTAATATTTACATGGTTATTCAAAGTTAATAGTGCCAAAAGATGTACTTTTCTAATATTATTAACTGTAAATGGTTAACATGCAAGTTTACTGGCCTTTTATCAATAACATGTATGATTAATTTTATTCTTAAAGGGAATGAACACCATTTGCTTTTGCTGCAACTTTCAGAAATAAATGGATTTGGAGGATTGGTATGTTATAGCAAATTGTTAAATTGACTTGTTTCACGTTTTGGGCTTGTAGATGCTGGAAAAACCAAGAAATTCAATCATGTTCTTGTAGTCTGGGTCCTTGACCCCACTTAAGATTAAACGAGCAATTTATAGACTTTGGGGAATTGTAAGGTCAGAGAATCAGTCTAGCAGGCTTGTACCCCTTCACAGGTGTGTAATCAATTGCAAAGAAAATGCGGAATAACTAAATATGAAAAATTAGGAGTAGTTTTTGAAAAAAGCCAGTTTTCTCCAACGCTGGTCAGCTGACCAGCGTTGGAAAAATACAATATTTCTTTAAAGTGTCAGCACACTAGGAGCCAGAATTTTACAGGATACTTTAGACTGTCGTTCCCTAACAATCCAGTAAGGTATTTTGTGATAATTGGATCATTTCGTTTTTTGAGGTTTGCAAATGTTGTATCTTCCCTTGATTTATTTTATAACTACATTTTATGCCAACTACATGTACTTTATTATCAGCATTCATAGTGTTAACTGACCTCAGTTCATAAAATAAAAAATCAATTTATGGCAATAAACATTAAAACTTACAGATTTTTAAAACACAACATGAAGTATGGATGAATTGGTTAGTTGCATTAAACAAAAGGTCCCTTTTTTATTCAAATGAGAATTTAATAATTACACAAAGAAGTCTTTCCACAAATTTGTCATTATACATTCATTTCCTCCAACCTAAATTGGGGAACTAAGAAATTTATGTAAATGCTTTTTTTTAAATTAAAGTGAGCTTGGAGAAGGCAAATATCATGAATCAATTTTTTAATCCTTATTTTGAGACTACCAGATACAATTTGGAGAGATCATATCTTATAATCTTAGTTTAAATGTCTTACGCAAAAAACAATTACTGAATATCTTGCTTCTAGAATTTAAGGTTGAACACGTAAGAAAAGAAAACCGTTTATTAAGATTAAGAGCCTGTTTATGTCAAAGAGTATTACCGTGGATTTGTTAAAAAAAACTTTTAATGCCAACAAAAAAAGGATTACACTAGCATCTCTACAGCAAAGCTATTTACATTGCCACTAAACAATTATCATATGACAGACACAAACTTGTTTGCATTAAAGTAAATTTTAATACTTCATGTATTGAAATGAACTATTATTCAGAACTGATGATTGTGTCTTTCTCATACAATTTTTAAAGAATTGTTAAAAAAACAGGCAGTACAGAAATCATCTAAAACTATTACCTTCTTATTTTTTTACATCAAAATGGCGAACTAGCTTCTTTCTAATTTTGAATATTTTAAGCCAAATCTTTATGGTTTGTTTGATTTAAGAGAACAAAACAAAAAAGATGGGGATTATCTTTAAAAATAACACATTTTTAATGAACACCTTCAACCACCAACACAAGACGAAACATAAGTGGAAATCTTCAACAGATATTTCCAAAAACAAGTTAAGACAAAAACTAACCCAAAATGACACAAGAAATAGATGAAAAGAAAGATCAACAAACTTGCATGCTAACTTGGTAAGCGTGCAAGTTAAGTTGTGCCTGGCTCGCAGTTATCTTCAAACATTTTATCACCCTGTAAACCACCTCGTATTTTATCACAAAATCTGGGAGGCGTAGAAGTTTCAAGCATTTTCAATGTAAGGACTCATCCAAAATGGTAAAGCATTTGTCAGATGCACCACAAGGTAATGAAGATCATACTTCTGCTACACTTAGGACTGTCCCGAATATCCGAAGATTCGAATATTTGATCATCAACTGAATATGCAGAAAGCTTTTTACCGATTAGAATATTCGAAAGCACAAAACTATGCACTGTGATGGTAATTTATGACCTGTTCTGTCAAAATCAGACTTTTCTGGGCATAAGGTCGAAAATGATATTTTTTACATATTGTTAACATATGTTCTTTTTCCTTTTAATAGGTGGTTTAATTTTTGAAACCGGTCATTCCTGGGCAGAGTTATGCGATTTTGAAGTTCATTGTGTCGAAAAGTAGAAAACGGAGAAAATAGCCACGAACGTCACAAAACAGTTATTTCTTTAACTGATATACCTTATCAAAATCATTAAAAATAGTATATGTAGAGTTCAAATTAGAGTTTCAAACTTTTATAATATATTTCAGGCATGTTCAGGATTACAAATATGCAAAAATTTGAAAATCGATAAAAATCACCCCCACAGCGTTTTTTTGCCCTATCTCAATTTCAACCTCTGCCCAGAAGCGTCTGCTTTTGACAGAACAGGTCACATTTAATCATAAAGTTGCGAGCCTTTATTGCCCGACTGCACTGTTTGTCGATAGCGACAGCAACTTTTTTTGTCAACGGCGGTTCATTGTTCTCATCCTTTTAGCAGGCTAAAGCCCTTGACAATTATAAAGTACTTTCCAGCGCCCCATAACATCAATCACTCCATGCAAATTTTACCCGGTGCATTTTGCGTGCAACATTTGACGGGGCGTGGCGTCAGCATGCAGATGCAGCTGGCGTGTATAAACTTGAACCGCGAGTGTTGAATATTCGAATATTCAAAACGCAGTTTCGAATAATCGAATACTAAATTATTCGAAAATGAACAGCCCTTGTTTCACTTCAAAGCGTAGGATCTCTGGGGAGGTAGCTATCCACAATACCTCACTTCGTGTGGTGCAAGTGACAAAATAATATGGAAGACAGTCTTTGACGACATTTGTGAAACTGTCTGAAGAGTTCTGATTTTTTTGGGGGGGGGGGGATTGGTGGGAATTTGGACATGAATTTCACGGAGTGCGAGCCAGCGGGGATAAGATCAAATTAATACCGGTATGGATGAGTACGTTGCGTGCCTTTATGTGGAGCAAAAGGTGACGGTGCCTTCATGCGCGCCCCTGAATCGCCCCAACTCTGTCCGTTGTTAGCGCCCCCACCTGTTAGTAGAGAGGGTAGCAAATGAGGAACAAATGAAAAAAGGCATCAAAATGGGTATGAGAAATTAATGCGAAATCAAACCGTGCAATTCAAATACACCAAGGAATGAAGCACAAGTTAACCAGTTCGCGCCGGATGACGTGTATACACGCAAAGGTTTTGCGGTATTCAGAATGGATGATGGATAAACACGCAGGGAGCGAGGCCGGAAATATCTGTCAGCCACCCGCTCGCAGCGAGCAAGGCTGGAAATATGAGTGTGCTGCCCGAGGGTGATGGCTTCAACCCGCCTGGCATGAGGTCGAGTGAAAAGTAATCCCATGCCTCGTTCCGTTCTTGTCAAAATAATCCCGGCGCGAGCTGGTTAAGAGAACATGATGCATAAGAAATAATGATACTGCAGCCCGATAAATGTCAAAAATTAAGCATTTGAAATGTTCAATTAGTCACGTAAAGGCAGGTTCATACTGCATGTGACTGCGATGCGAATTTGACGTCACGAAGTATTCGCTCCGAAATTCGCCGAAGTTGAAATGTGTTCAACTCTTGTGAATTTGCAGCGTGAAAACTTGTCCTGACATCACAAACTTTGCGTTCGCGCCGAGTACAAACCAGCCTTTAGGGAGATGAATTAGACAGGCTTTCATATTTTAATTTAGCTGGAAAATACAGATGTCATTTTGATTTTGTTTTGCTTTTCATGCTGCTTTGCAATCTTATGATTTATATTTAGCGTAAAAACATATACATCATTGTTCCAGGTTGTATATACAATCATGAATCAAATCGCACAAAATACCTTTGCTTGCTCAATTTATTATCAAGTAACTTTTTTTGCAATCAGTGTTATTTCTGAAGATTTCAAGCAGCCACAGAACTCCAGAATGAATTAGATTCATTCACTAAAAAGGGGGGAAAATTAACTTACCATATCCAGACGGGCCAAAGTTGTTATCTG
This sequence comes from Patiria pectinifera, assembly GCA_029964075.1. Taxonomy (NCBI): domain Eukaryota; kingdom Metazoa; phylum Echinodermata; class Asteroidea; order Valvatida; family Asterinidae; genus Patiria; species Patiria pectinifera. Next base: position 13,466,966 of record CM057137.1, on the reverse strand, counting down.
AGCCCATACCTTGATATCCTGCAGAACTGAGAGACAGTAAAAACAAGCAAGACCTCAAAATTTAACTGAAATCAGGACTTTTTGTTGGAATTTCCCATTTATCACGAATCATGACCACAAACAAATACATTGCTGTAAGAGTAAATATAAGGCTTTCAAACTATTTGGCCACTGCCCGAGAATGAAATGTCTTCATCTCAACTCCAGCTGAAGTGTATTGTAGGGAGCTTTTGATCGTCAACCAATTGAACTCTGGAGTGCACTAGGGGGCTTATCTGCCGGTCAGCAATAGACCTTTATCATGCTGCCACCATTTCAGTCATGTTCCCTGTATCCAATAACAGTACTGAATGATAATGGGTTTTTGTGCAAAAAGGAACCAGACTATTTTTCCTTCCAGCCTCGCTTTGGTTACGTTGATTTGAATGGGAAAAATCAAGATGGCTGCAACATGATAATGGTCTATAGCCCTGATTTTGAGGGATTAGGAAGGCCTGGGGAGCTCATACAGATTTGCTTAGGCCAAAAAAAAAAAATACTTCTGCTTCCGATTACATGGCATTCGAAAATAGGGTAGGTAGGTAGGGCAATATTTTTTTTGGCCAATTTTTTGTGTGTACAATCATATGGAGGCGTCTGCGTGTAGTCAAGGGTAAAAGGTATAAAGTGATGGTTTTGGGTGCTTTTTTCTCATTTTTCCAATAAAAAAATTAGGGTGGGGGCTGTCAGAATAGGGTAGGTAGGGAAACCGGAAGCAAAACTATTGGTCTGCCAGTGAGCGATGAACATAACACTTGGTACTGTGGCAGACAATGGAGGGCAGTGAGATAAAATACAGAGAAGTAAATTCAGACAAATATTGAAGTACAACATTAACCCTCCTGCTCTGAACAGCGACAGACAGTTAAAAAAATCAATCCTCTTCCCTGCCATGCCTTTTACACAGGCTAGTCACCAACAGTCAGATCATATTTCAAGCAAGCACTGTGACTAGTCAAATTCAGTCAACTGACAAAATCAGAAAAGTGGTGGGCACAGCTGGCTTATCAATCACCTGCAGTCAAAGCATAGCAGTACCAAGGTACATTAACAGTCACATCCAGTTAATCCCGCTTTATGTAGGCTGGGAGCGCTTAACTGTTGAAAACAGTCACTTGATTGATTTTTCGACCGAAAGGACAACTTTGCACAGAATGTATGTTTGCGTAGGAGGGTTAAAGAAGTACTTGACACTTAAAAAAATTAAAAAGTAAAAGAAATAACCCAGCGAATGATTAAGATCAGACGTTTCAACTTACCCTCCAGAACTGCTGTATCCGTCGCTTCCTCTAGGGCTGTAGCCTTCATTATACTGGAACAAATATGTCAAACAAAAGACGTTAATGTGGGCTATTCAGACAGTGTCTTTATGATGAATGCCTCTGTAAAAAAAAAGTACCCCCTTCACAATAAGCCAGTTCGCTATCTCGATGAAATAGTCCATGTCAAAGATTATTCGGGATAAAATCGATAATGTGATGATACGCGATGTTACGCGGACGCCCATTCTGCTTGTAATTAACACGCAAGCGTCGTGCGCCCATCTCTGTTCGCGTTCATGCGCCTTCGATGAGCATTCGATTATCCCGAATGCCCCGTGAACCATCTCATTGTGCGCATGAATTGTGTTACACCTGTCAGGGTCAGGGATAAGTGATTGATGAATATCTCACCTCTTGTTGTGCTGCTGGCGGTGGCCCCATTCTACCAGAATTAAACCCAGAAGGCGGTGGTTGTTGCTGTCTACCAAACCCTCCTTGGTAGCCGCCTCGGCCTCCTCCCGGTCCGCCTCTGACTGACGGACTTGGCGAAGTGCCAGCACCACCAGGGGGTCCAGGGAACGACCTCCCAGGTCCTTGTGGGGGTTGATGCTGAGGAGCAGGGAACCTGCTTGGCATATTGGGTGGTCCACCCCCACCGCCGCCTGCTCCACCTCCGCCTGCTCCACCTCCGCCTCGTCCCATGGGGCTAGGAGGTGTTATACCGCCCCTTGAGCCACCGCCCCCCACGTTAGCAAAGCCACGCCCAGGGCCTGGAGGGACTTCTGTGTAGGAGCCACTGATGAGGGCCAACTCACGCAGCTGGCTCTGTCGGATTTCATCATTAGGGTCCTGAAGAAAACAAAGTACACAAAGTGTTTTAGTATATTACAAATGTTCAAATATTTAACCTTCAAAGGGCCTGGGGAGGACACCCCCCCCCCCCTTCCTTTTTTCCTTATATCGCCCTGTGATTTTTCCCATGCAGAACCTTTGAGCTTGTTCACTGATTGGACTAGACATTTTGATGCTAATTTCATAAAAATCAATCGTAGTGATGTCACAAATTATCAAATTTCAATGCAAATGGGAAAAGAATCATTCCTGTTTTCATTGACTGTGTATAGAAAAATGCTTACTTAATTCATAACTGAGCTAAAACTTTATTTATAAGCATGAGCCCACAAAATTTTATTACATTGGTTTTTGGACATTTCCAATACAAGAAATCAGAAAAAAACCCATATTTTTCAAGAGTTAAATGCCAAATATGTACAGCATTGCTGGCCATTGCAAGACGTTCCATTCTAATGCAAGGATTTCTAGAAGTTTCCACTTTTTTCCATATTCCATTGCAAGACATTTTTCTTGTTACTGAATACATGGTTGTCCAAAAAAAAAAAAGGTTTACACTTTTTCAGAGGCAGATTTCTCAAAATTGAAGAGACATGTTGAAATTGTTTTAAGACATTCTTTAACTACAAGATCTTGGCGGTATATAGTGAAAACGGCTTTGAAAATAAAGCTCAAGTTAAGAAACAGCGGCCATTTACAGAAAAAAAACTATGGCAGTCATGTAAACCTAATTACAATTATTGCAGTTCTTCGTGCATGCAGTGCTATTGTGTTGACCATATCTCACAGACTTGCATGTTGACAAACTGGTTTTTGACCATCTTTTTTTAACCCCAACTCCCTAGGCCTTTTTGCTAGGATGTAGCCTCAATCCTGCAAAATCCTCCAATTGGCCTCATGGGAAAATAGCATAGCCTCAATCCTGCAAATTCCTCCGTTATTTCTTGAATGTGGTCCATGGAGGGGTGACCACTACCTGAATCCTGCAAAATCCTCCGGCTATGACTGTCAATAGGCTGAGGCAGGAGTGACATCCTAGAGCAGTGCGGAGGATGTCAAGTATAATCGAGGACTAAATTTATGCACGGCTGAGCATAAACAACACAAGGTCCGGCCCAAGACCTTGACACAGTGCGTACTCCGAAATCAGCAACGCACTTTTGCCATGTAACCTCAATCCTGCAAATTCCTCCAATTTGCAAAAAGGATTTTGGAGGATTCAGGGCGGTTAGGGTTAAACTATCGCAATTTCTTAATTTAGGCTTTATTTTCAGCGCCGTTTTCACTATATACCACGAACATGCTGTAGTATAGGAATAGCTTGAAACAATTTTGACGTGTCTCCACAATTCCAAGCAATCTGCATCTGAAACAGTGCAAACGTTTTTTGGACCACCCTGTAAAACGATGAAAAACTTACTGGGATGAGATATTTTCTGACTTCAGATATCCCATAGGCCATCCTGTTGTATGCATCAGCGGCGGGAGCAAAGACCTCAATCAAGACATGGAGGTCGTCGTTCAAATGAGCGTTCTTCTCGGCACCTTCTTCACGAAGTTCATCTTCCTGAAATATTAAACGAACCATGCGATGAATTTTTCTAATGCTAGGTTCACACATCCCCGAATTATTGCCACGAATACCCCAATCTATCCCGAATAAAAATTCTAGATGGCATCGGGAGAAATTAGCCCCGATTCGCTGTTTGTAAGAATAACTCAAGAATGAAGCAAAAATAATCAAGAAATAGGTACGAATTGGAAGCCGAATCAGACTGAACCAAGCTGAATGATTGTGATTTAGTGCAGAATGAAACCGAATTGTAGCGATTTTGTCAAGAATGACCCAGAGTTATGCCGATTTATTATATTCATGAGTTATTTTTATAATATTGTTACATTTCTTGATACATTCGTAATGATTCTGCATGATTCTGGACTATTAACACCAAAAATAACTCTACGAAACTTGTAAGAATGTTGTAAGAATATCCAGAATTAGTTACGAATACAACAAGAATAAACCAAGTATTGAAATTGGTTCCCGGATCACCACGACAATTTTGAACATGTCCAAAATTGTCGGGGCACTTCCCGATCTTTAACGATCTTTCACAGAATCATTCCGAGGCAGCCAAGAACTATTCGCCGAGTAACTCAAGAATTGCTATTCGCGGCGATTCGGCCTAAAAATCAGAATTATGTGAACCTAGCATAAGGAACACTTTTTGTGCAATTATCTACTCCTCTTCAATGTATGGAAAATTACCTGACATCTCCCTTTTTGGTAAATTGTATTGAAAAGTGCATTTCTTTAACCCTAACCTCCCCCAACCCATCAAACTCCAACGGCATGTTTTGTTGGAATCTGTCAGAATGGGTACAGCACCCCTAAACTGACAGTCTTTACATTGGGTTGGCACACCTCCAGAATCAAAGTCGGAAATATGTGTGTGCAGTTTCCCATATGGTGTTGGAATTTGCCAGGACGGGTATTGCTCCTAGTAAATTATGCTAGGGAGTTAGGGTTCAACATGTAAAATTGTCCATGCTTTTCTGGACAACTGAGGGCGCTGTTGCTGTGACGTCATTTCAGGAAGACACTGTTCAGTTTAGGGGTTTTCTGTTCAAATTGTGAACCCAAAATTTGCTCATTGAAAATATTTGTGAGAAAGGTTTGCTTATTACCATGTACTGACAGAACAACAAATCAACAAAGGAAAGAAAAATATCCCAAATTCTAGCAACTTTTTGTGCTGAAATAGCTGTAACATTGAGATTTCTGCCTGGAATGACATCACAGTTTTGTTCATGAATATAGAAATTTGCATTTGCATAAATAAAAAAAAAGCACCAAACTACCCTTGAAATGGCAAAATGAAAATTGTAACTAAGATTAAATAGGACACAAAGGTGCATTTTCAAGGATTGCATTAAACAATTGACATTGCACGGCCTTTCAATAAGCCGGTTTCATAATACGAAGCTAGACTCATTTTGCATGAGGTTTTCATTTACCATTAGTGAATACTGTAAATGTAAAATCCGATTTCACTTTTGTTATTAGTAAAATACAACATTTGCTTTTGCTGTAATTTTCAGAAGTGGATGAATTTGGGGGTCTAGCATGTTATAGCAAATATTGTTACAGTGACCTGTTTGAAGTTTTGTGTTCCTAGATGCTGGAAAAATCTAGGGAAAAATGTTGTTCTTGTAGTCTGGTTCCCTTACTTCAAACGAAACGTAGCAATTTATAAATGTTGGGGAATTGTCAGGTCAGAGAACCAGACTAGCTCGCTTGCACCCGTTCACGGATGTGTAACCGATTGCAAACAAAATGTGGACCAACTAAATTTGGTAACTTGGGGGCACTATTTAAAAACACTTTTTTCCCAACAATAATCGGCTGACCATCATTGAAAATTGATACAAAAATTCCATTTTTCTTGAAAATGACAGCACAGCAGGTGCCACGATTTAACAGGATGCTTGAGACTATTATTCACTTACAGTCAAGTACGGTTTTTCATAATAACTTGATAATTTTTTTTTTTTGATGTTTACAAATGTTGAGCATTACCTTGAATCGTCAATCAGCTTGTCTTTTTAGATACAATCTAATCAACTCAGCAGCACTTTTCTGCAAACATAGTCTACTCCTGAAAATCCTACCTTTTTCTTGTCTCTCAGAGACCCTCGTCCTAAGATAGACATCCGCGTCCCCGTCATCTCTTGCATTCTTTTCAGTGAATTCCCTCTCGGCCCAAGTAACTTGCCAACAAAGTTGAACTAAGATTGAGAAACAAAATTTCAAATGAGTCATTAAACAATTTGTTTTACTTTTTCTCTTTTACCCACCAACTGAGTCATTCACTAGCTAATGAATATATACTGTACTGTGTTGCATCTGGTAAGGTTAACCCTCGCCTTTCCAAATCCTCCAAAATCCTCTGCAAAATGGAGGTAATTGCAAAATCGAGGCTATATGCCATGCCACTCCATGCATTGTTTATGCTCAGCCGTGCATAAATTTAGGCCTATAAATTATTGTACTTGAAATCCTCTGCACTGCTCCAGGATGTCACTGGCTCTGCTTCAACATATTGACAGTGATTGCCCGAGGTTTTGGTAATATTGAGGCAGTGGTCATCCCTCCAAGGACCACATCCAAGAAATAACAAGAGGATTTTGAAGGATTGAGGCTGTATGCTATTTTTACATGGAGGCAGTTAGAGGCTTTTGCAGGATTGAGGTTACATCCTAGCAAAAATGCCTCTAGGGAGTTATATATGAGGCTGGGATTATCCACAATTGCACCCACCTATCACAAATACTACGACCAAATGATGTACAGCTAAGTTCCCATTTCTCATTACGGCACAGCAAACTAGTAACCACTTGTAAACACCCACGAGAAAAGGCATAAAATGATGAATTATGGCCGGTTCAAACTTCACGCAAATGCGATTCGATTTAACATCATGAAAAATTTGCTGTGCGTAAAATTGCCATGACATATTTTACATTTTAGTTTGCTTTTGCGCTGAGTATGGACCGTTCTTTTACCAACCTTTGGATGTTCATTGACGGGGATGAGTACCCTGACTTCTAACTTCAGTGGCTTATCTGTGATAATATCCACGTATTTGGGTGGTTTGATGGTACCCGACTCCAGCCGCTTTATTTCTGCAAGAGAAAACATTGTGATGAATTCTATAATCATGCAATTTTGGCACTTTGTTCAAACAATGATCAATATAAGACACAATCAATAGGAACCTTTTACCTTTCATTATATATGAAGAAAAGAATAATGCAATTAATGTATGATTTCATTTCCTGAAATTTCAAACCAAATTTTAGTAGATTTTGACATGATACATGTATCTGTTCGGATCCAACTCATGATCACAATTAACCTTAACCTTCCCAAATCATCCATTTACCTTTCATTAAATATGAAGAAAAGAATGATGCAATAAATGTATGATTTCATTTCCTGATATTTCAAACTAAATTTTAGTAGATTTTGACATGATATCTGTTCGGATCCAACTCATGATCACAATTAACCTTAACCTTCCCAAATCATCCAAAATACTCTTTGCAAAATGGAGGATTTTGCAGGATTGAGGTTATATGGCAAAAGTGTGTGGCCTATTTCGGAGGATGCACTGTGTCAAGGTCTTAGGCCGAACCTTATGTTGTTTATGGGCAGCCGTGCATAAGTTTAGACCTATCTTACACTTGAATTCCTACGCACTGCTGCAGGATGTCACTGGCTCTGCCTCAACATATTGACAGTGTTTGATGGAAGATTTTGCAGGATTGGGGCAGTGGTCACCCCTCCAAGGACCACATTCAAGAAATAATGGATGATTTTGGAGGATTGAGGCTGTATGCTATTTTTACATGGAGGCAGTTGGAGGATGTTGCAAGATTGAGGTAGCATCCAAGCCAAAATGCCTAGGGAGTTAAGGTTAATTATGTCCAATTTGCCATAAAAACTTTGTTTTTTTTATGTCGTGTGGGCATATGTGAGATTGTGAATTCTCCCAATTTCTTACATAGGCCTAATAATATGACATATGCAGTTTGTTGAATACGATATTTTTTTTAAAGCTAAAAACGTGCATTTCGAGCTTGTTGACGCTGTGTTGTTGACGCTGGTTGGCACTTTGTTGACGCTAAATAGCACGACCGGACAGACATGACTGACACCCAAACCTTTTCGATATTCACAATGCATATTGGGTCTGGATGACAAGCAAACCAGGCAATGTTTGGAAGTGTACATTTAGCCACTTGGAAAAACACCCCTAAAATCTCTGGCTACGAGGTTGGAATCACTGGAAAAGAAACAATTCAAGTCCATTGCCAGATACGTGGATACTGAGTGGGAGTCCCCTTGATAATGCTTGAGAACGAAGCAACACAAAATGAATGGGACTTGCTGAAAAAATTCTAAGTCCCCTAAGACCAACTCCCCTGTTGCCGGCTACGCGGATACGGAGTGGGAGTCCCCTTGATAATGCTTGAGAACGAAGCAACACAAAATGAATGGGAGTTGCTGAAAAAATTCTAAGTCCCAACCAACTACCCTGTTGGCGGCTACGCGGATACGGAGTGGGAGTGCAGTGGAGCATGACGTGTGTAGGCCTAGTACATACAGTAGCGCTGAGAAGGTTTATTGAGGGCAATGAACTGTGACTCCGTAGCCAGCTACGAGGTGCATAGATCGAGTGGCGGGGTATCTGCAATTGTGCCCCCACACCTTTATCAACCCATGATGGTCCTACTAAAATGCGTCAACTGGCGTCAACAAACTTCAATGGTCATCAACCCAGCGTCAACACATTTGTACGGCTGTTGCCTGTCATTCAGTTTTGGTCAAAAGTGCGCCCGCATACATGCACTTTTGACCAAAACTGAATGACAGGCAACAGCCGTACAAATGCACATTGTCAAAATTTGATGCAAGCTAGTGAGGGCGCGATTTATCACAACCCATGACGTCATGCAACACGACGCTTTCGTGAACAATGGCTGTAAAAGTCGTCCGAATTCAACTCGAAATTACAAGATAACTAGACCTCTGAAGGTGCCAAATTTAAGGTTTTGTTGATATTAAGCAGTTGTAGATGGCATTGTGTGAGTATAAAGTGACAAAATAATTGCAATTTCGAATGGATTTTCGGCTCCCTAATAAGTAATAGCAACGGACTCTCCGTCCAAATACCACATGTGGATTTGTGACAGTTAATACGGCGGTAGTCCAGTATTACCGTCACATTTATGGGACTAAGCATGTTCTGAACAGTTCAGTGCTTATCTAGCAAAATAGCGTTCATTTAAGGTAGTGTATATTTTGCCGGAGGTAATGCCGGCAAACTAACGTTTACTAAAGGTTTGCCGGCGGCAATCCATATCAACAGAGGGCGCTGTACTCTTTAAGATAGCCTGATAGGGCTGAATTATAACATGTATTGAATTCCCACCAAAGTTGTGTAGCACAGTTGGTGCAGTGGTTAAGCAATAGCTCTAATGAATGGGATGTCCCGAGTTCGAATCCTGACCCCCGCCACAATTTTAAGGGTTTTTTTTCCATCCCCAAATAAATAAGAATATTCTTCTTTTATTATTTTAATATGTCTCAAACATTTTATTGCAGAGTATTACTTTTTCTTTTTCAGATTTGTGGCTCTGGAGGATTTTTTTTAAAGGGAAATAAAGTCCGAAATTATAAAGTGGTCTGATTCCCATCTTGTTAATACACAAATACAACGATAATATTGGCATGGAGCCAGACTAAAATTTGTCACCGGAAAATGTTTAAGTACAAAAAAACAGTAACTGCGCATGTTCAGTGCATATCCGGCAAACTAACGTTTACTGAAGGTTTGCCGTCTCCGGCAAAATATCCACTGCCTTCATTTAAATTTAGCCGGCGCCGGCTAAATATAGGCCTTCACTGCCAACAAACGTTCCCATTGTTTCTGCATGTTAAATTGTCCGGAAAGTGGGCAACAAGCAAAATTGTTCAATACCTTCATTTATGAGTTTTGTGGCGCAAGGACAGTTGGTTAGATCGAGCTCCTCCAGTTCTTCCTTGAATTGTTTAACGCGAGCAGATCTGTCTTCTGAAGTTTCCATCGTTCAGACGGTTATTTACTGTAAATTGATTTGAGATTTTCCAGGCACGCGTCCGTCGTTTTCTGCTTTCGCGCTGGTACCCGTACCCGTACCCGTTCTCGCGCTGGCTAGCTAGCCACTGCCGGGGTACAACGCGTAGTACCAGTTTGTTTGGCGGACTGTTGAATGTCTAAACTTGCTCCTAGTCTATTATCACATCCTAACTGTCTACTTTAATTTTCTTTCAAAAGAGGGCACCCCATATAAATAGTGGTCACCACACGGATGCCTCATCACTTTATTGATGAAAAACGAACACACTCGGTTTTTTTTTATGGACAATACCTCAAGAAATGCACGTTGTATTAAGCTGCAATTTCTTCCATTGATTTGACTTGCTGTGTCACATTTGGAGATTTAATTTCATGAGAAACCGTCAAACAATAAAAAATAATTGTGACGAAAACAATATAGTGTTTTCAACGCAAAAATACAATCCGAATAAAAGTCCGTTTTTGTGGAACAAAAGCAACATATTCCTCTTGCAAAGAAAGAAATACATGACTGAATTCGAAATTCGTTTATTTCACTATTTTGCAAGGGCATTTTAGTTTTGTCAACTAAAAGTTTCTGTCGAAAAAGGGCGCGCTAAACAAAATAGTGTCTTGACGAAACTGTACATAACTTTTTAAACTCGCCCAAGTTTAGGATTTTTAAAAAGGATTCACTGCATAACTTAGTTAGCGTTACATTATTGTTCATATTCTGGAGGATTTTTTGCCTTGATGCATTTGCATCTGCAGCTTAAAATCTGCATATTTATTCATAATCATGGGCACTAGATTTTCGAAGCGTTCGTGATATTGGAAAGTACATTCCATGACCATCAAATACAAAAAGTAATTGGTACATCCAATCAAAATTTAAATCGATATTCCAGATATAAAACTGCCCCAATCTATAGCCGTTTATGCCACTGTAATTAATATGGTGTAGTTAAATGGTAGTGAAAAAGCGTTTTTATTTCAATAAATCAAAACTACCGTATTTACGAAATAATTATAAACGGCCTCCCATCTCCCCTCACAGCCGTCCTTTCCACACCATGTTTTGAAAAATCTAGAAAGTAGGCCCCTATCATGATTCTTTTTTTGGGGGAGGGGGTTACAGTGCCTAGCTGTAGGCCTATAGCTAACAAAAACACATAGCATTAGGTTTAGCTAACATAAATACGTAGTATTAGGTTTAGCTATAGGCCTAGCTCACATAAACGCATATGTAGGCCTAGCTAGCATAAGCACATGCAGGTAGGCCTATAAGGCCAAAAAAAATAAGTCTCCGGTTTCTGGTATGGAGCTTGTCCAAAAAGTGGTGCGGCGACGCGGCTTTTTTTTTTTTACCTGACTTTTTTGCTTCAAATGTCGGCCGATGACTGCAAATGGTGCCCGACTAAACTTAGTGCAAATATATGGGAGTCCAGAGAGGCCACATAAAGCTTATTCTCGATCATAACCCCATCTAAAAACACGTTAAAATTGTGCAGTAGCAGGATTCCAGTCAAACCAGTGAGTTTGGCGGTTTTGAGACATCATCTTTCATTGAAAAAAAAACTTTTTTTCATTTTGCCGACGCGCATGGCTACGGCGACGCGCGCGCATACCAGAAACCGGAGACTTTTTTTTTTGGCCTAACACATAGCGAACTGTAGACCTAGCTCATTTACACATCGATAGATGTAGATCTAGCTAACATAAACACATAGCTGCTATAGATCTAGCCATAAAGTCATGCATAAATACATAGATATAAGCCTATATAGTTAACGTTATATACATGGCTTTAATGTATAACATAGAATTAATCATAGTTTTAAGCCTACACTATCTACATTGATCATTAATAAAAAAAAAAATAAGGCCTCCCATCTCCCTTTAAATACCATCCTATCCACACTATTATGGTTAATAAAATCACCAGATAAAAGATTTATCTTTGCAGTGATTTTCTACTTATAAATCAACAGTCACATTATCGTGGGACTTGACACTTTCCACGATTCATCGTTTTCCCCACACTTCATTTAACACCCTAGGTGATTAAAAGTGCAGGCCAGTAAATAGGCCCAATATTGCCTACGCCGGCCAAATCACGATTTGCATGCCCTCAAATACCCTGTTATTAGATTTTTGTGGGCCATGAACATGTGGGTTTGTAAAAAAAAAAGAAGATGAAAGCCGTGCTCAGCACTGTGAGCTTGTATTTCTGTGACATTTGGATGGAATTGGGGCCTAACAGTGCTATTTTGCAATGGAGACTAGACAACATTTTTTTAAAATGGCGACGGGATTCAGGACTATTTTTAAGGGTGATAATCTTTGAATGAAATTCTCCCAAAAGTTGAACAGAAAATGAAAGATGATGAAATAAGCTTTAATTTGATGTGTGTCTGGAACATCTTTCAGAGTTTTGAGTATTTTTCCTGAATTTCTGAAGTGGGGGCGTTTATCATTGGGGTCTGTGGCAATTTATTTACTGGTCTGTAACCGCGGCCCTAAGTCATTAGGTCAATTTTACAAGATTTGAAGCGGAACAAAACCTTAATGCAATAATTTTGAATGAATAAGTGTCGTAAACTGTCATTTTTTAAAGTTTGAATATACGGCGTGATCGATCATATCTTCAATTACCAATACATAGCATTGAAAGACTGACATAAACTTACAAAATATGCTCGATCGATCATCGATTCGCGATCAATCCATAAAAAATAAGTACTTTTCATGGATAACCATAAAAAGTACTCAACATTTTTCAACCAGGTAAGATCGAACATGGACCACGTAATGGTTTTCAAATTAGATATAGAGACGTATAGATCTATATAATTCACACCACTCATCCTTAAAACGAAGTCATTTGTAAATTCAATACCATTTCAACACCATAGTCAATATCACATCGCTGAGTAATTGATACTTAGTTATTATGGATATTTATACTATTCTGAACACATTAACTGATCAAATTTATAACACCCATTTTCCATTGGTCGTTATCAGGGCCAACCGATCGATCGTCGAAATCGAGAAACTAAAGTTTACTAATCAATACATTTTAATCCATACAGATTACCCTCTGTAATTTGATGTATTCGCTGTTTCTAACTTCTGTTATAAAGTAATTTATTAAGAGCCACAACAACCATGTGTGATCGTTTTTTTTTTAATTGATTAACCCCTAAAATTATACTCAGGTAATAGTTTCGATAACAGTCATTTCATCATTTCTTATTTCGGTCGTTACTGAACCATGATTCACATATTTGTCACTTCACTGATATTTTTTTCACAATTTCAATTACCTTGTAACATAGGCCTATTTTCTTTTGATATTCAACTGCAGCAAATACGTCAGCTTGACGCTGAACGTTCGATATCGGTCACTAACTTAATCGATCATTTCTGAACACGATTCCCCTCGTAACAATTTAATCAATACAAAACCATATCACCTCCAATATGATGATGATATAGTATTGAAATATTTTTTTAACACAACTCACGACCAAAGACTCTTAAACTGAAATAGACCTTTATCATACTGCCATTATTTCAGTCATGTTCCCTGTATCCAGTAAAAGTACTGAATGATAATGGGTTTTTGCGCAAAAAGGAACCAGACTATTTTTCCTTTCAGCCTCGCTTTGATTACGTTGATTTGAATGGGAAAAAAATCAAGATGGCCGCAACATGATAATGGTCAATAGGCCTCTTGGGACATGACAGGGATGATAGTTAGTTCAACAAAACTAAATACAAGAAGAACACAGACATGCGAGCTCCGAATCAAAAACTGTCATGGACATTGTAACCTTAAAAGTCCTTGTTTCATCGGCTGTGAAATATCATTTTAATGGACAGAAATGACGCAGATCAGTTCATGCACGGAGGAGAGGGGTTCCATATCTTGAGACTGTTGAAAGACTTCCAATGGACTTGGTTTCTGTCTTTACTTGTTGAAAATCCAAAGCGCATACGATCGATGTTTTGTGGTGAAATACACAGTTTTACTGCGTAACTCTAGAGGGCTGGAATGAGTTGCAATTCTTTTTGAGAGAAGAATCGCTACTTTTGTATAGAAAAACCGTTACTTTTGGAGAGAGGAATCGCTACTTTTGTAGAGAAGAACCGCTACTTTTGGAGAGAGGAATCGCTACTTTTGGAGAGAAGAATCGCTACTTTTGAAGAGAAGAATCGCTACTTTTGGAGAGATGAATCGCTACTTTTGTAGAGAAGAACCGTTACTTTTGTAGAGAAGAATCGCTACTTTTTGAGAGAAGAATCGCTACTTTTGTAGAGAAGAACCGTTACTTTTGGAGAGAGGAATCGCTACTTTTGTAGAGAAGAACCGCTACTTTTGGAGAGAGGAATCGCTGGAGGAATCGCTACTTTTGGAGAGAGGAATCGCTACTTTTGGAGAGAAGAATCGCTACTTTTGGAGAGAGGAATCGCTACTTTTGTAGAGAAGAATCGCTACTTTTGGAGAGAGGAATCGCTACTTTTGTAGAGAAGAATCGCTACTTTTGGAGAGATGAATCGCTACTTTTGAAGAGAAGAATCGCTACTTTTGGAGAGAGGAATCGCTACTTTTGGAGAGAAGAATCGCTACTTTTGGAGAGAAGAATCGCTACTTTTGAAGAGAAGAATCGCTACTTTTGAAGAGAAGAATCGCTACTTTTGGAGAGAAGAATCGAAACTTTTGGAGAGAAGAATCGCTACTTTTGGAGAGAAGAATCGAAACTTTTGAAGAGAAGAATCGCTACTTTTGGAGAGAGGAATCGCTACTTTTGGAGAGAAGAATCGCTACTTTTGAAGAGAAGAATCGCTACTTTTGGAGAGAAGAATCGCTACTTTTGGAGAGAAGAATCGCTACTTTTGTAGAGAAGAACCGTTACTTTTGGAGAGAAGAATCGCTACTTTTGGAGAGAAGAATCGCTACTTTTGGAGAGAAGAATCGCTACTTTTGTAGAGAAGAATCGCTACTTTTGTAGAGAAGAACCGTTACTTTTGGAGAGAAGAATCGCTACTTTTGTAGAGAAGAACCGTTACTTTTGGAGAGAAGAATCGCTACTTTTGTAGAGAAGAACCGTTACTTTTGGAGAGAAGAATCGCTACTTTTGGAGAGAAGAATCGCTACTTTTGGAGAGAAGAATCGCTACTTTTGTAGAGAAGAATCGCTACTTTTGTAGAGAAGAATCGCTACTTTTGGAGAGATGAATCGCTACTTTTGTAGAGAAGAATCGCTACTTTTGGAGAGATGAATCGCTACTTTTGAAGAGAAGAATCGAAACTTTTGGAGAGAAGAATCGCTACTTTTGTAGAGAAGAATCGCTACTTTTGTAGAGAAGAATCGCTACTTTTGGAGAGAAGAATCGCTACTTTTGGAGAGAAGAATCGCTACTTTTGTAGAGAAGAATCGCTACTTTTGGAGAGAAGAATCGCTACTTTTGGAGAGAAGAATCGCTACTTTTGGAGAGAAGAATCGCTACTTTTGTAGAGAAGAATCGCTACTTTTGTAGAGAAGAATCGCTACTTTTGGAGAGATGAATCGCTACTTTTGTAGAGAAGAATCGCTACTTTTGGAGAGATGAATCGCTACTTTTGAAGAGAAGAACCGAAACTTTTGGAGAGAAGAATCGCTACTTTTGTAGAGAAGAATCGCTACTTTTGTAGAGAAGAATCGCTACTTTTGGAGAGAAGAATCGCTACTTTTGGAGAGAAGATTCGCTACTTTTGTAGAGAAGAATCGCTACTTTTGGAGAGATGAATCGCTACTTTTGTAGAGAAGAATCGCTACTTTTGGAGAGATGAATCGCTACTTTTGAAGAGAAGAATCGAAACTTTTGGAGAGAAGAATCGCTACTTTTGGAGAGAAGAATCACAACTTTTGAAGAGAAGAATCGCTACTTTTGGAGAGAAGAATCCGCTACTTTTGGAGAGAAGAATCGAAACTTTTGAAGAGAAGAATCGCTACTTTTGGAGAGAAGAATCGAAACTTTTGAAGAGAAGAATCGAAACTTTTGGAGAGAAGAATCACTACTTTTGGAGAGAAGAATCGAAACATTTGGAGAGAAGAATCGCTACTTAAGGAGAGAAGAATCGCAACTTTTGAAGAGAAGAATCGCAACTTTTGGAGAGAAGAATCGCTACTTTTTGAGAGAAGAATTACTACTTTTAAAGAGAAGAATCGAAACCTTCTGAGAGAAAAATCGCTACTTTTGGAGAGAAGAATCGCAACTTTTGAAGAGAAAAAAAATCGAAACTTTTGAAGAGAAGAATCGAAACCTTTGAAGAGAAGAATCGAAACTTTTGAAGAGAAGAATCGAAACTTTTGAAGAGAAGAATCGCTACTTTTGGAGAGAAGAGTCGAAACTTTTGGAGAGAAGAATCAAATTACAATTTCTGTTGCTCTGTTCGCTGTTTTCCTTGTCCATGAAGGCTTGATCAAAGGCAGGTATGATGAACATTTTCCAACCAAAATGCGAGGCTTAAGCATCATTATTATATACAAAGCGAGAATGGGTTAAACATACATTTTGTTGAGGTTTTCTCAGTATTCGAAGCTTCTAGTGGAAAACTCGTTTTTTGTAGTATTACAGTTCGTGGAATCAGTGCGGCCTAAGACCTAAGTTGAAGCTTGATACTATCTTATAAATGAAGACAAACTGTAATCTTTGAGCTGCTGGAACTAATTTTTGATGGCTTTCCAAAAGCACAGTTTATGGATAGAAGCACGAATCTGTCGAGAAAATCATCCCAAATGTCTTGAAGAATGTTCTTGATTCCATCTAGAAATCTTTGACAAAAGCTTTGTGCGTTAGCAGGTATACAGGAAGGAGACACTGTCTTGTTATGGATGCCCGGTATAAGAAGCTGTCACGACGAAGAATTCTACACCATGATGACGACCGAAACCCATCCGACATACGCCCCATCAAAGACCAACTGAAGTTTAATCTCTTTAAAAAAAATATTCTTATAATTACTTTCAGCATTTATTAACTCTGAACCGTAAAGATTCATTGGTAAGATGGGCCTACTTAGTATTAAGTTAATGAGATAATATGACCTGCTTAATTATTCATTTATTCAAAATATTGTTTAATTATTCATTAATTGAAGGTTATTTCCCCACCCTAAGGACTAATCCCATTTTATACCCCATGTGACCTAGGCACGCGTTTGGCGCACATCGCTAGCTTGAATGGTGTAGCAGCTGCCTGCAGTAGATCACAGTATTAAACACCCCACTGTCATCACAACAAATCCATCACTCATCATTTACACATTAGTCACCCACTCAATAGCACCATACCAATCTCATCAACAGATATGCAACTATTATATATCTAACCTCACATTCTCCAAGACGGAAACAAAGATATCGACGATTGAGGTATACCGAACGAAACCGTTAGCGACGTATACCGATACAGTCGTGGTAGGCCTACCACTCTTATTCCGGTAAAGTTTCCGTCTTAGATTTACACCTTCAATCAATTCACTTGTTTACACAACTCACCACCAACCTTTTACTCACTGGGGCCCCTTCACACACGCTTACACCACAACCACCGCTTACGCTACCACCACCATGGTTCACACATCCACCACTATATAACCACCACCAACATCACCCCACCTCACCACCATGCATCATCACCACCAAGTGCTCACACCCATCCCCTTTTTCGCGCGCATAGCGTGCCACTTCAGCGCTGCGCTAAACTTTTGCGTTGCTGCAAGTAGTTTGCCTTATTTCCATTCCAATTCCCACCAATTGCCCTAATTGTTATCAGTTTAAAATTATTCACTTCGTGATTATACAGCTTATAGATACTAGTTATTAATGTGCGTTTATTTTTGCTAACAGTTTCCACTCTTATTAATTCTCCACCAAATTATTCAACCCAACCCAACCACTACATTTTTTTCAGATGATCAAACATCACTTGCTGTGCCAATAAGACCAACTTCTCTCTCGTATCCCTGAAGAAAGATAATTGACGATAAATATTTTCTTCGAAGTTAGACGATTTGTTTTGAGTGCAGAATTGTTGGAAGTCTTCTTGTCAGCCTTGAACATGCAGAAGAGTTGTTTATGACGAAAAACTGCTTGGTAGATGAAAGAGAACTTTTACTGTTGCTACATCACGTCTGCATCAATTATGTTGACAAAATCGTGAGTCGGCGAAACCGCATCGAAGTAAAAACAATATTGCATTTCTGTTCGATGTAGGCCTAATCTCGACTGTATACATCTGAGAAGAATTTACATTGATAGCTTATGTTGACTTTACTTCTTGAAGTCTTAATATGTTATGAATTAGTATGTGTTCTTGTGGATCCCTTTTGTGGCAATCGATCACGCTGAGGATGGATATTTATCGTGAAGCGACGATGTAAAGGCATGCATGATCATAGCGGTGCTGAACATCTCTTGCCTTTAAAAATAAAATTCACTTTATGAAGAATTCCTCGCAACAGATAGAATGGGAACTATCGATTATCGCAGGCCACATTTTCTGATATAGCTGAGTGTCAATCCATCCGTACCACGACCAATGTTTCCTCAATATTTATCTGTGAGCTTGTTTCTCATTACTCATGAAGCAGGTGGCGATTCGAGGAAGTATTTATCATTCTCCAAACCATCCTCTGTGCTGGGGGAAAAATGGAGTTCAAAATCGGTTGAAATCTGGAGATTTTCGATGGAGAAGATACACATGATTATTTTCATATGATGAAGACGTTATGATTCTCTCTCAAGTTGGTGCACGAATACTCTGTCAAAGTAGTCGCGAAAATGATGAATAAAGTCCTGGCTGTGCTTAGCTTGTTCTGTGAAGTAGAAACCTATGAAGCTTCTTGCCATACTTGCACGACCGTAAGGAATATATATCCACTCTTCTTGAAGACTTCGACCGTGCTCAGATTTGACACAACAATAGATTATTATATCCTTCCTAACACATCTTTATCAATATAAACCACCCCTCCAACATACAATGGATTATTGGTTAATCATTATCTTAGGCCGATATTACAAGTTTCACCCTATATACATTTAGGGCCTAGTTTAGTCATTTGTTTTTAATCATCGATTCGCGATCAATCCATAACTACTTTTCATGGATAACCATGAAAAGTCCTAAACATTTTACAACCAAGTAAGATCGAACATGGATCACGTAATGTTTTTCAAATTAATCTGTGTAAAATGACCACTACTCATCGTTACAACGAAGTCATTAATGACTTCAATACCATTTCAATACCTTAGTCAATATCAAATCGCTCGGAAATCGATACTTCGTTATTTTCGATATTTAACACTATTCTGAACACATTTACTGATCAATATAACACCCATTCCCATTGGTCGTCATAAGGGCCAAGCGATCGATCATCGTTATCGAGAAACTAAAACATCATTATTTTAATCAATACATTTTACCTCTGTAATTCGATGTATTACGTTTAACTTCTGTTATAAAATATTTAGAGCCATAAGAACCATGTGCATGATCGATGTTTTTAAAAATTGATAAACTGTAAAATTATACCCAAAGAATAGTGTCGATAAACCGACATTTCATCGATTTTATTTTGTTTTACAAATTTCGCTTATTTACTGAACCATGATTCATATTTGTCAATTTACTGATATTTTCTTTACAATTTCAATTACCTCGTAACATTTCTTTCGATACTCAACTATCAAATACGTCGGCTCGACACTGAACCATACGATATTGGTCATTTAATCGATCATTTCTGAACACGATTCCCCTTGTAATAATTTAATCAATACAAAACCATGTCACCTTTAATATGGTGATAAATAGTATCGAAATATTTTTAACACAACTCACGACCAAATTTTTTTGAAATAAAATGGGCTTCTTGGCATAGGGATGCTAGTTATGTTCAGCAAAAATACTCAAATTTCCATACACAAGAAGAACACAGTCATGCAAGGTCCGAATCAAAAACTAGTTGTCATGGATATTGCAGCCTTAAAAGTCCTTGTTTCATCGGCAGTGAGATGGACAGATATGATGCAGATTTATGCACATTTTTTATGCTGATACATCCGGAGGAGAGGGGTTCCATATCTTGAGACTGTTGAAAAACTTTGAATGGTCTTGGTTTCTGTCTTTACTTGTTGGAAAACAAAAGCGCTTACGATCGATGTTTTGTGGTGAAATACAGCTTTACCGCGTAAATCTGGAGTGCTGGAATGAGTTGCGATACTTTTGAAGAGAAGAATCGATACTTTTGGAGAGAAGAATTAACACTTTTGGAGAGAAGAATCAAATTACAATTCCTGTTGCTCTGTTTGATGTTTTCCTTGTGTCCATGAAGCCTTGATCAGAGGCAGGATGTGAAGAACTTTTTGCAACCAAAATGCGAGGCTTAAGCACCCTCATTATAACATATCGTGAATGAGATGAGGATACATTTTGCTTACATTTTCTTATTATCTGAAGCTTCCATCGTGGAATTCCGCTGTCCGTAGTTTTACAGTTCGTGGAATCAATGCGACCTCAGTTGAAGCTTGATATTATCTTACGAATGATGAAAAACTGTGATCTCTGAGTTGCAAGAAATCATTCTTGATGGCTTCCTAAAAGCACAGTTTATTGATAGAAGCACGAATCTGTCGAGATCATCCCAAAAGTCTTGAAGAATGTTCTTGATTCCATGTGAAAATCAATAGTGCAAGTTCGGTTGCTCTTTTATAAAAGCTTTGTGCGTTAGCAGGTACCTGAAGGAGACACGGATGCCTGGTATAAGAAGCTGTCAAGACGAAGAATTCTACAACATGATGACAACTGAAACGAAACCCATCCGACATATGCCCCATCAAAAACCCAATAATCTCTTAAAAAAGTATTCTTATAATATTATTACTTTCACCTGATTTATTAACTCTGAACCGTAAAGATTCATTGGTAAGATGGGCCTTACTCAGTACTTAATATTAAGTTCATGAGCTAAGATGACCTGTTTAATTATTCATTTATTCAAGAAATTGTTTAATTATTCATTATTTGAAGGTTATTTCCCCGCCCTAAGGACTAATCCCATTTTATACCCCATATGACCTAGGCTGCGCTTGGCGCACATCGCTAGCTTGAATGTTGTAGCAGCTGCCTGCATGCTGAGCTAGCTTACAATAACATCCCACCGTCACCACAACATATCCATCACTCATCATCAATGTACACTCACTCAACTTCATACCAATCTCATCATTAGATATGCAATTGTTACATATCTAACCTCACATTCCCCAAGACGGAAACAATCGACGGTTGAGGTTTACCGAGGGAAACGGTTAGCGACGTATATACCGATAAAGTCGTGGTAGGCCTACCACTCTTATTCCGGTAAAGTTTCCGTCTTAGATTTACATTTTCATTCACTTTTTACACAACTCACCAAACTCAATACCAACACTTACTCACTGGGGCCCCTTCACACACGCTTACACCATAACCCTCACTGCACCAGGTTCGCAACTCCACAAACATTACTACAAACATTACCACCATCGTCACCACCAAGAGCTCACACCCATCCCCTTTTTCGCGCGCATAGCGCGTTTACTGCAACGGCGCGCTAAGCTTGCCTAAATTGCCACCCCAAATCCCACCGAAGTGTTTTGCCCTAATTGTTATCAGTTTAAAATTATTCACTTCGTGATTATACATCTTATAGTTATCATTGTCTTTTAGTTATTAATGTGCGTTTATTTTTACTAAACATTTGCCCCTCTTATTAAAACTCCACCAAATTATTCAACCCAAGCCAACCACCACATTTTTTTTCAGATGATCAAACATCACTTGCTGTGCCAATAACACCAACTTCTCTCTCGTATCCCTGAAGAAAGATAATTGACGATAAATATTTTCTTCGAAGTTAGACGATTTTTTTTGAGTGCAGAATTGTTGGAAGTCAAAGTTCAAAGAGTTGCTTATGACGAAGAACTGCTCGGTAGATGAAAGAGAACTTTTACTGTTGCTACATCACGTCTGCATCAATTATGTTGATAAAATTGGGAGTCGGTGAAACCGCATCGATGTAAAAACAATATTGCATTTCTGTTTGATGTAATCTCGACTGTACACATCTGAGAAGAACTTACATTGATAGCTTATATTGACTTTACTTCTTGAAGTCTTAATATGTTATGAATTAGTATGTGTTGTGGATCCCTTTTGTGGCAATCGATCACGCTGAGGATGGATATACTTTTATCGTTAAGCGATGATGTGAATGCATTCCTGATCATAGCGGTGCCGAAATTCTCTTGCCTTTAAAAACTTTTCGCTGTGTGGAGAATTCCTCGCAACAGATAGAGTGCCCAGAAACTATCGATTATCGCAGACCACATTTTCTGAGTGTCAATCCATCCGTACCACGACCATATTTCCTCAATATTTCTCTGTGAGCTTGTTTCTCATTACTCATGAAGCAGGTGGCGATTCGTGGAAGTATTTATCATTCTCCAAACCATCCTCTGTGCTGGAAAAAAAAATTGGAGTTCAAAATCGGTTGAAATCTGGAGACTTTCGATGGAGAAGATACAGGTGATTTTGTTTTGATGAAGACGTTGGGATTCTCTCTCAAGTTGGTGGACGAATACTCTGTCGAAGTAGTCGCGAAAATGGTGAACAAAGTACTGGCTGTGCTTAACTTGTTCTGTGAAGAAGAAACATATGAAGCTTCTTGCCATACTTGCAGCACCGTGAGGAATATATCTCCACACTTCTTGAAGACTTCGACCGTGCTCAGATTTGATACAACAATGGATTATCCTTTCAAACACACATCTTTTTCAATATCAACCACCCCTCCAACATACAATGGATTATTGGTTAATCATTAACTAAGTCCGATACTTTCTTGCATATTTAGGGCCTAGTTTAGTCATTTTGTTTTAAATGCAACTTTAGTTCTCTTTTATGAGTAATTTATAATCAGTCCCCAGCACCCCCCACCCTTCGCTCGCTTTGCTGCCGCCTGATATTGCAATGGATGTAGTCGCATGTGCGTGCTTAATTAGCAACTCTCACCACTAACTTCTGATCACTCACCACTCATCACTCACCACTACCTTCTCATCACTCACCACTCATCACTCACCAATTACTACTCACCACTAACTTCTCATCACTCACCACTCATCACTCACCAATTACTACTCACCACTCACAACTCATCACTCACCACTAACTTCTCATCACTTACCACTCATCACTCACTACTAACTTCCCTTCACTCACCACTCATCACTCACCACTAACTTTTCACCACTCATCACTCACCAATTACTACTTACCACTCACCACTAACTTCTCATCACTTACCACTCATCACTCACTACTAACTTCTCATTACTCACCACTCATCACTCACCACTTACTACTCACCACTCACCATTCATCACTCATCATTAACCACTAACTTCTCATCACTTACCACTAACTTCTCATCACTCTCCACTCATCACTCACCAATTACTACTCACCACTCACCACTCATTACTCACCACTAACTTCTCATCACTTACCACTCATCACTGACTACTAACTTCTCATCACTTACCACTCACCACTAACTTCTCATCACTCATCACTCACCAATTACTACTCACCACTAACTTCTCATCACTTACCACTCATCACTGACTACTAACTTCTCATCACTTACCACTCACCACTAACTTCTCATCACTCATCACTCACCAATTACTACTCACCACTAACTTCTCATTACTCACCACTCATCACTCACCACTTACTACTCACCACTCACCATACCAACAATTGCACATCACATTGGCTCATTACTATTGTACTCTCACACTTTACGGACACGACAAGACTCGGTATCGATTCGAGCGGTCGAATCGATACTCTTAAACCGATATACGATTCACCGGAACCGACGAGCGAGTAGGCCTACTCAGATACCGACCGACTCCGAATACGTATTTTCGAATCCGAATACTCGTTTCCGAATCAATTTCGGAAACGGCGTGATATCGACAAACTCAAGATTTGTCACTCACTCATTCACATATCTTTTTCTCACTTGGAACTCACTCAAAACAAGGCACATACAAAGCAACCTCATAACTCGGTCACTCACTAACTCACTGCACGCGCTAGCTGAATTGAACGCTTTCATGCTGAGCAATGCTGCACTGCGCATTCTCTCCCCACAATGTGCCCATCCCCATTTAACCCCATAGAACCTAATGTAATAAATTGATTGGTAATCAAACATTTACTTTTCTAGTTTGCGTATTAAGAATATGAAAAATTTCAATTCGGTTACTTATCTCAATAATTAAATGTTTATGGCTCTTATCTCAATATGAGTTGTACCTCATTGTAAGTAGTTTATTTAGGAAAAAAATGTATATAATTTATGACAAACACCCCCCCCCCTTCCATGACAAACAACCAGACTCCACTGTGGGCACAAAATTTCACCTTTTGGGCAAACCGTGTAGGCTGCAGCTTGTGTTTTTAACAACGTCATTTTCAAGATGAAGAAGACATGGTGGAAATTTGAAGGAGATTCAAGTTGATCAAAACACTCAACTCTTGGCTCATCTTTTGGAGGCTTGATCCTTCCTGGACGAAGAGGAAGTTCAACTGAAGGAGATCAAAACTTGACACCTTTTTTGTCCACAAGTCATATTCAGAGTAATTATGCTGAGGGAGAATATGTGAGGAAGACTTGTAGAAAACTTGAAGAAGTTTTTGCAAGTTTTTTTCTTCCGATGAAGAAATCATCATCTTGAAAGAGACACAGCAGCCATTTTTCGTAGCTCAAAAAATATCACTTAATTTGGACATCACTCCGTGTTTAGTACTATTTTTTACGAAGAAGATACTTTTGAAGGAGATTCACCACCGACGAGGCTATCATGACGGTTGCAAGTTTGACTGTTTTAAAGAGGTTCTATTTAACTCCTTTTGTTATGTAGCATGCGGTTTCTTGCTTGGTAATAGACATGGAGGGCGCCCTTTACATCTTGTATTTCAAAATATCACGTAGGCATCAGTCAATAATTCAGGAAGTTTGTGTGCAAACCTAACAGGAACAAAGGCAGTAATAATAGGCGTACCTCCCACATAGCTTGGTCCACTTCAATTCAACAAAAGGTGCGACAGTGTTTCCATGTGCCGACTTACAATGACTAATTTAATGTTTACGCTTAATATTCACAAAATGCCCCGCATGTTATACATAATTATTGAAAGGTCAAACACTTTGCATACTGCTGCCCGGGGGTCAGATCTACATTGTTCGCTTCTCAAAGACATTTTTGTTGAAGAATTCACAGCTGTTAACTGTATGCTATTCAAATACATTTGCTACACAACTAGGCCTACAGACAATTCCTCGTGGAGAAAAATCAATAAATCTTGCCTACACTTGCCAAGAAAGGAAGGCTTTTTAAAGGTAAGACTCAACACCACTTATTTTAACAAGTATACAATGGGCAGACTCGGTTTTAACAAACAGCCGATTTGACATTCACAAAATTATGCAAATACGTCCTGAAAATCCTAGCAGAACCATAAAATGTGGGAAGCGGAAAGTTTTTGGTAATGACAGAGAAAATATGGAAAAAATACAAAACTGACAAATGCATACTAGTAAAAATGTCTTCAAATGTTTCACTTACCTCAGAAATTTGGTTTTTGACTTACCAATTAATCTTGAATTCAAAAGCACAAACCATTATCTCTCAGATCCTCCGATAAATTCCTCAGATTCCACAAAAAATATCCAGTCGTTAAAAGTCGAAATATCACTCGTTTCTGTTCAAGATTCAATTTTTGTGTCCATTTCAATTTCGGTGCATAGTTCAGTTCTTTGAATTACAGGAAAATTACTGTTCAGAGTTTAATGAGGTTTCGGCAGGCAAATATGATTCATGCTTCACAAAGTTCACTTGAGTTCAAATAATGTTTATGTTCTACAGAGCTTTTAACTTACATAAAGTTACAGTTTGGTTCATTTGCTAAAAAGTCGAATTCCGCTGTAACCCGAAGCTCGAAGTTCCGCGTTCCACAAACTGTCACTCATAATCCGAGAATTGAGCGTTGAAGTAGAACTTGACGTGCAGCGAGTCAGCGTCGGATTCCGAAGGAGCAGCAGCCAACTGCAAACCGGCGGCCCCGTGCACCGCGTGCCAGTGACCCGTACACCGGCCCGTCTCTCACGAGGACACATTTTGAAGCTCGTCTCTCCCAAAGAAAACCTGGATAGAAATTTACGTCTCGCTGCTGGAGCACCACTCACATTGTCTCGGTCAAGTACTACGGTTTTTCACCTCCATGCAGTCAAAGAAACCGCAGGAAAATGTTCCCTTTTGTGGACAAAAGTTTAGCGGCAGCCATTCATCCCAAAATATGTGACTAAAATAATGACTTGCGAGCTCCACGAATTGAAGAACACCACCGACAAGTGAGTAATTGGGCTCCCTATGCAATTTAGACGAGAAAACTTTAGCTGTATAGATGTGTCCCTCCGCGGCCGACTTCTCAACCGCGTTGTGCTTAAACTAAAACGCAAACTGAAATAGACTCAAGAATATTTACCTCAAAGTAATCATTTTGGCAACACCTAGACAAAACGTCAAAGATCTTCCTTGCAACAAAACGGAGCGGCCTATTTTCTTTTGACGTGGAGTGATATCGATTTGCGATCGGCCGATGAGTTGGTCACGCACGCAGTAGGACGGCTCCCATTGGTTGAAAGTGTAGCTGACAGGTGGAAAGAGCGCTTGTTTACGGTAACCTTTCTTTTATGAGGTATGTAAAATTGAACCCCACAAAAACGTACGCCTAGCCCATGTGCGCATGTCGTAGTGGTCAAAAGATGGCAAACAAGTAAAATTTGCAAATATCCGGATTTGATACAATGTAAATTTTCAATCGAGAATGATATTAGCACCACAAAATCGAAAGAATCAAGTACGCAGATAATGTACACAGCATTACACATTGTTTACGGCACACCGTAAAACTAACTAGACTTGATGTTTAAGTCCTTCAACAGCCGAGTTCCATCGGCGCATTATGAGCCTGACGCATCGGTCGTGCACAAACAAAAATTCAGCTAATGACCGACTTGAAACCGAGTCTATGAACTACGATAACAAAAACATTATATCACAGATCTTCACGATCGATCGAGATCACAGACAGCTAGCCTAGGAAGTAGGCTCCAACGATCAGTGTTACTGATGAGGTTAGTGCTCGGATCTTACTGCTGAAGGTTTTTTGTTAACAGTCAATACAGAATCTCCTTGTTTGGTCTTTAATATTGTGAAATATTAGAGCTTGTGCCGTTCCAAAACAGGTAAGGATCGCAGAGTGTCCGGAAAGTGGGCACGCCATCGATAATGCCGGTGACGGTGTGTCGGTGGGGTGGGGGATCCTGACTATTTTTCCCCATCAAACTTGGAATTATCACCTCCGATATTTGTCTATTCCTTACTATATATGGTAAGATAGAGAGTATGATAATTGATAGTTAGCTGGAGTTACCCAGCCCTGAGTTTTATGACAACCCAATGATAAAACTCAGGGCTGGGTAACTCCAGCTAATTGATAGTGAATATTTTCTGCCTGGATTCTTGCTGAAATCATGCTGAAATGTTATTCTTGATTATAGACCTTATACTAGACATAATGACGTCACGCTTTGCTAACGTGCGCTTTCCTATGCATGGGAGCCAGGTGGGCACTATTGGCTGGCGTCCCGGCCCCACCTGGCTCTCATAGGAAAGCACACATGTAAACAAAGCGAGACGTCATTGTGTCTTGGGTCTATTGTGCAAATAAAACTTGATCAAGTCAGTCATGTCAGTGTACCATTTTGTGTTTTCTTTTTCTTCAATATTCAGAATGTAAGCCAGCAGGCATGATGTGCTAAATTTGGCTTACCATTACTTGTCTCGAGACCTAAGGGAATTCATCTATAAGATCATACAAGATGGAAACCATGGCTGAATTGCAGGAAGATGTTGAAGAGGTCGACAGGGATGAAATGGTGTCACTGACATCTGCGGAGCACCAGCCAGCGGGAACGACAAAGTTTGTCCTACTAGCTGCAACCATGGCTGCCCTGGGAGGCATCTTATTCGGTTATGACATCGGTAAATAAATTGCAGGCAAGGGTGGTATCATAGTCGAGTCCATCACAAGTCCATCACAGGACCTGTTACTTCACAAATACATGTATGTAAATCACAAGTTCGTTTGCAAGACCAGTCACAAAAAGAGGGAAAATGGTGATTATGTAGTGTAGGGCCCTGTTTCTTAAAAGGGAAAAAAAATCCACTTTTAGGTTATTGGACTTACCAAACTAGTCAGCGACATTACAAACCAACAGGTATGGCATAGTAGTAGGGATGGGTTTATTTTTTGTTGGAAATTTTGGGGTAAAGCGACGATGAAGATGACAAAACGCAACACGTAAATAAAGATGGCAATCACCGCGACACGCAAACCGCGTAGATTCGCATGGCACCAACCGTAAAGCGTGTAAGAAAAGATTCACATTTTGTACCTCAAGAAACTGTTCAAAATTACAAAAAATTATGTGATTTGAATTAAGAGAAGTCTGTTTTAGGTTGAAAAAGTCATTTTCCAATGATAAAAAAACACCACTGACTCTAATGTGATCAAAACTAAAATTTTGCACAATGGCAACATGGACTTGTGATTTACTTGTGAATGACTTGTGATGGACTTGTGATTGACTTGCGATTGACTTATGATTGACTTACGATTGACTTGTGATTGACTTATGAATGACTTGTGATTGAATTGTGATTGACTCGTGATCGACTTGTGATTGACTTGTTATGGACTTGTGATGGACCTGTGATGGACTTGTGATTGACTTGTGATGACTTGTGATTACTTCCTAAAGCCGTCTTTCAATATGTGCATTTTTGAGATTCCTGCCCACTCCCCATTGTTCTATTTCAAGATGAGGCGAGGCTAGTAAAGCTGGTCCCCAAGTGCAAAAAATATATATTCATTTGATTCAGAATGGCTATTCCTAGAAAGTCTTTTCATGCATGTGGTCTACACAATGGCTGGATTTACTCCATCATTGTGTTCTGGGTTAACCTATACAATAGCACTGCCCAGCTCACAAGATACAGTCGGTCAGTGGGATAGCTGCATAGAGGACACTATTCTGGCCCTCTGGGTGCAGCAAAAAATTCATTCCAAGTTATATGACTGTCTGCTAACATCGTTCCCCTCTTTCAGGTATAGTCTCTGGTGCCATGCTGCAGTTGAAGGAAGACTTTGAACTTAACTGCCAGCAACAAGAAATGATAGTCAGCCTGCTGCTCGTTGGTGCACTCATTGGGGCATTGACAGGAGGTGAGACAATTGGAAGGGTCAGTGCGTTGATGGCGCTCTTGACCGATTCTCAACAGAGCCGTATATAGAAAGAGTTGCGACAACTTCAGACTGTTGAACCATAATGGCCGTCCATTATGTGTACAGTGCAGCGTGCGACTATTGTGTACGAATTATATATGTGCACTGATGCATAATCGGCCATTTTGGTTCCAAACAGTGCGACCCTTATGTCGCAACTCTCTCTATATATGGCTCTGATTCTCAAGAGTCACATGATTAGCGGCAAATTGTCATCATTCTCTGTATCCAAACTGTGGGACTTAGAAGTACCCAGGCATGAAATGGACATCACAAACTCAAACAAGAAAGCGTTTATATTTTGCCTGCTTGTTTGTGTATCAAGCGATGTTGATTGTAGTCTGACGATCAGACATTCTCGTGTGCAGAGCCACATGAACGAACGTCTGATATAATCCAGCATGCAAATTGTATGCGACCCCACGCGCCGGCCAATCAGAGTTTACTTTAGAAACTGTAATGTCATTTGGAATAAGAAATGTGGGCTAAGCTGTTGATTGGTCAATTTGGCTGCCATTTTTTGGGTAAAACAAATACACAAGACCCGATTTAAGGCACCCGCTAATTGGTCAGAATCTTGAGGTCAAGACACAGCTTGTGTTGCATAATTATTTGCCGAACCTGCTTTCATATCATACACCCTTGCTGTGCACAGGGATATTCCATAAACTATGTTCATTGAAGGGGCGTGGGCAGATTTTTTTTATCAACATAAATATTAACCCTAACCCTACCCTAAAACCAAAAAACTACTATTGTATAATTTAAATACTGGAAATTAAAATTATTCAATAAATAAATTAATATTTTTGAGATTTATTAATGACCTTTAATTTCTTTGATTGCAGGTTTCTTTGTGGACTGGATTGGTCGCCGCTGGTCCATCATCCTCAACACAGTCATATTCATAACTGGGGCAGTCGTACTAGCAATTGCTCCAGTCTATGAAGTGCTGGTAAGCGGCATTCCGTCAGGAACAATCTTTAATCAAATCGTTCAATTCAGAAGTTTAATTTTATTGAATCCTTTTTCTGTTAAATTAAAGAACTTTTGTAGTACTTGAAAAGATGAAAACATTTTCTGTGTGAAACTGGACTAAAGCTCTTGTGATTTTGGACAATTTAGGAAACTTGCTGCTTACAAACTAAGCTTGCTTCAGAACTAAGTTACGGAGAGGGCTCCATTGGACAATAGGTGATAGTTGGAAGATGTATTATGTTCCTGTTTTTCAGATTATTGGACGATTGATCGTCGGGTTTGCAGTCTCATTGTCGGCCATTGCTGAATGTATATATATCTCAGAAATATCGCCCATGGTAAGATCTGAACTATACCATAAAAATGCTGATTTTATTTGGTAAAATCCCCTTAATTTTACATCTTTTTATACATTTTTGGAAAACTATAAAAATGTGAGCAGGGTTTATGAACAAGTGCCCATTGACCAATTAGATCACGACTTTTGTTCAGGTGACCAACAATAGGCGGGGCTTAGCCCAATTTCATTCTGCTACTCATACTGCATTTTCCATTTGTCGTTTGTTCATTCGTCATTCCTCTACAGAACCAACCAATTAGTTCACAACTTTTGGTCAAGTGACAACAGTAGCTTGATCTAACTCAGTCAGAAATTTTAGAAATGTATACAAGCCAAATGTGGGCAGAGTTTATGAACAAATGTGCATTGACCAACTAGATCAGGACTTTTTGTCAGGTGACCACAGTAAAGCTTGATCTAACTCATTTAGAATGTCAGAATAGTATGCAAATCAAAGGTGGGCGGAGCGTATGAACAAATGCGCATTGACCAATTAGATTGCTACTTTTTATCAGGTGACTACATTAAGTAGATGATCGGTTAGAAATGTAGAAATGTATGCAAATCAAAGGTGGGTGGAGCTTATGAACAAGTGCGCATGGATCAATTGAATCACAACTTTTGGTCAGGTGACCATGGTAGCTTGATCTAACTCAGTTAGAAATGTTAGAAATGTATGCAGACCAAAGGTGGGCGGGGCTCATGATCAAGTGTGCATTGACCAATTAGATCCAACTTTTGGTTAGGTGACCACGGTAGCTGATCAAACTCAGAAAATAATGTTAGAAATATATGCAAATCAAAGGTGGGCGGGGCTTATGAACAAATGCGCATCGACCAATTAGATCAAAACTTTTGGTCAGGTGAGCAACATTGGGCGGGGCTTAGTCCATTTCCATTCTGCCACTCATTCTGCATTTTCCATTTTGTCGTTCATTCATTCGTCATTCCTCCACAGAAGCAACGTGGTCGCTTGGTGTGTGTGAACGAAGTCGGCATAACCTTGGGCCTACTCCTGGCTTATCTTGTCAACTATTTCCTTATCTTAGTCCCATCAGGATGGTAAATAACATCTGCCATATGTCCGTCTTCTTCTGTTGGCCAGGGATGTAGTCTAGTCCATCACAAGTCCCTACAAGTCCACCACAAGTCTCGTGACGACAGGCACATTATACTGTCAGAAACATTGAGTTTCCCTGGTTCTTTTCAGAACCTCACTAACTCACAAAAGAGATTTGTTACACGGTGCCACCGTAAATGCTATCTTATTGCTATCAGTCACCATGAAAATCTGCAAATTACAAGTCTTCCAGTTGCAATTCAAATCACAAGCTGTTCAAATGGCGAAGCCATTCCTTTTGGTGGTGGGATTTCAATCAAAAATTTTTTAACATTCGGTTTGAATCTCACTATACGGTTTTGATTTTAGAAACCGGATTTTCGAAACCGACCATGAAAAAAAAATTAAGCCTACCATTTCTCATGACACAAGCTATAGAAAACAACTGGAACATCTAGTTTAAATTCCCCAGATGGAATATTTTGGAGGACCACCAACTAAGTACCAAGTACCAAGTACCACCATCCTCCAATTTACTCCATGCTCTCTGATTGTAACTGCATTCACTTGCTAGTGGCCTTCTTGGTATATGAATAGCCTGCCCATTTGACTTATCAGAGAGTTCCTACCAATTTTTTCAACACTACAGCTCTGTAGTGTTTCTGTAAAGGCCCAGTGGTCATTGAATCCTGCAAACTATACCCAGTCATTGGGAGGGCATTGCATGCGGCACCTCACTCGTCACTTTTTGTTGGCATGACTGAGCTGGATGGGAAGTTCCGGTGAAATCAGATAACCGTTATTCGGTTTGAAAAAAATAGGATAATCGGATTTAGAAATCTCAGATTTATCCCACCGCTAATTTCTTTGTTATTGCTCAACCAATGTTTCGTGTGATTGGACTTGTGACTGGACTTGTGAGTGAACTTGTGACTGGACTTGTGACTGGACTTGTGACTGGACTTGCGACTGGACTGGCGACTGGACTAGTGACTGGACTAGTGACTGGACTAGTGAAGGATATTTGATGGACTCGACTACATCCCTACTATTGTCTGCAAGTGAAAGAGTGGTTGTTTAAATTCTCAATAGGAAAGGGGATACGAAAATCATCATCATTGTTAGCACCATTATCACCATGGTTACAATAAACATCAGTCACAGAGCATTGACATTTAAATCCTGCATGTCATGACATCATGCTTATAGGCAACATCGGTAAATTATACTTCACAATCTGGTCTTCACATGACAAATTTTACTATGCATGATTTATGAAATGTTATATTTGCACGCACTGCACTTTACTATTGAAAATGTGAAATTTTATGAGAATGGCTTGTTCAAATTATATAAAACTGTTGTCATAATACTAAAGAGCTTTAAAAGTTGTCACCGACGCCACAAACTAACACTCAGTTGCACGCGAGTGCCCGGCACCCGTGCGTATTTTACAGAACTGCGTTATCTTCGTTTTCACGAACTAACAACCGGCACAGAGCAGCACTGCATGAGCACACTCAGTACATTTTCGTTTTCACAAACCAACACTGATCTTAATTTCACCAGAAAAAAGGTTTTTAATTAAATTTTTGTGTTAGCCCACAAGTATACCGATTGATTAATTGTCAAACCTTTCAAAAAGTTTTTTCTCCGAATTGTACTGCCACAACATGCTTGAGTGTGTCTGTGTCCAATGTGCGCACGCATACTCAGGTGTTAGTTCGTGAAACCGAAATGGTTGATTATGCGGTTTTCACAAAGTAACACCCACTAGCACTTGAGTGTTCGTTTGTGATAAGTTATCCGAGGTATACTCTAAATAAGTGTAAGCTGGTGATTTTTAAATTTAAATTTGTTTTAAGGGTTGCAGAAAAAAAACCAATGATGCAAAAAATCTATATAGAGGGTATGCACAGCCGTTTTCCCACAGTGAACTTATGCGAGATTTGACCTCAGTGAGGTCAAGTTGTGCATCTCTCTATATAGCCTCTGATGACGTATGCATGGACCTTATTGACTTTTTTAGGAGGTACATGTTTGGCCTGTCGATAATCCCAGCTCTGGTGCAGGGGGTGGGGATGTTCTTCCTACCCCCAAGCCCGCGGTTCCTGATGCAGAAGGGTAGGGAGACCCAGGCACGGACGGTGTTACAGAAACTGCGGGGGACTGAGCTGATAGAGGGAGAACTGAGCAACATTAGGAATTCACTGCTCACGGAACATGTAAGTAAGGATGTGTCGGACACCTATAGACACTTTGCATCAGCGGCCATGTTGGAGGTGTATTATATTATTAAATTCAGTAACAATGAATGCAAAGAGGTCTGATCATGCATATCCATACTAACGACAGCACGCATCTTAAAGATCTCTAGAATGCAAATGATCCATTGTCTATTGCCGACACCTCATTGAAATTATTATTTATTACTTTGTGAGGGCAAACAAAAGAAAATAAATTTTCAGAAAAAGTGACTTATAAGGGAGAGTAGACCATTTGCCATTTGTGTTTTTTTGTGCGTGTGAAGCAACAAAAATGCTCAAAATCTAAAGACAGTTGTTTAGCAACTAACCTGACAAAGTTTTAGCTTTGTGAATGCTGTATATTCCGAGAAAACAATATTCTAGGATCTCGATTTCAATTCAATACTTGCCGAGTCTTATTAAGCGCCCGAAATCAGCACTCATGACATGCTCTCATTCAGCCGATTACAGCTATGTGATCTCACACACTGAACCGACAAATAATAGCAACCACGCACGTGTGTGCATCGTATTAAGGCTTGCGCGCACCCATTCACGGATTCGCCCAGTTACAAACCAACTACTGACAGAAATTTCCAAAAATGTGTCACTTGACACATCTTTAGAAATTTGCCTTCTGTTATTGTTTTCTTCACAATGACAGCATGCCAGAAGGAATAATTCCACAGGGAGTTCAGTGTCATTACTATCTTGAAACCAAGTAAACTGTGTAACAATAATTTGGTCAGTTACTTTTTGGAAAGCTGCAAATGATTTACTCTACCTTTAAATGACTGTCCTCATATTTGTTTGTTTTTCCCATTTTGTTTATCTGTGGAGATTTTGGTTAAAAACCCACTAGAAGAAAACTTTTGGCATTCTTTCTCCAATTGCAAAGTTCTGTTATTATACACCTTTTGCGTAGCGGCCATCTTAGAGAGCATGTTTTGTTAATTTAGTTCATTTAAACAATGAAGACACAAAGGGTTCTTCCATGCATATCCCAACAAAACAAAGGCATTGCCCTCTAAGATAGCTGCTCTGCAGAACATCTATAAGGGCTGTTGAAAACATACAACGATAACAAATTTGTTTTCATTTTTAATAGAATCTTTGCAATTTTTGATTATTTTTTTCCCTTTAGGAATACAAGGTTTGTGATGTACTGAGCACAGTCGACAACATGAGAGGGCGCTTTCTCATCGGTGTTGGCCTTGTGTTTTTCCAGCAGGTACTTTGGCAGTCAAAATTTTAATTACATTTTCATCAGAGTTTGATGTTATCTTTGGCCAAAAATTCATAAGTTTTCTTATTTCTGATGCAATTTTTCAGCAAAACCAAAAAAGTGATGATCTTTTTTTTGCACTTTTTTCCTCTTTCAAGTTCTTTTATATGACTTCTTGTTTGTTACGAATGAGTGAATGTTCATCTATACGGGAACACTTGAGAAACTTGTGGTTTTTTTTTACTTTACACATGTTTACACGTAAAGAACAAGCATGGTCATTTTTTGTTTGTATCTTTATTGTCCAGTTTACAGGCCAGACCAATGTGCTGTATTACGCTCCAACTATTTTTAAGTCTCTTGGTTTTGGAACTGATGCAGCTGCTACCATGGCAACAGTTGGTCTTGGATTAGTAAAGGTATAGCTTTTTTTTAAAGAATTGTTTGGATTGGGTTGGGCTTGGTGCTGGTGGGCTGGGTTTAATTAGGTTGACTGGGGTTGGATTGGGTTGGGTTGTGTTGGGTGAGGTTGTGTGTGTTGTGTTGGGTTGGGTTGGGGTGGATGAGGTTGGATTGGGTTGGGCTGGGCTGGGTTCGGTTGGGCTGGACCGGGTTGGGTTGGGTTGGGTTGAGATTGGTTGGTTGGGGTTGGTTGGGTTGGGATTGGGTTAGGTTTGGTTGGGTTGGACTTGGTTGGGTTGGCATGCGTTGAGTTGGGTTGGGTTGGGTTGGGCTGGGCTGGGCTTGGGTTGGGTTGGGTTGGGACAGGACCCATACCCTGCTCTTGCGCCGCTTAGTCCGCGGTGGCTTCTGTCAAGCTCCAACAGATGAAAACGAGCACTGCTACAAATACTCCAATAACGATAGATACGAGCTCTGCCAGTCCTCGCCTCTTTACAAATTTGTGGCGGCACAATGCCGCAAGTTCACCGCACACCTGATACGCCAACCGAACCAGCGCCACACCAAACAGTTACTATACAATGCTGATTCCTACAAACAGCCTGGAAAATGAATTGGAACGCTTCTAGAGCAAGCTGTGGCATCATCATCTGACCTCAACCGAGACGAGTTTATAAAGGCAGCGAGGAAACATGAATTTTGAGAATTTTGGTGGCTCAAAAGTAAGCCTCCCTCCAGTAACTACACAGCTTGTGGTTGGAGCAGAAAAAATTGATTGATTGAGGATGGGTTGGGTTGGGTTGGGTTATGTTGGGATGACCTGGGTCGGGGCTGGGCTGGGCTGGGTTGGGTTGGGTTAACTTTGGCTGGCCTGGGTTGCGTTAGATTGAGGTAGGGTTGAGTTTGGTTGGGTTGGATGGGGATGCATTTCGTTTTTAAATCTTGCCACCCTGATTTCTTTAACTACAATCCATTTTGATTTTTGTTTTAGGTGCTAACAACAACCATATGTCTGTGCTGCGTTGACAAAGCAGGCAGACGACATTTCCTCCTGGTAGGGGCAGGCATCATGACAGTCATCATCGTCATTTTAGGAATCGTCGCCCAGGTAAGACATTTGCATAATGGAACGTACACCTGTGTAATGGAACTTGTACTGCGATGCAACATCTTGTAGTCTGAAATAAAAGTTTTAGAATAAGATTGCTTTTTGTAATATGTTAAGTGATGAACTTCATAACAGAAGAGTAGATTTTAGAATCACCAGAAGTATTTACTTACAACGTTTCAGTCAACATGTTCTGATCATCTTCAGGGGTTTGCTAAATTTATTATCGTTCTTTTCACCAGTTTTCGCTACCAGTCCAGGCCAAGAGACCATGCATCGCTCCAAATACGACAGAAGTCCAGTCAATGGTCCTCAGTCCACAGCAACAAGGAAATTTATCCTTTGGCAAAAATAACTCTGAAGCGGAGACTAGCCAGCAAAGGTCAAGGGTCGAACGGGATGAGAACCCTGAACCTTCTGCAGCAACTGAACAGCCAGTAATGCAGTCTGCAACAATCATCACTCCAGATATAACTAGTAAATTGAAATCTCTAGAGCTCACGTCGTCTTTCAGCACAGCATCAATGCACACACAATCTCCAATGAGTGCATCATCTACCGAAACCTTGACCCAAAGATCAACACAACTTAATTCAAACACGCCAGAAGCAACTCCCGAAATTCTCGCTACATCAAATCCATCTTCGGAACATGTAGACGTCGATCAAGATTTAGTCACTAGTCTTACTACGACTGCTAGTACAAATGGTACAGACATTGCTACTGGAAACGGTACAGGAAATACGGATGCTACACCAACTAAAGCAGACCCGGGCATTGCGCAGATTGTGGCATTCGTATGTCTGACACTGTACGTCGGTGCTTATTCATATGGCTTCGGACCGGGTGAGTATTATGCTTGTTGTCCTGGTTTTGTCCGAGTGTATTTTGGTGTAATGGAAATCCCAGCAGCCGATTTCACGAAACAGTGTGTAACTAACGCCGCGCTCAGGACTTAACGCAACAAATTTATTGTGCAGCTTTGCAGTGACATTAGGATCGATTTCATGAAACTTGGCGTAGCTTCGCAACCTTTTAAATAATATGAACGTACGTAGGACTTATGCAACAAATTTATTGCGCAGCTGTGCAGTAAACTAACGATCGATTTCACGAAACATGGCGTAGCTGCGCAATGTTTTAAATAATCTAAACATCTTGGTGTGACAGTTGTTGAATCACCTCCGCCCGCCATTTTGAAAATAGTTTTGTCCGACATTCTTTGGAACTGTGCAGTAACACTAAAAACTCTGTCACGAGTAAAATTGTAATTCTTTTACTTCAAACACATAGCTGTGAGTGTCTTGTATCAACCTTGATAGGTTGTACAATGCTAGGCTCCACGACGATCACAATTTGCTGGTAAAATAGGTTGTTTTTAGTCGCTTAGCCACCTGATTGTGCAAGTTATGCCATAATTTGTTGAGCAAGTCAAAAATCGAAAAAATATCAACCCCATTCATTTTCTTGGAGTTTTCTCCACTACTGCCTGTGCCCAGTTTTGTCTCATTTTGCCAAATCGCCTCTCATTTATGCAAAATCTCAAACTCTGCTCATTTGCCTTGAATGGAAACAGAAGGGCCTTTCTGTTAGCTGAAGAGTGAGTAAAAGGGGTCTGAACATTTGCAAGATTCGTTTTTGCTTTGTGATGTGGTCATAATGGTGTTGCAATTTTTAAGGGTTGTATCATTTTCAAGTTTTCTTTTTGATTTATTTTCAGTGACGTGGCTGGTGTTGAGCGAAATTTTCCCTGTCGGTATCCGAGGCCGGGCCAGTTCACTGGCGACCGTCTTCAATTGGGGTACCAACGTACTGGTATCCCTCACATTCCTGGATGTCATGAGTAAGTACAAACCAATAGCATAAGATCAACAACTTACACTGGTTCCCTACCCTTGCATTGTTTTAGAATGTTTTCCCACCCCAAGCAATACATCCAACTTTTGTAGGCTACCGTGACTCCCTAATAGCTAGCATCTTTGCTGTTCATTCTATATGTAGGCTTGTTATACTGTTGGAGTGTGTTCTAGTGGTTAGGGTTTGAGACTCACGATGAGAGGCTCAGGGGTTCAAATTCTGTTGTTCCTTACATTGTGTCCTTGGGCAAGCCACTTCACCTCAAGTCACTCTGTCTCTCTCCACCCAAAAATGGTTATGGCTATCTAAAGGAGTAACCTGCAATGGATTGTGACTCATGATCAGAGGGTCAGGGGTTCGAATCCAGCCGCTAGCCATACGTTGTGTCCTTGGGCAAGCTACTTCACCAGAACTTGCCTCTCTCCACCCAGGAGTATAAATGGGTTGTGTCTCATGATCAGAGGGTCAGGGGTTCGAATCCAGCTGCTGGTCATATGTTGTGTCCTAGGGCAAGCTTCGGGTACTTTACCCCAACTTGTCTCTCTCCACCCAGGAGTATTAGCTGGGGAGTAACCTGCGATGGACTAGCGTCCCATCCAGGGGGAATAGAAATATTCTAAGTTGTTTCATGCCAAGGAAACTGGAGATAAACGCCGGCCTGATGGGCCAAATTGGCTCCAGACAGACTTTCTAATACTGCCACCATTTCAGTGCTTGTCTTAGTTTCAACAATTCTCATGATCCATGTGTAATGATCTTTTTCCGTCGCATTTCCAGATGGCATAGGTCCGTCATGGACGTTCCTGCTGTATGGTCTGATATGCAGCTTAGCGTTTGTCTTCATCTACTGCGTGGTGCCCGAGACAAAGAATCGATCACTGGAGCAAATCTCAGCAGCACTCAAGAAAAAGTAAGTTGTGACTCTAGTCACGGATCCTCTACACAAGGCTAAATGACTCATCTGGCAATTTCACGGCGCTGCTAAGCACAAAAAATTGCTTAGCACACAAAAAATATGACTTATAAAAGTAGGTTACCAGCCAAAACTCCATGTGATTTTCATGCTAAGCAAACAACACATCAATACTAATCACGAGCAATATACATCACAGGGACTTTTGGCTGGTAACCTGCTTTTATAAGCCATATTTTTGTTGTGCTAAGCAAATTTGTGTACTTAGCAGTGCCGTGAAATCGGCCCCAGCTGAGCTTATGTTCAAATTGTACGGAATGGATTGTCTACATGCGTGATATGCCACATCCACGCATAAAACGACGCATAGAACATGATGAAGAATGCGCGCGCGCCATGAACGCCAACAGCTGGCGTCCTGACAGAAATCTGACCACTTAAAGACTGCAGTTGAGCGCCGAGTCTCATGCGTAGGCACGACGGCCAAGTGCCATATCACGTCTCTGACCAGAAATGTGGGGAAGTCGTTTATCCTTATGTAGAGGAATTGTGCTCTAGTGAAAGGCGTAGAAAAAAAAATGTTTGACACTTTTCATAGTTCAAATTTTCCCAGAAAGTGTGGACTGAATCAGTGGTGTAGCTAGGGGGTGCAGCGTTGCAGATTGCAACGGGGTTTGCAGATTTTAGAAGGACAATCGGGAGGCTGATTGAAGTAAAATTTGTGATGGTGAAAATGGGTTAAACGGGATGAAATTCTTGCTTGCAACAGGCAAACAAAACCGTAGCTACGCTTGGACTGAATAAAAAAACTTTATATGGAATGTATAAATATTGTTTTTGGGAAAGGTGTCTTGGGATCGTATGGTGAAGCATTTGAATACATTTTAAAATAATACTTTTTGCTTTGAGTTGGAAATAACGTCAAGTAATAATAATAATACAATTGATCAAAACACCATTAAAAGACATTTTATAAAATTTGCAGTTTTGACTTCATAAGTTGGCTTTGAATCAAGAATGTGTTTTGGGCATTGTAATCCACAAAGGCCAACTCAAGTTTTTGTCAAAAACAAATTGAACCAAAAAAAGCTTCCTTGATTTAAAATTCCAACCACCAGATCAAATCTGACAGGTCTACCGGGACACTGCTGTCTCCAGAGGGCGGGCTTCTGCTGTCCTTGTTGCCATGGAAACAAGCATCACCGGCTCCCTCTTACAGACTCCTACAGCGATGCACAGAGTACCATTGACCAAATGAGCTTGGTTGAAACAGACAATACAAGAATTTAATCAATGGATAAAGAAAATGTATTTTTGGTGTACATTTGCAAGAAACTTGTTGCTGAAGATTATTTTTGAAACAATGTTTGTCTCTTATTTTATATTAAAGCATTTTCAGGCCTCCCAGCGAAACCTATAAAACCTATAAAAAACTTCTATTTTATAAAACCTTTCTGCAAAATTCTATTTTGTATAACCTTTAAAAACTTCTATTTCAACTGAGGAGCATATTTATTTTGAAGTAAACTATTTACATGTAACTTATAAAACCTCTATTGTTTTCTGGCATACACTTAAAAAAAATAAGACAATTTTAAAATCAATTTGACCCAGTTCAGTTATCGTAACGCCTGAATTAACCATTTTGTCAATATAGACCTCGGTATTTTTTGTAACAAGTGTTTTCAGAACTTGAGGTAAGCAATTCGCAGTGTTGTAATTGAGTACTTTTTTCCCAGTACCGACCGAGTACTGCCGAGTACTTAGGTTACCGAGTACGAGTACGAGTACTTCCGAGTTTGACTACTCGTATTTGGAGTACAAGTATGTGTACTCTGTATTTCCGAATACGGCCATACGGCAAATGGTTCATTGTGCGTAATTGGCCCAGGCCCAGTCAAACCAATATACAGGCCCACTTATGGCTAGCTGTTAAGTGTGTTTGTCTGGACGTGCAAAGAGGAAATTCAGGAAACTTCAATTTCTCCGCAAGCCAATCAACCATTTCAAACTGAAAGTATTGATAGAATAAGGCCATGGTAAGTCATACCATTTTGTTCCCGAGTACAAATACTTTGATCATCGAGTACAATTTCGACATGTCGAGTACGTAACTTTGCTACCCGAGTACGAGTACCGTCATTTTGAGTACTAGTACTTTGACGTACCACTTTGACATTCAAGTACGAGAGCGAGTACTCTAAACAAAGTACTCGAGTACGAGTACCGAGTACGAATACTACAACACTGTCATTTCGCCTAAAATCTGCTACCTCATGCTGAAAAATTGCATATTTTTGTATACTAAAATCTTACAAGTGCCTGTACATGGATTTTAGCACTTGGAAAACCTTTAAAAACGTAGAAATTGATTTTCAAACTCTATTAAAAAACCTATATTGATGAAGAGGAGCATTGTGAGGCCGGATAAAAAGACTAAGTGGTTGTTTTTTTCGTGGAGTTTGGCATAATGTTTAAGCAATGCAAAAATGTTACAGTATCAAAGCCTTTGAAATACAGAGCAATACAGATTTTAGTCCGACATTTTGTAAAACTTTTCCAGTTGTTTTTCAGGTAAACGCTCAGTGGAGATTTGAAAAATTGGGAACAGGCGGAAAAAATCGGGGTATCGAGTGCAATTCCGACCAGTTCTTATCATTGTTTATCCCGTTTTAAATCTTGGAATATAATTAACGCCAGTGGACGTGTAAACACGATCCGACAGTATACCCGTATATTTGCAGGGGCGGGTGATGGGTTAAAATCGTCAAGCTTTCCCCGAGTCTCCGGCAGTGGACGTGACACGTCAGTGGTTCACATTAGTTTTGTACACGCCGTGTTTTGAACTTGTAATTGGCCGCTGTACACGGCCTGTCATCGTAGCAAATATCGCTCCGTGGCGGGACCTCAGAGTGTTGCAAAATATGAAGTTATGGTGAGAAGTATCGTACAAATATTGTTTTTCAACTGACTCTCAAGAGTCGGTATTTGTGGTGTTTGATGACCAATTTTTAAAATTTTGACGATAGATCGTCTTTTTCAAAAATAGTGTTTTTGGCCAAAAATAATCCTGGTGGCAAGTGGTCAATGAAATATACATCTGTTAAATTACTAAATATTCTTTAACATACATTTATTTTTAGTGTAGTTAATAGTTTTCAGTGGAAAACAATGTGCATTATGTAAATGAATAGAACAAGAATTTTAGTTGGCAGATTGCCAAAACTGAAGTCTACTGGATTTGTGAACACCAACTACACGTTTAAAAGTCAAACTAAATCACAGATTTTAAAACATTTCATGATTTAATTCCATCATCATTAGCAATATTTCATGTTTTTTACTCTCACTACAATTTAATAGATTGATTCGTTTTTAACTGAATCATTTCTTTTCTAACATTAGTTACTTTTTTTGTGATATGACAAGCTTTTCTAATTTAAAAAATATGAAGACATTTATATATATAAGTACGCAGTGTTTGTTTAGCACTTGGTGCCATTCAGTACTGTTTCAAATATAGAATCAAAAGACATTCGTTTAATAAGCATTCGGTTTCAGGGTGAAAAAAGGTACAAAAATTACATGGTATTAAAAACTGGCACCAAGCAATTATACATGCAAAATCTTATAGTACTGGTTCGTTGCATATTTAACAAGCATTAAAGGTTTTATAATTACCAAGAATGGTACCGAAGAGAGACATTCCCATAGGGTTGTGCACAAACATTTTCAAACTTTTATGACCCATACCCACCCCTCCCCTCGTCTAACAAAGGCCTCTTGACGTAGGAAACTTCAGACTTGAATATTGTTACAAAAAACAAAATGAAAAGCAAATGCAGAGGTTTAGTATACCATTCAACTGACCGATTACTTTAGTGGTAAATAATTGGGGGGAGTGTGGCCTAGTGGTTAGGGTTTGTGACTCATAGTCAGGGGTTCGAATCCAGCTGCTGGTCATACATTGTGTCCTTAGGCAAGCCACTTTATCCCCACTTGCCTCTCCACCCAGGAGTATAAATGGGTACCGGTATGAGCTGGGGAGTAACCTGCGATGGACTGGCATCCCATCCAGGGGGAGTACAAATATTCTCAGTCGTTGCATGTCATGGAAACCGGAGATAAACACCGACCTGATGGGCCATATTGGCACGTGACTTGACTTTACAACTTAACTAACCATTGAGTGTGTACTATTTGAGTGAACATGGTGATCAGCTGTACATAAAAGCAAACGGTACTGAAAAGATTAAATTGCATTTTAATTTCATAAAATTACCGACATTGATTTTCCCATAGCATTGAGTTTGAAATGCACGCCAACTTTACGCTGCGGTTTTATTTCGTGGGCAGTGTGACGTAAGTCGCAGCCGTAGCCACGCCGCAGTTGTTGTCCTTCTGACTCATCAGGACGTAGCCGTTGTTGCCCCAGTACGTAGACCAGGAGTTCTTGACGATCCAGTACGGAGTCTCTGTTTTATTGACCATCATAGTACCATAGCCTACGGCCAGCACGGCATGGTCCAGGTCGACAGGCTTGTTTCCTGTGTTATGC
The DNA here is from genome assembly GCA_029964075.1 of Patiria pectinifera. Lineage (NCBI taxonomy): Eukaryota > Metazoa > Echinodermata > Asteroidea > Valvatida > Asterinidae > Patiria > Patiria pectinifera. The sequence goes on along the minus strand of CM057137.1, from coordinate 13,422,933 downwards.
AAGTGCAAATGAGTTGAGAATGTTTAGGGTCACCAGTCTCAACTGAATTTTTGCTCACAGTTGGGAAATTATAAAAAGTGGCTATAGGCTCCGTGCATGAACAGAGAGGGCGCTTTTTTACCACTTTTGAGCGCTCCAGTGGGCAGTTATTTTTTATGCAACCAAGTATAGTCAATGACCATAATGCGCATGTGTGAAACATATCACATGAACAAGTAGATAGGCCTATGCCACCTGATTCGGAATAAGTTCTTATAGCTTAGGCCAAAAAAAAAAAAATATTCGGTCTCTGGTCAGACCAAAGTTCCGGAATTGACGCGGCCACGCGGCTTTTTTTTTTTTTTGCTTCAAGCTTGGATTGTACAGACAAGGTAGGTACTGTTTTGCTTTTTTGGTGTCCTCATGTACATTGGTGTCCTCCATAATTTGCCTTGGTGCTTTCGATCATTTGCCTTGGTGCAATTTCCCATTCCTTGGTGCTCTTTGGTTAAAAAAAATTGAGGAGGTGCGGAAATAGAGGGCGCTGTTGGAGCTACCGCTGAACATTTTGGAAAAAGATCGACGCGCATGATTAAAATCGACGCGCGCGCTGACCAGAGACCGACTAATTTTTTTTTGTGGCCTTACAACTCGCCATGATCTGATTTCAATTCAAAAGTTGCTGAGTCGTGTTTTGAATTGCGCCCAAAATCAGCATCCGGGACATGTTCTCATTCAGTCGATTGCAGCTACGCGATTCCACGCACTGAACCGACGAATTATAGCAACAGCATGCGTGTGCGTCATGTCAAGGATTGCGCGCACCCATTCACAGCTTCGCCGAATTAAAAACGAACTATTAAAGGAAATTTCAAAAAAAAATGCGTCATCTTTGGAAATACCTTCTGTTTTCTTCAAAATGACAGCTTGCCAGAAAGAATAATTTCACAGAGAGTTTAGTGCCATTACTATCTTTAAACCAAGTGATCTTTTCAACAATAATTTGGTCAGTTACTTTTTGGATAGCTGCAAAGTACAGTAAACTCCGGCTAAACCGACATCGTACAACTTGTCAAATCGCTCAAGTCGGCCGTCTGACTAAAGTCCCGATTGTCCGTAATGCATTTCCATTGAATTTTTTATTTCTAAGTCGGCTTTTATAAGTCGCCATTTCGCTCAAGTCGTCATGTTACTCTCGGTCCCCTTTCTATAAAAAGCATTACAAAATCCTTTGTGTAAGTCGGCATACAACAAATCAGTGGTTCAAAAAAGTGGTTTCGCATGGCCCGTGATCGCTGCATGCATCGGTGTTGAAAAAGGGTGTCCTACTGCATACATCGCATATGCATTGTGAGCATATCAATACCAGTACCCCCCTAGGCTGTACGCATGTGCTGTCCATTTTGGGGGTCGTCTTATTGAATGACCAGTGCTGCAGACAATGCGTGCGTGCTATATACCAGACCACGCACGCATTTAATTTGTTACTGTGCACGTACATACAATTCGAGGATTAATTTGCTAGATTCAACTCAAGCGTTAAGGAAACAATCCAGGGTAAAGCAAAGCCAATTAGTGCAATGAATCTTGTGTGCAAAAGACCATTTATGTAAGCCGGCAAAATGACGACTTACAGGAGATATCGGCATTCGCGTATGTCGTCACAAATTCTCGGGTCCGAGAGTGCCGACTTAGCCAGAGTTTACTGCATCAACTCTACCTTTAATGGCTACTCACCACAGGCTTTGTCGTAGTATATACCGGAGGCATAGAACGAGAACGTCTTCAGAGCTGCATCTATCCCCACGGCAACGGGACCAACATTGGCCAGGGCCATCTTGAGAGCAGGCAGGTTACCAGACTTCACCTGTGTGAAGTTTGCTATCTTCACGCCGACATTGCTTGCATTGAAGTGGCATTTTCCATCCTATCCAGAAAATTAAAGGGATTTTGAAACGGAGACTATAGATTTTCACGAGTCACGTGGTGATATGACTAAACTTTTGCAATACAGGTCGAGTCAAAAACAACGTGACCGAATTTGAAAAATATTTTTAAAATATTTGGCTTGCTCTATTTCAAAAAAAAATAGGGATAAAGTATCTTACTGACGTTTTAACTGTGAAAATTTCACATAATTTGCATACTCTATTCCCAAGTTATGTCTATTTCAATAAAAAGATCACAAAACTGGTGGCAGTCCACCACTGATCTTTTACCATTCTACGAACTGATAAATACCCATTGATTACAATGAAACATGGACGTTTTCCCACCTCTATGAACGAACAAAAACTTGCAAAGGAAAACAATTGAAAATTACCATCAATATTTCAACAAAAAAAAGAGTTGTCTTGTTCCTCATATTCAAAACGCCAAATCTGACAGTAAAAATAAATGTTTCAGTCTTGATTTCAATGAATAGAATCTCAGTTTTTGTACAATTGTAAGTTGTATTTTTTTATTTTGTAAAATTAAAAAAAAGAAAATTTGCTAAAAGATGAATACAAATTTCATCAGAATTTCACAAACTGAAAATTGCTTTTGCGTTAACATGAAGGTGATTCCATCCGCTGGCCATATGTTGTGTCCTTGGGCAAGCCACTTCTACCTACTTGCCTCTCTCCACCAAGGAGTATAAATGGATACTGGCATTAGCTGGGGAGCAACCTGTGATGGACTAGCATCCCATCCAGGGGGAAAAGTAATATTCTTCGTCGTTTCATGCTACTGAAACCGGAGATTTATGTTGGGCTGATGTGCCACATTGGCTTGTGACAGACTTTACTTTGACATGAGGTATGAATCGCACTTGAGGGACGTTTTACCTGGCCCAGGTACGGTCCGTAAGCTTCTTCAGTCATCAGTCCCTTGTGGTCGATGACCCACTGGTAAGCCTGGGTCTCTTCCCCGCCATTGCATGCCATGTTCCCATAGCCCCAGGAGCAGTCCATCAGGTTCTGCTGGGAGAATCGCACCATTTTCTTGTTCTACAGGAGAAGGAATGTGAGAAAAACTATCAGCAAGCCTAGTAAATTCAATTTTAGTTCTGTTCAATTGATTCAAAACGGCTCTTCACTGGAAGTCCTCTGGTTTACCATGAGGTGATTTTGCCTTTTAACCAGTTCACGTCAGAGGACGTGATAACAGGCACTGGCTGTTTTTATCACCAAGCACGGCTGAAGGTTAAGACATCAAGATTGCCTTGACTCGCCTCCGGGTGACGTCTAAACACGCTAATCCCTCGTGTCTTTTGTACACACACACAAAGTCCGTGAAGTCTGTGGAGGCAGACCGTGTGTTGATCTTGAATTGGCCATTGTGCACAGCCTATTGTTGTACAATTTACGCTCCAGTGCACAACCCGGGGTATTGAAACATGAGGTTTCGGAACGAAATATCGTACAAATACTGAAATGACTCTTGCGAATCAGTGTTTGTGGCGTTTGGCTGTATATCAGAAGTTGGCTGGAAAAGTTTGCCTTTTACGAAAATCTAAATCTTTTACGGCAAAAATTATCCTGGCGCTAAGTGGTAAAGGAAAAAAGATTGTTTTTTTTCTACAAAACTTGCAATTTACAGGCCTGTACTCAATATACTTTTTGACATGTCGATAAATGCAAATTTTAAACAACCGTAACCTGTCAATGGAATGACCGATTGAAGTGCAACAAACAGTATTGTAAGGAGAATTTTATTCTCTTTCCTAATACCTGCAAATCCTCATATCGGCCTCTGCCCAATTCTGTTCTCATTTTCCCAGAATGCCTCACATGAGTACAGCACTTCAGTCTTACCTTCATGAAGTAAGCGCCCTCTATAGCCTCGGCAGCTCCAAAACTCCAGCACGAGCCACAGATAGCCTGGTCCTTGACCTGCGATACAGCTCCTGGACACAACCAAAAAATCCAGATTTAGACTTAAAGCTAATGTAATATACAACATTTGCTTTTGCTGTGATTTTCTGATATGGATGGATTTGGGGGTTAGTATTTTATAGCAAATATTGTTGCATTGACCTGTTAAAAGTTTTGTGTTCATAGATGCTGGAAAATCCAAAATGCAGTCTGGTTCCCTGACCCTACTTTAAGCAAACCGCTTAATTTATAGACATCAGGGAATTGTCAGGTCGGGGAACTAGACTAGCTGGCCTGCAACCGTTCACGGATGTATAACCGATTGCAAATAAAATGTGGATTAACCAAATTTACAAAATTGGGGCAGTATATGAAAAAAGTCAGTTGTTTGTCCAACGATGGTCGGCTATCGATACCAAAATACTGCTTTTCTTGAAAATGACAGCACACCAGGTGTCATGATTTCACAGGATGCTTGGGACTATTATTCACTTACAGTCACGTAAGTTATTTCATAATAATTTGGTAGTTTTGTTTTTTGATGTTTGGAAATGTTGTATATTACCTTTATATTGTAATGCAGTGTGTTCTTTTAGGAATTTTTAAAATCTATTTCTTGAAGCCACCCCTCAAAAAAGCCATTTTGATTAAACTTAATTGTATTTGAATCCACAAACGCACCACTTAGTCGCCAGTCCAATGATGCCGGGGGTTCCATGATCTTGAAATCTTCCATGGTGAAGGGCGCCCCGCCTACGGGTCCCTTTGAGGGGCGTCGGCCGCGCATCATGCGCAGCTCATCGTCGAAGCGATCTGCGAGGTGGTTCACGGCCAGGCTGTAGCTAAGACCCTGACGGTTATTACCATGGATAAGTCTGCCAAAAAAAATCATATTTTGAGATGAGATACGATGACGGTAATATTTTTTCTCCTATAGTTTGATTGTTTACAGACAGTCAAAAACTGCCACTTCCCTTGCCATGCATTTGTATTCAGACTAGTTAAAAAAAACAGTCGGATTACATTCTTGTAAACACTGTGACTAGTCAAATTCCATCAACAGACAAAAGAGGTAACTGGTAGGTACAGCTGTCATATCAATCACCTCCAGTCAAAGTGCGGCTGTATCAAATTAACCAGGGAATTCTTAGAATCAGGCAATGAGGCCAGTTTTTTGCAGCAGCTCGAGATCTGGCATTCTAGTCTCTACCCTCACAGGTACCCATTTATACTCCTGGGTGGAGAGAGGCAATTGTAGTAAAGTGTCTTGCCCAAGAACACAAGCACCGTGTTCCCCGTCCATGTTCCAACCCACATCCAGTTTTCAAATGGATATATCATGCTTCGGAAATAAACTCCTCGTCAGCATGCTGAAAACATGCAACACAAATGTGTTCACATGTGCTGTCATCTAATACACATTTGTTTCGCCATATCAACGATGATGGTTTAAACTAATAGTGATCAAATTGATTTTACTTACAGCAAAATTAAATAAGATCGCAGTTTCCTTACCTAACATTGTGGGTAAACTGAACCTTTCTCTTCTCATGCTCTGCGTCATCGACGTACACCTTGCCGTGTTTGGCCTTGTATTCATTGAACATCTCATGATAGCGGTCTCCCAGCTCTGGGTTGAACAGCTCCTGGTATGGGTTGACCCGGATGTGATTCTCTGAACCATAGGCTAAGGTCGTGTTGCACTCTGCGTTTGGGTCGGAAAACAAAAATTGCATGACTTGTGTTGAAGTGTCAGTGTTGTATTCGAGTCCATCATAAGTCCTTTCAAAAGCATGGACTTGCGATGGACTTGTGATGGACTTGTGATGGACATGTGAGGGACTTGGGATGGACTTGGGATGGGCTTGTGATGGACTTGTGATGGACTTGGGATGGACTTGGGATGGGCTTGTGATGGACTTGTGATGGACTTGGGATGGACTTGGGATGGACTTGTGATGGACTTGGGATGGACTTGGGATGGACTTGGGATGGACTTGGGATGGACTTGTGATGGACTTGTGATGGGCTTGTGATGGACTTGAGATGGACTTGGGATGGACTTGTGATGGACTTGTGATGGACATGTGATGGGCTTGTGATGGACTTGGGATGGACTTGTGATGGACTTGGGATGGACTTGGGATGGGTTGACCTGGATGTGATTCTCTGAACCGTAAGCTAAGGTCTTGCTGCACTCTGCGTTTTGGTCGGAAAACAAAAATTGCATGACTTGTGTTGAAGTGTCAGTGTTGTATTCGAGTCCATTATTAGTCCTTTCAAAAGCATGGACTTCGAGTCCATTATTAGTCCTTTCAAAAGCATGGACTTGTGATGGACTTGTGATGGACTTGTGATGGACTTGGGATGGACTGGGGATGGACTTGTGATGGGCTTGTGATGGAGTTGGGATGGACTTGGGATGGACTTGGGACGGACTTGGGATGGACTTGTGATGGACATGTGATGGGCTTGTGATGGACTTGAGATGGACTTGGGATGGACTTGGGATGGACTTGGGATGGACTTGTGATGGACCTGTGAAGGGCTTGTGATGGACTTGTGATGGACTTGTGATGAACTTGTGATGGACAAGTGATGGACTTGGGACAGACTTGTGATGGACTTCATACTTGTGAATGTGGATGGATGTGATGTCATCATACTTTATCATGTGATGTCACATTAAAGGGGCATTCAATACATTTCTAGTTATTTTTTTGTTTTCCCAAGAAAGTTACCTTTCGGAGGAGTAAACACGCTTTGGTTGAAGACAGTGGTGTGGTCAAACATGGTGTACTCAATGACGTACTTGTCGTAATGCGAGCCCAGCAGAGTATCCAATCCCATCATCTCGTAGCGGACAGGCACGACCTTTGAACCCCGCGACACGTAGAACATGTACTTATTGACCTTGGCAGTGCCGGCGTTGGTGATATTCATCCAGACATCCGTCATAAGTCCGTCGATAAGTTCCTGACCTTTCAGCTGATGAGTTTTCAAAAATATTTATTAGTTTTAACTTTAAATGATTCCCAGTGTTTGGTATAAGCCAATCTCTAGGGCTGTCCATTTTGAATAATTTAATTTTCGATTATTCAAACCTGCCATTGCCCGAATATTCCAATATTTGAAACTTGCTGATTAAGTTTTACACACGCCAGTTAAAACTGCCAAAGGGCGCCGATTAAAAATTGCACGCGGTGATGGATATTATTGAACGCTGGAGTGTTTTGCAATTGTGATGCGATCAAGCTAAATGAGTCATTTGTCGACCCTGGTAAATTCTTTTTTTTTACAGTTTTGAAAAGAGCACAATCTCAGCATTACTGATGTGAAAACCGCATGCTGATACCATCTTTAGTTCAAAAATTATGGATATCATAACACCAAGAGATGTGATGAAGTGATGTCATGAAGTGGCCCTATTTTGGCCTGAATCTCCAAATGAAAGTTCCCGACAAACGACTCATTCAGCTTGCTAAAAGAATGGGAGCAATAAATGCAAGTACAAGTCGACAAGAAAGTTACTGTCAACAAAAAAGTATCATCTGACAAAAAAGACGCAATTTTACAAATAAAATGACTCCACAGTCAAGTGCGTAGTTTTCTCTTTTCGATATTCAAACCAGCAAAAAGCTATTCGAATATCCGATAGATGATCAAATATTTGAATATTCGGTATAATCCGGACAGCCCTATCCTTCTCAATACAGTGCAACACCAAGCGGTTACGACAGAAAGACAATTTTAAGTAGTGCATCATGGAAGAAAATACGGACACGGTGGTTTTACTTCATTCGGAGATGAATGGAATTTTGATTAAAAATGTTCCAGTAAATAATATGAGTAATTTCACAAGGCTTTTTAAAGAGTTACTTGCACAATGTGCCCATGGCTGTAACTTTGGGGGTCGTAGCCCCTAGGTATAATTCCAACATGTATGAGCAAATTAGGATAAGAACTATTGGTCAACTATTGGTTGATTTGTGATGTAACTTACGCCTACGCACTTATAGCAACGAGTGCGTTCGATTACTTCCCCCGTGCTTATTCGTGCAAGCGCGACAGCGTTAGATTTACCTCTCACGTGACTTCTCGCGCTTACTCGAGCCTGGCCCAAGTAACCGACTCGCCGAGCCGGTTACTTGGGTAAGTATCCCATAAGGCCATGCAATAAACATGGATGCCAATGTGACGTCCGGCGGGCGCCTGAGGCTACGACTACGGATATGTCGATCGTCAGCGCGTCCCCTCGTATTTTCAATGGGCGCGGACCTTGACCTAGCTCTAGACAGTTGATTCGGATGCAGCCTCAGTGTTTTGTCAAAGTTCAACTTTCCAGCTCTTGCACGAAACTTTACCTGTAACTGTTCATTTATTTAGCTCCACTGCGCATGTCTGTCAACAGACGAGGAGCCAGGCGCAAGTAAGCTGGGGGAAGTAATCGAACGCACTCAATGTGCTAACTCCTCTAGTGAAACGGTGAAAATGTCTTCACAAAATTCCTCAGTCCTGGCTTCCTGTTGTGTTTATGATGCAAGTGGATATTGGTAACCAGCCATGGAACAGTGCCCCGTTATCTGATTCAACAATGTCAACAAACATTTATAACAAACATTGTACACATTTTAAAACTGATATATATTAAGACCCTACCTTAAAGTTTGTGAGGTCTGGCAGCATACTTTGAGGCATGACAGGACTGGCTTTCACCCCAGGCATTTTGAAGCACGTCATAATTGGTACGATGCTGGTCTTATTATTCACCGTCGGAGATACCTCATAGGCAACGCCATAGGGCTTCATGCTGCCATTGTAGAATGTCTGATCCATGCCTAGGATATTAAAATACAAATAAAGTGATTATTTGGCTCCGCCCATTGTGAAGGCTCCGCCCATTGTGCAGGCTCCAACCAATGTGTAGGCTCCGCCCATTATGCAGGCTCCGCCCAATGTGCAGGCCTCGCCCACTATGCAGGCTCCACCCACTGTTCAGGCTCCGCCAACTGTGCAGGCTCTGCCCAATGTGCATGCCCCACCCACTGTGCAGGCTCTGCCCCTGTGCAGGCTCTGTCCACTGTGTAGGCTCCACCCACTGTTCAGGCTCAGCCCACAGGTCAGGCACCGCCCACTGTGCAGGCTCCGCCCCCGTGCAGGCTCCATCCACTGTATAGGCCCCGCCCACTTTGAAGGCTCCATCCACTTTGCATGTGGGCAACAAACACTTTCTTTAATAAATAGTTGAAATTAAAGAGGGTGAATGATACTAACCACCGTAAAAGTCTATCCTTCCCATTCCATTCTTCCCGTCTAAGTAGATCTCAAAGGGCTCATTGAGCTCAGCATAAGGCAGTTGCACAAAGCCAGTGGCGTGGTAGTGACTGCTAAAAGTGGGTGGTTTGGGACCAGCTGCTTCATTGCGATTAAACACTGCAAAAGGGATAACAAAAAAACGTCAAAGCGGTGAGATTGACAGTTTTGAGACATCATCTTACATTACATTGAAAAACAATTTTTTTAAATTTTGCCAGCGTGCATGGCTATGGCGACGCGCGCAAAATTACCAGAAACTGGTGCCTTTTTTTTGCCGTAATAATACTAAAAGCATGAATACCGTCCATGCACAAAGTTGAACAGTGATCAGAGGTGACGGGAGCTAGCTACCGGTCCCCCTATTTTTAGGGAGCGAGAAACAGTCTACAAAGACATTTCTACACTCTACAAAACAAGGGGGCGCTCATGCAAGCAACTGCTACTTGCAAGTGCGAGCGACTGCTGTGCCGCGCCGGTATCTTTCCTACCGCCTTTGTTTGGTTCGAGTTTGAAGGAAAATATTACCTGTAAAAAGAAAGATATTTTCTACATTGAACAAATATTGTACTTATACTCACAAACCGCAGCGGCCAAGCAGACAAAAAGGATCTGAGAGAACATTTTGATGAGTTTTAGACTGGACTATAAACTTATCGCGCGACGACGTTCGCGTTGAATCGGGCAAGGGGTGGTGTAGTCTGGTATCCCAATTCTAAACACCAGACGAAGTAAAAAAGTAGTTTCTGGTTTGGCTCCCAACTAAACATGTTATCAGATGACCCATCACATGACATGACTTTTCTGGTCACGTGCTTATCCTGACAGGTCACAGAGACCACGGGCGGCACAAACGATGTCTAGATAATCAAATTAGCGTCTTGGTTGGTCGTTAAAATCCAAAGCCTTTCAGCAGATAAATTGGTCCATTTAACGGTATTACCGTTCTTGATAGTACAAATAAGTTCCTTTACTGACAAACGAGGTCAGTTATCATATCTTCCCCATTGTCTCCTCTCCCCTGTCAAACTGTCCACCCTCCCCCCCCCCCTCGACCCATTCCTTCTCGCTTCCTTCAGTCTTGTCTGGTCATACTTTTTCAATTTCTAATTTTGTTTACTTTTTGATAATTATATCTTTGCTTTGTCATTGTACTTGTGTTCATTTGTTGGCCGAATAAATAATAATAAATAATAATAAGAGCCATTTTGAAGAAAAAGCGCGGTTTTCGAGACAATCGCTAAAGAAGTTTCTCCGATCCTGTTTAAACTGCAAAAAATACTACTTTGCAACAATTTTGTGCAGTAAGAAAGAAAACCTTCACATGATTCTATGAGAGCTGATTTTTTTACGTGAACCTACCTAGTAATTAGAATTAATACAGTATAGTTAATTAGTAAAAATTAATTAGTAAAGTTTTTATGTGTCTCTTCGTGAAAACGAAAGTTCAAGTTTCCAACAGTTTAATTGACCCTTTCTGTTTAACGTGCGCGTGCTTTTCCATCGGCGCGCGTGTCGCTGAGAATAATGTGGCTCTTCGTGAAAACGAAAATCTCAGTTGACCTACTTTCACGCATTTGTACGTGTTCAAGGGGCCAAAATGTATCGTGAAAACGCAAAATGCAATTATCGAGATTTCTGCCCCTTGCACCATTGCTGGCATGTCAAAATGGTGAAGTACGATGTTTTAAAGCAAAATAGTGAAAAAATCGAAACCGAAAAAACGGTAATTTTTGACATAATTTGGCTCTTCGTGAAAACGGTGACGATATCATGAAGGAAACCAATTATCCGTACAATTCTAGCAGAATATACCACTAGTTAATGAGTGGAGCCGGTAACAAGCTTTTTATGCCGGGGGGGGGGGGTTCAAAATTAAGACTTACTGTATCGACGTCTAAAAATACTCTTGTTTTTTGGTTTATGACGTCATTACTAATGCCGCCGGGGGAGGAGGGGGCAAGGTGTCCCCTTGCCCCCGCTGCATGGGTACGCGCCACTATATAGCACTGGATTCAAGTTAACTTTAAGTTTCATAATAAAAAACAAACTTGTTTTATTCCTCTAACCGAGCTCCTTAATTAAAACTTTCTTCGGTGCTATATTTTCGATCGAGTTCACCCTTAAAAAAAGACTTGTGTTTCAAATTGCTATTCTTCTGATAATACAAAAAGTCCCCAAGTTTTGAATGAAACTTCAACCGAAACAAGTGCGAGTGCACTAAGCTCTGGCCATGTTGCAACTTGCAAGAAGTCTTGCATGAAGGTCTTGTATGAAATCGATCAAAATGATCCCTGCCATATCATGTCAGAGCTTAAAAAACATACCGATAGACAGACAGACCGACCGACCACCAAGTTACATGTAGCAGCTCCTGCCAGATCTTAAAAATCACCCCAAATGTATGGAATTCCATAGATCCATAGTAGGTCAGTCTCCGCGCGGATCTGTGCCCAAACCAAAGTAAACCCTTTTCAAAAGGTGACGCCTATAAAAAAAGGGGGGGGGGTATTGAATAAAACATACAAGTTGAAGATAAACAAGTGCGATTGCACAATAAGCTCTGGCCGTCTTGCATATGACAGTCTTGCATGAAATGGTACAATTACTCACTTGGTGGTGATTGTCAATTGACAGCCCCTACCCTAATTTGTTTATGGGAAAACATGATAAAAAACACCCAAAACCATCAATTACTACCTTTTCCCTTGACTATACACGCAGACGCCTCCATGATCGGACACAAAAAAATTGCCCCCTCCAAAAAAAATATAAGAAAAATATTTACCTACCTACCTACCTACCTACCTACCTACCTATCTACCTATATACCCTATTTTCTAATACCATATACATAAATCGGAAGCAGAACTATAGTATTTTTTGGCCTCATCCCTATAGGCCATGGGGCCGGGACTCGTAAACCTGACACAGGGCCAGAGGTAGGGGTGATGCATAGTCGTAGGTGTGTAGAAGCCCTAAGTTCCTAGCGCATTGCATACCACGAGACTTCTACATTTACCACATTTTTTTCCCTCCATGAACAAACTTTTCATAAACGACTCCACGAATTGTTACAAACAATATTTGTCAAGTATTTAATGTATTTTGTTTGCTTGTTTTTGGACAGTTACAATTTGGTATATATTTACAATTTTATGGGTGAGTTAGGGGGTTTTTTTTGGTCAATTTTTTGGGAGACCGACCGACAGACCGACCGACACTAAAGTGACTTGTAGAAGGTATGTTGCTAGAGCTTAAATCGAATATGCTGAAGAACTGAGAGAACGGGCAATTAAACCAATCGGTCTGAAACTTCAACCTGTTGCATAATTTTATGCGCACACTATTATGCCCCACTTAGTTCGACTCCGCCCCTAAAATGGACGGGTTACATTAAGAATGTAGTCGTTGGTGATTTTTTGGTTCCTTGAATTCGTTCACACCAATAAGTCTCTTTAGTCGTTATAAATGATTCCTTGTAGTTGTTGGGCATGTGAAGTTTAAATTAATAAAATTCATACAAAAAACACATAAATGACGAAATGTGGGGTGTTTTTGGCCCGCGGGGTCACGTGTTATTTATAGCTCCAAAGAGTCACTGGTATCCGTTATCCACATAAGGATTACGCAAGTAGTTGGAAAACCAATGAACTTGCATTCTTGTATTCATTCTGCGTACGTTTTTTTATGAAAGCACTTTACGTACGTTCCTCGCCACGTGAAAACGGATTTTCAAAAGTTTTAGTTGGCGAACTTCTTCGATAACTTTCCTGTTATGAAACGCAGGTGAAACTGTTTTATCGAAGGAACGACTTGTTCAGGATGGGAGCTTATCTTTCAGAGCCAAAGACAGAGTGCGTTTCTGATGACGGGGGCACCGAAAAGGTCCGATTTGGTTCGTCTGCGATGCAAGGTTGGCGACTCGGAATGGAGGTAGGCTATTCCATGTCGAACTTCGTTGTGGAATTCTTGTCTTTGATCATTATTGATTTTAACAAGTTAGAGACCATGCTTAGTGTTCCCTGGATAAAATCAGGTGTATTTTATAATTTAAATCAACAGTGTTGATATTGATGATTGTCAGTTATAGCTTGCCCCATTATTCTCCTTGGTGACAGTGAATAAGTTACTTTTCATGCCATGTTCAGATGTTTTGGTCATTTTTTAAAATTGTTTTTCTACCATTACCAATCAATGTATATTTATATTATTGAACAATATAGCTACATTGTAATTCGTACATCATGTTATTGAATATTATAGCCTACAATGTAATTTGTACATTATGAATCAGCAAGCTTTTAGAAATTTGCATGATTTGGGAAGAATGTGGCGATCGTGTATCTACGGGTAGGCCCGGTTCCTATAGTATAGGGAACAAAACCCACCTTTAAATTATATGACCAACCAAACTAGTTGGCGACATCAAGAACATACAGGCATGTCATAGATGAATGGGAAGGGTTTTGAATTTTTGAAGGGAAATTTCGGGGTAAAATGACGATGACAACGACACAACGCAACACGAAAATAAAGATGGCTATCACCGCATGATGTACCGTGAGCACGCAAGTCGCGCTGCACGGCACCAACTGGCTCGTAAACCGCGTAGGAAAATCGTATTTTTTACCCCAAGAAACTGTTCAAAATTTACAAAAAAATTTCATTACATTGAGAGAAGTCTGCTTTAGCAGGTTGACAATGTCATTTTTTAGTAATTAAAAAAAAATGTCTTGATTCTAATTTGATTGAAACAAAACAGGGGCCCTACACTACACGATCGCCAAGAATGTTGCATCCTGACGCCACTTTTTTTCATCGTAATTCATCTATATCATCTCAATGCTGTAGTAATATGGCTCCGCACTGGAGTAGACTGTGCATAGGGCTCTATGCAGAGAGTCTATTGGGTGATATGATTATGATATACGATAGGTGATATATGATGACAAAAGTGGCGTCAGGATGTAACATTCTTTCCAATGTTTCTTTGGCGAGTTTTGTGCACCATACATGTATATTTACCTGTATGATTTTTTGCATGAATTTTAGGACTGAGAAAAATTACCAATCTTGTTAGAATAATCTTAGAACGCTTCACAACCACCAAACTTGGCATCAGGACATTTTTTTTCCCATCGTTGATATAGGCCTTAATTGTTGCTGTTGTATTGATAAAAATGATTTTTTAAAATTAATTAATTTATTTATGCTTTGGTTTGATTCGTTTCTGCAGGATGGCCACAACTGCATTTCACAACTTGACGAGGAGACAGCCATGTTTGCTGTTTACGATGGCCACGGAGGTATTATAATAAATAACTAAGAATATGTGAACTTACCCCCTACAAATGTCGCCCACTGACATTGTAGAGTATTTTGATCATATTGTGGGCATGCGCAATGGCAAGGTCAACTGCTTGGGTCAAAGTCATGAATTATTAACCCTAACCTTCCCAAGTCCTCCAAAATCCTCTTTGCAAAATGAAGGATTTTGCAGGAATGAGGCTATGGCAAAAATGTGTGGCTGATTTTGGAGGATGCACTGTGTCAAGGTCTTGGGCTGGACCTTGTGTTGTTTATGCTCAGCCATGCATACATTTAGGCCTAGATTATACTTAAAATCCTCCACACTGCTCCAGGATGTCACTGGCTCTGCCTCGACATTGTGGTTTTGCGCATTAATTTTCTACGACTGTTTCGTCAAGTGGTAAAAATAAACATGAAACGGCCATCAAATTGGTAGTTCTGATGCTTCTTGCTTAACATGGGTTTAGTGAAATTGGTCTTCTGACGCGTCTTAGCTAGGATCGATCTTAGAGTGGGGACTCGTCTTAAATCCTAAGATGAGTCGCAAGATGAAATCTGTGTCAAGGTCTTGGGCTGGACCAAGACCTTGACACAGATTTCTGCCCCAGGTAGGGTAACGGTTAATTCCTTCTGTCACTGGCTTTCTTCAGGAGCTGAAGTAGCTATCTACTGCTCCAAGTATCTGCCTGACTACATCCTGGACCAGGCGGCTTACAAGAACGGTGACGTCGGCAAGGCTTTGGAGGATGCCTTCATGAAGATAGACGCGGCTATTAAGGAGCCCGCGGTGGTGGAGGAACTCCGACAAATAGCGGGGATGGAACACAACAGCGATGAAGGTAAAACAACATTTACAATTTTAAACAAACCAAAATAACCCAGAAAAAATAAATATATAAAACTTATTTCGGGCAATATGTAATGTCCATGACAGAGCTCTTAAGACCTTAGTGAATTAATCTGAAAATGTATTTTTCAAATCTTATACAGTAATGGTCAAGGAGATTACAGACTAGGAGTTTTGCATCATTTCTCTGAATCATTAATTAGATATCATGGTTAATTGGCTCTGTCCTGGACATTACACTTTCTTACATAACGCTGGAATTGCCCTTGCACAAATTTTCCAAAAAAAGTTGAAATGGAACACATTTATACTGCAGGGTGGAGAGGGGCAAATGGGGTGAACTGGCTTGCCCAAGGACACAAATCCAGCAACTGGATTCGAACCCCTGACCCTCTGATCATGAGTCATAACCCTAACCACTAGGCCACCCCTTGAGTTTGTTGTGTGTTTTCTTTTGAAACAGCTGATGCAGAAGAAGCGAATGCCTTACAGGAAGAAGCCAACCTACCCCTAGGAGAGCTGCTTGCCCGCTACAGTTACCACCCGACAAAGACACGGACACTCCGCAAAAAACTGGACAGAAACGACCTCCTCTCTCCAATGGTCCGCAAAAAAGCGCCGGCGTTTGGTAACGAGGACGCGGCCAATGGACAAGACAAGGACAATGGGGAGGGCGACAGAGGCTCGATTCCTCTGAGACTCGACGAAGAGGAGGTGGAGGAGGAGGTCGAGGCAGGGTCAAAGGTCCAAGTTGAAGCTAATGGTGCTAAGAAGGACGGCAGTGCTGTCGACGAGGTGCAAGATCCGGAGGGTGACGACAGTGGAAAGGACTCACAAGAGATCATCAAATGCAATGGTGCAGACGCTGCGGGGACGGAGGAAGTCAACGGAAGATTAGGTAGGTGTAGAAGTCTTACGATGTTGGACTCCTCAATCGTACAGTGTTGCAGCTGTTAAGGTTGTTGTACAGCTTTATAACCAGCCACATATGGGATAAATAAATTGGACTGGTATGTGTGTAGCTACATACACTCTACATAAAAACTAGAGTAAAGCGCCCTCATCGGACAAAAAAACAACAAGGTTGCACAAAATACCCATGTCTACGTACCCGTTGCGTACGGTGATGATACGTACGTGTGTATGATCAATGACGGGATGTGGCATATAACGACACTGGTATCCAATTGAAAGAGCATACCTATGATGTGGACAATGCGTCCCTGGTACTTATTAAGACTGGTATCAATAATAATAATAATAATAATGGAGTCTTATATAGCGCATGTATCTACCAACTATTAGGTACTCAAGGCGCTGGAGATATGTCTATTATTAAAGAAAGGTAAATCAAGTTTGTGAGAGATATGAGACCCATTATGTAGCACCTTATAAGGGTGTACAAGGTGCTGCGGCGCATATTGCAGCCACTGCCAGAAACACCGCGGCAAACCCCTTCTCTTAGCGACAAGTGTTACTGGGTTCTTTAACGTGCATTACACAACACACGGTTATGGCTTTACGTCCCATCCAAAGGACGAAGCAATAATGGTAAAGTGCCTTATGTATGCATTATGAGCAGGAAACATCTACAGGAAACATCATTTAACATCTACGACTGTTTGGCACATGCTCAGCTTCGTGTAGACGTTCACGCCGTCCCATACGTTGCCGCAAAAGTACAGTTTACCCATGAAGGCCAAGAGTAGATGTATCATGTTATAAAATGTCACATTGTCCCGTCAACCATGCATAGGGAAAACTTCTCACAGGGCTGACTGAGTTTATTAACCCTAACTCCCTAGGCCTTTTTGCTAGGATATAGCCTCAATCCTGCAAAACTCAATTAGCCTCATGGAAAAATAGCATATAGCCTCAATCCTGCAAATTCCTCCATTATTCTATATGGTCCCTGGAGGGGTGACCACTGCGTGAATCCTGCAAAATCCTGCGGCAGTGACTGTCAATATGTTGAGGCTTGGCCAGTGACATCCTGGAGCAGTACGGAGGATTTCAAGCATAATCCAGGCCTAAATTTATGCAACGCTGAGCAAATATGGTACAACACAAATGATTTCGTTTTGCTCGAAATGTGCTCGAAATACGACGCAGCTGATTGGCGTTATGTTAGTTGACGTTCAAAATGCTGTTGCATGTGGCTGGTCTGTAGGAAATGACGTCATTTGAGGGAGACCTATTTCGAAGGATTGATGCTGTACGGCAAAATTGTGTGGCTGATTATGGAGGCTCAAAGTCTTAGGCCGGGCATTGTGTTGTTTTTTCAGCTGTGCATAAATTTAGGCCTAGATTACACTTGAACTCGTCTGCTCCAGGTTGTCACTGGCATTGCCACAATGTATTAACAGGGACTGCTGGAGGATTCTGAAGGATTGAGGCAGTGGGCACCCCTCCAAGGAATGAAGTCAAGAAATTATGGGGGTTAGGGATAAAGATTCTTAACCGTGTAAATTTTTCAGTTTTTTTCAAATGGATACACGCATGTCGTGTTTTGGAAATAAAACACGCATGTCGTGTTTTGGAAATAACTCTTCATATGTTAATTGGGTGTTTGCTTCGTTGTCCAGCGGAAGGCGAAGGTGATAATGAGGCAGAGGAGGAGGAAGCGGAAGACGATGAGGAGGAC
The DNA here is from genome assembly GCA_029964075.1 of Patiria pectinifera. Classification (NCBI taxonomy): domain Eukaryota; kingdom Metazoa; phylum Echinodermata; class Asteroidea; order Valvatida; family Asterinidae; genus Patiria; species Patiria pectinifera. The sequence continues at coordinate 13,404,980 of CM057137.1, read as the reverse complement.
GCAGAAGAAGAAGATGATGACGATGATGATGAGAGCGATTCAGAAGAAGATGAGGATGCTGAAGGAGGAGAGGAACCGGATGATGATGAAGACGATGATGATGAAGATGAAGATGAACAACAAGACGTCTTTGGACAAAAAGAAGAGGTAAGTGGAGTAGACTTGGACAACCATGCAACAAAATCTGTCAATTTGACTTCTCATGAGAGCAAAGAAATTGTTGGACAGTAGTTTTCAATAACTAACCTATGTGATGTTGTGAAAGCTTTATTGAACTAGGTTCGAGGGATGTATTTGTTCATCCGAAATAGAACATACATTAACCCTAACCTTCCCAAATCCATCAAAATCCATTCCCCATTTGGAGGATTTTGGTAGGCAAGCCATGAGTGCCAAGTCCATCAAAATAGTAGTGGTGGTCTTGTGGATTTCAGCGGATTTGGTCCTAAAGCGTTATGTGAAGCAGGGTCAGTGATGGATTTTGGCGGACTTGGTCCAGTACATAGTAAAAGACACTAGGGAGTTAGGGCTAAGGAGAGTTGGCACAAGCGGGAGTGAAACCTTGTCATCAACTGTCAAATACGAACAGCCTCTAGGCCTCATCACAATCATGAATGCTGGCAGTAACTGAAGAATTATTTTGAATGATGTTTTTTTAAAACTTTTATTTCCTTTTTAAAAACAGCCTGGAAGTGATAGTGGGTGTACTGCCGTCGTGGCCTTAATACGAGACAACCAAATCATCGTAGCCAATGCAGGAGACTCGCGCTGCGTGTTATCAAAAGCCGGCGAGGCCGTAGATCTTTCCATTGACCACAAACCCGAGGATAAAATCGAGATCGCAAGAATAGAGAAAGCCGGTGGGAAAGTGACGCCAGACGGAAGAGTCAACGGCGGCCTCAATCTCTCAAGAGCCATAGGTAAGAGTTGCACTGATTTTAGTCTTGCATTCAGGCGGCACTGAACCAAATTGAATAAGCGAATAAACGTATCCTTGGCCAGTTTTAAACATTATGTTTACGACTGGTTGGAGTCTGGATGGTTGACAATTACCCAAGCCGAAGGCGAGGGTAATTATCAGCATCCAGACTCCAACCGGTCTTAAAGATAGTGTTTAATACCGGCCAAGCACATATGTATTCCCATTCATAAATACCTTTTCGGTCAAAAAATCAAACGGGTCAAAAATTATACATTTCCAACGATTCTGTCCAACAATTTGTTTCATGTTTTTCGAAACGCCCCTCTAGCTATATTATGGAATTTCCCCGTCGCAAAAAGTGGTAAACAACCCCTTAAATGGAGATTGGCGCGCATACTGAGCGATGTGGTGCAGAACGCAGCTGTGCCGGTGTAGTGTGAAGTAAGGACTGTGAAATACTGAGCCACTGGTAGTATTGCGCATGCCTACGTGAGGAATGTGAATGTTCAACCAATAAAACGGTAAAAGGCACAGGATTTCATAGGAGTCCAAATTTCATGTGACACTGGAAAAGTGTTTAAGACCAGCCACGTGACAAGCTCTAGCCAATAGGAATGGGTACACTGTCTTAGGTATTTATGAATTAAAGATGAAAGGACAAGTTTTGCAAACATTCAAAAACCAGTGTGCCAAAATATCATGAAATATCCTACTTGACTGTAAGTAAATGATAGGATCAACTATCCTGCGCCTTGTATGAAAAATTGATGCAGTTAAATTCTACTTTCGTACATTTCCATCATTCACAACCATGATGCTTCTTGTTGTTGTTTGTTTGTTTACCAGGCGATCATTGTTACAAGTGCAACACAAACCTTCCTCCAGAAGAGCAGATGATCTCTGCATTCCCAGACATACAGACAGCTGAGCTGACCAAGGAACACGACATCATGGTCGTTGCTTGCGACGGTATTTGGTGTGTGGACCCTTTCATTCCAAAATCCCTAAAGTTCATGTCGGTGTGTTCTTGCAAAAAAATCCATCTGATGGATTTCCCTCAATTGAATCATGGGGAAAATTGATCAGACTGCTTGGATGCCATTTTGAAAAATTCTTGTCAACCCTTGCTTTATTAGGCTTACCTTGTCTCGTTTTGTTTAGTCAGTAAATTGATTTTCAATTGTCATTTTTCTCTCTGTTATCAAGGAATGTCATGACAAGCCAGGAGGTGATAGAATTTGTCAGGGACAGAATAGCCAAGCAAAGCAGCGAGGGTAAACCCAAATTATCCGAAATATGCGAAGAGGTAAGAGTTCATACTTTGTGTCACATCCCCCCTTCCCCCATACCCTCCTCCCCTCCCATCCTACCCCATCTCCTACTGCCTTCCCCCACCCCCTTCACTCTCCCACCCCTACCCCATAACCCATCCTCCACCCTGGCACCCACCCCACCTCTAGGTCCAGCAGAGTTTGTATTATTGAGAGTCGACTATATGATATAATTATGTGATGAGTACTTGTGTCCTCAACTCCCTAGGCCAGGCCATTTTGCTAGGATGTAGCCTCAATCCAGCAAAATCCTCCAATTGGCCTCATGGAAAAACGGCAAAAAGCCTCAATCCTGCAAATTCCTCCATTATTTCTTAATATTGTCCGTGGAGGGGTGACCACTGCCTGAATCCTGCAAAAGCCTGCAGCAGTGACAGTCCGTATGTTGAGGGTTGGCCAGTGACATCCTGGAGCAGTACGGAATATTTCAAGCATAATCCAGGCCTATATTTATGCATGGCTGAGCAAAAACAATACAAGGTCCGGCCCAAGACCTTGACAGATTTCATCCTACGAAATCAGTAATGCACTTTTGCCATGTAACCTCAATCCTCCGAATTCCTCCACTTTGGCTAAGAGGATTTTGAAGGATTCAGAGCAGTTAGGCTTAAAGAATGTTGTTTTTTTAACAGTCTTCATTCCAGAAATTTTAGGCCCTTTCCCCCTAAAACTGTTCAGCAAATTAGGGGACATTTATATTTATGAAGATAATTGATGCATATTCACGACCTTAATATTGATGCATATTCATAACCACAGCTCTTCCACGTCTGCCTGGCACCCGACACGAGCGGGGACGGCACCGGCTGCGACAACATGACCTGCGTCATTGTTCAGTTCAACCACGACACGCCGGACCAACCCCTAGCCGTCGGCGTCAAGCGAAAGGCCAGCGAGAGTACGCCCACTGATGACGACGACAGTAAAAGGCACAAGGTCTGATTCGGGACTCGTCTTTCCACTACACACTTGTATACACTCCTACAGTGGCCATCTTTGAGTAGTACCCAACCAACAAGGTGCTAACTCTATATGAAGTGTTCCACCATGACATGGGTACCAGACTATTTTAACCCCAGCCTCTCCTTGCGGTTTATATAGGCTTGCATGTAGGGGGATTAAATCCAAGATGGCTGCCTGGTTACAGAAATACTTTAAGGGAAAAACAAAGGGCAGATTTAGTGTTCTCTTTACATATTCATGCATCTTCTTCCCATCGATACAAACCCATATTTCTCAGGGGATATGTAAATAACGAGAGAAAAAAAGCTGCATTTCTCATTGGAAATACTAGATTTTGACACGTGAAAGTAATATTTTGTACAAAGCATTCCTGGTTTTTTTTTTTAAACTGAACTCAACTCTGTTACCGTAGTGAAGATTAAAAAGCATCTCAGTGGTTCAGCTGTGAAGTCGGCGGTCATTTTCCTCGGAACCAAGTCGATATAAAGAGGACTATGAGTAAATTGTTTAAGAATTCTGTCTTCGTTGAGTATAGGTATTCTTTATACTGGTAAAGTGAAGGTTCTGGCAAATTGAGACAGAAGTGGGCAGAGGTCGAAATGAGGGTTTGCGGGTATTAGGAATGAGAACAAAAGTCTCCTTGCAATACTGTTTGTTGCACTTCAGTCGTACATTCTGTTTAACCCTATTACATAGATGTTTAAAGTTCGCACTTGCCAACATGACCAAAAAGTACTGACAAAAAGGGCCTTTAAAGTTCCGCTTTGTAGTCGGGCGAATGAAAGATGCCAATTGTTTTCCTTATTCAATTTATTTCTTTAAAATGTGTAGTGAACATATTGAAGATTACCACTATGACTAAATCTGAAAATAAAATAAAAATCACCGCTATTTGGTTTGTTTTTTCATTTTTCTCCACTACGTCCTGTGCCCAGTTTGGTCTCATTTTGCTGGAATGCCTCACATGTTTCTTTCATCTGCAGCGCTGTGAATTTGTGTCTTGGTTGTGTTAAGCATCAAGGTTTAAATCTAAACAAAATAGTGTTAAGTTTACTTTGATGTTGAAGATGGTGGCGTTGTCCTCAATGTGGAGTGAAATTGTGCGGTCATTGCGATTCATAAATTTCACTACTCCACATGCATTTTAGCTTTTCGGAAGTGAGAGGTCAATTTTTGGCACGATATTTCTCTTTCACATCAGGCGATTTTTCAGTTTCAAAATTGAGACGCTAGTCACAATTGTACAAAGGCCTTACTCGAGGGTAATATTCTTAAGAAATCAATGTACCAGATATAATTGCAAATTTTTGAATTTGTGCACGTTAATTTTCATATTCACGGTTTTGGAAGCAGCAACGAAGGTGAACTTTCGGGCTCAATTCAAGTCCTAATGCAAGTTTTGTCGTTTTCAAATACAGACCCACGAAATTTCCAATGGCCCAGTATTTTAAGACCGAGTGTGGCGATTATTTCATATAATTTATTCAAATTTATTTGCTCCAGAAATATCCCATCCATTACAGCAGTTTGATAACTTAACTTGAATCTAAAAAATGTAAAAAGTTTCAAACATTAATTTTTGAATTGTAGAAACGTGCAAACTTACGTCGATATGTGTTGATACACATATGTTTATACATGTACCAACAAAATGACATCCTCGACAAAATAGCTCCCTCTTTTGTGACAAAGTGACGTTGTTGTGGCGCCCTCTCTCGTTCTTGAATGAGACCGATGTATTTCGCTCGTACCCCCCGCCCTGCAAACAGGACGCTGGGATACTCTGATGAGCTTCACAGAATCTTGTGAAGGAAGTGGCCTATGACCTATGTATAAAGCATCTAGCTGCAGCTGTTCAAGACCGCAGTTAGACAATGTGCGCAAATGCTATCTGAAAACTTCCCATAGAATTGCGCACATTCCATACCGGATGTGATGTCTGTTTCATTGCGGACCATGTGGACAAAATTTTGAGCGTCGCATAATGCAATCCGACCGTTCGTGAATCGAAACGGAGCCTGAGCGAGTGACGGGGATTGTAAATTTACAACACACATAAGTTTTACAGAATTTCCTACATTATTACGCATTTCAACGAGAAAAGACATCTCTAAACTGGGATAAAAGAGTAATGAATCAGTCTTAACGGCCGTTTCAAACCTTGCGGAGTCATGACCTTGATGACGCCCAGGTCACTGGTCACGCACAATCCAACCAATCAGAGCGTGAATTCATCAGAGTATCCCAGCGTCCTGTTTGCATGTGGTACATGTAATTGTTTTGTAATGTTTTTTTTTGCAAGGGGTAACATATTGTATTTCGTATAGATCATCACCAGATATTTGTGATTTAAAGGTAATATACAACACTCGCAAACATCAAAAAACAAAACTACCAAATTATTATGAAACACCTCACTTGACTGTAAGTGAATAATAGCCTCAAGCATCCTGTGAAATCATGGCACCTGGTGTGCTGTCATTTTCAAGAAAAGTTTGATTTTTGTATCAACTTCCAACAATGGTCTGCCGACCATCGTTGGAAAAAAAACTGACTTTTTTCAGAATCAGCCCCCAATTTACACAATTTATTTTTGTCCACATTTTGTTTGCAATCCCTTACACATCCATGAATGGGTGCAAGCCAGCTAGTCTGGTTCCTTGACCTGACAATTCTCCTGACGTCTATAGATTGCTTTGTTTCGTCTGAAGTTGGGTCAGGAAACCAGACTACAAGAACAATATTTTTTTTTTTTTGGTTTTCCAGCATCTATGAACACAAAACTTTAAACTAGTCAGTGAAACAATATTTGCTATAAAATGCTAGCCCCAAAATCCATCCTTTTCTGAAAAATACAGCAAACGCAAATGTTGGATATTACCTTTAAGCCTTGCGAAGTTATTTCACAGAAAGTCCGCTGAATCATTCATTTTCATCAGTTGTTCTTGACATTTCTTTTGTTGTTTCTTTTACTGTATGTTTTTTTCCCTGGTGTGATTTTGTATTCAAAACTGATTTTTTTTTTTTTTATTTAGTTCGGGAAAATAGTTTGTTTTGTGTGACAATTTTCGACAAAATTTTGGCAAAATCTGAACTTTGTCCTGTATTGGAGGATTAAATTATGTTTAGATTTGCATTTTTAGGTGTATGCCAAAATTATTACTCAATGGACCTTTGCATAACCATACCCATTGCAGTAAATGTACATGCTCATGAAGTTCTAATGTGTCCTTTCTGGGGTCTCATGGAGTTGCTGCACAGCGCCCTCTATTGTCTAAAGCTGCACAGGGATAACCTTCTTTAAAGGTGTATATAGGATCATTTTGCATTTATCCGAAAAGTAACCTACCGAATTATTATTAAAAAAGCTTGCTTGGATTAAAAATCGCACTAGTACTAAACACCCCTGAAATTATTTCGTCTGGCTTGCTGTCATTTAGAAGAATTTTCAAGAAATGTTGGTGATTTCCAACAATCAGTCAGTCGACTGATTTTTGGAAAAAAAGAGCGCCATTGCAAAAGAGTATTTCTTGATCGAAAGGTTGTGCGTGTTTCTTTACTGTTTTATTTTAAAGTGTGCTATCCACTGAGCTGAAACTTCAACAGGTTAGGTTTGGACCATTCTTTGGATTTTGAGTGGTGTTACTATTGCAAACGAACAAAATGTACGAAAAGCAAGTGATCTTATATATGCCCTTTAAACTAGTCGAGATTGAGTGCATCAGGAATAAATTAAAACAGGGGTGTCATTCAATTAAAAAAAAAAAATCTGTGTTAGGCCAAAAAAAAAAAATATTCGGTCTCTGGTCAGACCAAAGTTCCGGAATTGACGCGGCCACGTGGCTTTTTTTTTTTTTTTTTCTTTTTACTTTTTTTCTTCAAGCTTGGATTGTACAGACAAGGTGGGGTACTATTTTGCTTTTTTGGTGTCCTATGTACATTGGTGTCCTCCATAATTTGCCTTGGTGCTTTCGATCATTTGCCTTGGTGCAATTTCTCATTCCTTGGTGTTCTTTGGTAAAAAAAATTGAGGAGGTGCGGAAATAGAGTGCGCTGTTGGAGCTACCGCGAAACATTTTGGAAAAAAAAAAGATCGACGCGCATGATTAAAATCGACGCGCGCGCTGACCAGAGACCGACTAATTTTTTTTTTTGGCCTTATTTTTGTCTTGCAACACACTCCATGTTATACGTTGCTTTGTTAGTGTAGTAAGGAGATTGTTATTAGTGTGAACATTAAAGGGAAAATACAACATTTGCAAACATCAAAAAATGAAACTACCAAATCATTTTGAAATACCTTGCTGGACTGTTAGTAAATGACAGTGTACAGGAAAATGATTGTTTTTCTTGGTTTTCATAGCATTTTCGAACCAAAAACCTCAAAAAAGTCAGTGTAACTATATTTGCTATATATTTCCAACCCCCCAATTCCATCCATTTCTGAAAATTACAGCAAAAGCAAATGATGTATATTCCCTTTAACAGTATAGTTATTGATGGTTTGCATGTAATTAATGCTGCAGCCATCATGGTGGCCGTTTTGAAAACATATTTTATAATACTTGAGAGACCCTTCTTTTTCATTGTTATCAATTGAATCAAAATTCTTTTCGAATAAAATGTTTTACAAGTCTCTGGGAGACACTGCAGTTGAAATGATGTCCTCAAGTTTTGTTTACCAGTTCTGTTGTTTTGTTGTCAATTTTGTGTTCAAAATGTTTTCGTCAAGATATGAAAATCCTAAATATTTTCTGACAAATTTCATCTCTTACCGAGTGTCCTAGCCATATTGTGCCAGTTTTATAGCAAAAGCTTGGCTATGTTTTGAGGGTGTCGAAATATTTGGTTGGCACGTTAAAGGGAAAATACTGTGACGTCACGCCCTTAGCGTGGAGCGGTGCTCGAAAGAGGGCGCCCTCTCCACAGGCGTGGCGCGGACGGCACGTACCGGAAAGTCCCTGAGCGGCTAGAGACGAGTCCGTTGGGATGGAAATATACCGTCCCGGTCGGAAAGCTAGTTGTTATGTGACTGGGCAGCGCGCTTTAATTTGATTGGCCTAATCCTTAATGACGTAACTGAGAGGGAGAACCAATGAACAGCCTTGTGACACCAGTTTCATTTACCAAGAAATAATAACCACTGTTTTATTCACTTTCCTCTTGGAATCACAAAAAGGCCCACTTCGATCCAAGAATTGAACAGTAATAGATCAACAGAGGGCGCTGTGAAATGCAACACTTATATACAGGGAGTGCAATGAACTACGGGGTATAAGCAGTGTACGATAATCCAGTGAGGGGGGAGTTCCAAGTTCCTACGCAAGCGCAATATGCGTGAGACTAATGCAAGTCTAGGGCCAGATATTACGCAAGTCCCTATAAGGGACGACTCGAACCGCACCACAATTAGGCCCCTCAACTTACCCGCTCACATCCACAGCGCGCAGTATTAGCAATGTACCTATTGTTTCCTATTAGCCTAGCGCACGCAGGTCCGTATAGGCAGACCGTGCCGGAGTCAGTTATCTCGATCGAACGCACCACCAGCCCCTACTCGCGGAGCCAAGATCACAACGAAACCACGCCCCCAAGAAGGGACAATTGATCCCGCAGCGACCCAGCACCAACTCGAGGAACCGTAACCGACTCGCCACAATACCGCCCCACGGCCCTACCACCTAAGTACTGGAGGTATAATGCCTTACCACACGCCCGCAAATGCCGGCGTTTCGAACCAGAAATCAGGTCCCCGATTTCGCTCTTCTGCGCGCCTTATATAGCCTACCGAGCCGGCCGCTGGCCCATATGCGCCTGCGCGCGCGTGCTGCACGTCATCGAGCGGTGACCCCACTGCCCAATGGCGAACGCGCGAGGCGGAGCCTAAGCGCTGCGCGCGCCTAGCCCACTGCTATGCACTAAAAGTATATGCGCTAATTTTAGCCACAGCGCGCTCCACGCAAAAGCGCCCTCTGTCACGTTACAATACAACATTTGCAAACATCAAAAAATAAAACTATCAAATCATTTTGAAATACCTTGCTGGACTGTTAGTGAATGACAGTGTAAAGCATCCTGTAAAATCATGGCACCTGGTATACTGTCATTTTCAAGAAAAGTGGTATTTTTGTATCAATTTTCAACGCTGATCGGCCGATCAGCGTTGGAAAAAACTGGCTTTTTTTCAAATACTGGCCCCAGTTGACCATCGCACTTGTTTGCAATCGATTACACACCTATGAACGGGTACAAGCCAGCTAGACTGGTTCCCTGACCTTACAATTCCCCACTATATGTGAACTGCTCTGTTTCTTCTTAAATGGAGTCAGGGAACCAGACTACAGGAAAAGATTGTTTTTCTTGGTTTTTATAGCATTTTCGAACCCAAAACCTCAAAAAAGTCAGTGTAACTATATTTGCTATACATTTCCAACCCCCCAATTCCATCCATTTCTGAAAATTACAGCAAAAGCAAATGATGTATATTCCCTTTAAAATTGTGAAATTGAAAATATTAGTTCCCCACACCGTTTGTGGATATGTCCCCCGCCCCACCCCACCCTGGAAAAATCCTCAGAAACTGCGTTGTTGAGAAGGTTTGTTTACATTCTTTTAGTAGATTGGTTGTCTAAATGGCGCCCTCAATATCGCTTACTTTATTTATAGCCAATGACATCATCCTTTAAAGTGAGACTAACAAAATATAACTTCTTTGCTTTTCACTGCTGTTTCTTTTAACCAAGGACAGTCTGTCATAGAACTATTGCGATGTATCTTTAGCAAGTCATTATGTATTTTAATGACAAAAAGGAGAAAACATGTTACTAATTGAAAGAAAATGATGTCTCACGTTATTTGGAAAATGAATAACGATGCGTTGGAGTCTACGAAGAACCAGGTCAAAGGTGAACAGTATTTCTCAATTTGGCGGGTTCCCACATCCTCCCAGGATGTTTGTCGTTGAAAAGCATATGTCTCGTGGCCAGCCGGGTACCAGTCCGTATTTGTGCCACACTTTTTTGGTGGAACTCTCTTGTTTCGGAGTATGCCCGCTCTTGGAAGACACAAAATAACGGTTTTTCGCCAGTTTTGTTCCCAAAATCTGGTTGAAAATGCCTACCAATGGGGCTGCAGACGAGCGGGCCGAAGATCTACATGACAGCTGTGACGATAGCGAAGACGAACAAGAAATACTGGAAGAAAGTCCGTGTGGTCGGTGGCAAAAACGAAGAGTGAAGGTGCGTGCATACGATTTGTGTACAAATGCACACGTTTAGTTGTTGGCCATACGTTGTTCTTGTACGATTTTTTTTATGGAGAAATATCTAGACTATGAAGTGTGGTTGTTCGTAGGATCCATTTAAGCATGTTAAGATTTTTTTCTGTGAAATGAATGTGAGTGGTTTGAAGTTTTATAAAATTTTTCATTTTAATTCACTGACCATGGTGACTGTAATTTGTAAATGTAATTCAAAAAATCACACAAACTGTAGCCGTGTGTAGGCCTATACAAAAATTAAGCGACTGTGTAGTGAAGGCCCCTCTTTAGTTTTGATCAAATTAGAGTGAAGTTGGTTTTTATCATTCCAAAATGACCTTTTTAACCTAACACAGACTTTTCTTTTTTGTTATTTTTAAGGCAGTGGATATTTTGCTGGAGACGGCAAACCTTTAGTAAACGTTAGTTTGCCGGATATGCACTGAACATACGCAGTTACTGTTTTTTTGTACTTGAACATTTTCCGGTGACAAATTTTAGTCTGGCTCCATGCCAATATTATCGTTGTAACCTCGTATTCACAAGATGGGATTCAGACCATTTCATAATTTCGGACTTTAGGCCTATTTCCTTTTAAAAAAAAATCCTCCAGAGCCACAAATCTGAAAAAGAAAATGTAATACTCTGCAATAAAATGTTTGAGACATGTTAAAATAATAAAAGAAGAATAATCTTATTTATTTGGGGATGGGAAAAAAAACCTTAAAAATGTGGCGGGGATCGGGATCGAACCCGAGTCATCCCGCTCACTAGCGCTTTTGCTTATCCACTACACCAAACGTGCTACACAACTTTTGGTGGGAATTTAATACATCTTATAATTCAGCCCTATCTTAAAGAGTACAGCGCCCTCTGTTGATATGGATTGCCGCCGGCAAACCTTTAGTAAATGTTAGTTTGCCGTCATTACCTCCGGCAAAATATCCACTATCTATTTTTAACAGTTTCTTGCGGTAGAAAATGCAATGTTTTTACGCATCTTAAGATTAGTGCCATGAGAATCAACACGATATTTGTGTGTTCACTGTGCGATGTGGTGATCGCTATATTTTTCTCGCGTTTGGTTTTGTCATCTTCATCGTTGCTTTACCCCAAAATGCCCACAATTTTTTTTAAAAACTCCAACCTTAAAGGGAATTTCCATCATCGGCTTTTGCTTTAATTTTCAGAAATGAACTATTTGAGGGGTTAGTATAATAGATCAAATTATTGTTACACTGACATGTTTGAAGTTTTGTTTTCGAAAATGCTGGAAAAACCAAGAAAAACAAAAATGTTCAAGTAGTCTGGTTCCCTGACTCCACTGAAGATGAAATGGATCATTTTACAGATGGTGGAAAATTGAACGGTAAGGGAACCAGTCTAGCTGGCCTGCACCCATTCATGAACATGAAACCAATAGCTAACAAAATTTGGACTGAAGAAAATTTGGAGCAGTAGTGAAAAATAGTTAGGTTTTTTCTACGGTGGTCGGCCGACCACCATTGGAAATATATACAAAAATGAAATTTTCTTGAAAACGACTTCACACCAGGTGCCATAATTTTACAGGATGCTTTAGACTGTCATTTACCAACATCCTGTAAGGTATTTCGTAAAAACTTGTTCGTTTTATTTTTCGATGTTTGCAAATGTTGTATTTTCCCTTTAATCTGCATAATGAGTATGACCATGCAAATGCATGCATGATGCATGCCATGATGACATTCCTGTTGGGGAGTGTTGGTATGTAAATGTCGCTAACCTGTCTGGTAAAAGTTTACAATATAAACCTAAACATGGATTTTTGTTCCCTTATGCTTGGGAACAGGGCCCTACACTACACAAACGCTCTGTTTTTCAACTTTGTTGAATCAGGCATCGAATAAAAAAATCCACCGACGTTTAGTTAATTATTTCTTCCAAAAATCGGATGATTGGCTGCCAGACAATGATTCCACTCTTGTGGGGGGGGGGGGGAGGGGTGTTCATTTTTGCTCAAAATAAAAACCCATTTTCTTAGGGTTACAGATGCCCATATCACAATAATGTAGGTTTTTTATTTTAAGAATAGATACAAATTGAAAATTCTTAGGAGAGTTTTTTCTTTTTTGAATAGCATGGAGTAGTCTGTAACTTTAAAAATATTGCTTTAGGTTTTTTTTTTTAAATAAATAAACAACATGGCAAATGAACACATTATTTCCCAATACCTGTATTTGAAAAACTTTTTGCCAGTTTGCATATTAGGGGGGGGGGGGGGGAACAACTACGCACATACATACACAACTGTGATGTTATTTCATTGCAAGGTTGCGGTTTTTGTTGAATACCTTTTTTTGTCGACTGCGGTTCATTTTTCACATACTTTTAGCAGGTTATGGCCCTTTACAGTTATAAAGGGAACCAGTACCCCATATCGATCACCACACGCAAATTTTAACTGGTACACTCTTCATGTAACTTTTACCAGAGCAACACACAGTTGCAGATGGCAGTTTCGAATATATTCGGTCCAATGCAGTTTTGAGTAATTGAAAACCAAACTATTCGAAAAGAGACTGCCGTATTTCCGATATTAATTAAGATGAGATTATTATTAACAAAAGTAAGTACAGTAGTTAATCTTCCAACAACAGTCATAGATTTTTTTTTTATCCCCTTTGAGGCCGAAATAAAACAAAAATTGTGTGTTTACGGTTACCGACCTACCTGAATTGTTTGTGGCCAAATTTCTGACCTCAAATTTTTTCTTGCCACATTTGGTCAAAAACTTTTTAAAAAAAAGAGCACATTTTGAAAATAAAGTTTTTCCTTGGAGGTTTCTGTGTGTTATTGATAAAACAAGTAGTCCTTTCAGTCAAATCATTCATGTGACTGTTTCCAAAACACAATAAGAATTCCCAGCCTACATAAAGCAGGATTGACTGGCCATGACTGTTTGTGAAACTCGATACAGCTATGCTTTGGCTGTGGGTGATTGATAAGCCCACAACTTGCCTGCTTTGTCTGTTCATGGTCTGTTGACTGAGTTTGACTCGTCACAGTGCTTGCTTGACATATGATCTGACTGCTGGTGACTAGCCTGTGTTAAAAGTGTAGCAGGGGAAGTGGATGGAAGTTTTGACTGTCTGTGACTGCTTAAATAGCAGGAAGGTTAAACAGGTTACTTGAACGGAATACTGTTAATTAAAGCCTTATTCTAAAGTAATCAAAACAAGTGTGAAAGACCAGAAAAACATTACAAATAGTTCTAAATAAAAATAATTTTTCCTAGCTACCAACATTCGCAATTTTTAGGGTGTTACCGTGAACATTTTTTTTTGGCTGTAGTGTATGGAATGTACATGTAATTCTTTGCTATTGATTATTTATTGCATATTATTTAAACACATTTTACAGCCGGAACAGGCACCGGATAACATTATACGTGGAACATCTATTATGCACACATGTGCTGGTACATCCATACATACATAATGCTTTCCATGAGCATTGCAAAGCGCTCGCGGCTGTGAAAATAAAATGGGTCACCGCATTCATGTGATTTCATGTGCAATTAATGTCCTCCAGTCGTGGCGACCCTATGTGGTGACTAATGCGTCACATAGGGTTTAGAGATGGAAATGAATTAATCGGCAGAACATGAGTTACTCGAATCCTAAATCCCTGGTGTATCACTTGGCATGCTTTCCCAAATCGATGAAAACTATGAAAACCATGTGCTCCTTTTTTGGCAGTTTAAAGGGAATGTACATCATTGGCTTTCGCTGTAATTTTCAGAAATGAACTATTTGAGGGGTTAGTATAATAGATCAAATATTGTTACACTGACATGTTTTGAAGTTTTGTGTCGAAAATGCTGGAAAAACCAAGAAAAACAAAAATGTTTAAGTAGTCTGGTTCCCTGACTCCACTAAAGATGAAATGGATCAATTTATAGATGCTGGAAGATTGTAAGGTAAGGGAGCCAATCTAGCTGGCCTGCACCCGTTCATGAACATGTAACCAATAGCAAACACAATTTGGACTAAAACAAATGGTAAATTTGGAGCAGTAGTTGAAAAATAGTTCAGTTTTTCCTACGGTGGTCGGCCGACCACCATTGGAAATGTATACAAAAATACAATTTTCTTGAAAATGACTTCACAACAGGTGCCATAATTTTACAGGATGCTTTAGACTGTCATTTACCAACATCCTAGTAAGTTATTTCGTAAAAACTTGGTAGTTTTATTTTTCGATGTTTGCAAATGTTGTATTTTCCCTTTAAAGGTAGAATGGACCATAACCTAAACCCTGCTGAATCCAACAGGATCCAACTATGTCATATACCCGATGGAGCCTGTTGGATTGAGCAGTAAACCCCTTGTGTACATTCCTGATGCAAAATGTTGGATTCAGCAGGCAACTGAACCGCAATATAATGCCATGTTTGAAGTTCTTCACTCAAATTTACGTACGCATTACAACAAAAAAGGGAAAATCCCTCAGGTGAACATCAATACTCTGATATTGCGCAACCTTTAGATATATCCCCCTAAACAACATACACGGATTTCAACATTTTTTTCCAATAATTTTTTACTCACCAGCCGGGCTACTTTAATAAGGAATAGTTTGACTAGCCCATCGCTGTTTTGACTAGCATTTGGCTAGCGGGCTACCGCTAAAGTCGAACCCTGGTATAGCATGAACTTCACCTACATGTTTACTGCAAAATCTGAAAATTGTTTTTCTTTTCCCTGACCATCGGTGTTTACAGTTGACGTACATCATTTGTGTACACGTACTGTTGCACCATGTATACATAGTTTGCACATATCCACCTGTTGAGTGTTGATCCTCATTATTTACGAAGTTACGTGTTCCTCTGACGTTTACGTCACTGTGACCACTGTGGTCAGGGATAGGAAAAGCATCTCGCCTTGATAACCATTATGGTTTATTTGTCTAACACTGTCCGATAATGTTTACACTCCCATGATATATTTGTGTATTGACACACGATAAGTTGAGATCAACATTCCGGGCCTAACACACATAATATCCCTGACCATTAAAAAGAATACGAAACTTTGGCACAGATAACGGCCAAGTGGTAAGGCAGCTTTCTAATCCATCCCGTAATATAAAACATGTGCAAACATAAAAAAAATTACCCAATCATTATGAAATAGCTTACTTGACTGTAAGTGAGTAAAGCATCTTGTGAAATCATGGCACCTGGTGTGCTGACATTTTCAAGAAAAGTGGAATTGTTGTATACATTTCCAAGTTGATGGTCGGCCGACCAGCGTTGGGAAAAAAATTTACTTTTCAAATACTGCCCCCAAATTACCAAATTTGTTTGCAATCCGTTACACATCCGTGAACGGGTGCAAGCCAGCTACATGTAGTCTGCTACCCTGACCTGACGTGGTCTATAAATTGCACCGTTTCGTCTGAAGTAGGGTTAGGGAACCAGACTATAAAACAGCATGTTTTTGTTTCTTTGTTTTTTTAGCATAGATATGAACACAAAACTTTTCAGTGTAACAATATTTGCTATAAAATATTACCGCCAAGTCCATCCATTTTTCTGAAAATTACAGCAAAAGCAAATGTTGTATAGTACATGTACATGTATCTTTAACAAGGGACAGTGGTTTCCCTTAGTCTGTGGTTGTTACACCTGGGGGAGGGGAACAGAGGAAATTCTTGACACTCCCCATGGGACCCCCAACACATGTGTTAAGTAAATCTGACAAGATCAACTTTGACCTACATGTATATGATCCCTGTCCACCGTGCATGTAGGGAGTTGATATGTGAAACCATAATCATGTTAGACTCTGGATCAAGTCCATAATATGGACTGTAAAGTCTGGCCTGAGGCCATGACTGACCAGGGAACTACATGTAAATTATGTGGAGTAGAGCGATGTGTGACAACTTTATTTGTCAGCAATATTACACAGACAAGGACAAAAAAAAAATAAAAAAAAATACCAGTGACAGTGTACCCATACTTATTTGTCGAGAGCCAGTCACGTGGCGGTTTTAAACGGTTTGATAAAACACCCACTGGTGTTAAAGGGAAGATACCACATTTGCAAACATCACAAAACGAAATGATCGAATTATCACGAAATACCTTACTGGATTGTTAGGGAATGACAGTCTAAAACATTCTGTAAAATCGTGGCTCCTAGTGTGCTGTCATTTTCAAGAAAAAAGAGATTTTTCCAACGCTGGTCGGTCGACCAGCGTTGGAGAAAACTGGCTTTTTTTTCAAAAAGTGCTTCTAATTTTTCATAATTAGTTATTCCGCATTTTCTTTGCAATTGATTACACACCTGTGAAGGGGTACAAGCCTACTAGACTGATTTTCTGACCTTACGATTCTGCAAAGGTTATACATTGCTCTGTTTCATCTTAAGTGGGGTCAGGGAACCAGACTACAAGAACATGATTGGTTTTCTTGATTTTCCAGCATCTACAATCCCAAATCGTGAAACAAGTCATTTTAACTATATTTGCTATAACATACTAATCCTCCAATTCCATTTATTTCTGAAACTTGCAGCAAAAGCAAATGTTGTACATTCCCTTTAAACAAGCTTTTTTTTCCAGTGTTACATGAGTTTGAACTCTATAAATTCTGGTCGCTTTTACCCGTTTATTGGTTGAGCATTCACAGTCTTCACTTAGGCATGCGCAATACTACCGATGAGTCCTTATTTCATAGTATGCACACTACACTGGCACCGCCGCATTCTGCGCCGTGTCACGCAGTATGTGCCACGCGCGTGCCAATCTCCATGTGTAAGGAGATTGCGAGAGGTACATGTACATGCACATACCATAAACATAGAGCTGTTTCACAAAACATGAACTGAAATTGTTCAATAATTTTGGACCTTTTGACCGAAAGGTATTTATGAATGGGGATGAATATTTGCTTGGCCTTTTCATAAACTGGCATAGCATGCAGTTGCAGCGAATATCCAAATATTTGGTCTAACGCAGTTTTGTGTAATCAAATACTAAATTATTCGACAATAGACAGCCCTATTGAGAAGGCCAATATGCAATACAGTTTTGAATACATGTAACCTTGTGTAGGCCATTCTCATGTGATATTCATGTTTTCTCATGCATCACATTTACCGGTACATCTGGCTTACATAAAACATTTTCCTCATGTTTCAGTATAGCCTCGTCCTCCCAATAACATGAACAAAGACATGAAGAATGTGGACACAGCTGCAAATACGTACACATAATTTCTAAATGAAAACAACAAAAACATGCGCATGCGTTATGTATCTGTGTTCCTGTGACCAGGTTAGAGGACCTAATTTATCACAATATTTTCTTTATTATGTACACAGACAGTAGGCCTACGTGTGAAATGTACATAACTTTGTGCACAACTTTTTCACCGTGACGATTCAATGCAAACACAAAGTATTTTTTGGCACAGTTTTGTGCCCGGTCAAGTGCTTTTCAACCAGTGTAAACATTTGCTAAAAGTCCACAACACATGCTGCGTGTACGTGTGAATTCAGCAGGAACCAAGTTGTGGAAGCTAAAACGACATCATTTTGTGCACAGGAGAAGGAAAACTGCGTTAATTCATTACAGCAATTTAGTACCTTTCAATCTAAAAGTTGAAGATCGTAGAAATGAATTTTTTGAATTGTAGTAAAAACATGTAAATTTTAGTAACCCTGGAAAAATTACACTTTTTCAGATGCAGATTTCTCAAAATTGGGGAGACATGTTGAAATTGTTTTCAGATATATTCCTAAACTATACCCTTTGGTACATTGTGAAAACGGCCTGGAAAATAAAGCCTAAATTGAGAAATGGCGGCCAATTACAGAAAAGTGGTCAAAAACCAGTTTGTCCACGCACATGTGAAATAACATGGTCATCTGTATTGCAGTTTTTTGTGCGTGCATGCAGTGCTATTGTTTTGACCGTGTCTCTTAGACTTGCATGTGGACAAACTGGTTTTTGACCAACATTCTGTAAATGCCTGCAATTAATTAATGAAGCCTTTATTTTCAATTCCGTTTTCACCATTTACCACCAAGATCTTGTTGAGGAATATCTGAAAACAATTTCTACAAGTCTCTGCAATTTTGAGAAATCTGCTTCTGAAAAAGTGTAAACTTTTTTTTGGGGGGGGGACCCACCCTATATCCTGCAATTACCCTGATGGACCAAAGTCTGATTCAGTTAACATGTACATGTATGCCAACAAAATTCCTCTGTAGCTAGGTCGACCCCAGGCCCCACAGACAATGGATTGAATGGTCAGTTCTGTTGAGCCTGGCTGTCTCACAGACCTTGAGTTAAAGGGAAAATACATGTACAACATTTGCAAACATCGAAAAATATAACTACCAAGTTTTTACGAAATACACAACAGGATGTTGGTAAATGGCAGTCTAAAGCATCCTGTAAAATTATGGCACCTGGTGTGAAGTTAGTTTCAAGAAAATGGTAATTTTGTATACATTTCCAACGGTGGTCGGCCGACCACCGTTGGAAAAACCTAACTATTTTTCAACTACTGCTCCAAATGTACCATTTTTTTTTAGTCCAAATTTTGTTTCCTATTGGTTGCATGTTCATGAATGGGGGCAGGCCAGCTAGACTGGTTTCCTTATCGTACAATTTTCCGGCATCTATAAATTAATCCATTTAATCTTCAGTGGAGTCAGGGAACCAGACTACTCGATATATTATACTAACCCCTCAAATAGTTCATTTCTGAAAATTAAAGCAAATGCCAATGATGTACATTCCCTTTAAGTTTGTGTGCACCCTTCTCTGGGATGGTCCCTTGTTGTTCACAAACCAACTGTCACATGTGACAGCCCTGTCCTTTATGTAAATTGGATGGAATAGTGTTCATTGAGAAGTAAAGCCCTATACATAATTGACATCCACCTCATAGTGGCAAAGCAGGTATTGTTCATGTACATGTATTGTAATTCTCCATGCATTACATATTTGTTATTTATGGCAATTGTAACAATGTTGTTATTCATTGTTTTGATCCGTACGCATGTGAGCGTGCAGTGACACGTCCTATAAGAATCCTAGCTGTGTTTACAATGTATAAAAAGTGTCCTTGGGTTGGCTCATTTGTGGCTTAATATAGATCGGTTTACAATGGAATGACACAATCCAGACTCATTGCCTCAGGTAATCCATGGCTAGTTAGAACTCGTGAATATTTGATGAGCTCGTGCATGCACAGCTCATGAATATGGATGAAGCCCCAGCCATACATTTTGCATTAAAAGTTCCCTCTCTTCTGCGATTACAGTATTCACCTTCATGAATAATTAATGCAACATGCATTCTTTTCTCTCCTCTCTTCCCTGGGAGTTAGGGCTCATGAATAATTGATGAGGACATGCAGCACATGAATATTTCTGAGGATTGGACATTTGGGTCCAAGCTCCTTTTTTCCATGGCAGTTAGAGCTCATGAATATGAGGCATGAATATTTATGAATACTGGACCGTTGAATCCCAGTTCTCCTCTCTGGCAGTTAGAGCTCATGAATAATTGATGAGACATGCAGGACATGAATATGAATGAGGGCTGGACACTTGAATCCCAGCTCCTCTCCTCCTTGGCTGTTAGAGCTCATGAATTATTGATGAGACATGCAGGACATGAATATGAATGATGGGGCTGGACACTTGAAACCCAGCTCCTGGCTTCCCTGGCAGTTAGAGCTCATGAATAATTGATGAGACATGCAGGACATGAATATGAATGAGGGCTGGACACTTGAAACCCAGCTCCTCGCTTCCCTGGCAGTTAGAGCTCATGAATAATTGATGAGACATGCAGGACATGAATATGAATGAGGGCTGGACACTTGAATCCCAGCTCCTCGCTTCCCAGGCATTTACAGCTCATGAATAATTGATGAGACATGCAGGACATGAATATGAATGAGGACTGGACACTTGAAACCCAGCTCCTCTCCTCCCTGGCAGTTAGATCCATGAATAATTGATGAGAGATGCAGGACATGAATATGAATAAGGGTTGGACAATTTAATTCCAGCTCCTTTCTTACCTGACGGCAGCTCAAGAATAATTGAGGACACAAAGTGTATGAATTTGAATGTATCCTGTGAATTTTTTCTGCCTGAAATTGTTTTGATGGAAAGAAAACAATCATTTACCTGTGTTAGTAACGGCATCCAGTTACGAAATCCAAGAAAAATTGTTCAACGATGTCTCTGTTATTTTCAACATGTATAGGGGCTATAGTATCTGCTGAGCTAAAACTTCAACCAGATTTTATGCACCCTTCTTTCGATTTTGAGCAATTTGGTCACTTCTTTAAAATGGGGGAAAAAGTGTACCAAAGGCAAGTGAGTGTTTTTCTTGGGGGGGGGGGGTGTTTGCAGCAAGGCCAGACACCCAAGGTTGATGACAATTCAATTACTGATCAACGTTCTTCGCCCTTCACAAACAGTGGAAGGAATTTCCTATTAAACTGGAATCACAATGCGCATGTAATGAGCTGAGCCACACAAGATGAAAATAGTGTCGGGTGGAATTCACTTATTGAAGCACAACTAATGCCCACACTGAAGCTCAGATTATTAAGTTGCCACAGAAATGTAGACATCTGGGTGTTACTGTTAGTGTTGTAAAGAACAGATTCAGTCGGACTGATATTCAAACACTACAGGCCTTGCCCTTACTTTTTTTCCTGGCTAGCCCACCGGGCTAGCTTCATGTACATGAAACTGCAGATTTTACCAGCCCGTGTATTTTTTTTGTTTTACAGTTTACAGAGGGCGCTGCTTAATACACACGGCTCCGCATACACTTTGTATCAGATGCTATCTTATCCCTGCACAAAAATCAATCCTCTTCCCCTGCCATGCCATTAACACAGGCTAGTCACCAACAGTCAGATCATATTTCAAGCAAGCACTGTGTCTAGTCAAATTCAGTCAACAGACAAAAACAGGCAAGTGGTAGGCACAGCTGGCTTATCAATCACCTACAGTCAAAGCACAGCTGTTACAAGTTACACAAACAGTCACAGCCAGTCAATCCTGCTTCATGTAGTCTAGGAGCTCTTAACTGTTGAAAACAGTCACTTGATTGATTTTGATTGAATGGACAACCTGGCACAGAATGTACGTTTGCATAGGAGGGCTCGAAATACGCATTGACAAAAACAACAGTGATATTTGTACTTAATTTGAGTTTGAAATAAACCACTTAGCCACCTTCACCCCCTTGGCCTCCTCCATCCCAGGTGTGACTCTGCATTCAGACTACAGGATCACACGACCCTGACATTTTGGGTGTGAGGTTGGCTTATCACCTGCCCATTACAGATCCAATCAAGTCGTCAACGTAGGACTGCGAAAAATGCTGATTAGGTGTCTAGCACAACAGCTGAGTTAGGCGTGGGCGACTAGTGAATTTCAATAGTCGCGGCGACTATCGATAATAAGTCTTATCTAGTCGACTAGTGTACATGTAGTAATATTGTTTAACCCTAAACCCCTAAACCCTAAACCCCTTGGCCCTTTTTTCTAGGACCCATACTCAATCCTCCAAAATCATCCAAAATTTTGTACTTACCGGTATGTTCAAATGATGGATACCCAGCGCCTCAATCCTTCAAAATCGTCATACAGTCCTGCTTCTCAAAATACATTCATCCTCAATCCTCCAAAAACCTCATGTGCTTCATCACCAGTCGTCCTCAATCCTCCAAAATCCTTGTGTTTCTCAAACACCATTCATTCGCAATCCTCCAAAATCCTCACGTTTCTCAAACACCATTCATCCTCAATCTTCCAAAATCCTCCATAACCCCAGAAGGAATTTAAGGTGGGTTAGGGTTAATCATCCAAAACCCTAACCCACCTCAATCCTCCAAAACCCTCATTACGGTGTTGGAGGATTCTTGAGGTTTGACATGTTTGAGGATGAATGGTGTTTGAGAAAAACGATGATTTTGGAGGATTGAGGATGAATGTTGCTTTAAGTGCCACATGATGATTTTGGAGGATTGAGGATGAATTGTGTTTGAAGATGAGGATGATTTTGGAGGATTGAGGATGAATGCATTTTGAGGCAGGACTGTCTGATGATTTTGAAGGATTGAGGCGTTGGTTATCCTTCATTTGAACATGAGTGCAAAAATTTGAGATGAGGAGGATATTGGAGGATTGACGATGAATGCATACAATTTAGAAACAGGACTGTCTGACGATTTTGAAGGATTGAGGCGTTGTTGCAAAAATTATGAAAATTTTTGAAGGATTGAGGATGGTTCTTAGCAAAAAGGGCATGGGGGTTAGGGTTAAAACCGCTGAACGCTGGTAGTACAAACTAACACGTGTCTGCCCTTACATTATATGAATCTGGGGACGTACCGGTATGGTGTCCCACACAGCTTTCAGTTTCACGTTGGTGGAGTTGAATACATTTTTTTAACGGATCATGTAAACAAGTGCGATATATTCAGGACAGCTCCAAATTGAATACTCAATTATTTGAAACTGCACTGGTTATGCAGTGGATTCGTCAATCAGTACATTGATTGAGTCATCCAGGCTGGATTTACAATGTGAATTGCCTGGTGAGAGGGTATTATGCGATGCGAGATGGGGGAGACGATGAGCAGGGGAGGAAAGTCACCAGACAGACTGGCACAGTCTTAAGCCGTGTCCGAATTTCATGGCTACGGCTTGAAATTACACACGAGTCAATGGTAGCGGCTGCAGCCACTTGAGGTAGACTCATGTGTAATATGCCGTAGCCAAGTATCGTAATTTGGACACGGCCTTATTGAGTATTGCAGGAGAGAGTCCACGGCTCGATCAAAGGAACCTAACTGATGACCAAGATCCTATCTGATAAATACTGCACTGGGCTTTACAATGTATTTAAAGCTACAGTCCATCATTTGCAGCTATCCAAAAAGTAACTGGCTTAATTATTGTTGAAAAACATACTTGGTTGAAAGATAGTAAGGGGACTAACTCCCTGTGAAATTATTCTTTCTGGCATGCTGTCATTTTGAAAAAATCAAGATGCATCATTACAAAGTTGGTTTTTTTTATTCAACGAAGCGCGCGCAAGCGTTGATGCAAAACACATGCTCGCGCGGTTGCTATAAATTGTCAGTTCAGTGCGCGACATCGCGAAGCTGCAATCGGCTGAATGAGAACATGTCTCGGACGTTGAATTCAGACCTAATCCAGCAACTTTTGATTTGAAATCGAGATCCTAGAAAGTCGTTTTTCTCGAAATATACAGCTGAAGCTGAGCTGAAACTTCATCAGGTTAGTTGTTCAGTACTCTTCTTTAGATTTTAAGCACTTTTGTTGCTTCAAACGAACAAAATGCACCAATTACAAATGTCCTGAAATGCATTTAGGAGACGAAAGAATCCCCCTAAACCACAAAGATGACAATTCTACCTCGTGATAACAAAAACCTTGCGATGAAAAACCTACCTTAAAAGTCATAAACCTTTATGAAAAACTGTAATTGTAGCAGGAAATTTGAACGCCGAGCCGTGATATTGGATGTCAGCCTTAATTCAGCAATCATTTACTCACAAATTCAATAGTATAAAATTGAAAAACTTTGGATCAATGATAAAAAAAAGGATAATGAAGAAGTAACCAAAAATAAGACATGTAGATCAGATACAATGCTCGATAGTGAAATACTAGACTGGTCAGTTATAAAGATTTTATTTCTTAGTCTTCGCTACTCATATTGAATTGCAATTTTGTCTTTGTGAACAACGGCAAGATTGATATTGAAAGCAAGGCTCATTTCTGATACTGTCTGTCACGGATCCTATTTCTCCAAGCAGCAATGAAAGATATCAATTTTTTGCAGGCAGTACGATTCAGGAACGGGCTGGGTTTGAAGCCTGGGGGATTTAATAAAGTCAAACATGTACATTGTATCGAATGCAGTTAGATTTTATCTTGATCACCTGATCACAGTAGCCCCTGATTGTTTTTCCTCTGTCTTTTCCATCCCCCGTTTCTCCACCCCCCCCTAAAAAAGAGTCAGTATTCAATAGAACTCGCATCATAATTACATGTAAATAGTACTTTTTTTGCTTTTGTGAGAATGTGGTTAAAACTACTCACGAGTACTCGACTTCGAGTTGAAAAATTCACAACTCGCCCAGCACCCGATTTCATGAAACTCATCTTAACTTACGATGCATCGCAGCGCTGCAACGCGTTGTATCCCTACGAAGCGTCGCAGCTGCGTTGCGTCCTGCGATCCATTTCACGAAACAATTTGTAAGTGCGATACGTCGTAGGTGTATTTATAGCACAACTCGGTGACTGTTTTATGTATTTATTCAGCGTACAGTAAATAGTCGTCTGATATTCAACAAAGAGTCATCGGATCTCCTCTTGAAAAGTTTTTAAAATGTAAAACAAAATGGCGGGTGTGTGACGCAATTTTAAAGGAAAACAAGCTCTCAGTGGACTGTATAGCTACTTTAAAATTTCAACTGCATTTTTCCAGGCTAATTCATAATTATTCAGTGCATTTGCTATTTACAAATTTACACACATTGTTTCGGTATTATATTCTCGTTTATGTAATTTTATGGCATAAAACTGGCTACGAAAAGGACTCTTCTTATTTTGCGATGACCACAAGACACATCGTAACTTGCGACGTGTTTTAAGCCGTTATCAACATGATCAAGGAACTTACGACGCGTTCGCAAGTTTCATAAAACGGATCATACATTACATGTCATAACTCGGTTTGCAACGCGTCGCAGCGCTTCGTGAAATTAGGTGCAGGCCTCGTATTTACATGTAATAGATTTTTCAAGTTTCCGAGCATTTTTCTCAAACATGTACTAAACTTCACACAAAAGTCATGGCCCTGAATAGTTCTTTTCTTTCTGAGAAAAACCTCCGAAATTTTGGGTCTGAAAATCGTCTTTGCATAAACATGGCACATGTACTTTTGTACTACATGTATTATTGAAAGGAAAATGTTTCAGGCATGTAACTTTCCTCGGATCCGCTGATTTCCTCGTTTTTTAATTTTTCATGACTGCCAATACAAATTGAAAAATACTTTACAAAGTCTTGCGGGGTTTGGAATTTCCTCGTTTTTTTCTAAATTCATGTACCGTATGTTAGGCACACATTCATGTAAAATTTATGAGCGAATGCACATAACTCCCGCGGCCAGGCTCATGTTCAACGACAGTTAGGCCCCGACGTCCTAATGTATTCCATTAATGATTGATGCACATTGTGCATAATGCATGCGCCAAGACTGTCCGACCCGTTCTTTTGAATTCACCAAATAAATACACTTGAACGGACATGGTTTATTAAAGAGCAGATTTCGCGGCAGTGAGGCAAAGTTACATAAATTCATGTTTGAATGCAGATTAAAATCTATACTCAGTTAAATAAATCATGAGAATTATAGCACAGATGTTGCAGACTTCAAAAAGTAAGTGTTTTTCACACAGTTTGCATGTAGACTCGACTGTCGCGTCGTCAGACAGTTTGTCCCTCAACACCGCTACCAAGTTTTATAACACTGTACTGGGTTTTGAACATGTACAAATAAAATGTTGCTTTAATATTTATATTCCATGTGGAGAAGAAAGAAATATGTGGCCTACATTTTTTAAAAAGAATAATTAACCTTAACCCCTTGGGCTCTTTTACAAGAAAGAATCCTGAATCTGCCAAAATCCATCAATTTTGCCTTGCAAAAAAATGTTGGTGGCCGGTGTGTCCATCAGAAACCACCAGTTAGCCGGGAGTAAATCTGTTGAGATCCTGAATCCACCAAAGTCCCCCAACTGCTCAATATAGAGGTATCCCGAATCCATCAAAATCCTGCTGTACCGCTAGGCTTTATGTCCTGAATCCATCAAAATCCCCCAACTTTTGCAATATGGAGGTATCCTGAATCCATCGAAATTCCCCGAAACAGGGGTGTGGATTTTGATAGATTCAGGTACCGGTACATGTACGTGTACGTTAGGGTTAAAAAATGTTTGTGTGTACATTTAGGTTGACAGTGAGACAGTAAAAAGTTTAGTGTATCCTTGTTTAAAGCTATAGTCCATCATTTGCAGCCATCCGAAAAGTCACTGGCGTAATTATTGTTGAAAAACATACTTAGTTGAAAGATAGTAAGGGAACTAAACTCCCTGTGAAATTATTCTTTCTGGGAAGCTGTCATTTTGAAGTAATCAACGAAAGAAGGCATTTCCAACGGTGATTCTTAAGAAGCACCGTAGGAAAATTTAAATTAGTAGTTCGTTTTATTATTCAGCGCAGCGCGCGCAAGTATTGGAACGACGCACACGCGCGCGCGGTTGTTATAATTCGTCGGATCAGTGCGCGACGTCGCGTACAGCTGCAATTCAAAACATGATTCAGTAACTTTTGATTTGAAGTTGAGATCTTAGAATGCTGGTTTTTCTCGGAATGTACAGCTGAAGCTAAGCTGAAACTTTATCAGGTTAGTTGCTTAGTATCCTTTATTACATTTTGAACTCTTTTGTTGATTCAAACGAAAAAAATGCACAAATTACAAATGATGGACTATAGCTTTAAAGGTAGGGTACATGTACAAAATGTATATCATTTGCAGCTATCCAAAAAGTAACCGACGAAATTATTGTTGGAAAGCGTAGATGATTATGGCACTTAACTCCCTGTGAAATTATTCTTTCTGGCATGTTGTCATTTTGAAGAAAACAATAAAAGAAGGTCATTTCCAAAGATGCATCTAAAGACGCATTTTGGAAATTTCTGTTAGTGGTTAGTGATTCAGTGAATGCAAGAATTGACACGACACACATGCTCGCGCAGTTGCTATCATTCGTCGGTTGCTATCATTCGTCGGTTCAGTGCGTGTCGTCGCGTAGCAGCAATTGGCCGAATGACGACACGTCCAGGACGCTGATTTCGGGTGCAATTCAAAACATGACTCGGCAACTTTTGAATTGAAATCGAGATCCTAGAATATTGTTTTCTCTGATTATACAGCATTCACTTAGCTAAAACTTCATCAAAGACAAATGATATACTCTGCCCAATAATAATGTTGTTCAACTCAAGGAAAAAAATGTGTTTTCCCTTTATACATGTAGGCCGTGTTTGCATTCTTCCACTTTTGTAAACACGTTCGCCTGTAATCCACAGTGCCCAGACGATTCTGACACCCCTGCGGTTTCTCTCTCTTTTCTGTTTTCATTCTGGCAACTGACCTTTTCAAAAATGCAGTCGATTAACCACATTGGGGGATAGTTTTGGAAAACAGTCCCAGAACAAGTTTGTACATGTTTTGTTCTCATTGGCTGCACATTTTGAGGGATTCTATAAAAGGGAATTTGTCTTAGAAATTTTCTGTTTTTACGTTAATACTCAGGTTCTTGATCACAAATGTGGTAAGAAAAGAGATCAGCAGGGCACCAGTTACAAGCGGTGTCCATATCTATCCTATGGCATTTTTGGCTGGTAACCAATTTTGCTCAGGAAATGTCTGTGCTAAGTGGCGACATGACGCTTGAACATAATTTACACCGTCGCGAAATTTACATTTAGTCATGGAAATGTTCACAACAGTGCAAAAAAGTTACATGAAAAAAATCACGATGTCGCCAAAATATTTGATGACATTAACACACCCCGTATGCCAATGGCGCTGTAGGTTTTTTCCATCAGCCTGATCATGATGAGCAGTGGCGTGTTGGCCAAGTCCCTCAACATTTCCCGTGGGCGTGATCGCATCACGATACCTGCAGACAGTGGATATAGACAGACGAACCTAATGATGCTTTATGCATCCACAGAAAAAGGAGGCCACACTTTAGGCCTCACTGTCGCAATGAGGGTTTCTCTTCCTCGAGTTTTGAGTTCACTTTTTGAGTTAAAGGTTGACTTTTCGAGTTTTGGATGGAATTTCCAAGTTTGGGGTGAACTTTTCTAGTTTTGGGTTGAATTTCCAAGTATGGGGTTAATTTTTCTAGTTTTGGGTTGACTTTTTGAGTTTTGGGTTTCGAGTTTCAAGTTGAGTTTTCAAACCTTAGGAATTGAGTTGAATTGTCAAGTTTTGAGTTGACTTTTCTAGTTTTGAGTTGTCTCTTCGAGTTTCGAGTTGACTTTTCGTGCTTTGATTTTTGAGTTGACTTTTAGTTTCGAGTGGATCTTTGAGTTTTGAGTTGACTTTTGAGTTTCGAGTTCACTTTTTAAGTTTCATGTTCACTTATAAAGTTTCGTGTTAACTTTTCGTGCTTCAAGTTTTGAGTTTGAGTTGACTTTTCCAGTTTCAATTTGGCTTGAGTTTGAGTTGAATTTTCGAATTTAGAGTTGAATTTTCGAGTTTTTGAAGTGACTTTTTGAGCTTCGAGTATTGAATTGAATTTTCGAGTGTTGGGTTATGCCAATGGCGCTGTAGGTTTTTTCCATCGCCTGATCATGATGAGCAGTGGCATGTTGTCCAAGTCCCTCAACATTTGCTGTGGGCGTGATCGCATCATGATACCTGCAGACAGTGGATTTAGACAGACGAACCTAATGATGCTTTATGCATCCACGGAATAAGGAGGCCACACTGTAGGTGTCACTGTCCCAATGAGGGTTTCTCTTCCTCGAGTTTTGAGTTCAATTTTTGAGTTAAAGGTTGACTTTTCGAGTTTTGGGCGGAATTTTCAAGTTTGGGGTGAACTTTTCTAGTTTTGGGTTGAATTTCCAAGTATGGGGTTAATTTTTCTAGTTTCGGGTTGACTTTTTGAGTTTCGGGTTTTGAGTTTCCATTTGAGTTTTCAAGCCTTGGGTTTTGAGTTGAATTGTCGAGTTTTTAGTTGACTTTTCTAGTTTTTAGTAGTCTCTTTCGAGTTTTGAGTGGACCTTTCGAGTTTTGAGTTGACTTTTAGAGTTTGAGTTGACTTTTCCTGTTTCAAGTTGGCTTTCTGAGTTTGAGTCAAAATTTTGAGTTTAGAGTTGACTTTTTCTATTTTGAGATGACTTTTTGAGTTTTGAGTTTTGGGTTAACTTTTCGAGTTTTCACTTCAGTGAACTTCAAGTTTTGAGTGGACTTTTTGAGTTTGAAGTTGATTTTTCGAGTTTAAACTCTGTTGCAACAAGTGCCCAATTTAACAGTGCTCCTTTTCCTCAGAAAATGTTAGCACTCAAAAAAGCTGGTTACATTTGTCACAGCGAAAATCCAACTCCTGTCCTCACTTAGAAAAGGATGTGTCACATACAATGTACATACATGTGTGTCCTCGATGTTCATATACGCACACACACACTTGTAATACATGTGTGTAGTGGACACGTACGTGTACATGTACACTGAACAGCATTTGAAGAAAATCGACTCTGGACACATAAAACTTCTTCCCAGCTATCAAACAGTATTTGTGTCATAATGGAATGTTTGATTCTCCGGGCATGGGTGACCTTTTCATGTAATCAGTGTTAATAGTCCAGCCCCCCCCCCCCTTATCACCCACTGAAATGTCAATTGTTGACAACTCTCTCTGGACAAAGATCATGAGCGTTTGACATGTAGCAGTGTCCATTATAAACACACGTAAATCAATAGACTATTACACGCTTGAATTAATATAACTTCCTGGTAGAACTATATAGTGGTGTTCCCTAACGTGGCGCACTTCGACGTTTCCCTTGATTTTCCTCATGCAGTGTTGCCAAACCTCTTTGTTGACAAGCTTCAAATTCATTCAGTTAAAAACTGTTTTTTTTTTCCTGAATAATCCATGCTGTTGAACCTTTGAACAATTTCAGTGTCATGAAATTTAGTCAGAAATTCAAAATCGGTGCCGTCTGGAAATTTGGCACAAATATCGGACAACAAATATCGGAAAATCCCACGTTAACATTTAAGAATTTCTTTAAAGTTGATAAATTGTGATAAATTGTTATTATCTCCACTCACGTACCCAACGACAAGTTTGTCCCAAAAATTATTTTCTTATTTTTGGGCACATTTTAAAAGGGTTAATTGTGCACACTTTCAAAATACAAGCGGAAAATCATGCCAAAATAGAAATTAAGTCAACATGCAAAAGCAGGTGAGTGGTAGGCACAGCTGGCTTATCAATCCCCTACAGTCAAAGCAAAGCTTCATCAAGTTACATAAACAGTCACAGCCAGTCAATCCTGCTTTATGTAGGCTGGGAGCTCTGAACTGTTGAAAACAGTCACTTGATTGAAAGGACAACTTTGCACAGAATGTATATGTTTGCATAGGAGGGTTTTAAATAATCTTGCCAGTTTTCTTTGTTCAACTGACAATTGACTTCCATAATCATATTTTAAATGTTTGTTTGTATTTTTGGATTGTTTTTGACTTCAGGTCACGCAGCGAGATGTGCCCGGTATCGACGTGGCCTATCTGGCCATGGACACAGAGGAAGGCGTGGAAGTGGTCTGGAACGAAGTGCAATTTTCGGCTCGGAGAGTCTTCAAAGAACAAGAGGTAGATTCATAACAGTCCGAGTCATTCCCCATCCTTTAACCCTCCTGCTATTTAAGCAGTCACAGACAGTCAAAATTCACTTCCACTTCCCCTGCTATACTTTTAACAAAGGCTAGTCACCAGCAGTCAGATCATATGTCGAGCAAGCACTGTGACTAATCAAACTGGGTCAACAGACAAAGCAGGCAAGTTGTGGTCACAGCTGGTTTATCACTCACCCGGAGTCAAAGCATAGCTGTATCAAGTTACTTCAACAGTCCCAGCCAGTCAATCCTGCTGTATGTAGGCTGGGAATTCTTAACTTGTTTAACTGAAAGGACTACTTGGCACAGAATGTATATTTGCATAGGAGGGTTAATGATGTCAAATCACAGCCGTCACTGGCAACAAAATGTCTGACAAATGTCTTTTATGTAAAAATGACAAACAGGACTGGGACATTTATAGGGCATTTGGGGACCTACTTATTGCGTACATGCGAAGTGGGGGTTCCATTGCAACAGTGTGGTAGTAATGCAGCTTTTTTTTTCGGGGAGGGGGGGTTAGCTTATATTTTTTATAAGAGAAAATGGTAATACCTTCTGCAAATCTGCTAAAAAGTAGCTGAAATAAACTGATGTCATTAAATCCACTGTGCGTTGATGACGTTAGTTGAATATCAAAAAATTGGCTGATTATTAGTATCAGACTCCAAAAATAGCATCACAGAAACGATAGCATCCATTTGCATTTGCGGCACCAAAACGAACAGCTGTCGGGTTTAAGTTGTTGCACAGGAAACCATACAGTTGATTCATTGCTCAATTGTCGAGTGTTTCAAACGGCCAGACATTTTGGGGATTATTTTTTCGGAGGAAATTCATTTTAAGAGAAAAGTCAACATGTGTTGGCATATGTATGGAGGTGACAACCTGTCCGAATGCTATTAGTACTTTGTCGATAATGGACGTATCCTGAGTCATGTTTAAAAATGAATAACATGCACATGTGCACATTATCATGAATTCTTCCAGTGGAGAGATTTTGACATGACAGGATGTTGGTAATGTTCATTTTCGCCATCAGGTGGTATCCGGGGGAAAAAAATGACGTGTTGTATAACTATAAAGGCGTATAGAACCATTTGCCTTTCATGAATTTTGTTTATTTCCAATAATAACACTGTTTAACCCTAACCCCTGGGTATATTTACTAGAAAGTATCCTGAATCCGCCAAAATCCATCAATTTTGCCATGCAACAAACATTTGGTGGCCAGTGAGTCCAGCAGAGTCCACCATTTAGTCGGGAGTAAATCTGTTGAGATCCTGAATCCATCAAAATCCCCCAATTGCTCAATATGGAGGTATCCTGAATCTATCAAAATGCTGCAGTACCGCTAGGCTTCATGTCCTGAATCCATCAAAATCCCCCAACTTATTCAATATGGAGGTATCCTGAATCCGCCGAAATCCCCCGAAACAGGGGTGTGGATTTTGATGGATTCAGGTACTTTAGGGTTAAAATTTCAAAGAAGAATGATCAAAACCTGAGCTGAAACTTCAACATTTTCTTTGAAATTTTAAACAGTGTTATTATCGAGAAAACTGTGAAACGCCACACACAACCTTTTGATCATGAAACACAATTTTGCCAACAATTTTGACTAAATATTGATGGAGTATGATGGACTTGGGCCTGGAGGCCTAAAGCAAAGCATGCATTGGAAGCAGTATTATTGATGGATTTTGGCAGACTTGGTCCACTACTTAGTAAAAGACAGTGGGGTTAATTTAGGGTTAATGTTTAGCTCGGCAAAATTTTCCCACCCCCCCCCAAAAAAATGGGTATGGCTGATGGCTTCATTGCTGTCACAAAGTTATCTCTTTCACCTCAATGCGGTCAGAAATTAGGTCGAGTTTCTACTTCATTTGATGATCCATTCTTTTGTGTATTACTGAGAAAAAAAACCTTCACCCATTTTTTTTTCTCCTGGACAAAGAACAAAGAACCGCAAAGTTCACTGAACATTCACGTTTGCTTTAAAACATCAGACGACATGTACCTCTACTACATGCACATGTCCGTAACAACGGAAGCCACCTAAGTCAATTACCACTGAATGAGTTTTAAGCTCTGAGACCTTTTGTCCGAGAATAATAAGCAAAGTCTGTCGCTGCTGCGGCCGACAATCGTCTGTTTGCACAGGAGATTGTAAAAAGGCGGGAACTACTTATCGGAAACCCGGCAGTTGGTGTCCATGTTCATAATTATAGAAGACAAAAAGATAAATAAAGATAAAAGGTTTGTTCAAAAATATCACGCTATTGTCACATGTACATGTAACTGGTTCAATCTGGAGCTGCTCTTACGTTTCTTCTGTTTTTGAATGTGATTGAGTTGCTCCGTTCTGGTTCCAATTTCGTTGATTCAGGCACACACTTTAGCTGTGCACGCATACTGGAATCTGTATCCTTCTGGAGTCATTTCTCTGTTCTCGTGTACTAAAGTTTTCAAGTTTGAAAGTGTTCTTTCAAAATTATGCTCCTTTTTTAACCAGAATTAATTTCCTGGGCTGAAACTCGGACTTAATATCCCTTACATAAAATACTTCAATTTGCGACAGGTCGACACACCTTGGAAATTCCTAGTTTTTGAGTGAAATCCATATATCTATTTCGTGATAACCTTGTGGAGACGTATTCACCTATAGAAATTGCTCCGTGAAGACGTATTCAATCTTTTGTTCCCTATTGTGCTCATGTCTTTACAGGGTACCGCATACTAGATCACTATAAAATTTTACTTAGTTAATAACGGTTACCGGCTGAAACGTCATGCAGTGCATATTGGCTGTGACTGGTGCTCTGTTCATGTTTACTTGGCAAGCAAAAGTGCTAATATTAATTTATTTTTTTAATTTTTCATTTATTTTTTTTGGCGTAGGATCTGGGCCATCGTATAGAGACATAAACTTGTGACTGATGTATCACAAGTGTGAACAAAATAATATTCAATGAAAAAAAAATATCGAAATTCCAACTTGTTATTTTCGCAAACATCAAAAGTGGTGCTGGGTTAGTTCCTGATGCAGAGATAAACAAAGAGTTGTTTTCCTTGCAGATTGTTATTTTCACGTTCGTCCTACTTTGGCACCAATACATGTACATGGACATTTTTAGACTGATATATCGCAAGTGTGAACAAAATAATATTCAATGAAAAAAAAAATGGAAATTCCAACTTGTTATTTTCGCAAACATCAAAAGTGGTGCTGGGTTAGTTCCTGATGCAGAGAAAAACAAAGAGTTGTTTTCCTTGCAGATTGTTATTTTCACGTTCGGCCTGCTTTGGCACCAATACATGTACATGGACATTCTGTGCGTTTGAAAATGGAGTACTTTTAGTTTTTACATTTGCCAGTGTAAAAAGAAATTTGTACGCATAGAAAATTTAACATTTAAAAAAAGGGGGGGGGGGGACCTAGGCCGGTATGACTAGTTTACTACCAATACTAAAAACATAGATAGTCGCGACTATTAATTTTTAAACAGTCTACTAGTTGTTATACCGTGACTAGTCGCGCCTATTGAATTTGGTCGCGACTATTGAAATTTACTAGTCATGCACAAAAATGTTGGTGTCCTGAGCCCATCAGAATCCACCAGTGATTCCATCAGAATCCACCAGTGTAGTACATAAACCTCGTACACACCAAACTTATAGCCAAGGTGTTAAACTGTTGAGATCCTAAATCCATCAAAGTCTCCAACTGCTCAATATGGAGGTATCCTGAATCCATCAAACTCCTGCAGTACCGCTAGGCTTACTGCCCTGAATCCATAAAAATTCCCAAACTTGTTCAATATGGAGGTATCCTTAATCCGCCGAAATCCTCCAAAAACAGGGGTATGGATTTTGATAGATTCAGGTACGTTAGGGTTAAGGTTGCAAAAGTTTTTTGTTCCTTGCGAACAAAATATTCCTTTGCCAAAAATAAGCAGCAAAGCTTTCTACATTGCTTAGTAACGGGGTCTCACTCCCACCTGTCAGTACGAACCAAAGTCCCCTCCTGATTAGCGGCAACAACATCAATTTCCTGAGTTGTCAGACGGAGGGTATACGGGCGGATTATCCGATTTCCCGTTCCCGTCATTACGAATCAGCCTCAGACGCCAAAGACAGACTCGTGACAGCACGCCTGTCCTTTCCCACCGACGGGGGGAGACGCGCTGACCCCGCGTGCCAGGGTTACCGCTAACTAGGACATTGATTTCCTGCAAAGTGTGTAGTGTTTCCTCTTTGGCAAGCTGGCCCTTAATTCGAACCCGCTCGGGGAAAGAAAACTTCCTCCATGATATTTTTTCCCCTGCTTTTTTTCGTGTGTGAACATATCCAGGTGCGTGTGGGATGCTTTAAAGGGACGGGCCGTCAACACCCTTTTCTTATTCCCCACCCTAATCTGGTCAATTTCTGGAACCGTTTTTTTTTTGGTCAAAGATCTGTCCAAGTTATCACGGTTGAATTTGCTGCCGATTTCTGAACCGATAAATCTTTAAGTTGTCTCCGAAGTTAATTGCAAATTTTATAACACAAGATCCACATGTGGCTCATTATACCAAGATGAAAATGGATATGCTGTGACAGTTAACGAACGTGCATCCTCACCACTTCCGCAGTACATAACAAATTTTACATAATTCCTAACCATGCACCAACTCATTTTACTGTTATTGTGCTGAATTGACCTATCGCGTTAGAATCGCGTCAACGCAGCTTGTGAATTATTGTCCAATCACATGATATACAAATGGACGCGGAACGCGCAAAATCTGAGACAAACATAACTTAGTGTACAAAAATCTCATCGGGTTGTCTAACGGGCGTGGCTAACTCGCAAACGGCGATAGGTCAATTGGACAATATCCACCGTATTCAATGTAAAAACTTGTTGACTGATGATAATACGGAATGAAAAAAAGAAGAATGTTCTGTTGTTGCCGTTCAGAGGCCCTTAACCCTCACCTTCCTCAATCCTTCAAAGTCCTCCGGGCAGATTTGGAGGATTTTGGAGGATTGAGGCTGAATGGTGTTGGAAAGAGGAGGATTTTGGAGGGTTGAGGCTGAATGCATTTTGCGAGGCAGGGCTGTTGGAGGGTTCTGGAGGATCGAGGATGGGCCTAGGGTATTACATGTAGGATCGACCCTAACCCACCTCAATCCTCTAAAATCCTCCTGGCGGTTTTGGAGGATTTTGGAGGATTGAGGATGAATGGTGTTTGAGAAACATGAGGATTTTGGAGGATTAACGATGAATGGTGTTGAAGCACATGAGGATTTTGGAGGATTAACGATGGATGGTGTTGAAGCACATGAGGATTTTGGAGGATTGAGAATGAATGGTGTTTGAAGAAGAGGAGGATTTTGGAGGATTGAGGCTGAATGCATTTTGAGAGGCAGGGCTGTTGGAGGATTTGAAGGATTGAGGCAGTGGGTATCCTTCATTTGAACATACGTGCACATTTTTGGAGGATTTTGCAGGATTGAGGATGGTCCCTAGCAAAAAGGGCCTGGGGTTAAGATTAATGTCGTCACTGATCTAAAAATGTGTCAACTTTCTAATTATGAGAAACGGTTTGTGTGTTCTGCATAAAAACCTCAAAACAATCGTGGACTGTAATTTTTTTCTTCTACAGTAATCATTTTTGGGGGTCAGTGTTCTAAATTTTTTGTTCAATTCAGTTTTCTGAATAATGCTACAGTTTGTGTTTATGAGGAAATCCCTTATTTTGGCTGGTGGCCAAAAAAGGTTTTTGCACTCTGGGGATCTTAACAATGAAAATTGACAACGGTTTTCAGTGACGGTATGCAAAAGTGTACATGTGTACAAATATGGTCGGCATAGACAGTTCATATGTGTAACTGTGCATCTAGGCAATTACATGCTTCACTTAACGCGCACTTTGACCACGAATCACTTATTACTGTATATACATGTACATACGTATATCCAAAATGGCAACCCATTTTGACAAAAGACCGTCAGAATTCCAGCTCTTGTTTGAACAAAATCCATTTACCAGGTGGATTTTCCCTGAAATCTACAGATACATGTACATATTTTTATTAAACAAGATTTGAAAAGGAATTATTTATATTGGAGTATGTAAAATATAAAAAACAAAGTGAAACAGATTTCTGCCATTACAAGAAAAACAATCATTTCTGTTTTTGTGGATGATCGACAAACCATATGGACAAAATTTGCACATAGGTTAAACATTGCTGACAGTGTTCAAAATCTCTACACTGATGGTTTGCAAAACTGGGGCTGAGTTCCAGCTGTGGATCCATGTTTTTTATTAAAGATATCATCGCATTCTGGTCTCTATCTTCGCTGGTACCCATTTATACTCCTGGGTGGAGAGAGGCAATCGTAGTAAAGTGTCTTGCCCAAGAACACAAGCACCATGTTTCCCCGTCAGGGTTCAAACCCACGAACCACGGCATGTGAGTCGAACACCATAAGCATTGGACCACAACTCCCCACATTTTGTTTGGCTTACTCATTTTTCTAAACTAAGCCAGAAATTGAGGCAAATCTGCAAAAGAGGCCAGGATTTCAAAAAGGTCTGGGACATGGTTGTGTGCACTTTTGTACCGGTACATGTATGGGTGTGCATGTTTGTGTAAATCGAGGACACACTTGTGTAGCATCATCGATGAATTGAGCACAGAAACCAAATTGAGGACGACCTCGATTAGAAAACATGTACAAAACCAATGAGATCTGTTGTAAACAAAGGAAAAGGGAAGAGGAACAATAGAAAATGCTTGATTTACACCAGAAACAAACATGTGTGTACTTTTTTTTTCAAGTGTATTACATGTTCCCCATCCCCCCCCCCCCAAAAAAAATAGAATACATCTTTCTTTTTTTTGCTGAATGCATAGGTAATCATCACTTAATCATCAATAATTTCTCCTTTTTTGGGTGTATGTAGACACGTTTGAAAAAAAACCTTGGACTTGTTGAACCATTCATTGTCTCTTGGGTACATGTACTTTGATGCATAGCACACGGTAGATATGACAGAAAATACATGTTGGGTAACTGTACTTAATTGTGTGTAGCTGTGAACATGATCGGCCATGCATCACATACACAGTGTGTATAAGGCATAACGTAAACAGATCAGCGAAGCATGACATGTTCGTTGGGATTTATGATCTATTAAACTTGAGTGCAGTACCTTGACATCACGTGGATTGCGTGGGGCTGAACGTGGAGTTGCGGGGAAGGGGAAGGTCCTTTGCCTGTTAAAGCTACAGTCAATCATTTGCAGCTATCCAAAAAGTAACTGACGTAATTATTGTTGAAAACTATACTCAGTTGAAAGATAGTAAGGGGACTAAACTCCCTGTGAAATTATTCTTTCTGGCATGCTGTCAGTTTGAAGAAATCAACGAAAGAAGGCTTTTCCAACGGTGCGTCTTAAGAAGCACCGTTGGAAATTTCTGTTAGTAGTTCGTTTTTTTATACGGTGAAGCACACACAAGCGTTGACACGACGCACCCGCGGTTACTTTAATTCATCGAATCAGTGCACGGCATCACGCCGGGGAATATGTCGGGTCAGGGAACCAGACTAGCTGGCTTGCGCCCGTTCACGGATGTGTAACTGATTGCAAACAAAATGTGGACTAACTAAATTTGGTAAATTGGGGGCAGTATTTGGGAAAAAAAGTCAGGTTTATTCCAACGATGGTCATCATTGGAAATTGATACAAAAATTATACTTTATTGGAAATGGCAGCACACCAGGTGCCATGATTTCACAGGATGCTTGAGACTATTATTCACTTACAGTCAAGTAAAGTATTTCAAAATAATTTGGTAGTTCGTTTTTTATGAGTGCAAATGTTGTATGTTACCTTTAACTTTCTCTTGACATGCACTTTCTTGAATTGACCTATCGTGTTAGAATCGCGTGAACGCAGCTTGTGAAATATTGTCCAATTACATGATATACAAATGGACGCGGAACGCGCAAAATCTGAGACAAATAAAATTTAGCGTACAAATTTTCTTTTGGGTTGTCTAAGGGGCGTGGCCAACTCGCAAACGGCGATAGGTCAATTCTGTAATGGCTTCACATTTAACATTTTCCAGTTCGTGATTTTTAACCCTGATGTTGTTTTTCCCCGTTCTTCTTATTTTTCAGGAGAAGATCCGAGTCAAGTTTGACAACCTGATACAGCTGGAGCATTGTAATATAGTCAAGTTTCACAAATACTGGGCAGACATCAGGACAGACGTCAAACCAAGGGTAGGTGGCTCCGGCTAGCAGTAACACGCATGTCAATAGGAAGTGGCTTCATAGCCACAGCCAAGCAGTTTGGAGGCAGCCTTAAGGCCAGGGTTGGCTGATTTAAATCACATTGATTTAAGTCACTGATTTAAATCGCGATTTAAATCAAATGATTTTTTTAAATAAAAATCACTGATTTAGATAACCTTCTAGTAAAATTCTTATTTTTGGCAAAATATTGTGATTAAGGGTCATTTTAATCATTTAAATTAACTGATTCCACTTTATTACAAAGTGTAAGATGTTTTAGCACATTCAAACACTCCTTCTTCGGCTTGGACTGAACGTATGTTTTGCATAATTACACTAAATCATTGTCTGAATCTATGTAGTCTAAATGTTTTTGTTTGAAGTTGAATTCTGATTCTTGTAGAATATCAAGAATTCAAGTTCAGTCAGCACACTCGCTTTTGCTTTAATCATTCCATGATCTGTTTACAATAATAATATGAATCAACTTTGCCGTTTTAGGCTTACCTAAACCATTTTAAGGTGATAGTATCATTCTTAACTTTTCTCCATAACTAACCGTTACACATTATTTATTTATACCTGCACAAACATATCTCAACGTTATCAATCAAGCCATGCACCTTTGGAGTGTCTTCAGTATACATTGTAAATACTGAATATCAATA
The DNA here is from genome assembly GCA_029964075.1 of Patiria pectinifera. Classification (NCBI taxonomy): domain Eukaryota; kingdom Metazoa; phylum Echinodermata; class Asteroidea; order Valvatida; family Asterinidae; genus Patiria; species Patiria pectinifera. Next base: position 13,364,984 of record CM057137.1, on the reverse strand, counting down.
TGTGCAAGGGTACATTAATGTATGTACCCTTGCACCAGTGAGGTTGACTACATGTATATGAAATCAAGTCATTTTTTTAAATCACTGATTCCATACCATTTTTTGAAAGGCATTTATCGTTGTTAATTGTAAATGTTTGTCTGGATATTTTCAAATACTGAATTGAGATGATGGGTATTATGGGAACCTGAACTCCTTGTTGATGGGTGTAATACAATTGCCTCTCTCCACCCAGGAGTATAAATGGGTACCTGTGAAGGTAGAGACCACAATGCGCTGATCACGAGCTGCTGCAGAAAAATGGCCGACCAGCATTGGAAAAACTGTTTTTTTTTATTTACCATACAATGTATTTAGTTAGTCAGCATGAATGGGTACAAGCCAGCTAGACTGGTTCCCTGCCCTTACAATTCCCGGATGTCTATAAATTGTTACGTTTCATCTTAAGTGGGGTCAGGGAACCAGACTGCAAGAACATGAATGTTTTTCTTGGTTTTTCCAGCATCTACGAACACAAAACTTCAAACAAGTCAGTTGTAACAATATTTGTGATAAAATACTAACCCCCCCAATTTTTTTTTCTTCGCAGGTAATTTTTATCACTGAATACATGTCCTCCGGTTCGCTACGGCAGTTTCTGAAACGCATCAAGAAAGACAAGCGGAACATCCAGGAGAAGTCCTGGAAACGCTGGTGTACGCAAATCCTGTCAGCATTAAGGTGAAGGGCAAAAACTAATGATTCAAATTTTTAAAAACATTTTATTCAGGAAAATAAACTGAAAAATTAAACATTCAATAGGCCGAATCAATAAACAGGCATGCAACTTTTCCTCGGATCCGGTGATTTCCTCGTTTTTTACTTCTCATGAATGCCATTACAAATTGAAAAATACTGTACAAAGTCTTGTGTGATTTGGAGTTTCCTCGTTTTTGTTTCTTAATTCTCAGTTGCATGCCTAAATAAAGAAATTTAAAAATTATTTAAATCTCAAGTCACAATAGTGACTGAAACAATTTTTTTTTAAACTGTTGGAAATTTTAAGTGTCCAGAAGTCAATTTAACAAATGTATTTTGTTTTATGGTGGGGGACCTTTTTTCCATTGCAAAAGTTCCAAGTCTCAATTGTAAGCAGGATTTTTTTAAAAAGATATACAGAACAATTACAAAACTGATCAGAAATCCTCCAATATACAAGAAGTCCCTTTTTAATTTGTGGGTTTTAAATATTGATGCTGATTTTTCCTTGTTATGTTAACAAAATGTGGTTTTCTGCAACCGTGATAATTGCCAAAATTTGTCATTATGTTTCTCAATTCCTTAAAGCCATCATTACACATTTACTATTTGCCTCGGTAATAGGCCATTATCATGTAGCAGCCATCTTTATTTCTTCCAATTCAAATCAACGTAACCAGAGTGAGGCTGGAAGGAAAAATAGTCTGGTTCCTTTTTGCACAAAAACATTATCATTCAGTGCTGTTATTGGATACAGGGAACATGACTGAAATGGTGGCAGCATGATAAAGGTCTATGGCCTCATGTTGTGGTCATCATGTTTTTCAAACCTACATGAAATCTGACCATATGTGTGTGCCCTTTTTCTGTGATAGTTATCTACACACGTGCGATCCTCCGATAATCCATGGCAACCTGACAACGGACACCATCTTTATCCAACACAACGGTCTGATCAAGATCGGTTCAGGTCAGTTCTTAAAATTAACCGTATTGACTATGCAAAGAATTGACTCCGTGCATGGACAGTAGAGGGCGCTGTGTGAACACTTTCAACAGCGCCATTGGAAGGGACACATGTGCACACTGATTGACTGTATGTATTTCCTGATTTAATAAACATCCTGACTTAATCCTGATTTAATAAAAAGAATCTTTGTACTTTTTTTGGTCTCGGTTCAGTTGCGCCCGATGCCATCCATAACCACGTGAAGACATACCGGGAAGAACAGAGGAACATGCATTATATCTCACCAGAGTATGGAGGTAGGTTACCAGCTAAGTTTCTGGTTTACTTTGATCGTTTCATGATATTGTAAAATATGAAATTGAGTCACAACGAACTACATTGTACATGTAGTTTCGATGAACTGTGTTAAAGGCATTCCTTTTGTCATTGTTCATTCCATGTTACTTACGATGTGCTTGTGATTGACTTGTGATTGACTCATAATGGGCTTGTGATTGACTTGTGATAGACTTGTTATTGACTTGTGATTGACTTGTGACTGACTTGTGATGGACTTGTGATTGACTTGTGGTTGATTTGTTATTAATTTATGATCAACTTGTTATTGACTTGTGATTGACTTACGATTGATTTGTTATTGACTTACAGTTGATTTGTTATCGACTTGTGATGGACTTGTGATTGTCTTGTGATTTGACTCGTGATTAAGTTGTGATAGACTTGTGATTGACTTGTAATTGAGTTGCGATTGACTTGCGATTGATTTGTTATTGACTTGTAATTGACTTACGATTGATTTGTTATTGACTTGTGATGGACTTGTGATTAAGTTGTGATAGAGTTGTGATAGACTTGTGAGTTACTTGTAATTGAGTTGCGATTGACTTACGATTGATTTGTTATTGACTTGTAATTGACTTGTAATTGACTTGTGATTCACTTGCGATGGACATGCGTTTGGCTTGTGATTTGCTTGCGATTGACCTGCAAGTGGCTTGTAATTGGCTTGTGATTGACTTGTGATTAACTTGTGATAGAGGTCACAGGCTCAGATTCCACTCTTTGATTACTCTGAACATTAATTACTGCAAGCTTGTTACTTCCAATCCAATTCATTTCTTTAATCCTTTGTTCTTCAGAGTCACAAGATCTTCTGACGACAGCGGTGGATATCTACGCCTTTGGTATCTGCGCCTTGGAGATGGCAGTGCTCGAAATCCAAACCAACGGCGACAACAAGCATATATCACGAGAAGCTATCGACAACGCAATAGACCAACTAGAAGACCCACTACAGAGGGTTGGTTAATCCTAGAAATAGCGAGCATTAGACTGTTTTGAAACCATTTTACACTGTGTACTGGGTCAATTTTTTGACTTTGCTTAATTAAAACCTTCCCTTTCTGGCTGACATATTCAACAAAGCCATCCCAGCAGTCAAAATCAATCAAGTGACTGTTTTTAACATTTCAGAGCTCCCCTTTTATCCCCTGGCTTTCAAGCCAGACAAGGGGATATTGCGATTGCGTATTCCTTTTGTGTGTCGGCGTGTGTGTTCCATTTGACTTAAAAGTTCAGTCATCAATCTCAACCAAACTTGAAAGGTGGTCTGTGGAGAGAAGGCCGACGACATCAAAAAAAATCCTTTCCAATATGGACATTTACGAGGTCTCTGGAGAGCTCAGCTCCAGTTGTATTACTAATGAATCTAACATAATGTCAGTAGCAGGTCTACATGTAGTCTTTGTGCAAGGGGAATGCACCAAGACTACATACATGTAGGCTGCATGGTGGCCTGTTTCTCACCCAAACTCTCCATTCAACCCAAACTCCCCATTCAAGTGAGAACTGGTACCTTCCGGCTGGACCATCAAGGCCGTCGCTGAAAATTATGCTTACTAACTTCCTGTACATGTATACAAACTGCCAGGATGCCGGGGGATCGCGCAAGTTTCACTTGCAGTATTTTTGCATCAGGCAGAATTGACTAGCTCTGAGTGTTTATGATATACCAGTAGCTTTGTCATGACTGTAAGAGTTTGACAAACCTGCTGTACTTCCCTTCCTTTTCTCTGGGTGCAGACCAGTAAATAGGCCCAGAATTGCCAACACAGGCCAAATCACGATTTGAATGCCCTCAATGTTTTGCTATGAGAGCATTTTGTGGGCCATGAACTTGAAGATTTCATAAAATTGTCGTAACTGAAATGTTGCATAATATGAAATGTTGCACAAATTACGTATAAATTATGGCGCAAGTGAACTTCTGCCATTTCGTAAAGTTTCGTGAAATTGGCTTCAGACCACGAGTCCATGTCACTCCACAAGATAATACTTATATTGTTGGTTTTTATGTTATTCTTGTCAGGATTTCATCCGTAAGTGCGTCGGTCCCGTCACCACCCGCCCCTCAGCCAGAGAGCTACTATTCCACAAGGTTCTCTTTGAGGTTCATTCCCTCAAACTCCTATCAGCGCACTGCTACGTCCAAAACGAAAGTAAGTGTTTTAAAGCTACAGTCCATCATTTGTAGCTATCCAAAAAGTAACTGACGTAATTATTGTTGAAAAACATACTTGGTTGAAAGATAGTAAGGGGACTAAACTCCCTGTGAAATTATTCTTTCTTGCATGCTGTCATTTTGAAGAAAACAATGAAAGAAGACAATTTCCAAAGATGTGTCAAGTGACACAGTTTTGGAAATTTCCGTTAGTAGTTCGTTTTTAATTTGGCGACGCAGTGAATGGGTGCGCAAGCGTTGACATGACTCACACACGTGCGTGGTTGCTATTAATCGGTTCACTGTGTGACATCGCGTAGTTGCAGTCGGCTGAATGAGAACGTGTCCCGGACGTTGATTTCAGGCACAATTCAAAACATGACTCGGCAACTTTTGAATTGAAATCGAGATCCCAGAATATTGTTTCTCAGAATATACAGCATTCACAGAGCCAAAACTTAATCAGGTTAGTTGTTAAGTACCCTTCTTTAGCTTTTTGGGCACTTTTGTTGCTTAAAAACCGGGAAAAAATGCACAAATGACAAACTATCTACTCTACCTTTGAGTCAGTTTTTTTGAACTGAGATACGATTTTCTAATTTTCTGTACCAGGACTGTGTCGTTCATTCTTCAAATTTTCTCAATTCTGTGTTTGACCTGAATTTTGCATACCATACTCAATTACTAATGAAAGCTCTGAAAATTTGAATTTATAAAATTTCACTTTTGAAATATAATTTCACCATCTGTAAGCGCAAGTTTTATTCTGAAAACATGGCGAAAGCATTTCCAATCAGGCAGTGTTTCGGATATGAAGCCATGTCCGAATTACTTGGCTGTGGCTTATAGTTATATATGTGTTAATGAAAGGGGCTTAAGCCACTACCCACATAGTGAGTAACCTTGATATTTGTATTTTGTAGCTGTATTAGACCATGCTGACAACACGCTGATTGAGAGACTATCACCAGACACAGTCATAGCCAGTGTAGTACATGATGGCCGGGAAGGCGTGCAATGGAGGTAAGCACATAACCATAGCCGCTCTGTGTGTGTCACGCTGTACATATACAGGGTTCCTTATGGGGTAGAAAACACAATAGAACAATAGACCCCTTAAGGATGTCTGGAGAATTTGTCAAGAAGTTACAATGATTCTGTTTGTACACAGCGTTGGGCGCTGTATGGGCACACATACTAAAATTTGTGTCCTTGTGGAGACATTTCTTTGTTCTCGTGTATAAAGTTTTCGAGTTTGAAAGTACAGTTTCAAAATGCTCTTATTTTAACCAGAATTAATTTCCTTGGCTCAAATTCGGACTTAATATCCCTTTTCTGAAACTTGACCATTTGCAACGGATCAACATACCTTGGAAATTCCTAGTTTTTGAGTAAAATCCATATATCTATTTCGTGAAAACCTTGTGGAGACGTATTCATCTATAGAAATTGCCCTGTCATGCCTGTGGAGACATATACAATCTTTTGTTCCCTATTGTGTGCATGTCTCCAGAGGGCATGGTGTATCAGATCTTGTGCACAAGTACCCCTTTGACGGCCGAAAATGGAGAGTTGGGAGAGACCTAGACTGGTTCCCGGTCCATCCACTGCGTATTTCGAATGATCCAAAGTTACTGGGGTTGGGAATAAGTCTGGGAGACCATCGTAAGATAAATTCAAATGTATTCGCGTGCCGAAGACGCCCGACGCTCACGCGAAGACGTTGTGGTTAATAGCTTTGGCACATTCAGGAAGTTTGCGTACTTTGCTTGCGAACCAGTACAGTTCAGAACGCACACACCGTGTGTCCCATCCACGGGCTCTCAAAAGTAGTAAAAAAAAGTGCCGTCTTTTGTTGGCGCATGGATTCCATAGGCAGTGTTTTGTTGAAGTTTGTAGATTTTTATTCCTGTAGGAAAATGTCCAGTTGGGCTTTCTAACAGCTTTTCATTGGACGATTCCTTTTTCTCTCTCTTTTTTGAAATACAGAGTTTCCCAGGTTCCAGCCCTCGAAATCGAGAAGTTCATCGAAGAAGTCAAGTGAGTTTTTAAATTTCTATTTATTAGTTTTTATCGCATGGCATGACATATTGGAGATCCAGTAGTGCTGTAAAACTTTAGTACATGAAGGACAAAGTTTTAAAGTTCTGAAAATTGTAGCTTTTGACAAATAAATGACTTAGTGTCATAATAATTGGAACCTGTAACAACGAGTTCTCTGGAGCGGGGTTTGGACCTGTGACCTCTGGATTGCCGGGCTGGTGCTCTATTAACTAAGCTATCCAATCCTTTGTTGGCAATTTCCCAATCTGTCAATAACTTACAGTAGCTTAAGAGTTAAAGGGCCCATGCAATGTAATTTTGTTAATACAATTCTTGAAAATGCACCTTTGTGACCCATTTAACCTTATTTTCAATTTTCATATTGCCATTTTCAAGGATATTTGGTGCCTCGTTGGTTTTTATGCTAATGTTAATTTCCATATTCATAAGCAAAATTGTGATGTCATTTCAGGCAGAAACCTCAATGTTACAGCTATTCCAGCATCAAAAGTTGCGAGAATTTTGGATATTTTGCTGTTGTAGATTTTCTTTTCTTTGTCAATTTGTGTCAGTTCTTTTTCCAGTTGTCTGGAAAAAGCATGGACTTTTCTTAACCCTAACCACCCCAGCTCCATCAAATCCATCCTCCCTTTTTCGTATTTTTTGAGGACTTAGTCGAAGAAGGCCGTGACTTTTAATTATTGGATGATGATGACTTGGCCCTAATGGCCTGAAGCAGTGCTAGGGGGTATCCGATTGAGATTTTAGCTTCCTGTGTACTGCTGATTGTGATAAAAGTGTAGCAGTATGAGCAAGTCCATGAATGTCAACCAGTGCTTCCAGATCACATTGTACAGTTATTTTTGGTGGCACAGTGATTGATGGATTGATTTTTGATGGATCGGTTGGTTTTGAAAGATGCTAGAGATGCTAGGGAGTTAAGGTTAAATGTCTTTTAGAAGTGCACTTTTCAATAAAAATTAACCGAAAAGGGATAACATATAGTTTTCATACGTTTAACAGGAGTAGAAAGTTACACAAACTATGTTCGTAAGAAAATTTCATTGCAAGAACCCTCTAATTTTTTTAATTTGACCCTGCAGAATCGGTGTCTATCCCCTAACGGCGTACGCGTTGCCGGAACCCCACCCAGCCAAGACGAGGCCAACGTCTCCTGAGACGGCGGAGTCAGTCAAGAGTACGACCCCAGAGCCGGTGGAGGTGGAGAGTAGGGCCATCGTGCTGATGCAGTGCGATATGAAGGAGGAGGAAGAAGGGAAACTCAAGGTGTGTATAGGATCCGTGCATGCAGGGTAGAGGGCGGTATGACTATTCGTGAAAGCTGTATAAGAGGTTCGCTCGTACCCCCCACCCTGCAAACAGGACACTGGGACAGGCAGATGAATTTTGGCTCTGATTGGATAGATTTTGAGTGACCTGTAACCTGCAAGTCATCACGGCCACCACCTTGCATAGCATTTGTGCGCATTGGCTAACTGCGGTCTTTAACAGCTGCAGCCAGATGCTTTATACATAGGTCATGATAAATTGCCCAGAATGCCACCCCCACTTCATTCACAAGATTCTGTGAAGCTCATCAGCGTGTCCCAGCACCCTGTTTGCAGGGCAGGGGGTACGAGTGAATATAAGAGGGAACCCTCAACCTTGCCCCCAGGGCTTACTCTATTTTCAACCTCGTTTCCAATAGTAACCCATGGGCGGGAAACTTGCTTCCTGTATCCTGATGCACTACCGCAGTAGCAAATAATGGATTTATATCGCGTACTTGGTGTTGTTATTTCCATTGTGTTTTAAATGTTTATGTTCACTTTCAATGTATTATCTCCACTCCTCCTGATAAACAATCCCCCTTTTCCATTTTGCGTATAATAATATGTTATGTGATAACTGCATATTGGATGGGTACGATTGTAACATTATAACTTTGAAGAAAAAAATATTGTTTTCGGATCTCGTGCTGCGATAAATTGATTCTGTTTTTACCCCCAGACACCGCATACAAAAACAAACGCTTATTTTAAAGCATGGACAACTCTGCCCGAGAATCAAATAAAATGGATCCCAAATTTGAAATTGGCTATCATGCATAGCAGTGTGATATGAAGTAGGAAAGCAAACTTGAAAAGCTTGGCTAGGTTTGGTGACGCCGCCAACGTATTGAATAGAACCAAACTTGAGCTATGATGCTATCATGCCAAGCTATCATGCCCCACATATTTTTGCTCTGTTCTGCTGATAGATTGATGATTACGTTTCAAGAAATCAGTCTTTTTTCTTCCTTTTTTTTTGCGTGCAGTTGGAGTTACTACTACGAATGGATGATAAGATGAACAGGCAGCTGAGTTGTGAGATAGGAGCAGGTAGGGTCACTTCAATTATCTGGTGTTAATTATTCCCCCTCCCTCCTTGAGCTTGGGTGACTAGTGCATAAAGCGCACGCCTCTCACCACTGTGGCCCGGGTTCGATTCCCGTCTCGGGTCATACGTGAGTACAGTTGTTCGTTGATTCTTGTGCCACGAGTGTAATTCTCCGGGTTCTCTGGTTTTCCTCCCTCCGAAAAAATCAACCTTCCGATCAAGAGTTGTAATGACTCAAGTCAATGACTCGACTTGAGTCTGACTCGAGTCACAATTTTTGGTGACTCGACTTGAGTCCCAACGGGTAACTGACTCAAATCAAATCTCAAATCTTCGTTTTGCTGAAAGAACGCACACTTTTTTTGGTGATCCGTGGACAGAAATTTAAAACGGTGGTTGTGTTTTAAATTCCGTAACTTGAAAAGTACATGAGTGATTTGAATGATTCTTGTACTAAACGAAAGCTTATGAGTTGGGCTTTCATATCCTAGATTTTGAAAGTGCTACATGCAGAATGTCACTAAAACAATGGTCCCGACATTTGGGTTTCAGTTTGTTTTTTACTCACCCTGTATAATCGGAAACAGTTTTGTTTATTGCAATTTGGTTTTGACATTATCAGTGTAAAGATTATTCCAGGCTGAAGCCAAATCTGAGATTAAACCGAAGTTTCATTTCTTGTTAACTGTTATCTTGTGTACGTCCAGCAGAAGCTGTCTATTGGGTACCATGCAGCATATTTTAAGCCTTTTGATCTGCATAATAAACTGGTGCCTTGTGTTCCTTTTCCATTCTGTTTTTTATTAGATGGTGTTCAAATATCAGTGACTCGAATTGACTCGATCATAAATTTGACTCGACTCGACCACACACTGTGACTCAACGCGACTCGACACGACCTTTCACCTAATGACTAGACTTGACTTGAGTCACTTCCTTGAAATGACTCGATTCGACTGGAGTCACAAAATTCATTTCATTTTTTGTGCTCCATTTTTAGACGACAGTCCATGGGGCCTTGCAAATGAACTCGTAGAATACGGCTTCATCAACGACGTGAGTATCTGGTCATTGCGCAGTGGTTGAGGGCGCTCTTGCATTAGGGCTGTTCATTTCCGAATAATTCAGTATTCAAATATTCAAAACTGTGTTTGACCGGATATTCGAATATTCAAAACTCGCCGATCAAGTTTACAACGCCAGGTGCAACTGCATGCCATGCCAGTAAACTGTTGCACGCAATGTGCACCGGTTAAATTTGTGTGCATCGATTGATGTTATAGGCCATTCGAATGCCTTGCAGTAATTATTTAAAAACTGTCAAGGGCTTTAGCTTGCTAAAAGGATGAGAAAAATGAACCAACGTTGACAGAAAAAAGTTGCCATCATCGTCGACAAGTAGTAGCATCTGACAATACAGTGCCACAACTTTTGTACGTGCATAGTTTGTTTCTTTCGAATATTTGAACTGGTAAAAAGCTATTCAAATATTCGGTTGATGATCGAGTATTCAAATATTCAGGAGGGCCCTATATTGCATATATTGCATAGTACTAGGGCCCAGTGTGGCACGCTTATTTTACAGGGGCGCAGTTTACATATCCTCTTAAGTTTTGTTTGAAAATATGCTTACTTAATCTTCCAAAAAGTTTAACATTTGGCGCTGTTACCTGGTAGAAACCTGTGTACGTTTATCTGGCCTGCTCCAGGCCCTGCCTTGCATTTTCTGCTGTAAAGTTTGCAATAAGTTAAAGTGGATAGCACTGTACTTAAGCTCTTCTCATTTTTTTTTCATTCTTTTCCTGGTAATTGATATATTGAATCCCATTCTCCACTTCCAAAAATTGTGCCGATTGCATTCCATCGTAAATATCTGGGATGTAGTCCAGTCCATCACAAGTCGTCCAGTCCCAATTTAACTCACAAGCTATTCAAATGAACTTTGACAAAGGCCTGTTGTGACTGGGCTTGTGGATTGACTTGTGATATACTTGTGACTGGACTTGCGGATTGACTTGTGACTGGACTTTTGATGGACTTGACTACATCCAAGTAAATATGCTCAAGAGGATTTAAGTGTGGTCTCCGTTGTTTTCCTTTCAGTGTGACCGAACGCGAGTCGCAGCCGTGATTGAGGAAAAACTCAACTTTCCAAGCAGCCAATCCTCCGCCATTCCCGTCTCCGTCAGCTAGTAGCAAGACACTCGCCACCGTCGACGTCACTTACACCCTGGGGTTGGCAGCCCACAGGTTTAATATCAATGCAATTTGGATCTTGTAAAATACCCGTCTGTATATTGTTTTAACTTGTCGCAGCGCAGAGAGGAATAACACGTTAAGCTTCTGTAAAACTTTTTTTGAAATCAACTCAAAGGAAGAAGTTTAAAAGTATTGCCTGTTTGCGAGTGATCTGCTCTGTGAATGTGAGTCTATTATTTGGCCAGTAAAGGAGCAGACATTGATTTTCTTTATTTGATGTAATTTTGCTTATTTTGTTCTACAAGAAAATTACATGTAATTATTGTAAATTATAACAAATTGGCTGTGTCTTTTCATACGATGGATTTTTTTGCGTGGGGGTGATGTAAATTCAATATTAAATTTTGACCTTCACCGACGTATAGACAAATCTGGCGGCAGCCATTTTTCTGTGGTGGTGCAAGGCTCGTGCCAATCGCACTCAGCACGCTTTCCGGGCTCCTTCGACCAATAGGAATACCAAAATGCGCACGCGCCTCAATGTTAAGAACGCGTACAGTATGCGCGTCAGCGTGACGCCGCCGCAATAAAAGCTTCTAATTCTGGTCGCCGGATTCCTGTATACTCTAGGGATAACACTGAGTGATTTTTCACACTTTCACTCGGGAGGTAACACACTGAAAATACAGTGTTTATACGTCGGTGAAGGGCAAAACCTAACATTGAAATTAGGTGTGGCTAACCGGTTCGCGTCGGAGGTTTTTATACACAGGCACGGCTGACGATTAAAACGTCAAGATTGCCTCGACTCGCCTCTGGGTGACGTCTAAACACGCTAATCCCTCGTGTCTTTTGTACACACACACAAAGTCTGTGAAGTCTGTGGAGGCGGACCGTGTGTTGATCTTGAATTGGCCGTTGTGCATGGCCTATTGTTGTACAATTTACGCTCCAGTGCACACCCCGGAGTATTGAAACATTATGAGGTTTCGGCGAGAAATATCGTACAAATACTGTTGAATGACTCTTGCGAATCAGTGTTTGTGGTGTTTGGCTCTATATCAGAAGTTGGCTGCAAAATTTTGCCTTTTGTGAAAATCGAAATTTTCAGCAAAAAAATCCCGACGCGAGGTGGTTAAGAAACTTTGGTTCAATCGGGAACATTCTCATTTTTTTTAAAGTTATACTCTGAAAAAACCTGTAATACTCAAACATGCACGTCCCAAGAATCAGATTTAGCACAAAAGACCAAATTATGTTTGAAGCAAACTTTGAGGATATATTTTTTCATATATCCAAAAAAAGCAGTTTTGAAAATGTGCAACTCAGTTTAAAAGAGGGCGCTTGAAATGAATAATATCAGACTTAAATTTTGAAACGTACTGTTACAAAAATGGAGACATTAAGAAATTTCTAAACAAGTTTGCACTTCGTGTGCATGGCCACTTTGTACGACCTTAACTCTTTCGCTACGGCGAGCCGCTGACAGCGGCACATACAAATTGTACAGGTCGTACGGAGAGCCGCTGGCAGCGGCTCGGTTGCGTCGCTATGAATAAACATGATGTCCCCATGACGTGGGCCATATCTACATAATTTATATCGTATAACCTCTGACCCTAGTTTGAGCCGCTGCCAGCGGCTCTCCGTCTGGCCGGGGTGCGCTTTTTGTTATTGTGAGCAGTTTGTTTACGGAGATACATTCAAAGATGGCGGCGCCCACATCGACGCTCGGCGGAATTTTCAGCTTTTAATTACGTCCAGTTGGGACGAAAAAGGTAAATTTAATTCCGTAGCGAAAGAGTTAAGTAAACTGCATTTTTTTTTCTGTACATGGAATGTGCTATCAAGCTTTGGACAAGTCGGCCTACTTGTCCATTTCTGCTTTGTGGCAATAAATAACTTAAGCATGTATTCTCTGTCGCATGTCTCTAAAAAGCAAGTAACGAAGAAGGACAATTTACTCACTTTATCAATCGTATGGTAACCAATTAATACTATTCCAAAATAAATGTGTATCCCACTTTTTCCTCCCTATAAACTTGCAACATATAGTGGACTTTAAAAAAAAAATTATAAGTATCGGAAAGTCAATTTTTATCCTTTCTCCACAAGGAAAGGATTTAACCTCAATTCAGAAACTCAAGAGAGTTGTAATGCTTATGTATTGTGCATGAATGGCATATACTTATGGTTATTCGGCCCTCCCGATACATTAGTTTGAGTCTCAAGCTTTAACACGCGCTACCTCTTCATTTAACCATAATTTTAATTGAACATGAAATCTCGAGTAGTTTTTAAGGCCATTTTATCATCTGCAATATACCTCGAAAAAAATTACTCGCCAAAACGTTATTTGAGGTCATTGTACACGTAGATCAGAAACCCAAAGGGGCATGACGGCCTGAAATCCCCGAAAATTTCATGTTTTGGATTGTTTACTTATCCGATTTCAAACATCTGGTTGAAAGGAAACTAACCTAATGTCTTACCGATCCCGAGAAAAGACAAAAATAACCCTGGTTGTTTACATCGGACACGACGGAGTACGCATACGTTTTTCCTGTCGTTTTCATTCAATGTACGATACACGTTTTGTGTGTCACATAACTTACACACAAGAGTAAAAATCGTTCTCAAAAATATACCGTAAAGCTGCAATCCTCCTTGTCCAAGATTTTTAAAAATATTTAAACATTGTGGAGTTTACCAAATTTGCGAAATCACTCTACGCAACACTGTGTTTCCAACACCGAATTGCACATTAATTGGTTCTTTTCTAAAAAAAATATATATATACACGTATATATTCTTCACTTGCTGTGACATAAATATTTAAGGTTAGGAATATTCAAGTTTCGATTTTGAGCGTTGTTACTCAAATCCCCCACCCCCCGAAAACAAAAAATCAAAATAAACTTCAAATGGTCTATTTGGCCTCTAAATAGTAACATTTGCCAATTATGCAAATAAAAAAAGTGACAATTTACTAGCTTCATTACCCCTAAACGTTACCCAAGAAATATTTATAAAAAAAACACTAGTATTTTTTTTTTAGCCAAAGACTGTAAAGACATGGAAGTAGAAACTCAGAAATGTTCAATTCTTTACGAAGCATGAAAACTGCTTATACTGCATTGTGATGCGTCCATGCTTAAATATTTATACTTGTAGATAAGTAAACTACGAAATGTTTAAAAACAGTACGTTGTAGCATGATATAGGCATTAATAAGTCGGTATGCCAAAAACGTAAAAAGGCTTAATGCTAGATATTGTTAAATTAGTGTAAATAGTAGAGAGTGATTGCGATCGGCTTTTAGTGTTAACAAGTTAGCTCAAACTCATATCGATATTTCGTTTCGAAAGAGTTGCTTGTAGAATACTTTTCCCTTTTTTTTGTAAGCCGTGTTTACTAAGTCTTCCGTCAAGTTGTACGAATTTTGCCTTTCTGTTTGAGCTTATTTTACTTAAAAAGTTCACCTTTTGATCGCTCATTGTTCTGCTTGTCAGCAGTTTTCATTTTTTGGAAACAACTCTCTCGTCAAACTGACAACAAGGTTCTGTCTACTTGACACTCATTGAAAAAATAGTGACCAAAATAAAGTAATTGGTTTTTTTTATACAGGGTCAGTAAAAAACACGAAACCCAAATGTCGGGACCATTGTTTTAGTGAAGTTTTGCCTGTAGCACTTCCAAATCTAGGATATGAAAGCCCAATTTATAAGCTTTTTTTTTTCAGTACAAGAATAATTCAAATCACTCATGTACTTTTCAAGTTACAGAATTTGAAACGCAACCTCCGTTTTAAAGTTCTGTCCACGGATAAAAAAAAAAAAAGTGAGCATTCTTTCAACAAAACGAAAACAATTCACACAAATCCCTGTGTGATTTGTTTTCGTTTTGGCTGACAGAACACTTACATTTTTGTGATCCGTGAACAGAACTTTAAAACGGTGCTTGTGTTTAAAAATCCGTAACCTGAAAATTACATGCGTGATTTGAATGATTCTTGTACTATTAAATAAAGCTTATGAATTGGGCTTTCATATCCTAATTTTGAAATTGCTACAGGCAGAACGTCACTAAAACAATGGTCCCGACATTTGGGTTTCAGGTTTTTTTTACTCACCCTGTAGTTAATAGTGACTATGAAAGGTGTCTAAAAGCATGTATTACTTGAAAAGTTACTAACAGTTTAAATTAGTCCCTTGCTCATAGTTTCACCATTTTGGGTTTGGTTGTAAACTTCCACGCTCCGGGCTCGTACATGTTGACATGCTTTCTGGACACAAACTCATCTTAACTGGTGACCAGAGAATTGCTTGACTGTGTAATTCAGTGAATACGGAGTACCAGTGCTGGGTTTTCAGAGACTACTCAGAAATGGCAACTTAAGCATTAACAAGAATCGGAGAGTAAATAATACTGAATTTTAAGCAGAAATGTCTGCCTTGCAAAGAAACGTTTCCCTCTGAAGTAATTTTTTGACAATTAACAACGGAGGAAAGAAGACGCTCATTTCCCAAGTTAATTCCATACTGAAAAACAAATTTAAAAACTCAAGTCTTCAAAAATCAATTCTTCAAAAATACATTTGTAATCCACCCCTTCCGTATTTTGAGGGTACAAAAGTTAACATTGCGTATCTTCTTCAGTCTCCTGACGATGACTAGAGCAGGCTAATCGAAACGTTGAGACCAAACTTATCTCACTCAGCCTCAGTAACGATAATTACGAGAAGTCCCACCGCCTTCCAAGCCACTTAGCGAAAGTAGATAATAAGCAGGACAAGTTCTTAACTAAGCAGGACTGCTCTTATCAGAACTAAATCTACTGAGCAACAGTAGATATTACCAGATTGTGTTACCGCAAACCAAAACTATCTTATTGCCCAAATTTCTATTTAAGAAACTGCTGAATGATTGTTGACAAAGTGATCTTTGTAAAAAGACGACAGACCTGACAGTTGTCCAGAAATATCTGCTTGGTTAGAATTACCGTGTTTTACTGATGTTTTCTCTGAAGATCTGGTTTTCCAGATTCGCATGTCGCATGCAAATTTTACTAAAAGCTGAGCTCGCAATGAATTTTTGACAATTTAACCCTAAAATTGTGAAACTTGGTATGAGCATCGACCACAACTGTACATATAACTCATGCACTATCTGGTCCATTCCCTCCATTTAGTGTTAACAAAGGTGCAGTTAGTTCCATTTTACATCGTCAATCATTCCAGATCAGTTTTGTCGCAGTGGTTTGTACAAAATACCGCTAGTCTGCAAAGAGTTTAACTCTCTCGGTCTGGGGACAATTTGGGGCCAGTTCAAAATATTACCCTCTTAATCCTCCTCTTAACAAAATACCGCTAGTCTGCAAAGAGTTTAACTCTCTCGGTCTGGGGACAATTTGGGGCCAGTTCAAAGTTGTTCGTTGTTGTTAAACGGTTCATATATGTTTCATTTTGCCAAAAGAAAATGACGTGCACTGGTTCAAGTTGTGCATGATATAACCCTTTAACCCTCCTGCTATTTAAACAGTCACAGACAGTCAAAATGCACTTCCCCTGCTGTACTTTGGCTAGTCATCAGCAGTCGGATCATATTCAAGCAAGCGCTGTGACCAGTCGGTCAAGCCAAAAGCAGGCAAGTGGTAGGCACAGCTGGCTTATCGATCACCTACAGTCAAAGCATAGCTGTATCAAGTTACAAAAACAGTCACAGCAAGTCAATCCTGCTTTATGTAGGCTGGAAGCTCTGAACTGTTGAAAACCATCACTTGATTGATTTTGACTGAAAGGACAACTTTGTACAGAGGGTATGTTTGCATAGGAGGGTTAATGATGAAAATACAAAGTTACTGCATGCTTGTACACCACATGCGCATGTAGGACTTTTTTTTAATGATTTTCCCAAGTTGAAAAACAAAAAAATGTACTGCATGGAGAATGACAAGATATCCTTTTAGGGGGTGTCATTATTTTGAGATATTTTTGAAAGTGCGACACAGTTAATAAAAACCTTTATTTCAGGATTTGATCCGAATTTTAGTGTATCTTAAATCCTGCCCAGATATCACACGCATACGCATTGAACCCTAATCCACATAAAATGTTCAAATCGTGACTTGTTCTATTCTTTAAAAAATGGCTCTGAAAGTTTTTTTCCCTTCTTTTTTCTCTCAAAAAGTTTTTTTGAATTTGTATTATATTTCGAGGCTTTAACAGTTTCCAAACCTTTTTCCGCCACACTTTTCTCGTTTTGTTGTACATTTCAGTGTGTGTGGAACACAGTCTTTTGCTGTTTTATATGAAAACTGCTTGTATTAAAATGAACTAACTTATCGGTTGTTAAATGATAATGTGCTTTATACTTCGACACACACACACGAAAATAATTGAATTGATATGTTTAATAATTGTACATATTTGAATTTCAGTGTTGTTTAGTTTCATTTAAAAGTTAGCGGAGTAATCTACTCTCAAGATAAGTAATTGCTGTTGATTTGGGCCAAAATGAAACTAATTGCGTTTTCAAATTCTTGAAAACCGGAGTTGATTTAGCCCAAAAGGCGAGAGCATAAATTGCTGAAGAAATCATAAATTGTGCATAAATTCTGTTTTATGTGAAAAGAAGCAAATATTGAAAACCCTTTTGTTTTTAAAAATCTGTGCATCAAATTCATAGTTGTGATGGCAAACATTGAAAACCCGCTACACTTGGGGCATGTAAAGGCCCGCTTCAATAGTGGGAAATAAATAGTAACCATAGAGCTATATTTAAATTACTAGAGCGCTGACTCGCGTACAAAGTGATGCCAGCTGGGCGCATCCATGTTTGTACACAAACCTATGGAGAACTAGAAACTTTGTACGGCTATTTGCATATCTGTGTTTGTATTCCATACCGGTGCGTCTTCGAAGCCGATACGCCAAAAACCGAAACGCACGATCAGCAGATGAGCGTGTGGGTATCCGTTTCAGATGATTGATTAACCATGTTTTTTTTTAACCGTAACACGCGTAAGAAATTTATGTACGTTCTACTTGCGCGTTGCATTTAGCGTACACTTTCAAAATTTAATCCATCTAATTTCATTATGTTCTACAAACATGCACATGAATTCAAAATGTCTGTGCCCAGGACAGCTTCAAAGCGTCTCCGCGCAAGAATGGGGAGTTAGTGCTCTAGCAATTTAATACAGCTCTATGGTAGTAACACACAAAATTCATTTGCATAATTTAAAAGCAAAATTCTGGGACTGTGAAATTTGTACCCAAACAACTTTTTTTTTTAAATGGCCCTTATGAATATGTACATGCTTATTTATGTTTAGACATCTGTATCATTGTTTCAGTTATACATGTACTCTAATATTTGTATATGCACTTTAAGTTTTTCTTTATTTGACGCTATGAAATATTCTATATTAAACTTTTCTTGTATCTATACCCTTTTTTTTTACCCTTTTCTTTTTGTTTATTTTTGGAGAAACCCAAGGCTTTTGTTGACTTGTAAATATTGTCCCACTTTCAACGTTAAGCATTTTTCAGTTCCTTTTACGAATGTGCAGTTGATTCCAATCAAATTTTAATCATTTAATCCTTACACGTTTGCATTTCCTTGACAACATTTTGGGAACAAACGTTAAAGCTGAAGCGAAAAGAAATTTTCAAAATGCAGTTGATAATCCAGAACGATTGATAACATTCGTCAGTTGCTTGAATTAAAGTGCAATTTATTTGGCAAATTTTTTTTTTTTGCCTGACATCTGTGCTAAAAATGGGTTTCTTCAAGTGGCAGTTGCCATTGTATTTTCTTTTTTTGTTCAAATAATTTTAAAAAAATATCAAGATTTAGGTTCATCTCAGTCACTGTTATTTTACAAAGGGATGTGACTAGGGCGTATTTCGATCTTAGAAACCTGAAACATTTTGTAAATACACGTATTCATTTTTTTTTTTAGTTTTCGCTCAAATTTTCATTATCAACATTACAGGACAGTTCTTGAGAAATATTGTTGCTGATAGGGGAAATATTTGGGGGAATTGTGCCTTTGATGATACAAGCATGGTATTTGGCACACAGAGTATGTCATGAGAAAGATATTTGGCTATAGGGCCATCGCAGATTTGTCCTTTGAAAAAAATATTGGTAGAATAACAAGCAATTTTCATAATTTTCAAAATGCTGCCATTGCTTGTTCTACCTATATGTTTGTAACTGTACCAAATTCCATGTAGTATCATCAAAGGCACAATCCCATCACCTGTCTGCCGTACTAAAAGCTAGTCTGTCTTCTTCCAATATGTTTTTGGGGGGATTTTTAGGACTAAGTATGTATTTTAGAACATTGCTACAGCCACAGAACCAAGAAACGCCATGAATAGGTTGACTCTCAGTAAATTTTTAAAACCATGGGCACATCAAGTAATATTGGGCACATCAAGTAATATTGTACACTTTTTCCGTAAAGGAACACCCAAATTTGAACTTTGAAATTTGACTGATTGAAGATCCATATTAAATCACACTTTTAATGTAATCAAAATGGCTGTATTATTAAGGCATTGGTGTTTGAAACTTGCATTTAATCGCATTGACAGCACATTATCCCCTTGACCTTTGAATGACCTATGACCTAAAGGTCAAAATTTCTTCATGTACAAGCCCAGAATTTCAGCACAGTTATTAGTATTAACGCACTATTATGTAACTCTTATCCTAGTCGAAAATGTAAATGTACTATCACTATGCACTGCACCTGCACGTCATGAATTTCA
Source organism: Patiria pectinifera (assembly GCA_029964075.1). Classification (NCBI taxonomy): domain Eukaryota; kingdom Metazoa; phylum Echinodermata; class Asteroidea; order Valvatida; family Asterinidae; genus Patiria; species Patiria pectinifera. Next base: position 13,345,373 of record CM057137.1, on the reverse strand, counting down.
CACTCTATGTATTACTTAACTATTATTTCCTCGGCAGAATATGAAGATATTTTGAAATATTGTCTCAAAACTGCGAAAGGATTAAAACAAGATCTACCCAAGATTTGTGATGGATTAAGAGGGATTATAAGGTTCTAAGACATAAGTTTCCACATTTTTGGGGTTGCTTTAAACAAAGGTTTATAAAATGTAAGATTCCACAAATGTGGAAAATGCAAAGTTGGATTCTTTTGAGGGAAATGATGGAAACACTTCAAACTTTTGTTTTGAGAATAATTGCTTCAAATTTGGCCTAAACGTTTATGGGTTCTGTCCATCCTCCTTTAAAACCACATTACAGGGTTTTGACTACTAATAAACATCAGATTGTATGGGTTATCAGTCGAGAAAATGAATCGGTGCATTTTGCTACTCTTGCAAAAAAATCTACAAGTTAAATTGTCAGTTGTAATCAGCAAATTCTTTGAAGCTTGTCTGTTGCATGCATTTATATTCGACATGTACTCTGAATCTACAGCCACTAAAAAGTACATTAACATGTCTGATGTAATGCCAAAGTTTCTCGAATCTTGGAAGAATATGTACATTAAGTTTGTTGTTATTAATATTAGTAAGAATGTTCATTGTACTGATATGTATGCGCATATATAATATTGTTGGATGATGGCTGTTTAACCACTGGGCGAGTGTGGCGAGTACTCGTGAGTAATTTCTTTGTGAGTACTCATGGCTCATGTTGAAAAGAAATCACTACTCACCCAGGACTAATTACAGCTGGGCGAGTATTGAGACTTCTGGAATACTCAGGCTCACGAGTAACTTCTTTGTGAGTACTTGAGTTCAAAGAATCATTACTCAACCAGGACTATTACGGCTGGGCGAGTATTGAGACTTCTGGAATACTCAGGCTCACGAGTAACTTCTTCCTGAGTACTTGAGTTCAAAGAATCATTACTCAACCAGGACTATTACGGCTGGGCGAGTATTGAGACTACTGGAGTACTCAGGCTGACGAGTAACTTCTTCCTGAGTACTTTGAGTTCAAAGAAACATTAGTCATCCTGGACTAATCACAGTTGGGAGAGTATTAGGAGTACACGAGTACTCGGAAGTATTTTTTTCACGAGTACTCGACTTGTAAAGACTTACTCCTCGCCGCCCAGGACTAAACTGTTGTATTAATGCTTATTTTTTATAAATCTGTTTTTGTTATTTTTTCCTTCGCTATGTCACTACTATGTGCCTTTAATGCTTGGCCTTGCATTTGTCTCTGTGCATTATCATCGTCTTCGCGTAGGCGCTCTTCTGTCACTCTAATTAATGGGCTTTGTTTAATTTGATGACCAATGCCACTAGAAGATTATGTTAATCTTGCTGGTTGACTGCACTAAAACGAGCCACATTTGGTTGTTGGAAACAGTGCATTATTTATTACTGCAAGGATAATGTTGACTGGCAAGACTGGTGCTCAGCTCAAGACACTGGGAGATATGTATTTCTTTCTGCAACAATATAGACAGGGTACCAGTCAACAGTCATGTGTCCGAAGAGAAGTTGTAACAATGTTTAAGCATAAAGCAAGGGCATGCAAAACATATTCGATGAAAGAAAATGTCGTGATCATCACAAATTGCTACAATCAACTTTTTTGTTAACCAACAATTTTTGTAAATGCATTAATTTTCATGTACGTTACCTTTTATCGTGTTGTTTTCATTATATTTTTGTCTCAATAATTTTAGTTCTCCCAGCACTGCTGTATAAGTATTTATAAGATATGACATAATTATTTCAGTTTATGTAAAGGAGAAGTTGTCCCCCTTTTGTCCATTTAGTAGATTTCTGAAATTGTGGAAATTTATTTTATGAACGATGTAAGATGTTGAAGCGAATATTTACAAAGGGGTACTGTTCCCAGTGGCTGTTCAGATTTTCTAGGGATAAGTCAAAGATCATTGGCAAAAGCATGTCAAAACCTGCAACACTCAACCCACAAAAAGGCCGAGAAATCTTTTTGACTGTGTTAAGACATAACCACCCTCATTTGAGTTTCATGTCTGCTCTTAGTTTTTCGATTTCTCTTGACATTTCCTGAATTTATTTTTAATTCCCATTTTATTACTTTTTGACGTCATATTTTTGACGTCACATTTCTTGACGTCATATTTCTTGACATCATATTTCTTGGCGTCATATTTCTTGACGTCATAATAGTGTATGTACACAGGTATATAACTTACTGGTATGCGCTGCCACTCAATATGATGTAACAATTGGCCTTTCATAACTTTGTTCCTGGATTTTATTTGCGGTTTTTGTCGTGGTCACACAAGCAATTCAGAGAAATTAACCTTTTTTTTCTCATTCGAAAGGGATAATTGCTCTGAAAAAAATCTTGATCTGATGCAGTCACAACTTAGTTTGTTTTTTCCTCCAGCGATATCACAAACTTATTTCAAAGTTGTACGTTTTGGGGTTTAATTTTATTTACACTTCAAGCAATTATAACAATTATTAATATGAAGGTTCACAGTGATTTGTCTTTGACTGTGCTGAACGATGCAAATAAAAAAGAAAATGCTGAATAGAGATATACAAACATGAGCTAGAGCCAGATTTCAAAGATGTCCGTCACGCCCGTCTGCAAATGGACCGACCCATAAAGCCCATTATGCCCCGCCCAATGGTGCTTTGACCAATGTCTAACATGCGTGCGTATGACGCGCGCGTCTGGAACATGCGGTCATGCCTGGAGGATCACGTGCTGGGGAAATGATACAAAACATGCACGCTAAACGTGACATGACGAACGCTTATTTCGAAATTATCCGTTATTAGCCTGCACCTTTTTGAGCAGGAATTTACTTGAGGAAAATTGCAAGTTCTGCCTGGATTGGCGTAAAAATTTGTAGGTTTGTAAGTTTGCAGAAAATGGAATTATCGTACTACTCTCATACCGAAACGGAAAGTGGCACGCCGACTTTGTGTGTGCGCGGCTCGTGCTCGCTGTCATTTCATATTCTAACTTCGCGCGCGTTGAGCTAGTCGCGGACTGGATGAAAGGCAAGTTCTACCATAAAGGGCCATATGCATAGTGGGACTAATGCTGTGTTCCAATCACTTCGTATTTCTCGTGTTCACGAGTCGTGAACTCGAGAAACAAATTTCCACATTTTGACACTTTCCAACTCGAAAACTTTAGTACACGAGAACTAAAGAAATGACTCCACAAGGATACATTCCTACTTAATACCCCTTACATAAAATTTCAATTTGCGACGGATCAACACACCATGGAAATTCCTAGTTTTTGAGTAAAGTCCATATATCTATTTCGTGATAACCTTGTTGAGAAATTGCCATGTGGAGACGTATACAATCTAAATGTGTACCCTATAATGCACGTGTCTCCACAGGGTACCGTGTACCAGATCAGCCGTACAGGTTGTGTGTGTGACACATAATATACGCAGCACCGATACCCAAACGTTGTTTCTCGCACGTCCGCAGAATGCGATGCACTGGTGGAATGTGTGCGGCAGGATTCACGACTAGCACCCAACAGCTCGATTTTTTAGAATCAAAAGTTTGACCCCGAAATTCGTTCTTGCAAGAATAACACAAAATTGCCCAGTCTTTGAAGGATGATTGTGTGGACGTTTATATCCATGGTCTTTCCAATTAAAGGGGCACTAGGTCCTAAAATCCCCGAAAATTATATGTTTTGGATTGTTTACTTGGCCTATTTCAAACATCTGGTTGAAAGGAAACCAACCTAATGTCTTACCGTTCCCGAGAAAAGAAGAAAAAACCGCTTGTTTACATCGGACATGACGGAGTACGAATACGTTTTTCGTGTCGTTCTCAGTGTACGATATACACGTTGTGTGTCTCGGGACCAGCGGTGACCAATCACCAATGCAAAAAAGTGGTCTTCAACGTCCGCAAAAGGCGAACACTTTACGAATGAAATCACAACTAGCATCCAAACAGCTCGAATTTATGGGGTTTATGGTCGCAAAAGTGGACCCCGAAATTCGTTCTCGCACGCATAATACAGGAATAACACAAAAACGCCCAGTTTTGAAAGGATAGTTGTGAGGATGTTTATATCTATACTTTTAAATGTTATTTCCGATAAAATCCTCTCGTTGAAAGCGCGTTTTGTAGCCCATTTGGGCTGTTCCAGGACCTACACTGTAAAAACAGTGTTTAGCATTTATACACATCAGAACGTGTTTAGAGTTTAAAACGTTTAGGAATGTGTTTCATTTTTAAACGTTTACCACTTTTTAATGTTGTGAAACTAAACGTGTTTACGTTTTGGACATGTGCTTAGGATTGTATGTCTAAATGCGCTTAGGAAGGTGTTTAAATGCTAAACATTATTATTCATTGAACATGTCAAACGGATAATGCGTGTCACAGAAAAAGGACATCTAAACATGTCATGATGCTAAACGTGTGGAAAAAGTGGGTACAGAATAAGTGTTTAGAAATGTGTTTAAATCCTAAGCACCATTTTTACAGTGTAGTGTCCCTTTAACATCATTTCGTTTAAAACGCGTTGAGTAGCTCAATAGCGCATTCCATGCAGGAAGTAATGTCCCTAAGTTTATTTTATTATTTATTAATTATTATTATTATGGGGGATCTCCTCCCGTGTGACAGTCCTTCGGTGTATTAAGCGAATGAATTGGGTAACTATGGCAACATTATATTGTAGCCATGGCAACGGACTGAAACACTGTACACGAGTGTGTGGCTCATCGCCCATATTGCTTTGCCGCCGCTCGGAGTTGTCATTTCGAGCCAGCCAGTGATTCTCGCCGTTTCACAGCCAAGTCCGATCTCAGAAAATTGACACTTTGTAAACTTGAGTGACTGAAAAGCGAACGTTTTGAATTGTCCGCTCATCATGGCGTTTATGTCTGAATTCTTTGCCATTGTGGTTGCCATTTTATCGATGAGGGCCCTCTCTGAGTCGGATTTCTGCCCGTCTCGGTCCCCTGTCAAATGCTCTTGCCCGCCAGAGTGGCAATTGTGGGGTAACGAGTGTTATCGCCTCACTCCTTCAAACTATAATTGGGATGACGCCAAGAAAGTTTGCCAAGACATGGGAGGCAAGATGGCCGCTCCTCGCTCGCTCGAGGAAATGAACTTCATGGCGGAACTGGCACGAAAGGTGGACAGTCAATACTACGCCTGGATTGCTTGCAATGACAAAGAGGTTGAAGGAACGTGGGAGTGTGACGGTCAGGAAGGAGGCGAGCCCTTCTTGGTATGGGATGATCGGCAGCCAGATAATTGGAAAGGCAATCAAGATTGTGGTAAGATGGCCGCACGTTTTAATGACTCGATGGATGATTCACGATGTGAGAATCGGTGGAGGGCCTTTTGTGTTCGTCAGGCAGCTTGCACTCATCTCTCAACCCAACCCCGTCGATACTGCCTCTCTACCGACACCCACGGCCGCATTCTCAACTCAACCTGCCTCCTCGACCACAGCATCCGGGAGTTTATCACCGAGGGCGTGGTCGCCTGTGGCTCAGCCTGCGCAAAGGAGCCTGGATGCCGCTCCTTCAACATCAAGAAAACCGAAGGAGGGAAAAAGATATGCCAGCTGAACAACAGCACAAGCTCCGAAGATAAGGATAAGTTTCAGAAGACTGATTATTTCTGCATGTACTCAGAGGTGTGCCTTGGCTAGTCATGACAATAATGAAACAATTTCAAAGATGCACTCTGCGAACTTGAGAATTCGGATTTCGTTCCGATGATAAAACATTCGCGAGACACTTGTTCTTATATTTACATCACGTAGCAACTATTTCATTTTTTTTTGTTCGTTCTGAAACGAAAACACAGCTTCGGAGGTACTTTGAAGTAAAGAATATACATGTAAATACTTTGCTCTTTTTGCGAACGTGAAAAATGATTGGATTGAAAGCATTTTGACCTGATGAAAATCGTTGGATTTTTTTCAACAGATTGCATAACAGATTTAAAGCGCTAATGCATTGTACATTCGCAAGTAGTTCTTGTTTTTGCAATGTTTACATTTGTCAAAACCGACAACAAATATTGTAGATCAATTTTATCGTTTATTTCATGTTTCTTAAATTATTACCATCACCATTTTCTTCATTTACACTAAAAAAAGAGGAATTTTTATTCACTCATGCACGTGTATCATAAAAAGCAACATCCTTTTCAGTAATGGTTTTGAAGACTGATTTTTATCGATTTTGAAGCCAGCTACAATTTCTTAAGTTGTTCGACAGTCATGTACAATTCAAATTTTTTGAAAATTTCAAATCGTTGGCAATTGCCACGATAACATGAACATTATATTTTACATACAGCGGTGAATCTTCACCCTGTTGCTTTGTAAGAACCTATTTTCGAATAAATGAAATTATTGGTGTTGTAGGTAAAGGACATCATAGCTGTCATAACTTGTTATTGTTTGTGATGAACTTATTGGAACTTTTTAGTAAGTTTTAAAATGGACGTGGTCAGGTGACCTGTTTGGAGAATGCGATACCCGAGTACAGAGCAAAATGTTCGGGTTTTTGCCGAAGTTTGTAGCAGGATTTCAACTCTTTCTTTTCTCATAATTTGAAGCCCCTGGGGGAGTTTATTACCGGTTGAATGCCCACAACCAGCAGGAAGCAATTAGCATCACTTGACTGAATGACTTAACCTTTGCCTTAACCCTTGGGTGTCACATTTACTTATGTCCAGAAATGAAACCATTTTTCCCCATTTTTTGATCATTGAAATTGTCCCACATAAACTGGAAATCATGTATTATTGGGCTGTACATGTATATAATGTGGCTGTATACGTGTGTGTCTAGAGAGGATGGCCTCGAGCGGCCACCTGTGGTTCAGCAAACTGCTGTATGGGATTAACCTTATAATGTTACAGTGGGCCGAGTAAAACATAAACAACGAAGTCCTGGTAACTGGTATTGAAAAGACATTGGCTTTTACACGGCAAAATTACCTCATACATCGTGCACGAATGATGAACTCCGACGACAGATAGACAATTTTGAAACCCAAAAAATATATGCAACAAAAATTAAGTTTAACCCTAAAGGGGCCGGGGGGGGGGGCGGAATCCCCTCAACATTTTCCGTGATAGCCTCTAAAAAAATTTTTTCGCGACCCGAGCTGTTATGACTTTTTAGCCTCGAGCTTTGCGCATCTTTTGATACCAAAAACATAAAAAATCGGACCACGGGTTGCCGCGTAGCGAAAACTTTCCGGCGCTACGCGCCGTGAAAACTGAATTTTCCCATATACGTCGTGTACACAGAGCAGAATTGCCATTCGTACATATGAATAATTAATTAGCCATAATTCCAAAACCCTTGGACCTATAGTCATGAAATTTCTTGGGTATGTTTAGGAAGAGTTGCTCTATGCATGTGCCGAGTTTCAAAATTTTTCGTCACTCGATGGCTGAGATCTTAGGGGGGGCGGAATCCGCCCCCCCCCCCCGGCTGAGAGATGGTCAAAATAACCCGGCCCCTTTAGGGTTAAGGGTCAATTTTAATATAACTGACTACTAACTGCACATAACAATGTAAACCCATGCAGTATTGACACTTAGGGTGCGTTCGAGCCTGTTACTCTTGCTACTCCTGAGTGCAGGAAAATGTTGCGTGCGCATATACTCTCGGTGCAGGAGTATATTCCCGGTATGACGGAGAGCATACACTTGCTAACCCGCGGGTCATATTCCTGCCGTTCGTGCGCTCAGGAGTATACTCTCGTTAACACGAGTAGCACGCTCGAACGCACCCTTGTGTTGACAAGGGCGGAGCAAGAACCACTGGGTGCCCCTTTGACTCTAGGGGGCGCTCTTTACCCCTTTTCTTATCTCTCATATTCATATTTCACAAATCCGTAGGGGTGACAGCGATTTCAAAACAGTAGTCCACTCGTCCTCTAGTTTAATTACTTACAAAAAACAAGGGGGGCATTGCTCCCATTGTTGGTCGAATACAAGTCTGGCTATTCAGTTTCAAAATTATGACCCTCGCAGAGTGTGGACTTCTCTTTTTTTATGTTCATTTGTTATTTTTTTATTATTATTCATTAAGTGTTATTCTATGCAGTTTTTAACTGCGACATGTATTATTTACTGCTAATCACATCTGGCGCTTGACAAAGTAGACAATAGCGGTAAAATGAATTGAAGATATTACAATGGAAATATAATGGCCTGCACCTGTTGTCTGTTTAAAGATTTTGAAAAGGCTACATGAAATTTTAAAAAAGCGTTAGCTTGAAAAATCCCACTTCTTGTCTTTTAAAAAAAAAAAATTATTTTGTTTACCCCTCGGCCGAGAGGGTCGAGGGGTATTGTCATCGCCTACGGCGTCCGTCCGTCCGTATAGTCCGTCAGGGCGGACGTCCGGGCAGCTCAGTTTCCGGATGACATCTTGAGTTAGCAATGTCGTATGGATTTGAAACTTCGGTAGGGGGTTGCCCTTGGGAGAAGGCAAGTTGGGATTGGTTTTGAAGTCAAAAGGTCAAAGGTCAAGGTCACCGTGGCGAGTTAAAGGTTAATGGTTTCCAGGTGATAACTTGAGTTAGAAATAAGATTTTGGTGTAACACTTCCGTAGGGGGTTGCCCTTGGGTACAGGCAAGTTGGAATTGGTTTTGGGGTCCAAGGTCAAGGTCACCGTGGTGAGTTAAAGGTTAATTGATTTGGCATGATAACTTAATTGAGTTTTTGCACCCGAGGCCTTGGTTATTGAAATATCAGCAACCGCCTTATTATTGCAAGTCTCACTTGATCAGGCGCGGATCAAGAGGGGGGGGGGGGGGGGCAACCCCCCCACCTCTTCCAAAAAAACAAAATTACCAAACAAATGCCAAAAAAAAAAAATCGACCCCCCCCCCCCCCCGCGTGACACCCCCCAAAAAATTATACTGGTATAATGTCCGCCTGTTCAAAATACGGTACAACATTCTGTAATCTAATGTTAATAATCGTTGAATTTGAACAGCGCCCCCTATTGAAATATGGTACCAGCAAAATGTTCAATATTCTGGCAATTTTTGGTGCTGAAATAGCTGTAACATTGAGGTTTCTGCCTGAAATGACATCACACTTTTGCTCATGAATATGTAAATTCGCATGAAAATGAAAAAGCACCAAAATACCCTTGAAAATGGCAAAATGAAAATTAAAATAAGGTTGAATAGGACACAAAGGTTTATTTTCAAGGATTGCAGTAAACAAATTACATTGCATGGCCCTATAAAGTTGTACTGTTCATGTTTTTTTTTAGTAATAATTCCAACTTCTCAACTAACTTGTTATTGTAGAGCACAGGGTGAAACTTAGAACAATACATTGCTTCAACATTAATTTACCATCGTCATCGTTTCGATATTCACAATACATCTTGAATATGGATGACAAACAATCCAGGCAGTTTTTGCACAAACCTGTGGGTGTGGTTAACCAGCCAACTTTAAATCATCTGTTTTCTTCGGTATTTATCCGGATTATCTGACCATCGATTCGCATATGAATGCACGTAATAATAAGATTATTTTTGTAAATAAACTTAAGTTTTAAAACTTTAGAAAAAGAAGAAGAAGTAATGTTGGAATTCTTTCAGGGTAGGCTACCAGTCAGCAGTCCCAGAGGAACGATTGTGATTGGCTAATGTTTGGAGACGTTGGCTTGTAATCTCGATTCTGATTGGCCAATATTGGCAAGGTCATGATATTCCCAGAGGGATTCACAGAAATGTTCTTCATTCTGATAAGCTTTGAAACATGATATTTTTTTTATAAATTAGATTTCAAATTACCAGTGCAATGTGTGAAAAGATTATCAAATTTGTATGGTTTGTTTGTCATTCAAACCCGAGTGCAAGGCGAATATCAAAAGATTAATTCCGTTTAACAAACATTCCTATCGTATGGCTGATGAGAATTCAACAGTTGCTTGATAGATAACGATAACAATTAACGCTTGTTAATGCTTAAAACCCCGACTTGGGGAGATATTAAACAAGAAGCATCGGTGGTTCAGTGGTAGAATTCTCGCCTGCCACGCGGGAGACCCGGGTTCAATTCCCGGCCGATGCAAGTTTTTAAAAATATTTTTCATTTAAGCTATTTTTTGCCACCCCTTTCTTAATAAGTTAACTTGAATTTTGCATCATCAGAGATGCGATGTCTAATTCCAGGAGTTACTTTCAACATTTCCTTGCTGATCGCCTCGTGATTTATTCAAAACAAGTGGACATGACAATAATTTTCACGATTGTAGCATTATTTGGGCAATTTCTTATACCTCGGCTTCGTTCTTGGTTAACTACTTAACACGCTACATTGCTTTGGTTATATTAATTTTATAGTTTGACGCTTCCTCTTCAATTTAAAACACTTTGTGTTGTTTTTGTTCCATGAAAGTTGACTTAAATTCGCCTTGTATTTTCGCGCCTAACATGCTACATTCTTTTGGTTATAATATTTTTTATTGATTAATGGTTTCTCTCCAAATTCAATAGATTTGTGTTACCTATAACGACCAATCATTAGATATAATTTAATTTCAATACAACAAATATTTCTGGATATATCGTTTCCACAACGAGTGTGTTGTTTTTGTTCCATGAAAGTTGACTCAAAATCGCCTTGTATTTTTCGCGCTTAATACGCTACATTGTTCTGGTTAAAATATTTTTTTATTGATTAACGATTCCTTTCCAAATTCAACAGATTTGTGTTACCTATCACGAACAATCACTAGATATAATTTCATCTCAATACAACAAATATTCCTGGAGTTATCGTCTCCACAACGAGTGCGTTGTTTTTGTTCCATGAAATAAGACTCAAATTCGTCTTGTAGTTTTCGCGCTTAACACGCTACTTTGTTTTGGTTATAAAATTTTCATTGATTATTGATTCCTCCCCAAATTCAACAGATTTGTGTTATCTTTAACGACCAATCATTAGCTGTAATTTCACCTCAATACAACAAATATTCCTGGATTTATCGTCTCCACAACGAGTGTGATGTTTTTGATGCATGAAAGTTGACTCCAATTCGCCTTGTATTTTTCATGCTTAACACGCTACATTGTTTTGGGCATGACATTTTTATTGATCAATCATTCCTCTTCAAATTCTACAGATTTATGTTATCTTTTTAGTTTAATCAGCATACGAAATTTTAACTCAATGCACAATGTACTTCTTGTGTTATCGTCTGGAAAGCGAGTGTGTTGTTTTCGTGTCATGAAAGTTGACTCAAATTCGCCTTTTTTTTTCGCGCTTAACACGCTACACTTTATTTCGGGTTAGGCATATATTATTTTTTAATTGTTTGACGATTTCTCTCCAATTTCAAACTCTTTGTGTTACCTATAACGACCAATCACAAGATTGATCAGTGTTTGGGGGCGTTGGCTTTGTTTTGTGATGTTTGCAGATGTTGCTTATTACCTTTAAACATTTTTTAAGACTCTGCAGACCATGAACAGATCAGTAATTGAGGTAAAGTCCATTGCACATGGACACAAGTTCCTCATTCGTTTTGCTATTCATTTAATTCATTTTTACCCTTTTTCCAGTGAGTTCGTGCAGTGACCAGGACGTCTCCTCGTCAATTCAAACCCACTGCAACAACAAAAAGACTTGCTTTATCAGGCACACTGACTACTGGCTAGGAACAGTTTCTGCGGAGCTATGCGTTTATACCTGGAACTGGTTTTCACTTGTAAAGGTGAGACAGACAAATTTGAAGTACAGTATACTCCGGCTAAGTCGGCACTTTCGGGACCCGGCAGTTTGTGACGACTTACGCGAATGCTGACATCTGCTGTAAGTTGTCATTTTGCCAACTTACATAAATGGCCATTTTGCACATGTTTCATTGCAGTAATTGGCTTTGATTTACCCTGGTTTATCTCCTTAATGCTTGAGTTGATTCCAGCAAATTAATCCTCAAATTTTATCATCATCACGTTTGGCGTATTGATTGTGGATACCCCGAGTACAAAATAGTAATATATGTACATGTATATGTACAGTTAGGAATTAAGTGCTGCATGGTATTTACTGCATCATTCAATAAGATGACCCCCAAAATGGACAGAGCGCATGCGTACAGGACTAGGGTACTAATATTGATATGCTCACGATGCAGTAGTGCAGTGGAACCCCTTGGCTTGGCAGGAGCGGCGCCGTGCGGCGACACCGATGCATGCTTCAATCATGCGGGTCTTGCCAACCGCAGTACAGGAAGTCGATGCCAATGCGTGATTTGTTGAATGCCGATTTACACAAAGGATTTTGTAATGCTCTTTATGGAAAGGGACCGAGAGTAACACGACGACTTGAGCGAAATGGTGACTTGTCAAAGCCAACTAAGAAAAAACATTTCAATGGAAATGAATTACGGACAATCGGGACTTTAGTCAGACGGCTGACTTGAGTGATTTGACGAGTTGTACGATGTCGACTTGGCCGGAGTTTACTGTACATCACTTTCAGATGGCACGCCTTAGGCTGTTCTTTGCATAATTTTAAAATCTCAACGGAATATCGTGTTACTGAATGTTGTTTCTTTTTTCTTCTTCCATCAATCCAGAGGACGTCCCATCTGGCGATATTACTCTATTCGCCTGCGAGAATCTGGAGTATGAGTTGAGTCTGACCTGCCCGGACGGAAAATACATCAAGATACAATTAAGATGCCCTCTGACTATGGTCGAACCCAGGTAAATTAGATTTTAAAAAAAAAAGTGTAATTGTCATTTTGATCAAACCAGACTGAGTTTGGTATTTCTGCACGCAGCAGTAGCAATGATTTAATTACATTCATTCAATAATTTGAACCTTAAAGACATGATATAAACAAGCTTTACAGAACTATCATTACATCGTATTAAAGAGCCTTTCCTTTATTTGAGTAAGAAATTCTTTATACAGAATTAAATGATAACCATTTCTGGATGTTGTTACCACGTTTTGCATCACATTTAATCCCACTGCTGTGTCGACTGCCAGATACGAAAAACCACAAAACTATGGAAATACGGAAACGCGTTCAGGCTGGCGCCAGCAATGTCCATCTCTTAGAATTAATCTCTTTGAACAACATTGACTATACAATAATAACAAAACTTGACAACTACAGGTGTTAAAAGTGGAGTGTGTTCGTTGCTACTCGCAAGCATGAAGTGATCTAGCTTCAATCCAAACGCATACACGTGCCACTCCCTTTTTAAATTAGCAGTCCTAAACCACAGAACTGTGTGCTCCGTAGACACGGGTCATATGGCGGCAGCCTGAGGCATCTTAATATGCCCTCGACTCGACCACGTTGTAGCCGCGTCCTTCGCAGTTCAGCTTCTCAGCTGCGAGTAAGAATGATAAGCCTCCCAAGCCATTATTATTATTATAACACCCATGTTCTATTTGATACAGGTTGGCAGTTCGTCCCTCGTTTGCCCACATTCAAACGGATACGACGACACAACCTGTCGCTCAACAGACACCCTGGACATTGTGAAGGCGTATTGCCAAGAGCGCTCTTGCAGTCTTTCCGTAAGTAGATCGCACCTTGAACACACATCTATAAGCTGTTATGCTCTTAATGTTCTTAAACTGTTTACACCTGTACTACATTGTATTGCATTGTATCTATTCCCTGACGAATCCATGAAACTATACAGTACTTGGCCAGTTTTGGATAGTACAGGGAGTAGCAGGCAGGGTGGTTTGGGCAGTACAGGGAGTAACAGGCAGGGTGGTTTCATTAAAAATTGAAAGAAAAATAAAAACACTTAATGAAAAGCCATTATTATTGGTGGTGGTGGGGGGTTTGTGGGTTTTATTGCTTTAAAATGATTGTATCGCAGATAAGCCAAAACGTCCTGTTTGCGTAGTATTCAGCTATGTTTACTGTCCGATTTCTGGCAAAGAAAAGCTGATGTGAATAGCTGAAATCATCTGTCAAAAACATATATGCAGTTTCGTTTTGATACCTAATCATGGTGTATGCGCCGAGAACGATCCGGACGTAGTATTTTCTTTGCTGTAAATGCCGCGTGTGTGATCTCGATAAACAATAATGCGCAGGAGCGGATCCAGAGGGGGGGGGGAGGGGGGGGGAAAGTGGTTCGGGGGGTCAACCCCCCCCAAATTGACTCAATTTGTTTCATAGAAGTACATAAAAACAATCATGTGAAACCCCCCCCCCCCCGCTCCGACACCCTAAAAATTTTGTACTGGTAATAATGTCCGCCTGTGCCCAAAATTCGGAGAGAGCCAGCTGTGTTTAATACGGGGGTATTTGTACACTATTCTATGATATAGTGTTAATGATGGTCGGATTTGAACAGCGCCCCCATTGAAAGTATAGTACGAGGCCCCCCATCTGATTGATTGCAGTAACACTAGTTAAAGACCCCGGTGAGATGCAGTAGTTCAGCACTCAGCGTTGGAGCACTATTTTCATGACGTTCTTCTGGAGCTAGTTCGACACCTAGAAATCACTTCACGCTTTGGGGATTTGGCTGGACCGATGCTTCGCCTTGTCTACTCTAAGTGCGAATGCGAACCTACGTTGTTCAATCTTCTTGACTTCTTTGATTCTGCTTGATTGAGTCCTGTCTCTCATGTTTATACATCTTGCTTGCTTAATTAATATGCTTTCTGAAGCTTTCATTAATGGTGCTGTTTCTTTTGTTGAAGCCAATTAATGGCACACAGATGAACTCGTTACCATACTTTGGTGATTCTAATTTAGAAGTAAACATTTAAATGCTAAAATGTACTAAACCTCGTTGTTGATCAATTTTAATCAAATCTCGTTGTCGTCGGTAGATTTGTATTTAAAATTGCAGCTGTGGTGCTGGGCGTTTGCAGATAACGGGAGCGCGATCCTCACATTTTACATCATTCCAAACACCACTATCTGTCACCACCGCACAGTCTTCTCTGTGGCCGTTGTTGGAATTCACCCCGCCCCCAGTCGGTGTACACCACATCGGTAGTACCATCCCGACACTCCCACGAACCTATTATGCACAACACGGAGAATAATCCAATCAATATCGCTTATTGAAGAAAGGTGAAGATGTTTTTTTCGAATGATTGTTCGAATTTCAGATTTGTTTTTCGTGAAATTACAGAAAACTACTCACAAAAAATGAGCACTGCGAAAATTACTGTTGGAGTCTTCAAAATACTCTGAACATCTTTAAAACAATGTCTCTTTCCATAAACTTTTGAAGTAAATCAGTCAGGATTAATAAACGCCTCAGTTACAAAAAAAGTTTTTTAAATAGATATTTTATCTTCATCTTAGTTTTTGCTGCAACATTTTCAACGACTTCATTTAAATATGTGATTAATTTCTAAACATGATCATTTTCGTTTTCTTTGAGTCAGCAATAAAGTGATTATGAGTAAACAAGATACGGTGGCGCACCCAGGATTTGGAGGGTTTTTTTTGGGGGGGGGAGGGTTCACAGCTTTGGGGTTCTTTTAGAAGTTAAATTTTTCAAAAAAAATTGCCCAAAATTTTGGGCCGCAGAAAACAAATTGGTGGTTTTTTTGTGGGGGCTGACTATTTTGACGTTGGTGGCGCCACTTACACCCCTATTATACTACTCGAAAATAGGCCACATACATATCACCAAGGTCAAATCGAGGAGCTAACAAAAACAATTACCAGAAAAAAATTGACAACCTCTGGGGGGCTCAAGACCCCGAGCGCCCCCCCCCCTTGGGTGCGCCACTGGGCATCTTTTATGACAAACCTTCCCGATCGTTACAGTCGATTCAAAACCAGATGCTTAGGTTCTCCCGAAGGAATTCAGTTTCCTCCTGAGACTGCGGCATGACCAAGACGCTTCCCATCTTGATGCACTCCTGTTTTGCCTCAGCCCATGGTAGATTCTCGCTGAGTTGCTTGTAGCATTTGTCACCCCACTGGCTCCAAGCATAAGGACGTGCCCCTCTAATGGAGGCCCCACACCTCTCATTACCACCAGTGCATCTGATCATAAGACAAAGGCTTATCAAGCCACAGGTGTAACGTTTAGGCAACATTATTTAAACTGTTACCAGACTGGTTCCGAGTGTAGACCCATCCTCCCACACCCTCAATTGCCCCTAAGATGCCAATATCCCAATTGTCTTCACCGCTATGGTCATGGCCTCGTGGTATATATTAAACGCTGCATCACAAAAAAGAATTTCGTACTCGGCGAGTAAAATGTAGCTCATTTCTTAATAGCTTTTCCCGAGTTGCCTATTATTTCTGGCCTTCACAAGCGCCATCCATATGCGTAGCTTTACATTTTTCATCAAATTTGTATTTACCGTTGTTACCATGACAACAATCTGTGTACAGTTGCCCAAAAAAAACATTTTAAACCAGGAGGTAGATGATTTATTGGCAAATTCTGTAATTGACTGCAGTCCTGTGGCTTCTATGAATAGAGTACGCAGCTTCACAAAACAGATTCTATTTATCGTGTGGGCTTTTTTTTCTTTTTCTTTTTTTTTCTTTTAGGGCAGTGAGCATGTTTTCCGGAACGTAGTCGGTTGTTTCCTATGTGTTATTTTGTGAATTTTTGTTGAACATGAATTTAAGAATTTTGTCCGCGATTTGGTGGGCAAATTGGCACTAGCTGGCGGAGTTTTGAGTTGGAGCATGTGGACCTATTGATTTGCCCACGATTTGGGGTTCAAATTGGCAATAGCTGGCGGAGTTTTGAATTAGTTCAAAAATTAGTTTTTATATTTTTGTCCGCGATTTTTGGGACAAATTGGCACTAGCTGGCGGAGTTATGATTCGAAAAACGGGTGGATTTCTAGATTTCTAGTTGGCAAAAGTGTGCGTGTAAGATGCCCAAACAAAATAGTAAAACAGACGAACTTCAAATTCATTAGAACGGGTATTTCTTTCTATGCAAAAGGAATGTGTTGCTTTTATTCCAGGAACATTGACTTTCATTCGGATTGTATTGATCGCGTGTAAAAGACTTTATTGTTTCGGTCAATTTTTTTTTATATTAGTTGACGATTTCTCATGAAATTAAATTTCAAAATATAAAATATCATGAGAAATCGCCTGGCATTTCTCGGGTTATTGCTAGATAATTTTTTCCCAAGTGTTTTAATGACCAAGTGTTTTATTTTTCAATGAACGTTGACTTTCATTCGGATTGTATTTTTCGGCGTAAACATCGTATCTCCCAAAGTTACACCAGATTGACAATCTATAAATGGTTAAATAGCTCAAATTCCCACAAACTATCAATGTGTATTCCAAGTAGGTCATGTTGCATTGTATTTCAGTGAAGGATTTTAAAACAGTTGCCGAACTACTAAAGTTTTTCCATGCAGTACTCACTAGACGCCCCAGCATCGCAATCAATGTCAGACTTTCTATTTTCACTTTTCCATCCGTGGCGTTTTCTGAGCTGAAATTGCATCTATTTGGAAGGAATTATTACATTATAACGCTATCCGTGAATACGGGCGATTCCCAATAGTGCGCCTCCAAGAGTTTGCAACGCGTTGGCCAATCACAATGCGCGAAATCAGTCGACCTTTTCCAAACGCGCATTGGGTCGACAGATTTTGCGCATTGTGATTGGCCAACGCGTTGCAAACTCTTGGAGGCGCACTATTGGGAATCGCCCGTATTGTCATTCGCATGCACGGGACCTGTCTTTTCCCATAAAAAAAGACTGGTACCATATTTCAGTAGGGGGCGCTGTTCAAATTCGACGATTATTTAAATAACACTAGATTACAGAATGGTGTACCGTATTTTGAACAGGCGGACGTTATACCAGTATATATATATTTTTTTGGGGGGGGGTGTCGGGGGGGGGGGTTCGACTATTTTTTGGAATTTGTATGATAATTGTTGTTGTTTTTGGACAGAGCTGGGGGGTTTTGACCCCCAAAACCCCCCCCCCCCCCCTCTGGATCCGCGCCACAGCAGGTGTTGCTAATCGGTATGCGCTGCCACTCAGTACGGTGTTAAACAATGAAGACGTATTAAAGGGCCACTAAGTCCTGAAATCCCCGACAATTACTTGTTATGAATTGTTTACTTATCCTATTTCATTACAAACATCTGGTTGAAAGGAAACCAACCTAAAATGTTCTATCCAGCAAAATGTATTATTGAATTCAGTCGTGGTTTGTATTTGGTGTGGCTATGGCAACGATGATTACTGTAGCCATGGTAACGGACTGAAACACTGTTGACGAGTGCAACACGTTGCTCATATTGCTGTTCCACAGCGCGGCGTTGTCATTTCGAGCCAGCTAGTGATTCTCGCCGTTTCACAGCCAAGTCTGGTCGCAGAAATATTGACACTTTGTAAACTTGAGTGACTGAAAAGCGAACGTTTCGAATTGTCCGCTCATCATGGCGTTTGTGTCCGAGTTCTTTGCCATTGTGGTTGCCGTTTTATCGATGAGGGCCCTCTCTGAGTCAGATTTCTGCCCCTCTCGGTCCCCTGTCAAATCCTCTTGCCCACCAGAGTGGCAACTGTGGGGGAGCGCGTGCTATCGCCTCACTTCCTCAACTGATAATTGGTATGACGCCAAGACAGCTTGCCAAGACGTGGGAGGCAAGATGGCCGCTCCTCGCTCGCTCGAGGAACTGAACTTCATGGCAGAACTGGCACGAAAGGTGGACAGTCAATACAGGGCCTGGATTGCTTGCAATGACAGAGAAGTTGAAGGAACTTGGGAGTGTGACGGTCAGGAAGGAGGCGAGCCCTTCTTGGTATGGGATGATGGGCAACCAGATAATAACAAAGGCAATCAAGATTGTGTTCAAATAACCGCACGTTTTAATGACAGGATGGATGATGCATACTGTGGGGATCTGTTGAGGGTTGTTTGTGTTCGTCATGCAGCTTGTGCTCATCTCTCAACCCAAAACCGTCAATACAGCGTCTCTACCGACACCCACGGCCGCATTCTCAAGTCAACCTGCCTCCTCGACCACAGCATCCGGGAGTTTATCACCAAGAGCGTGGTCGCCTGTGGCTCAGCCTGCGCCCAGGAGCCCGGATGCCGCTCTTTCAACATCAAGAAAACCGAAGACGGGAAGAAAATTTGCCAGCTGAACAACAGCACAAGCTCTGAAGATAAGGACAAGTTTCAGAAGACTGATTATTTCTGTACTATGTACGGAGAAGAAATGTGCTCTGACTAGTCATTTCAATAATAGAACAATTTCAGAGATGCACTCTACGAACTTGTGAATTCGGACTTGGTCTTAGATGATGAAACATTCGCGAGACACTTGTCCTTAACATTTAGATCACGTGGCAACTATTTCATTTTCTTTCGTTCTGAAGAGAAACAAAAGCTTTGGATGTACTTTGAAGTAAAGAAGATGAATGTTTTGCTCTTTTGCGAACAAGAAAAGGATTAGATTGAAAACATTTTGAACTGACGAAAATTGTTTGATTTTTTTCACATATTGCATAACAATTTGAAACGCTAATGCATTGTACATTCGCAAGTAGTGCTAGTTTTTGCAATGTTTGTATTTGTCAAAACAGCAACAAATATATCAGATCGATTTTATCGCTGATTTAATATATCTTAATTATTACCGTCGTCATTTTCTTCACTTACAAAAAAAGTAACAAATAAATGTACAAATCACATTTTTTTGAAAATTTCAAATTTCAAATCGTTGGCGTGACAACATGAACACATTTACTTCATTAGATTTCACATTAGTTTGCGCTAAGAAGAATCTGCACCCTCCTGCTTTGTAAGAATCTATTTTTTTCGAATAAATTAATTATTGGTGTTGTAGGTAAAGGACAAATAACTCTCATCACTTCTTGATCTTTGTGATAGATTTATTGGTATTTTATAGCAACTTTTAATAAGCAACCCAACTTGATATAATGGAGAACAGGGGGGGGGGGCGCAGCCATATACCCATCACGATATATGACAGTAGGGTACCCCGAGTGGGATACCTTATACACACCCTAGACTATTGTTACCAAGCACCCCCCCCCCAACAGATATCTCAAAGGAACTCCTGAGATTATGGTAACACAATGACCAACACAAAAGAGGGGGGGGGGGTTCCCTCTGTCACATATCTTGCTACATAATTATGCGTGGTCAGGTGACCTTTACGTGACTGTGATGGAATGAACCGACATGCACGTCTCTCGACTTGTAAAGCCAAGCAGGCCAATATTGACACATGAAATAGAAAGTTTTTGGACAAGCGCGGATTAAGAACCACATTTTCGGGGGGGGGGGGGGGAAGGGGGGCATTCCCGGATGTTTCAAACTAGAAAAGCGCTTGTGGTGGGTGGGGTGGGGTTTTTGGTATTTCAAAACTCCGTGAAGGTTAACATCGATTTCTTAATAGACACTTTTTTGGAAGGGGCATGGCCCCCCGTTAATGTTCCCCCGACACACTCGATCCCCACCCCTCCACTTCTCGCCGAATCCGCTGTTGGCTGTTGAATAATTTATCAGAACATCGGTGTCTTTGTCTTGGGGTTTATATGATGCTATAGATCATAGAAAAGCAGAAATATAATTATATTTTGAATTTGTCATAATGCTCCCTCTCAGCTTAATCCATTATCTTTGATCGCGAGCTTGAATTGGTAAGGTTTTCTCCAATACAAAAGATGACATTTATAATTAATTCGGGTGATTCACAATGCAGTGCGCCACCAAGGGTTTGCCACGGAGACTTCATTTTTCCTCAGTGCATTGTGGGAGATGGTCGACAAATTCACAGCGCGGGACATTTGAAATAATGTTCGTTTTTCTCCGGTTAGTACTAAGCGTATGATTCGAGTATATGTTTGCCCTTTTCTTTTCTTTTTATCAATATGGTGTTTTTTGTAAGGCGGCAGAACGCTATGCCCCAGTCTATAACAAATAAGCTCAAGTTGTCTACTGACACTCATTCAAATGGGCCATGTTTTGTCGTGACCGTAAACTTGAAAAATGGTAGTACGGTGGCCCTGGAACGACATTTTAATATTGACCTTTTTAATGTGAACCTTGTAACCTCTTAATATTGACGTTGTACCTTCGCAATATGCACGTTGCACGTGGCTTAATATCGCATTGTGGAAGTTGTTCCTTCTTAATGTGAATGTTCCAACTTGTTAATATTCACGTTCGATCTTGTCAATGTACACCATTGATCATGCTTGATGTCAACGTTGCACCTTGCTTCTTTGCAATATGAACCATGTACCTTCGCATTGTGAACGTTTGACCTTGCATCTTGTTAATATCATTGTTGAACCGTCCTCCTTCGCAATGTGAATCATGCATTCTAAAAAGTACGAAGTCCTTGCCAAGCCCTATAGTAGACAACTAGTTATGATGGAGTTTCAATCTGACGGCTGTTTAATGTCACTTAACCTGGGCGTCTACCTTGTAGTGATTTTTATCATGACTCAAGGCTCTCTGTTTTATTTCACTCATCTTTTATAATTCATGTTCAGGCTAACCATAACCCAAGGTTTGGCATACATGTAAAAGCATGCATCCTGAAGCAAATTTGTCATTGTTTCAAACTAGTGCAGGGCCAGTCGAAAATGTGCGTGTTCGGAAGGGGCAGTAGAACTGCAGCTCGTGCAAACAACGCACATTGTGTGAACGCACACTCGCAAGTTAAACGCACAAAATGTCGTCACCCCCCTGGCACTGATATTTACCCCTACTGGACAATATGGTATCGCCCTACAACTGTAGGGCGTAGTTGTAGGGTGATACCATATTGTATTAGAGTTGCTCAGTCGACCGCCTACATACAGTGCAGTGATGGTTGCTCAGTTGACTACAAAATGCATGTGCCCGTGCATGCCACTCACGTATATGTACGTACGAAGACATGGTGTGCAGTGCTATCGCCCTACAATGTGCCCGTCCCTTTTGCACTGTTTGCGTCATATTGAGCACGCGCGCTTTAGCTCGAACATGACGTAAACAATTGAAAAGAACCCCATGATGTGCCCGTCCTTTTTCCATTGTTGCGTCATATTAAGCACGCGCGCTTTTGCTCAAACATGACGTAAACAATTGAAAAGGACGAAAATGTGCCTGTTCGGGAGGGGCGCGGGCAAGTTGAAAATGTGCCTGTTCGGGAGGGGCAAATTGCTTGACCGCTACGTTTTTTCGTGCAAACAACGCACACGATTATGGGGAAGAAAAGTGTACCATTGTTTATTGACACTCTATTCTATGCGAGGACGCGGCATATTGACGCCATAGATATAGAACTATATCTATGATTGACGCGGCATATTATTCTACACGCGGCATATTATTCTATGCGAGGGCGCGCGCTTTAGCTCAAACATGACGTAAACACTTGAAAAGAACCCCATGTTGTGCCCGTCCTTTTTCCATTGTTGCGTCATATTAAGCACGCGCGCTTTTGCTCAAACATGACGTAAACAATTGAAAAGGACGAAAATGTGCCTGTTCGGGAGGGGCAAGTTGAAAATGTGCCTGTTCGGGAGGGGCAAATTGCTTGACCGCTGCGTTTTTGAGAACTTTTCGTGCAAACAACGCACACGATTCTGAGGAAGAAAAGTGTACCATAGACCGCTTGCAGATGCGTTCGATAATCGACGAGCGAAGGTGCGCGACGCCATATTGTGGGACAAGCGTATATCTATCCATGCACATTTTGTCCCACAACATGGCGTCGCGCACCTTCGCGCGTCAATTATCGATCGCGTCTGCAAGCGGTCTATTGTTTATTTATCTTTGCGCGGACGCGGCATATTGACGCCATAGATATAGAACTATATCTATGATTGACGCGGCATATTATTCTACACGCGGCTTATTATTCTATGCGAGGACGCGCGCTTTAGCTCAAACATGACGTAAACAATTGAAGAGGACTGCGCGTGTTCTAGGTATATAATCTGCCACGTTGAGGCTAAAAAAATGCTGCTTTTTTGCAGCTTTTTCGAGAACCGCTCGTCCAAACAACTTCAAACTTTGCACTGCACATTCTGGTGTCCCAAGCAATTTGCCTGCCAAAATTCAACTTCATACGGTGCCCGGTTCTGGAGATAATCGATGGACAGACAGACAGCCCGACAGCCCGACAGACAGACAGACAGAGATTCCTGGAATGATAGTAAGACTAGTGCAGTGCCCGTCTGTAATGTGCATGTTCGGGAAGCGCAAATTCCTTTGCTGCTGGTAGACTATTGGTTGCATGCTTGCAGAGTTGTTGAGAACTGCTCGTGCAAACAACGCACGCGATTCAATGGTGTTGTTTTCACAGGTTAAACGCACACTCACGTCAAAGTTTGTGCCAAGTTTGAAGTTGTTTGGGCGAGTGGTTCTCGAAAAAGCTGCAAAAAATAACGTAGATATTCACCCCTACTGGACAATGGTATCGACCTGCAGTAAGGTTGCTCAGTCGACCGCCTACAATGGTCGCTCAGTCGACTGCAAAAAATAACGTGCCCGTGCAGCCACCATATACGGAAACATGGTATGCAGTGCTATTCACCCATACTGGAAAATGGTATCGCCCTATAATGCACGTGCGCGTGCCCGTCCTCTTTTGCATTGTTTGCGTCATATTGAGCACGCGCGCTTTAGCTTTACATGACGTAAACAATTGAAAAGAACGGCAGTGCGTGGTGTTATGTTCTAAGCTATATACTGGCACGCTAGGCCTCAGAAAATATTACTTTTTTGCAGCTTTTTCGAGAACCGCTCATCCAAACCACTTCAAACTTGACACTGCACATTCTGTGGTCCCGAGCAATAAACCTGCCGATTTTCAACTTTATACGGTGCCCGGTTCTGGAGAGAATCGACGGACAGACAGACAGACAGACGGACGGTCTAGCCAGACGGAATTGTGGGGTGATAGCATTGTGTTCCCATTATCCCTTTTTCTAAAGATTCTCTTCTGGTGTGATGTTTTTCTATTGTGAAAATAGTGGGGTGATGTGTCCTGAAAGGAACACACCCCACAAGGGGGGTATGGTCAGAACGGACGGACGGACGGACAGAGATTCCTGGAATTATAGTATAGATAACCCGATCTAATCATTTCAACCGTTTACTATACACAAATTTATACCGGTTTGCTTTCTGAATGTAATGATTTCTTTCTTCCTGTACTTTCATCTTTGCCATATCCCAATAATTTTAACTCGCCAACAGGGCTCCTTACCAAATAGTATGAGGATCCCCGCTGTTTTGACGAGCATTTGGTTTTCGGGCTACTGCTAAGTCGAACCCTACATACCCCCCCCCCCCCGCCTCCCCGGATATCCGCGCCTGACCGCAACATGAAGAATATTCGCAATTGGCTGACGACCAGTCATGTATGCATGAACTCCAAGCAAACAACTTCGTATAGGGTGCCCCGGCAACACGTGATTCGCGCTCAACGCAACGGTGCGGTCGTGATGCGGCGCTCTCTCGCGGTGGGTTATCGCTGCAGCGGGTAATCGCGCATTCAACCATAAAAACGTCTGGCCCCTAGACAAGCTCAAGTATGTTGCGGGTGTATGCACTGAATAAACAATTAAATAATTGACCGAAGCCACCTGTGCCCCGCGCGCTATCGCTTTTACAATGATGGTGAAATCCCCGATATGGTGAAATCCCCGATATTTCCCCGAAGTAATACATATCAATGTATGCCCTTACTATTGTTGTCATGCTTTATAAGACGTGGATATTATTTCGTAATGGTACCACCGCATATAAATGATGTTCCTTTCAATTACATCTTAGATCATACTCGTATACTAATTAAATACGCGGATCTCGACGGAAATCTCTCGTAACTATGATTAAAAACACAAACAAAATCTGAATAGGGCTTGAAGGATGTAAAGTATTATGATAAAAGCCTTCTTAACGTGATCACAGAACACTGTTTTGCATTATTGTAATTGACGGAGAGTATACCGTCAAGAAATTAATTAGTCTCATGAATTGAACACATCTTTTCTAGTGAAACAGCGCTCATTAGCCTCAACATGAATTATAAAAGATATGTGAAATAAATCAGAGAGCCTTGATTCATGATAAAAATCACTACAAGGTAGACCCAGGTTAAGTGACATTAAACAGCTGTCAGATTGAAACTCCATCATAACTGGTTGTTTAACTATAGGGCTTGACAAGGACTTCGTACTTTTTAGAATGCACGATTCACATTGCGAAGGAGGACGGTTCAACAATGATATTAACAAGATGCAAGGTCAAACGTTTACAATGCGAAGGTACATGGTTCATATTGCGAAGAAGCAAGGTGCAACGTGGACATCAAGCATGATCAATGGTGTACATTGGCAAGTTCGAACGTGAATATTAACAAGTTGGAACATTCACATTAAGAAGGAACAACTTCCACAATGCGATATTAAGCTACGTGCAACATGCATATTGCGAAGGTACAACGTCAACATTAAGAAGTTACAAGGTTCATATTAAAAAGGTCAATATTAAAATGTCGTTCCAGGGCCACCGTTCCGTTTACGTGTTGCTTTCCTATGGTGCTCAGTGGACCGTAGGCCCCACTGGCTCCACAGGAAAGTGCACATGTAAACAGAGTGTGACGTCTCAAAAAAATTTCTCTCCAACTTTCACTCGGGAGGTAACACACTGAGTATACAGTGTTTATACGTCGGTGAAAGGCAAATCCTAACTTTGATATACATCACCCCGACGCAAAAATCCCATCTTATGAATAGTCTCAAATCTAATAAAGTGTGACGTCATTTATAAGTACAGAGGCTTATTGATACACAAAATTTGATGTGCCTCGATTTTTTGCAGTAAAGTAGGATATTTCGTTATTATTTTCCAATTTTGTTTTCTTATGTTTGCAAATATTGTATATTGCCTTTAACGGTTTCCACAGGCAAAGCGATATAATTGCCATTATAGATAGTTGGTGCCTTTGTAAAATTAATGTTAGCTTCTTTTCAAGCGGCAGATGCTCATTTTAAATAAATAATATATTTGTGTATAATAACGAGAGAAATAACGAAAGCCAGCTATCAAGCGAGACCAGCGGTTGTGTGTCTCTGATAACGGCCTATAGGGTGAACGTGAATACGAGAAATTGAATACGTGTATATATATTTCATCTTTATAATGCTCACAAAATAAGGCAACAATGACTACACAAAAAAATCTAATTTGCACAAGTTTGTTTCTAGCGTTCGACCGCATTCAAATGCCCTAAAATACACAATAGTGTGTACACCTATTCACAAAGCTTGTATCATTTCGCCAGAAACAATGGAAGTGCAATAACAAATAACAAACTTGGGAAAGTTTGTGTTGTGTTTGACTGACTACCTTTTTTCCTGCTACTTAGTCCGTAATGATTGCATTTTTTAATCAATTTTATCTACAATGTATATTACAAAGTAAATAGAGAAGCGACACTCTAGTGGCAATAAAAAAATATACAGAATACTTTTGTTTGCATCGGCCGGGAATCGAGCCGGGTCTCCCAGCGTGGCAAGCGAGAATTCTACCCCCGGATGCCTTTCTAAATTTTATGATAAATTCTTGTCTTTTTGTCAAAAAGTTTACGAGGAAGACGTGTCTCACAAGAAGTCTGGCTAACAAGAACACAACTAGGTCTGTCGAAGCCTAGATTTTCAATATGACGTAGAAGTGTGACGTCACGACGGGTCATCTCCCGTAGTGATCAGTTCAAACAATGTCTGGTACGCCATTTTTACCATAGGATTGCACGGGTGATTTGGGTAAACACTTTCAAGTTGAAATTTCTCGGAAATTAAGAATCAATAAGATTTTTATTAAAAAGATGCAGTGCTTTGTAGCTGACAATAATCATCGCTCAGAACGTGACAATTGCCTCTCTATACATTTCCGACGGATGACAAATTGTTGAAAACGTGGGCACCGTGCACTATCGCCACGTAAAGGCCATGTTTGTTTGGACATTATGAACCCTGATGAGCAACGCGTGACCTCGGCGGCGTATGACATTAGTGTTCTCATGATTGAATGACGTGCAATTTTCACAGTCAGCCCCAACCACTCGTTAGATTTTAATTACATCAATAGGTTTTCAAACTACATTTTTTTAAAAACGTGTTCAGTATTGGTAGTTATTCTCAACTTAGACGTCGAAAAAAACCCCATTCAAACCGAGCCTAAATTATATATACATGTATACATAAAAAAAGGAAAACATAATTGTCTTATACAAATTATGAAACATGTTTGATTATACTGCCGAAACGTAAATTCATTATCCCAACATATCAGTGCAAATTTACAATGACGATTTTCAATTTCATACTTCTAATAAAAAATGCAAGGAGTTGAAACCTAAAAGTATCTTTTGAAGTAATGTTGTCAGCAATTTTGGTAAAATGTTTGATGTAGTATATTATGCAAAACAACATTGTGTCTTGACCTCCAAATTCTGACCAATCAGCAGTCGCCTTCCTTGTGTTTTCGGTAACGCGATGGTGCGTGAGAAAAAAAACATGGCAGCTATTGACCATTCAACAGCATTGGCCGGATTTCTGCTCTCCATGACGTCACAACTTTTACAGGCGACTTTGATTGGCTGTACATGCACGGATATATCTTATCAGACGTTCGCACACGTGAACATCTGATCCTTAGACTAGATGTTGTACTAAATGTTATACTATTCAAAAATGGGATAACTTTTCAGCTATACTCCCTGGAAGTGCAGCTAAGAAAAACATATTTTTGGGGGACAAGGGCATTGAGTCAATTTATGTGGTCTTTTCGGAACGGTGGCCCTGGAACGACATTTTAATATTAAAAAGGTCAATATTAAAATGTCGTTCCAGGGCCACCGTAAAACGGAGTGTTACGTGATTATGACGGAGGCTTATTTCCACCGTCTAAGTTCCGCTTTGTTTTCATGCAGTTGGCATTCTTTGTTGCTATTTTCAATACTTTTTTTGGCGTTCTGGCTAGAGTGACAGATTTAGGCAGTACCACACAACGGCTGTTAAATTTTACTGCAAACTACACAAGTAAAGACCACTATACAGTAATACTGTTTATGAAATTGTACGATAAAACAATTACAATCAATTTTTCAATTCAATTCAATATAACATTTATTCATATCCAACCAAGAACAACATATGTACATTAAAGAAAAAAATAAATGTAAATTTGGTATCGATCGTTCTCTTGAAGTGTTTAACGAGTTCAATTCTGATTCCCTACTTTGTTGTGCTACCACGGAGCATTCCTCGCTTCCTTGTCATTTGACATATGAACGCTTCATCATTTCGACATTATATTTAGCCTTCCACCCAACCATGACTACTAAAATGTCCTGCAGTTTTTGGTGATAACTGGCGAAGTTATATAAAGCTGAATCCTGCAACTGACTCAGTTTTTATTCCGTAGTTATAAAGCAAAATGAAGCCGTGGAAATTGTCCAGATGTTTGACCAAAAATCCCTTCCCAACAGTTCTTCTATCATTATGGTTGGCACACAAACTCAAGTATTTTTCATACGTTTTTTTTGCAGAACGTTTCAGTAGCAAACCGCAGGGAGGCAATGGAAGAATCAACAGTTTTCATTTCAATTTGCGTCCTCACTCAACTTGTACCAAATTCAGTCGTGCGGGTACATACGTGTGAGTATTTTGGAACTAATTGCCTGAAGGTAGAGTAGGTCATTTGCAGCTATCCGAAAAGAAACAGACCAAATTTTGTTGAAAAGCTTACTTTGTTTTAGAGATAGCAATGGCACCAAACTCCCTGTGAAATGATTCTTTCTGGAATGATGTCATTTTGAAGATAACAATGAAATAAGGCAATTTCCTAAGATGCGCCAAGTGACACATTTTTGGAAATGACCGTTAGTAGTTGGTTTGTAATTGGGCGAATCCGTGAATGGGTACTTTGATGCGCGCAAGCGTTGACACAACCTCGTCCCCAGTGCTCACTTTATTTCCAACCTAGTTTCCAATAGTAAGCCCTGGATAGGAAACTTTTTTCCTGAATCCTGATTCGTTACCGCGATTGGCTAGTAATGGATTTTTATCGTGTACTTGGTGCTATTATTCACAACGTGCAGTACGTGTTTTCGCGATCATTCGTCCACGCCTTCTCGAAAATACTAATTTCCTTTCCAAATTGCTCATATCAATATGAAATGTGATACTGCATGTTGTCTCGATATAAGATCGTAACTGTTTAATTCAAAAAATCGTGTTTTCGTAACTTATGCCGTGCTCGCGCTGCGACGAATTGACTCTGTTTTTTTACCCCAGACACCGCATACAAAAACAAACGCTAATGTAACGCATATCCAGGCACCAGACTGTTCCTCATTTGCATACGTGATGGGCGCGTACTGTTCGACACCCTGGGAGCGAGGTTGCCGTTGACACGACGCACACGCGCGCGCGGTTGCTTTACTCGTAGGTTCAGTGCGTGACATCACTTAGCTTCAATCGGCTGAATGAGAACGTGTCCCGAATGCAGATTTAGGGCGCAATTCAAAACATGACTTTGCAACTTTCGAATTGAAATCGAGATCCTAGACTATTGTTTTCTCGGAATATACAGCATTCACAGACCTAAAACTTCATCAGGTTAGTTGTTCAGCGCCCGTCTTTAGATTTTGAGAATTTTTGTTGCTTCAAACGAAGAAATGTGCACAAAGGACAAAATAATGATCTACTCTACCTTCAAGATCTAAATTGCATCCTATTTGTTTCCGTCTGTCAGCTGTTTATGAATTGATTTTAACATTAAAAATTGAAAGAAAAATAGAAACACTTAATGAGAAGCTATTATTATTGGTGGTGGTGGGGGGTTTGTGGGTTTTATTGCTTTAAAATGATTGTATCGCAGATAAGCCAATACGTCCTGTTTGCGTAGTATTCAGCTATGTTTACTGTCCGATTTCTGGCAAAGATAAGCTGATGTGAATAGCTGAAATCATCTGTTAAAAACATAAATGCAGTTTCGTTTTGATACCTAATCATGGTGTATGCACCGAGAACGATCCGGACGTAGTGTTTTCTTTGCTGTAAATGTCTCGCGTGTGTGATCTCGATAAACAATAATGCGCAGGAGCGGATCCAGAGGGGGGTGGGGGGGGGGGGGTTCAAGTGGTTAGGGGGTCAACCCCCCAGCTTTGACTCAATTTGTTTCATAGAAATACATAAAAACAATCATGTGACCCCCCACCCCCGACACCCTAAAATAATTATACTGGTAATAATGTCCGCCTGTGCCCAAAATTCGGAGAGAGCCAGCTGTGCTACTGGGGTATTTGTACACTATTCTATGATAAAGTGTTAATAATGGTCGGATTTGAACAGCGCCCCCATTGAAAGTATAGTACGAGGCCCCCCATCTGACTGATTGCAGTAACACTAGTTAAAGACCCCGGTGAGATGCAGTAGTTCAGCACTCCACGTTGGAGAACTATTTTCATGACGCTCTTCTGGAGCTAGTTCGACACCTAGAAATCACTTCACGCTATGGGGATTTGGCTGAACCGATGCTTCGCCTTGTCTACTTTAAGTGCGAATGCGAACCTACGTTGTTCAATCTTCTTGACTTCTTTGATTCTGCTTGCTTGAGTTCTGTCTCTCATGTTTATACATCTTGCTTGCTTAATTGATATGCTTTCTGAAGCTGTCATTAATGGTGCTGTTTCTTTTGTTGAAGCCAATTAATGGCACACAGATGAACTCGTTACCATACTTTGGTGATTCTAATTTAGAAGTAAACATTTAAATGCTAAAATGTACTAAACCTCGTTGTTGATCAATTTTAATTAAATCTCGTTGTCGTCGGTAGGTTTGTATTTAAAATTGCAGCTGTGGTGCTGGGCGTTTGCAGATAACGGGAGCGCGATCCTCACATTTTACATCGTTCCAAACACCACTATCTGTCACCACCGCACAGTCTTCTCTGTGGCCGTTGTTAGAATTCACCCCGCCCCCAGTCGGTGTACACCACATCGGTAGTACCATCCCGACACTCCCACGGACCTATTATGCACAACACGGAGAATAATACAATCAATATCGCTTATTGAAGAAAGGTGAAGATTTTTTTCGAATGATTGTTCGAATTTCAGATTTGTTTTTCGTGAAATTACAGAAAACTACTCACAAAAAATGAGCACTGCGAAAATTACTGTTCTTCAAAATATTCTGAACATCTTTAAAACAATGTCTCTTTCCATAAACTTTTGAAGTAAATCAGTCAGGATTAATAAACGCTCGGTTACGAAAACAGTTTTTTCAATAGATATTTTATCTTCATCTTAGTTTTTGCTGTAACATATTCAACGACTTCATTTAAATATGTGATTAATTTCTAAACATGATCATTTTCGTTTTCTTTGAGCCAGCAATAAAGTGGTAATGAGTAAACAAGGCATATACAGTGGCGCACCCAGGATTTGGTGGGGGGGGGGGGGCTCACAGTTTGTTTTAGAAGTTAAATTTTGTCAAAAAAATTTGCCTGAAATTTTGGGCCGCAGAAAATAAAATGATGTTGTTTTTTTTGGTGGGGACTGACTATTTTGACGTTAGTGGCGCCACTTACACCCCTATTATACTACTCGAAAACAGGCCACATACATATCACCAAAGTTAAATCGAGGAATTAACAAAAAAACTACCGGAAAAAAATGACAACCTCTAGGGGGGCTCAAGCCCCCCCGAGCCCCCTCCTTGGGTGCGCCACTGGGCATATATCCTTTATGACAAACCTTCCAGATCGTTACAGTCGATCCAAAACCAGATGCTTAGGTTCTCCCGAAGGAATTCAGTTTCCTCCTGAGACTGCAGCATGACCAACACGTTTCCTATCTTGATGCACTCCTGTTTTGCCTCAGGCCATGGTAGATTCTCGCTGAGTTGCTTGTAGCATTTGTCACCCCACTGGCTCCAAGCAGGAGGACACGCCCCTCTAATGGAGGCCCCACACCTCTCATTACCACCAGTGCATCTGATCATAAAACAAAGGCTTAGGCCAAAAAAAAAATAGTTCTGCTTCCGATTACATGCCTTTCAAAAATAGGGTCGGTCGGTCGGAATTTTTTTTTTTTTTGCCAATTTTTTTTATGCAGATTGAATGGGGTATTCAATTATATGCGAAGTTTTAGCCTGAACTATTTCTATTGCACTACGAAAGCTATACACGAAATGGCAACAAAAAGTGAGTAAAACCTACCTTTAATTATTGTCAATATATTTACGTTCGATAATTTCAAAAAATAATGGAAAACTCAGGCCGTTCGCACCATATGCACAACGCTAGTCAAGACGCGGGGAGCTGGCCAAAACTCCGAGGTGTGTGATGCGAGCATGTGTGGCGAGCGGCCCGCCATGGGCCAACAGACCTGTTTTTAACGGTCAACAATTTCGGGAAACACGCGGCATGTATCACTCCAAATACGAGTAGTGCGATCTCAAAATGAACTCTCGAACACAGAAAATACATACACAGACAAGCTAGATCAATTCTGTAAATAAACTGGCAAAAATGTTCTCTTTCCATCGGTGTTTTCTTGGCATTTTTACGATGTCGAATCCGACCAGTTGACAGTGGCCTGCACTGTACTGAAAGCGTGCTATCGGTCGCAAATCGCTATGGACTGGTTACCGCATTTTCATTATGTCTTCTAAATTGGCCCCTGCGCGGCGGCGCGGCGGGAACCAGTCGTCGCCACGTGATTATAGTCACCGTGCGTACGTACGTGACATCGAATTGCGAAGTAGTTATATCGCGAAGCGAATTTGTAATGACGGAGGTTTCTTTTGAAAAAAGCGAATGTAAGTAAGAAAACAAATAAATACAAGCATTTTTGGATGCAAAAGGGTTGTTGAGAGGTATTTTGTGAAGACAGAAAAGACAAATTTTATTTTTATTATTTTATTATTATTATTATTATTTTTTTTTTTGGAATTGCCGATAAAATTTTTAGGGTCGCAGCCTAAAAATAGGGTCGGTCGGGTAACCGGAAGCAGAACTATTCTTTTTTTTGGCCTTATCAAGCCACAGGTGTAACGTATAGGCAACATCATTTTAACTGTTACCAGACTGGTTCCCAGTGTAGACCCATCCTCCCACACCCTCAATTGCCCCTAAGATGCCAATATCCCAATTAGTCAGGTGGCTTAGACCCAATTTGGGACAAGATCGCGATCGACTGGTCCAAAGCACCAAACTTGGCAGATATATTGTTATAGCCTTAGAGAAGATATTTAGAAGGGGTGATACCTGAACTTCTTTTGGGAAGAGTGCCTTATTTGCATAAATTGTTAATCCCTACCGTGTAATATATTTACTCCCATATTTGACTATATATATATATATATATTTTTTTTTGAAAAGTATATTATGTTGATTCCACTTACACACCCTTACTTTAATACATGTTTTAAAGCATTTAAGACTGACCGGATAATTATGAGGACATCGTAACGATCCAAAATGGCTACTATTATACTCAAAGTTGCGCACATTAACCTTGTCTCCAGATATCATCAAGTAATCTTGCCAAACCTTACAATTGATGAGCTTCAAATTCACCAAGTTGCTTACTGGCACAGGTACTCGATTAAAACGTCAAATCATGTGAACAATGATAACATTGTGATGTTTAGCCCAGAAAACAAAACGGGGAACTTGATCAAGTCTCTCACGTTAGGCAGGCTTCGCCTAATGTTTAGCCCGATTTACGGACGCCTCATGTTTGTTTCTGTGGGCTAAATATCAAGATGATATTATTTTTCACATGATATCCCATTTATTTTTGTTAGGGTAACTGTGTCAGTAAGTATCTTTGTGAATTTGAAGCTTATCAATACTGAGGTTTGGCAAGACTACTTGATGGTATGTGAGGGAAAAGGAAATGCGTGCAACTTTAGGGTATAATGGTAGCCATTTTGAATCTTTATTACGTCCTCATAATCTTTAAGTCTCCGATATGCTTTAGAAAATGTTATTTAAGTAAGGATATGTAAGTAAAATGCCCAAAATATACTTTTCAAAAAAAAAAAAATAAACATCTACCCAAATATGGATATAAATATATTACACGGAAGGGATTAACGCTTTATGTAAATTAGGCACCCTTCCCAAACGAATTTCAGGTGTCACCCCTTCTTAATATCTTCTCTAGGACCATAAGAATCTATCTGCCAAGTTTTGTGCTTTGGACCAGACGGTCACGATTCCAACCGTATGCCACCTGACTAAATTGTCTTCACGCTATGGTCATGGCTTTCGTATGGTCAAAGAATTTCGTACTCGGCAAGTATAATGCAGCTCATTTCTTAATAGCTTTTCCCGAGTTGCCTATTGTTTCTGGCCTTCACAGGCGCCATCCATGCGTAGCTTAAATTTTCATCAAATTTGTATTTAGCGTAGTTACCATGACAACGATCTGTGTACAGTTGCCAAAAAAAATTAAAACCAGGAGGTAGATGATTTATTGGCAAATTCTGTAATTGACTGCAGTCCTGTGGCTTCTATGAATAGAGTACGCAGCTTCACAAAACAGATTCTGTTTTATATCGTGGTTTTTTTCTTCTTTTAGGGCAGTGAGCATGTTTTCCGGAACGTAGTCGGTTGTTTCCCTATGTGTTATTTTGGGAATTTTGTTGAACATGAATTTTTAGAATTTTGTCCGCGATTTCGTGGGCAAATTGGCACTAGCTGGCGGAGTTTTGAGTTGGAGAATGTGGACTTATTGATTTGCCCGCAATTTGGGGTTCAAATTGGCAGTAACTGCCGGCGGAGTTTTGAATTCAGAGTTCAAAAATGTGTTCTTATAATTTTGTCCGCGATTTTGGGGGACAAATTGGCACTAGATGGCGGAGTTATGATTCGGAAAACGGGTGGATTTCTAGATTTCTAGTTGGCAAAAATGTGCGTGTAAGATGCCCAAACAAAATAGTAAAACAGACAAACTTCAAATTCTTTAAAACGGGTATTTCTCTCTATGCACAGGGAATGTGTTGCTTTTATTCCAGGAACATTGACTTTCATTCGGATTGTATTTGTCGCGTGTAAAAGACTTTATTGTTTCGGTCAGTTTTGTTTATATTATGATGATTTCTCATGAAATTAAATTTCAAAATATAAAATATTATGAGAAATCACTTGGTATTTCTCGGGTTATTGCTAGATAATTTTTCCCAAGTGTTTTTCAATGAACGTTGACTTTCATTCGGATAGTATTTTTCGGCGTAAACATCGTATCTCCCAAAGTTACAGGAGATTGACAATTTATAAATGGATAAATAGCTCAAATTCCCCCAAACTATCATTGTGTATTCGAAGTAGGTCATGTTGCATTGCATTTCAACGAAGGATTAAAACTAAAGTTTTTCCATGCAGTACTCACTAGACGCCCCAGCATCGCAATCAATGTCAGACTTTCTATTTTCACTTTTCCATCCGTGGCGTTTTCTGAGCTGAAATTTCATCTATTTGGTAGGAATTATTACATTATAAGGCTATCCGTGAATGTCATTCGCATGCACGCGACCTGTCTTTTCCCATGGAGTCCGATACGAACAAGAAAAAAAGGCTCCTCCATGCAGACATCTCTCGGCGGTTGTGCACTGTACCCCGACTCGTTTACGTGAAAAAAACGATAAGGGCATTAATGACGGGCATAATGTAATAACCAACGGATAACGTATCAACAGCCGATAATGTCACGATTGGTGGGATAATAAATTGGCAACTACGAGGAAAGTATGCAATTACTCAAAGTAGTCAGGCAGCTTAGTGAATGGATATGGACATTCCGGACAAAAGCGCCAATTTTTTTCATACATGCTCCTCAATTCCTTAGCTTTTTGATAGGAACCAACTTATCCGACGACATTATGGCGGCCATCTTGGATTTTAAAGATGGCGGCCATTGAAAACCTATTTCTGGCCATATCTCTCCTTCTGAGCCACTTAGAATAAAGTTTTGGTGTCTAAACATACATTTTCAGGGTCAAGGAATGCAACTGCACCATTTGGGATAGTGTCAAAGTGGTTGGTTTATCCAAATACAGTATTGTGGCCATCTTGTGTTTGAAACATGCCCACCATTCAAAACCTAAATCTCCGAACTAAGGATCTAAATCTTGGTGTCTAAACATATATTTTCAGGGTCATGGAACTCAACTCAACCACTTGGGTTAGTACTTCATGTATTTAGGATCGTGTCAAATGGTCAGTTTGTCCAGATACTTAATACGGCGGCCATATTGTTGGCCGTTAAAGGACCAACACTGGAAAGAGTCAGGCTATGTGCCTTTTTGCCATTATGGTTTGACTTGAAAGGACCGGCACCGGTCCCATTCAGGTTGTGTTCCGTCTTGCCATTATATAGGGACCAGCAATGGCCCGATTCAGGCCTTTTACCGTCTTTTCATCATGGTTTATCGTAAGAGGGCCTGCAATTGCCCGGTTCAGGCTGCCGGCGCCGTCTTGCCGTTGTTGTTAGCCTTTATAAGACCAGCACTGGTCCAATGCAGGCTCCGAACGGTGTTACCACTTAATAGGGCAAGCACTGGACCAATTCTGACTCTGTGGTGTCTGTACCGTCAACACGGAACCGTTTTGTTGCAATCGTACGGTGGCCCTGGAACGACATTTTATTATTGACATTCTTAATATGAACCTTCTAACTTCTTAATGTTGACGTTGTACCTTCGCAATATGCACGTTGCACGTAGCTTAATATCGCAATTTGGAAGTTGTTCCTTCTCAATGTGAATGTTCCATCTTGTTAATTTTCACGTTTGATCTTGTCAATGTACACCATTGATCATGCTTGGTGTCACCGTTGCACCTTGCTTCTTTGCAATATGAACCATGTACCTTCGCATTGTGAACGGTTGACCTT
This sequence comes from Patiria pectinifera, assembly GCA_029964075.1. Classification (NCBI taxonomy): domain Eukaryota; kingdom Metazoa; phylum Echinodermata; class Asteroidea; order Valvatida; family Asterinidae; genus Patiria; species Patiria pectinifera. Next base: position 13,308,415 of record CM057137.1, on the reverse strand, counting down.
GCATCTTGTCAATATCATTGTTAAACCGTCCTCCTTTGCAATGTGCATCATGCATTCTGAAAAGTACGAAGTCCTTGCCAAGCCCTATATAGTTAAACAACAAGTTATGATGGAGTTTCAATATGACGGCTGTTAAATGTCACTTAATCTGGGTCTACCCTGTAGTGAGTTTTATCATGAATCGAGGCTCTCTGTTTTAATTCACTTATCTTTTACAATTCATGTTCAGGCTACTGAGCGCTGTTTCACTAGAAAAGATGTGTTCAATTAATTAGACTAATTAATTTCTTGACGGTACACTCTCCGTCAATGACAATAATGCAGTGTTCTGTGATCACGTTAAGAAGGCTGTTATATCATAATACTTTACAACCTAATACTTTAGCCTGAACATGCATTATAAAAGATGAGTGAAATAAAACAGAGAGCCTTGATTCATGATAAAACTCACTACAAGGTAGACCCAGGTTAAGTGACATTAAACAGCTGTCAGATTGAAACTCCATCATAACTGGTTGTTTAACTATATAGGGCTTGGCAAGGACTTCGTACTTTTCATAATGCATGATACACATTGCAAAGGAGAACGGTTCAACAATATGATATTAACAAGATGCAAGGTCGAACGTTAACAATGGGAACATGCATGGTTCATATTGCAAAGAAGCAAGGTGCAATGTTGACATCAAGCATGATCAATGGTGAACATTGACAAGATCAAACGTGAACATTAACAATATCGAACATTTACATTGAGAAGGAACAACTTCCACAATGCGGTATTAAGCTACGTGCAACGTGCATATTGCGGAGATACAACGTCAACATTAAAAAGTTAGAAGGTTCATTTTAAGAAGGTCAATATTAAAATGTCGTTCCAGGGCCACCGTACAATCGAGCCAGCATTTGCCCACTTCTGGTCTTGTACCATTTATACTGTATGGTACTGCCACAACAAACCAATAATTACAGGTAGGTGGTATCGGCCCAATACCATCCAGTTTACTGTGTCAATGCCATCTTTGAACCTAGCCAGTAGAAATCTCTGGCACTACAGGATGTGATACAACTCTGGCCCTCCACAACTGCATGCAGCTGAACCACTTTTGTAGCTCCATTTGATTAAGGCGGGTCTGTGATCGGGTAGTCCTGGTTCTCAAGCGGCTGTTTTCCATTGAATCCATGTCAATGTAGCACCTGATGGGAGGTTTTCCGCTGTTGTTATAGTACATGTATAACCATGACAATCGGTGGGCGTTTGCTCCCAGTCGTTGCTTCCAGTGTTGGAGTCTTGCCACTTCCCTGGATGTTGTGAAGGAATGGACATGACCAAGGAAGCATTTCCTGACTTCAGCCTTTGTGCCGAAGCTTGCTGTCCCTGTAGGAGGCGACACTCGTCATTTATCAATATTTGGACATCTTAGCTCGGCTGGCAACTTCCCTTCGGAAGTCCGAAGAGGAAATGCCAGCAAAGGGGTGCAAATAACTTGTGTTGGTGGGTTTCAAGCATCCAGTGATCAAACTGCATGTTGTTTAAGGCTGGGTCATGGTTTCGTGGTATGGGCTGATCTCTCCCGGACGGGGCACGCATAGTCTGCTGAAGAATAGCACGGAGCCAAAACGCTTCATCTGAGGGTGTGTGGTTTGGCTCCCTTTCCGGCGGTTGTTCAATTTCTTTATGATGTTCTTACGGGGAACTAAATTTGGATGACTTGAATGACAGGATACGATGGAGGGTCACCCTAAGGTAGACAGGATGGCTACAAGGGGGGAATGGTGTTCCGGACCATTCAATGTTAAGCGGTCGGTCGGCTTCGCGGTTAACGTTCCTAAGATGGAACGAGCACACTTGGGTCTTAGGGAGATTGGCACGGAGATGATTGCGCTCACAGTATAGAGACAGCTTAGTGATGAGGTAAGTTTGCTTCTATGGCTTCGAACGGAATCTTTTTGAGATGTAACACGAAGATCGTCTGCGTAGATGAAACGCTTAGTGTCCTGGTCCATTAAATTGTGATTTGTATACATTATACAGCAACGGAGCTAGCACAGTGCCTTGAGGTAGAACATTTTCTTGCCGTCGACAGCGTTTTTGTTTTGTTCTGAACAACAAACAAGCATCTGTCTTTGAGAAGGGCTCCGATATGATCCGTAAATGCGAGGTATTGGGTCAACTCCAAGATCTTTTTTCAGGCGGCGCCAGTGGTTTACAGTATCATGACCGAAAGATCCACAAAAATAGCTCCACTTATTTGTCGTTTTGAAACCCATCCTCAGCTTGCTGTGCCAGATTAAAAGTTGGCTTGTTGTTGACTTGCAATGTCGCAATCCAGGTTGCTAAGGGATAAGAGATGTTTCAGCAACGGTGACAAGCCTGTTTAGGATCTGGCACTCGAACATGAACAAAATCAGTAATGGGTTCCTGTCTGGACCATGTTACGTGTGGCCTCCAAAGCCTGCAGCGAACTAGTACGTGGCTTCAAGAATCAAAGTGTATGCGGTGCAAGACGTGCATGCAGCACCTTGAGTGCAATAAACTCTGCGTTTGCAACTGTGAAAATTAGGGCGAGCACTTTTAAACTGTAAACCTTTGCGAGTGATGACATTTATTGGCACGTAATGTTGTTTTACTTATACTTCATACAGTATTTTCGGTGACTGCAGTTTATATTAACGGTATTCTGTTAGAAATATTGTCTTCGGTTTGACTATTTTGTGTGTATAATAAAATCATCTTGGTCTCTTCTGAATAAAAGACTTGTATTTCCTGACCCTGAAAATGTATGTTTTGACACCTAGACTGTGATTTGATATGGGGTAGTAGCTGAGATATCAGTAAATGCAATCATTATCTTGCGGCCAACTTTAAAATCAAAGATGGCCACAATAGTGTACAAACTGAACATTTGACACTGTCATAAATGGTATATAGTTGCATTCCTTGACCCTGAAAATGTATATTTGGACGCCAAAATTGTAATCGTAAGTGACTAAGAAGAACAGATATTGCTAGATATAGGTTTTCAATGGCGGCCATCTTTAAAACCCAAGATGGCTACCGCAATGTATCTGGACAAACTAACCATTTATCACTAACCCAAATTTTTCAGTTGCGTTCTTTGACCCTGAAAATATATGTTTAGACACTAAGATTTCAATGTTAAGTGGCTTAAAGATGCAATATATGTAGTTTTGTTCAATGCCGGCGTCTATCTTCAAAAATAAGATGGCAACAATACTGTATCTGGACAAACAAACCATTTGACACTATCCCAAATGGTACAGTTGCATTCCTTGACCCTGATAATGTATGTTTAGACATCAAAACATCAATACTAAGTGGCTTAGAAGATAAGATATGGGTGAAATAGGTTTTCAATGGCAGCCATCTTTAAAATCCAAGATGGCCGCCATATTGTTATGGGATAAGTTGGTTCCTATCAAAAATTGAAAGCTAAGGCAATAAGGATTATGTGTGGAACATTTGGCGCTTTTGTCCAGAATGTCCACATCCATTCCAAAAGCTGGCCTAAGCTGCCTGACTAAAGGTTCCACTCTTTGTCAAGTAATTTGGTATGTGCTCGGCGAGGCGTTTATCATTTAAAATGGTGGCTAATTCCTTTCGATGGGAAACTGTTTAACCTTGCATAAGTGTAGACTTGATGACAAGTCGTTAGATAGTCGTATTTTGTCCGTGAACTTCAGTCGAACTCCATCGGCGAGGCTGGTATTAGTACGTAATCGGCCGGGTTGCGACAAATCTAACGACGTGACGATTACGTTCTCGCTCCGATATGCAAGCAACGATGATTACTGTAGCCATGGTAACGGACTGAAACACTGCTGACGAGTGCGACACGTTGCTCATATTGCTGTTTCACAGCGCGGAGTTGTCATTTCGAGCCAGCCAGTGATTCTCGCCGGGTTGCGACAAATCTAACGACGTTAGCCAAGTCTGGTCGCAGAAATATTGACACTTTGTAAACTTGAGTGACTGAAAAGCGAACGTTTTGAATTGTCCGCTAATCATGGCGTTTATGTCCGGATTGTTTGCCATTGAGGTTGCCATTTTATCGATGAGGGCTCTCTCTGAGTCAGATTTCTGCCCCTCTCGATGCCCCGTCAAATCCTCTTGCCCGCCAGAGTGGCAATTGTGGGGGAGCGCGTGTTATCGCCTCACTTCCTCAAAGTATAATTGGGATGACGCCAAGACAGCTTGCCAAGACGTGGGAGGCAAAATGGCCGCTCCTCGCTCGCTCGAGGAACTGAGGTTAATGGCAGAACTGGCACGAAAGGTGTACATTAACTTCTACGCCTGGATTGCTTGCAATGACAGAGAAGTTGAAGGAACTTGGGAGTGCGACGGTCAGGAAGGAGGCGAGCCCTTCTTGGTATGGGATGATGGGCAACCAGATAGTTTTGGAGGCAATCAAGATTGTGCTCAAATATCCGCACATTTTAATGACAGGATGGATGATGCAGGCTGTGGGGTTAAGATGAAAGCTTTTTGTGTTCGTCAGGCAGCTTGCACTCATCTCATAACTCAACCCCGTCGATACTGCCTCTCTACCGACACCCACGGCCGCATTCTCAATTCAACCTGCCTCCTTGACCACAGCATCCGGGAGTTTATCACCCAGAGCGTGGTTGCCTGCGGCTCGGCCTGCGCCCAGGAGCCCGGATGCCACTCTTTCAACATCAAGAAAACCGAAGACGGGAAGAAAATATGCCAGCTGAACAACAGCACAAGCTCCGAAGATAAGGACAAGTTTCAGAAGACTGATTATTTCTGTACTATGTATGGAGAAGAAATGTGCTCTGACTAGTCATTACAATAATAGAACAATTTCAGAGATGCACTCTACGAACTTGTGAATTCGGATTTGGTCTTAGATGATGAAACATTTGCGAGACACTTGTCCTTAATATTTAGATCACGTGGCAACTATTTCATTTTCTTTCGTTCTGAAAAGAAACAAAAGCTTTGGATACACTTTGAAATAAAGAAGATGAATAGTTTGCTCTTTTGTGAACAAGAAAAGGATTAGATTGAAAGCGTTTTGAACTGATGAAAATCGTTAAAAATATTTTCACAGATTACATAACAATTTTAAAGCGCTAATGCATTGTACATTCGCAAGTATAGTTTTGCAAAATTTGCATTTGTCAACTTACAAAAAAGCTCTTTAAAATCACTCACGTGTATCATTAACAGTCCTTTCAATTATGGCTGACCCAATGGTTTTGAGAACTGAATTGTATCGGTTTAGAAGCGAATTAGAATATCTCATGTTGCCCAATATGTACAAATCACATTTTTCTGAAAATTTAAAATCGTTCGCATGAAAACATGAACACATTCAATTCGTTAGATTTGACATAAGTTTGCAGAACGATGAATCTGTATTGTGTTGCTTTATCAAATTCAGCATGTCGAATAAATTAATTATTGGTGTTGTAGGTAAAGGACAAACTACTCTAATCAATTTTTTTTATTCTATGTGATACCTTTGTTAGGATTTTGTAACAACTTAATTTTAAGCAACCTAACTAGATATAATGGTGACGGATCTCGAATTGTAAAGCCATGCTGTGTATGGACACATGAAATAGGCCGGTTCTTTTGACAAGGGGGGATCAAGAACCACATTTTTCGTTGGGGGGGGGGGCTGGCAAGCTGGATGTTTCTTAATTTTGAAATTGTCCTGAACCCCATCGCCATTTTGAAAAAGGTGTCAGTCTACTCTCAATTGCAAAATAGAGCGCTTTAAGGGCCCCAATTTCATACAAATTTCACAGAAATACAAGCTCACGGTCCTGTGCACGGCTACCACCCTTATTTTTTTACAAACCCTCAAGTTCATGGTCCACAATGTGCTCAAATACTGAAGAATTTGAGGGTATGCAAATCGTGATTTCGCCGGCGTGGCAACTTCGGGCCGATTTACTCGCCTGCCCCCTTTAAAGGAGCGAAGTTTTGAAAAATTCCCCCAAACCACTTGTGCGGCATGAGGATGGATGGATAACTTATATTTCATCAAAAAATTAGGAGAAAGAACATCTCTGAGTTCGATATCTGGCCTGAAAACAAGCCCTCTGTTTGCGGCTGCCTTGCTGTAGGGCGCCACCAATGGGAGTAAATTAAGTTCTAGCTCCTTCCAACCCCGAATCACCCCCCCCCCCCTTTCGCTAAAAAGTGTTGTAATTGGATGATGGTCTATCAGCCCCCTTCAGATTAGGGAGCATTTGTTGCGGAACCGCCATTGTTTACCCCTTTGAAACGCTGCCTTATCCCCCAGGTCACGCCCCCTGAACAAAACACTGTCGTGTCATATAAAGCGCATGCGCACCGCCATATTGACAAAGAACTCTTTAAGAGTGCTGACCAGTAAATAAACTGCCATAGACCCCAATGATAAATGCCCCCACTTCAGAAACTCAGAAAAAATACTCGCAACTCTCCAAGTTGTTCGAGACACACATCAAATTAAAGCTTATTCCGTCATCTTTCATTTTCTTTTCAATATTTTTTGGGGGTACTCTGATGACTTTTGGGAGAAATTGCCATCCGAAGATGATCACCCTTCAAAAAAGTCCTGATGCCCATCGCCATTTTGAAAAAAGGTGCCTACACTCCATTGCAAAATAGAGTGCTTTTAGGGCCCCAATTTCATCCAAATTTCACAGAAATACTGCCTAATGGGGCTGTGCTCTGTACACTGGGCTTCGCGGTTGGGTGCACTCAACTCGTCATCTACTTCGTCCATAATGATAGATTATATGACTACATTCTAATGACGCCATGAATGGATGGAGTACATCAAAGAAGCTGCCACACAGCCAACTCTCAACCGGGAAACTGTTTTTGCAAATCTAGAACCATTAATCAATCTTAAGGATTTCTTCTTAATAACGAGCAACTTATCAAGGAAAGTTGTAGGAGTATTTCCCCAGGCAAGTATATCCATAATATTGAAGATGAGGTAAGGGTAACGTATTATTAATTGAATGGGACAAATATCTTAGTTTTCGGACAAATATCTTAGTTTTCCAAGAATGCCAAGTTTGCGAAATATAAGTGTAAGGACTTTCTGACAATGATTTCTCCACGTTAAAATATCATCACTAATGACAGCCAAACATTTACAGGAATCAAGCCACAGGTGTAACTGTTACCAGACTGGTTCCGAGTGATACTGTAGACCCTTACTCCCCAACCTCGTTCCCCATGGGTACGATCTTGCTGCGCCATGTTGTTTCCCGTCATGCCTTGTGCGATCTTAACCCCTGGAATTGTGTAATTTAAATGTGTCAAAATATGGCACATTATAATTAGGCTGCAGTTTATCTGTTTTACGTGCCGACACCATCTTTTAATGTTAAAAGTTGTGATTTTGAAGAATCAATCCTTTCAAACATAACGTTTGGACGTTGCGTTATTTAGCAAAGATTTGTATTAAATGTACGTACTCCTTTTGTGCCTTTACAACCACAGATACAGGGGTGTTTTTAGCGAAAAACGTGGCTGCCATAATCCATATCGTACAGGCATCGCGACTTTTGAATAACAATTTTTTTTTCGTACGTGACGTTACGTGCGAGCGCATTATGGGCGCGCCCGGCGTGCAATCTTCGAAATGTGCGCGCTGTACGCTGTGAATAGCCAATCAGCGTCATTTACGTCATCATTACGGCCGGGGGTTAGTGTAAGGAACGCGCACGCGCCCATGGAGTCGAGGCTGCCTTACTCCCAAACCCTCAATTGCAACTTATTAGATGCCAATATCCTAATCGTCTCCACCGCTATGGTCATGGCCTCGTTATTTTATTAAGCGCCTGCAGCACAAAAAGAATTTCGCACGCGGCGTTGTCATTTCGAGCCAGCCAGTGATTTTCGCCGTTTCACAGCCGTAGAAAAGACTATCCAGCGAGCGGCGCCAGCCCTCGCGGCTGGCGCCGCTCGCTGGATAGTCTTTCTACGTGCCAGCGTTCGGGGCGTGTTACGTGTCCGGATCAAGACGTGTGGGCCTTGACTAAAGGCTAAGCCAAGTCTGATCTCGGAAATATTGACACTTTGTAAACTTGAGTGACTGAAAAGCGAACGTTTTGATATATTCCGCTCATCATGGCGTTTATGTCCGAATTCTTTGGCATTGTGGTTGGCATTTTATCGACGAGGGCTCTCTCTGCGTCAGATTTCTGCCCCTCTCGATCCCCTGTCAAATCCTCTTGCCCACCCCAGTGGCAATTGTGGGGGAGCGCGTGCTATCGCCTCACTTCCTCAGAGTATAATTGGGATGACGCCAAGACAGCTTGCCAAGACGTGGGAGGCAAGATGGCCGCTCCTCGCTCGCTCGAGGAACTGAACTTCATGGCAGAACTGGCACGAAAGGTGGACAGTCAATACGAGGCCTGGATTGCTTGCAATGACAGAGATGTTGAAGGAACTTTGGAGTGTGACGGTCAGGAAGGAGGCGAGCCCTTCTTGGTATGGGATGATGGGCAGCCAAATAATTGGAAAGATCAAGATTGTGCTCGAATAACCGCACGTTTTAATGACAGGATGGATGATGCAGGCTGTGGGGATCTGTGGAGGGCTTTTTGTGTTCGTCATGCAGCTGCAGCTTGTGCTCATCTCTCAACCCAACCCCGTCAATACTGCGTCTCTACCGACACCCACGGCCGCATTCTCGACTCTACCTGCCTCCTCGACCACAGCATCCGGGAGTTTATCACCAAGAGCGTGGTCGCCTGTGGCTCAGCCTGCGCCCAGGAGCCCGGATGCCGCTCTTTCAACATGAAAGAAAACCGAAGACGGGAAGAAAATATGCCAGCTGAACAACAGCACAAGCTCCGAAGATAAGGACAAGTTTCAGAAGACTGATTATTTCTGTACTATGTACGGAGAAGAAATGTGCTCTGACTAGTCATTACAATAATAGAACAATTTCAGAGATGCACTCTACGAACTTGTGAATTCGGATTTGGTCTTAGATGATGAAACATTCGCGAGACACTTGTCCTTAATATTTAGATCACGTGGCAACTATTTCATTTTCTTTCGTTCTGAAGAGAAACAAAAGATTTGGATGTACTTTGAAGTAAAAAAGATGAATGTTTTGCTCTTTTGCGAACAAGAAAAGGATTAGATTAAAAACATTTTGAACTGATGAAAATCGTTTCATTTTTGTTCACAGATTACATAACAATTTGAAACGCTAATGCATTGTACATTCGCACGTAGTGCTTAGTTTTTGCAATGTTTGTATTTGTCAAAACAGCAACAAAAATATAAGGTCGATTTTATCGCCTATTTTATATATCTTAAATTATTACCGTCGTCATTTTCTTCACTTACGAAAAAAGTTAATTCGAAATCACTTACGTGAGTCATAAAACAGTCCTTTCAATTGTGGCTGCCCCTATGTTTTTAAAAACTGAATTTCATCAGTTTTGGAGCGAATAAGAATTTCTCAAGTTTTCGATATGTACAAATCACATTTTTTTGAAAATTTCAAATCGTTGGCATGACAACATGAACACATTTACTTCATTAGATTTCACATTAGTTTGCGCTAAGAAGAATCTGCACCCTCCTGCTTTGTAAGAATCTATTTTTTTCGAATAAATTATTTATTGGTGTTGCAGGTAAAGGACAAATAACTCTCATCACTTCTTGATCTTTGTGATAGATTTATTGGGATTTTACAGCAACTTTATCAACCCAACTTGATATGATGGAGAACGGGGGAGGGCGTTGTCATATACCCATGGCGATAGATGACAGTGGGGTACCCCTATGTCCCTATACCCTATTCACATCCTAGACTATTTGTTACCTAACACATCCCCATAGACATCTCAAAAAAATTCCTGAGATTCTGGTAACACAATGATCAACACAAAAGAGGGGGGGGGTCCCTCTGTCACATATCTTGCTACATAATTATGCGTGGTCAGGTGACCTGCACGTGACTGTGATGGAATGAACCAACATGCATGGATCTCGACTAACCATTCAGTATATTGATACATGAAAATGGCCGTTGTTTGACAAGGGCGGATCAAGAACATTTTATTTTTTTTGGGGGGGGGAGGCAAGCCTAATGTTTCAAACTAGAAAAGCGCTTGGGGTGGGTGGAGTGGGGTTCTTGGTGTGGCTGGTCCACCTTTTGACACGTATTTCGAAAATCCGTAAAGGCTAACATCGATTTAAAGCCGTCCACCTCTTTTCTGGTTTAATTTACTAAATAGAAGTTCAAACTTTTCTGGAGGGGGCATGGCCCCCATTGCCCCCCCCCCCTCACATCGATGTCTCTGTATTGGGGTTATGATGCTATAGATCATAGAAAAGCAGAAATATAATCATATTTTGAATTTGTCATAATGCTCCCCTCGGCTTAATCCATTATCTGTCTCAATTATCATCAATCAAACTGCCGGTCACACTCTTTGATCGCGAGCTTGCATTTGTAAGGTTTTCTCCAATACAAAAGATGACATTTATAATTAATTAACGTCTGATGAGCATATGCCGCTTGACAAAGACGCCATCCGGTGGTAAAATGAATTGAAGGTAAAGAAGAAGAAAAAAATGATATTAATTTCACTGATATCCGATGGATGTTTGTAGTCTCCTAAAAGACCACATAAATGGACTCAATGCCCTTGTCCCCCAAAATATGTTGTTTTTTTCTTAGCTGCACTTTAGGGAATATAGCTGAAAAGTTATCCCATTTTTGAAAAGTATAACATTTAGTACAACATCTAGTCTAAGGATCAGATGTTAACGTGTGCAGAGCCACATTTCGAACGTCTGATATTATATCCGTGCATGTACAGCCAATCAGAGTCGTCTGTAAAAGTTGTGACGTCATGTAGAACAGAAATCCGGCCAATGCTGTTGAATGGTCAATAGCTGCCATGGTTTGTTTTCTCACGCACCATCACGTTACCGAAAACACGATGAAGGCGACTGCTGATTGGTCAGAATCTGGAGGTCAAGACGCAATGTTGTTTTGAATAATGGACTATACAACATCAAAAATTTTACCAAAATTGCTAACAACATTGCTTCAAAAGATACTTTTTTGTTTCAACTTCTTATTAGAAGTATGAAATTAAAAATCGTCATTGTAAATTTGTACTGATATGTTGGGATAATGAATTTTTAATCAAACATGTTCCATAATTTGTATAAGACAATGTTTTCCTGTTTTTATGTATACATGTATATATAATTTAGGCTTGGTTTGAATGTGTTTTTTTCCCGACGTCTAAGTTGAGAATAACCACCAATACTGAACACGTTTTAAAAAAATGTAGTTTAAAAACCTAATAATGTAATTAAAATCTAACGAGTGGTTAAGACTGACTGTGAAAATTGCACGTCATTCAATCATGAGAACACTAATGTCATACGCCGCCGAGGTCACGCGTTGCTCAGTGTGATAATGTCCAGACAAACATGGCCTTTACGTGGCGATAGCAAGGTGCCCACGTTTTCAACAATTTGTCATCCCTCGGAAAATAACATAACGGCATTATTCACGTTCTGAGCGATGATTACTGTCAGCTACAAAGCACTGTACCATTTTAAAATTTCAACTTGAAAGTGTTTAACCAAATCACCCGTGCAAATCCTATGGTAAAAATGGCGTACCAGACATTGTTTGAACTGATCACTACGGGAGATGACCCGTCGTGACGTCACACTTCTACCTCGTATTGCAAAATGTAGGCTTAAAACTCTAACCCACCTCAATTCTCCAAAATCATCATTGCGGTTTTGGAGGATTTTTGAGGATTGCAGATGAATGGTGTTTGAGAAACACAAGGATGTTGGTGTTGCAGGTAAAGGACAAATAACTCTCATCACTTCTTGATCTTTGTGATAGATTTATTGGGATATTACAGCAACTTTATCAACCCAACTTGAAATAATGGAGAACAGGGGAGGGCGTTGTCATATACCCATCACGATATATGACAGTGGGGTACCCCTATGTCCCTATACCCTATTCACATCCTAGACTATTTGTTACCTTACACATCCCCATAGACATCTCAAAAAATTCCTGAGATTTTGGTAACACAATGACCAACACATAAGAGGAAGGGGGGGGGGTCCCTCTGTCACATATCTTGCTACATAATTATGCGTGGTCAGGTGACCTTCACGTGACTGTGATGGAATGAACCGACATGCACGGATCTCGACTAACCATTCAGTATATTGATACATGAAAATGGCCGTTGTTTGACAAGGGCGGATCAAGAACAATTTTTTTTGGGGGGGGGGGGAGGCAAGCCTGATGTTTCAAACTAGAAAAGTGGTTGGGTGGGTGGGGTGGGGTTCTTGGTGTGGCTGGTCCACCTTTTGACACGTATTTCGAAAATCCGTAAAGGCTAACATCGATTTAAAGCCGTCCACCTCTTTTCTGGTTTAATTTACTAAACAGAAGTTCAAACTTTACTATATATAACTTATATAACTTATACCAATACTGAACATGTACTTTGAAAACCTAATGATGTAATTAAAATCTAACAAGTGGTTAAGACTGACTGTGAAAATTGCACGTCATACAATCATGAGAACACTAATGTCGTACGCCGCCGAGGTCACGCGTTGCTCAGTGTGATAATGTCCAAACAAACATGGCCTTTACGTGGCGATAGCACGGTGCCCACGTTTTTAACAATTTGCCATCCGTCGGAAATAATATAACGGCATTATTCACGTTCTGAGTGATGATTACAGTCAGCTACAAAGCACTGTACCATTTTTCTTATTGATTCTTAATTTACGAGAAATTGAAACTTGAAAGTGAAATACCCAAAAATCACCTGAGCAAAATCCTATGGTAAAAATGGCAGATCAAGTAGTTGACCCGTCGTGACGTCACACTTCTTCGTCGTATTGCAAATGTTGGCACACAAAAAAAACGTGTTTGACAGCAGTGTGTTCTTAATAGAAGTTAGCCAGAGTTCCTGTGATGCAAGTCTTCCTTGTTAACTTTTTAGTGACAAGAATTGGAATACATAATTTAAAAAGGCATTCGGTGGTAGCATTCTCGCTTGCCACGCTGGTAGACCCGGTTTGATTCCCGGTCGATACAAAAACAAAATGGATTGTTTCATTTTTTTATTGCCCCTAGAGTGTCGCTTCTCTATTTACTTTGTAATTACATTGTGAAAAAAGTTGATAACATCATGCAATCATTACGGACTAAGTAGCAGAAAAAAGGTAGTCAGTCAAACACAACATATACTTTCCGAAGTATTCGTTATTTGTTATTGCACTTCCATTGTTTTTGGCGAAATGATACAAGCTTAAGGCCTGTATAAGGCGTTTTTCGCTAAGGCATGTATCTTCGGTTGTAAAGGGACGAAAGGGGTACGTACAATTAATACAAATCTTCGCTAACTTCTCAACGTTCAAACGTTACGTTTGAAAAGGATTGGTTCTTCAAAGTCACAACGTTTAACATTTTAAAGATGGCGTCGGCACGTAAAACGGAAAAACTGCAGCCCTAATTATAATGTGCCATATTTTGACACATTTAAATTACACAATACCAGGGGTTAAGATTGGGCAAGGCATGATGGGAAATAAAATGGCGCAGCGCGATCGTACCCATGGGGAACGAGGTTGGTTTCAGCCCCATAGACCGTGCGTGCATTTAGTTGTCTTCTCACGCATGCGCAATGGTTTCCTCCCCGTCGTCGGCATGCAAACAGCAGTAGCAGACGACGCACTGAACGATTGTCTGGTTTTCATGTCTTAAAATGTATTGTTCTCAAACATACTTAAAAGATGATTCAAACCAAAAATTATCAGTAGACCAAGTGAACAAAGATATAAATTGTCTCAACAGTGTGGTAACGGCGCTAAAAACTTTTTCAAATATATATTTTTAAAAATGGACAAAAAAACGTTCAAAACGAAACGGAAAAACATCGTTCGCTTTTGTTTTTCGAGTAAACCCCTTTTGAAAGCTTCGTGCACAAATAGACTGGTCTCTAGTCAGTGGCGTAGCCAGGGATTTTTCAGTGGATAAATAAAGGTATAAATAAATAAATAAATAAATGGAGGCCCCACACCTCTCATTACCACCAGTGCATATGATCATAGGACAAAGGCTTATCAAGCCACAGGTGTAACGTTTAGGCAACATCATTTAAACTGTTACCAGACTGGTTCCGAGTGTAGACCCTTTCTGCCACACCCTCAATTGCCCCTAAGATGCCAATATCCCAATTGTCTTCACCGCTATGGTCATGGCCTCGTGGAATTATATTAAACGCTGCATCACACAAAAGAATTTCGTACTCGGCGAGTATAATGTAGCTCATTTTTTAATAGCTTTTCCCGAGTTGCCTATTATTTCTGGCCTTCACAAGCGCCATCCATATGCGTAGCTTTACATTTTTCATCAAATGTGTATTTACCGTAGTTACCATGACAACGATCTGTGTACAGTTGCCAAAAAAACAACATTTTAAACCAGGAGGTAGATGATTTATTGGCAAATTCTGTAATTGACTGCAGTCCTGTGGCTTCTATGAATAGAGTACGCAGCTTCACAAAACAGATTCTGTTTAGGCCAAAAAAAAAGTCTCCGGTTTCTGGTATGGAGCTTGTCCAAAAAGTGGTGCGGCGACGCGGCTTTTTTTTTTTACCTGACTTTTTTGCTTCAAATGTCGACTGATGACTGCAAATGGTGCCCGACTAAACTTAGTATAAATATATGGGAGTCCAGAGAGGCCACATAAAGCTTATTCTCGATCATAACCCCATCGAAAAACACGTAAAAATTGTGCAGCAGCAGGATTCCAGTCAAACCAGTGAGTTTGGCGGTTTTGAGACATAATCTTTTATTGAAAAAAACCCTTTTTCATTTTGCCGACGCGCATGGCTACGGCGACGCGCGCACATACCAGAAACCGGAGACTTTTTTTTTTGGCCTTATCGTGTGGTGTTTTTTTTTTTTTTTAGGGCAGTGAGCATGTTTTCCGGAACGAAGTCGGTTGTTTATCTATGTGTTATTTTGTGAATTTTGTTGAACATGAATTTAAGAATTTTGTCCGCGATTTTGGGGACAAATTGGCACTAGCTGGCGGAGTTATGATTCGAAAAACGGGTGGATTTCTAGATTTCTAGTTAGCAAAAGTGTGCGGGTAAGATGCCCAAACAAAATAGTAAAACAGACGAACTTCAAATTCATTAGAACGGGTATTTCTTTCTATGCAAAAGGAATGTGTTGCTTTTATTCCAGGAACATTGAATTTCATTCGGATTGTATTTATCGCGTGTAAAAGACTTTATTGTTTCGGTCAATTTTTTTTTTTATATTAGTTGACGATTTCTCATGAAATTAAATTTCAAAATATAAAATATCATGAGAAATCGCCTGGTATTTCTCGGGTTATTGCTAGATAATTTTTTCCTAAGTGTTTTAATGCCCAAGTGTTTTATTTTCAATGACCGTTGACTTTCATTCGGATTGTATTTTTCGGCGTAAACATCGTATCTCCCAAAGTTACAGCGGATTGACAATCTATAAATGGATAAATAGCTCAAATTCCCCCAAACTATCAATGTGTATTCCAAGTACGTTATGTTGCATTGTATTTCAGTGAAGGATTTTAAAACAGTTGCCGAACTAAAGTTTTTCCATGCAGTACTCACTAGACGCCCCAGCATCGCAATCAATGTCAGACTTTCTATTTTCACTTTTCCATCCGTGGCGTTTTCTGAGCTGAAATTGCATCTATTTGGAAGGAATTATTACATTATAACGCTATCCGTGAATTGTCATTCGCATGCACGGGACCTGTCTTTTCCCATAAAAAAAGACTGGTACCATATTTCAATAGGGGGCGCTGTTCAAATTCGACGATTATTTACACTAGATTACAGAATGGTGTACCGTATTTTGAACAGGCGGACGTTATACCAGTATATTTCTTGGGGGGGGGGGTGTCGGGGGGGGGGGATTCGACTATTTTTTTGGAATTTGTATGATAATTTTTTTTTTTTTGACCGAGCTGGGGGGTTTTGACCCCCATAACCCTCCAGCCCCCCCCCCCACCTCTGGATCTGCGCCACAGCAGGTGTTGCTAATCGGTATGCGCTGCCACTCAGTACGGTGTTAAACAATGAAGACGTATTAAAGGGCCACTAAGTCTTGAAATCCCCGAAAATGTCTTGTTATGAGTTGTTTACTTATCCTATTTCATTGCAAACATCTGGTTGAAAGGAAACCAACCTAAAATGTTCTATCCAGCAAAATGTGTTATTGAATTCAGTCGGCGTTTGTATTTGGTGTGGCTATGGCAACGATGATTACTGTCGCCATGGTAACGGACTGAAACACTGTTGACGAGTGCGACACGTTGCTCATATTGCTGTTCCACAGCGCGGCGTTGTCATTTCGAGCCAGCCAGTGATTCTCGCCGTTTCACAGCCAAGTCTGGTCGCAGAAATATTGACACTTTGTAAACTTGAGTGACTGAAAAGCGAACATTTTGAATTGTCCGCTCATCATGGCGTTTATGTCCGGATTGTTTGCCATTGTGGTTGCCGTTTTATCGATGAGGGCTCTCTCTGAGTCAGATTTCTGCCCCTCTCGGTCCCGTGTCAAATCCTCTTGCCCGCCAGAGTGGCAATTGTTAGGGAGCGCGTGCTATCGCCTCACTTCCTCAGAGTATAATTGGGATGATGCCAAGACAGCTTGCCAAGACGTTGGAGGCAAGATGGCCGCTCCTCGCTCGCTCGAGGAACTGAAGTTTATGGCAGAACTGGCACGGAAGGTGGACAGTCTATACAGAGCCTGGATTGCTTGCCATGACAAAGAGGTTGAAGGAACTTGGGAGTGTGACGGTCAGGAAGGAGGCGAGCCCTTCTTGGTATGGGATGATGGGCAACCAGATAGTTGGGGAGGCAATCAAGATTGTGCTCAAATAACCGCACATTATAATGACAGGATGGATGATGCAGGCTGTTGGGAGCTGTTAAGGGTTGTTTGTGTTCGTCATGCAGCTTGTGCTCATCTCTCAACCCAAAACCGTCAATACAGCGTCTCTACCGACACTCACGGCCGCATTCTCGACTCAACCTGCCTCCTCGACCACAGCATCCGGGAGTTTATCACCAAGGGCGTGGTCGCCTGTGGCTCAGCCTGCGCCCAGGAGCCCGGATGCCGCTCTTTCAACATCAAGAAAACCGAAGACGGGAAGAAAATATGCCAGCTGAACAACAGCACAAGCTCCGAAGATAAGGACAAGTTTCAGAAGACTGATTATTTCTGTACTATGTACGGAGAAGAAATGTGCTCTGACTAGTCATTACAATAATAGAACAATTTCAGAGATGCACTCTACGAACTTGTGAATTCGGATTTGGTCTTAGATGATGAAACATTCGCGAGACACTTGTCCTTAATATTTAGATCACGTGGCAACTATTTCATTTTCTTTCGTTCTGAAGAGAAACAAAAGCGTTGGATGTACTTTGAAGTAAAGAAGATGAATGTTTTGCTCTTTTGCGAACAAGAAAAGGATTAGATTAAAAATATTTTGAACTGATGAAAATCGTTTGATTTTTGTTCACAGATTACATAACAATTTGAAACGCTAATGCATTGTACATTCGAAAGTAGTGCTTAGTTTTTGCAATGTTTGTATTTTTCAAAACAGCAAAAAAAAATATAACACTGATTTTATCGCTGATTTAATATATCTTAAATTATTACCGTCGTCATTTTCTTCACTTACAAAAAAAAGTTAATTCGAAATCACTTACGTGTGTCATAAAACAGTCCTTTCAATTGTGGCTGCCCCTATGTTTTTAAAAACTGAATTTCATCAGTTTTGGAGCGAATAAGAATTTCTCAAGTTTTCGATATGTACAAATCACATTTTTTTGAAAATTTCAAATCGTTGGCATGACAACATGAACACATTTACTTCATTAGATTTCACATTAGTTTGCGCAAAGAAGAATCTGCACCCTCCTGCTTTGTAAGAATGTTTTTTTTTTTTCGAATAAATTAATTATTGGTGTTATAGATAAAGGACAAATAACGCTCATCACTTCTTGATCTTTGTGATAGATTTATTGGGATTTTACAGCAACTTTATCAACCCAACTTTATATATGGAGAACAGGGGAGGGCGTTGTCATATACCCATCACGATATATGACAGTGGGGTACCCCTATGTCCGTATACCCTATTCACATCCTATTTACCCAACACATCCCCATAGACATCTCGAAAAAAATCCTGAGATTCTGGTAACACAATGACCAACACAAAAGAGGGGGTGGGGGGCGTTCCCTCTGTCACATATCTTGCCACATAATTATGCGTGGTCAGGTGACCTGCACGTGACTGTGATGGAATGAACCGACATGCACGGATCTCGACTAACCATTCAGTATATTGATACATGAAAATGGCCGTTGTTTGACAAGGGCGGATCAAGAACAATTTTTTTTTGGGGGGGGGAAGGCAAGCCTAATGTTTCAAACTAGAAAAGCGCTTGGGGTGGGTGGGGTGGGGTTCTTGGTGTGGCTGGTCCACCTTTTTACACGTATTTCAAAAATCCGTAAAGGCTAACATCGATTTAAAGCCGTCCACCTCTTTTCTGGTTTAATTTACTAAACAGAAGTTCAAACTTTTCTATACATAACTTATATAACTTATACCAATACTGAACATGTAGTTTGAAAACCTAATGATGTTATTAAAATCTAACGAGTGGTTAAGACTGACTGTGAAAATTGCACGTCATACAATCATGAGAACACTAATGTCGTACGCCGCCGAGGTCACGCGTTGCTCAGTGTGATAATGTCCAAACAAACATGGCCTTTACGTGGCGATAACACGGTGCCCACGTTTTCAACAATTTTCCATCCGTCGGAAATAATATAACAGAAGTAAGCCAGAGTTCCTGTGATGCAAGTCTTCCTTGTTAACTTTTTAGTGACAAGAATTGGAATACAAAATTTAAGAAGGCATTCGGGGGTAGCATTCTCGCTTGCCACGCTGGTAGACCCGGTTTGATTCCCGGTCGACACAAAAACAAAATGGATTTTTTCATTTTTTTTTTTATTGCCCCTAGAGTGTCGCTTCTCTATTTACTTTGTAATTACATTGTGAAAAAAAGTTGATAACATCATGCAATCATTACGGACTAAGTAGCAGAAAAAAGGTAGTCAGTCAAACACAACATATACTTTCCGAAGTATTCGTTATTTGTTATTGCACTTCCATTGTTTTTGGCAAAATGATACAAGCTTAAGGCCTGTATAAGGCGTTTTTCGCTAAGGCATGTATCTTCGGTTGTAAAGGGACGAAAGGGGTACGTACATTTAATACAAATCTTCGCTAACTTCTCAACGTTCAAACGTTACGTTTGAAAAGGATTGGTTCTTCAAAGTCACAACTTTTAACATTTTAAAGATGGCGTCGGCACGTAAAACGGAAAAACTGCAGCCCTAATTATAATGTGCCATATTTTGACACATTTAAATTACACAATACCAGGGGTTAAGATTGCGCAAGGCATGATGGGAAATAAAATGGCGCAGCGCGATCGTACCCATGGGGAACGAGGTTGGTTTCAGCCCCATAGACCGTGCGTGCATTTAGTTGTCTTCTCACGCATGCGCAATGGTTTCCTCCCCGTCGTCGGCATGCAAACAGCAGTAGCAGACGACGCACTGAACGATTGTCTGGTTTTCATGTCTTAAAATGTATTGTTCTCAAACATACTTAAAAGATGATTCAAACCAAAAATTATCAGTAGACCAAGTGAACAAAGATATAAATTGTCTCAACAGTGTGGTAACGGCGCTAAAAACTTTTTCAAATATATATTTAAAAAAATGGACAAAAAACGTTCAAAACGAAACGGAAAAACATCGTTCGCTTTTGTTTTTCGAGTAAACCCCTTTTGAAAGCTTCGTGCACAAATAGACTGGTCTCTAGTCAGTGGCGTAGCCAGGAATTTTTCAGTGCATAAATAAAGGTATAAATAAATAAATAAATAAATAAATGGAGGCCCCACACTTCTCATTACCACCAGTGCATATGATCATAGGACAAAGGCTTATCAAGCCACAGGTGTAACGTTTAGGCAACATCATTTAAACTGTTACCAGACTGGTTCCGAGTGTAGACCCATCCTCCCACACCCTCAATTGCCCCTAAGATGCCAATATCCCAATTGTCTTCACCGCTATGGTCATGGCCTCGTGGAATTATATTAAACGCTGCATCACACAAAAGAATTATTTCGTACTCGGCGAGTATAATGTAGCTCATTTTTTAATAGCTTTTCCCGAGTTGCCTATTATTTCTGGCCTTCACAAGCGCCATCCATATGCGTAGCTTTACATTTTTCATCAAATGTGTATTTACCGTAGTTACCATGACAACGATCTACAGATGTACAGTTGCCAAAAAAAAAATTTTAAACCAGGAGGTAGATGATTTATTGGCAAATTCTGTAATTGACTGCAGTCCTGTGGCTTCTATGAATAGAGTACGCAGCTTCACAAAACAGATTCTGTTTAGGTTTCTGGTATGGAGCTTGTCCAAAAGTGGTGCGGCGACGCGGCTTTTTTTTTTTTTTTTTTTGACTTGCTTCAAATGTCGACTGATGACTGCAAATGGTGCCCGACTAAACTTAGTATAAATATATGGGAGTCCAGAGGCCACACAAGCTATTTCTTCTCATAACCCCATCGAAAAAAACGTAAAAAATCAGCAGCAGCAGGATTCCAGTCAAACCACCAGTTTGTTTGTTTTGAGACACATTATTTATTGAAAAAAAAAAATTTTTTTTTGCCGACGCGCTGCGGCGACGGCGCGCGCGCGTATATCGTGTGGTGGTTTTTTTTTTTTTAGGGCAGTGAGCATGTTTTCCGGAACGAAGTCGGTTGTTTATCTATGTGTTATTTTGTGAATTTTGTTGAACATGAATTTAAGAATTTTGTCCGCGATTTGGTGGGCAAATTGGCTCTAGCTGGCGGAGTTTTGAGTTGGAGCATGTGGACTTATTGATTTGACGGTGATTTGGGGTTCAAATTGGCAATAGCTGGCGGAGTTTTGAATTAGTTCAAAATGAGTTTTTATAATTTTGTCCGCGATTTTGGGGACAAATTGGCACTAGCTGGCGGAGTTATGATTCGAAAAACGGGTGGATTTCTAGATTTCTAGTTGGCAAAAGTGTGCGTGTAAGATGCCCAAACAAAATAGTAAAACAGACGAACTTCAAATTCATTAAAACGGGTATTTCTTTCTATGCAAAAGGAATGTGTTGCTTTTATTCCAGGAACATTGACATTCATTCGGATTGTATTTATCGCGTGTAAAAGACTTTATTGTTTCGGTCAAATTTTTTTATATTAGTTGATGATTTCTCATGAAATTAAATTTCAAAATATAAAATATCATGAGAAATCGCCTGGTATTTCTCGGGTTATTGCTAGATATTTTTTCCCCAAGTGTTTTAATGCCCGAGTGTTTTATTTTTCAATGAACGTTGACTTTCATTCGGATTGTATTTTTAGGCGTAAACATCGTATCTCCCAAAGTTACAGCAGATTGACAATCTCTAAATGGATAAATAGCTCAAATTCCCCCAAACTATCAATGTGTATTCCAAGTAGGTCGTGTTGCATTGTATTTCAGTGAAGGATTTTAAAACAGTTGCCAAACTAAAGTTTTTCCATGCAGTACTCACTAGACGCCCCAGCATCGCAATCAATGTCAGACTTTCTATTTTCACTTTTCCATCCGTGGCGTTTTCTGAGCTGAAATTGCATCTATTTGGGAGGAATTATTACATGATAACGCTATCCGTGAATTGTCATTCGCATGCACGGGACCTGTCTTTTCCCATAAAAAAAGACTGGTACCATATTTCAATAGGGGGCGCTGTTCAAATTCGACGATTATTTACACTAGATTACAGAATGGTGTACCGTATTTTGAACAGGCGGACGTTATACCAGTATATTTTTTTTTGGGGGGGGGGGGTGTCGGGGGGGGGTTCGACTTTTTTTTTGGATTTGGTTGGAGATTTTTTTTTTTTTGGGCAAGGTTGGGGGGTTTTGACCACCATAACCCCCCCCCCCCCACCCCTGGATCCGCGCCACAGCAGGTGTTGCTAATCGGTATGCGCTGCCACTCAGTACGGTGTTAAACAATGAAGACGTATTAAAGGGCCACTAAGTCCTGAAATCCCCGAACATTTCTTGTTATGAAATGTTTACTTATCCTATTTCATTGCAAACATCTGGTTGAAAGGAAACCAACCTCAAATGTTCTATCCAGCAAAATGTATTATTGAATTCAGTCGTCGTTTGTATTTGGTGTGGCTATGGCAACGATGATTACTGTAGTCATGGTAACGGACTGAAACACTGTTGACGAGTGCAACACGTTGCTCATATTGCTGTTCCACAGCGCGGCGTTGTCATTTCGAGCCAGCCAGTGATTCTCGCCGTTTCACAGCCAAGTCTGGTCGCAGAAATATTGACACTTTGTAAACTTGAGTGACTGAAAAGCGAACGTTTCGAATTGTCCTCTCATCATGGCGTTTGTGTCCGAGTTCTTTGCCATTGTGGTTGTCGTTTTATCGATGAGGGCCCTCTCTGAGTCAGATTTCTGCCCCTCTCGGTCCCCTGTCAAATCCTCTTGCCCACCAGAGTGGCAACTGTGGGGGAGCGCGTGCTATCGCCTCACTTCCTCAAAGTATAAGTGGGATGACGCCAAGACAGCTTGCCGAGACATGGGAGGCAAGATGGCCGCTCCTCGCTCGCTCGAGGAAATGAACTTCATGGCGGAACTGGCAGGAGAGGTGGACAGTCATTACAGGGCCTGGATTGCTTGCAATGACAGAGAAGTTGAAGGAACTTGGGAGTGTGACGGTCAGGAAGGAGGCGAGCCCTTCTTGGTATGGGCTGAATGGCAACCAGATAATTGGGAAGGCAATCAAGATTGTGTTGCAATAGCCGCAGGGCACAATCACAGGATGGATGATGGTGGCTGTGATCATCCAAACAGGGCTTTTTGTGTTCGTCAGACAGCTTGCACTCATCTCTCAACCCAACCCCGTCGATACTGCATCTCTACCGACACCCACGGCCGCATTCTCAACTCAACCTGCCTCCTTGACCACAGCATCCGGGAGTTTATCACCAAGGGCGTGGTCGCCTGTGGCTCGGCCTGCGCCCAGGAGCCCGGATGCCGCTCTTTCAACATCAAGAAAACCGAAGACGGGGAGAAAATATGCCAGCTGAACAACAGCACAAGCTCCGAAGATAAGGACAAGTTTCAGAAGACTGATTATTTCTGTACTATGTACGGAGAAGAAATGTGCTCTGACTAGTCATTACAATAATAGAACAATTTCAGAGATGCACTCTACGAACTTGTGAATCGGATTTGGTCTTAGATGATGAAACATTCGCGAGACACTTGTCCTTAATATTTAGATCACGTGGCAACTATTTCATTTCCTTTCGTTCTGAAGAGAAACAAAAGCTTTAGATGCACTTTGGAATAAAGAAGATTAACATTTTGCTCTTTTGTGAACAAGAAAAGGATTAGATTGAAAGCGTTTTGAACAGATGAAAATCATTAAAAACATTTTCACAGATTACGTAACAATTTTGAATCGCTAATGCATTGTACATTCGCAAGTAGTTCTTGTTTTTGCAATGTTTGTATTTGTCAAAACCGACAACAAATATTGTAGATCAATTTTATCGTTTATTTCATGTTTCTTTAATTATTACCATCGCCATTTTCTTTATTTACACTAAAAAAAGGAATTTTTAAATAACTCATGCATGTGTATCATCCGGGAGTTTATCATCGAGGGTTTGGTTGCCTGTGGCTCGGCCTGCGCCAAGGAGTCAGGATGTCGCTCCTTCAACATCAAGAAAACAAAAGAAGGGAAGAAAGTATGCCAGCTGAACAACAGCACAAGCTCCGAAGATAAGGACAAGTTTCAGAGGACCGATTACTTCTGTATGTACTCTGAGGTGTGCGTTGGTTAATCAGTGACTGGAACCGAGAAGATGCACTCTACAAACTTAAACTTGTAAACTGACTAAAAACAATTCGAATTTGGTTCTTGAAAACCGGATGACAAAATATTCGCAAGACACTTGTTCTTAATATTAAGATCAAGTGGCATTTCTTTCTTTTTCTTCTTTTTTTTTGTTCTGAAGAGGAAAAAAAGCTTGGGATATACTTTGAAGTAAAGAAGATGAATATTTTGTTCTTTTTGCGAACACGACAAGGATTGGATTGAAAGCGTTTTGAACTGATGAAAATCGTTGGAAGTTTTTTCCCCCGCAAATTACATAACAACTTTGAAGCGTTAATGCATTGTACATTCGCAGGTAGTTCTAGTTTTTGCAGGTGATTTAATATTTCTTAACTTATTACCATCGTCCTTTTCTTTATTTACACAAACTGAAGGAATTTTAAATCACTCACGTGTATCATTCACAGTCCTTTCAATATGGCTGCCCCAATGGTTTTCAAAACTGAATTGTATCCGTTTTGAAGCGAATAAGAATTTCTCAAGTTGCCCAATGTGTTCAAATCACATTTTTTGAAAATTTCAAATCGTTGGCATGAAAACATGACTAAAGTCCATTCATTTGAATTCACAATTGTTTGCGCAACGATGAATCTGTACCCTAGTTGCTCTGTAAAATTTCGTTTTTCGAATAAATTAATTATTGGTGATGTAGGTAAAGGAAAAATAACTCTCACAATATTTTTCTTTGTGATATATTGATTGGGATTTTATAACAACTTTAAGCAATCAAACTTCATAACAGGAACCGGAGAGGGGTGGGCATACACCTGTCACAATATGTGACAGTGGGGTACCCCCATGTCCGTATAATACAGTATAATACACACCCTAGACTATTGCTGTGACTCCTCCCCCCCCCCCTCCCAGATATCTCAAAAGAATTCCTGAGATTCTGGTAACACAATGACCAACACAAAAGAGGGGGGAGTCCCCTTTGCCTCATACCTTGCTACATAATTATGCGTGGTCAGGTGACCTGCACGTGACTGTGATGGAATGAACCGACATGCACCGACATGAAACTGATGTTTCAACTTAGATAAGCGGGAATCGTGGGTTGAGTGAGGGTGGGGTGGGGTGGGGTGGGGTTCGGGTGTGGCTTGACCACCTTTTACTCATATTTCAAAAATCTGTAAAGGGTAGCATCGATTTAAAACAGGGGTCTTCACTCCTTTTATGGTTTAATTACTAAATAGAAATGGAAACTTTCTTGGAGGGTGCTTGGCCCCAGTTGTCCCCCATCCCACCCCCCCCCCACGTCCCCACCCCTCGCTGGATCCATCTTAGGTTGTTGAATGATTTATCAGAACATCAGTGTCTTTGTCTTGGGGTTATGATGATATATATCATAGCCATTCAACTATTTCTTCTGTTATGGTGCCATCTCCT
Organism: Patiria pectinifera; assembly: GCA_029964075.1. Taxonomy (NCBI): domain Eukaryota; kingdom Metazoa; phylum Echinodermata; class Asteroidea; order Valvatida; family Asterinidae; genus Patiria; species Patiria pectinifera. The sequence continues at coordinate 13,282,887 of CM057137.1, read as the reverse complement.
TGGAGATTGGAAGATCAGATACATAAATTGACGGGAAAAGTGCAGATGTCAGTCGCAGCCTGACTGTAATTGTATTCCCTGACAGACTGCAGATCACAATTTGTCTGTTTCAATCGGGTTGGTGCAGAAGTTCTTCCTGGCCTTTTTCACCTCCATGGCCCGAGTTCAATTCCTGGCCAGGTCCACATGTGGATTGGGTTTTCAGTCTTCCTATGGGGATGCCGTTCAAATCGGACTATCATGGACAGTATCGGACAAAATGTGGTGCGCTTCAATCCGGCAAATTTGCCGACGGGGCTGATGTTGCCGACAAGATAACGATTTTGCCGAAAAAACGATTAAGGAGGGGGGGGGAGGGGGGTCATATCCTCCATGCCCCCCCTTTTTTTTTCCTGTGGAGTCGTCATGATCTCAAAACAGAACTTATATTATGTCTACAGGCTCTTAACATGAACTATTATATTGGAGAAAAAACCCTGAAAACTAAGGAAGCTCCTTCGTCTTTGTTTAAAGCATTTCACTGCTCACTGCCTGCCAATTAAGTTATCACAATGCTCTCTACAAAGTAAAGGCACACAACAGCGTGAAGTCATGCCTGAGAGCCTTCACAGATGTTACATAAAAGTAATACATGTAATTGGACATTGTCACCACTACATGTATGACGCCCCATTACCACATGCGTGACAATGCCAAATGATGCCACCGGTAAATTTCAATTAACTTGGAGCAATAAACGACCCCCGCACAAATTAGCCTGGAACATTAAATTCCGGTGTCTCAAAGAACACAACAAATCTCCCAATTACTGCAGTATACCCATTCATGATTGTTTTTGCAAATTTAGCCCCCCGATCGCCTCATTCCTGGGCTGGTGCTGCACTTTTTATAGCGGCAATGAATAATAATTGCCTTATATTGAACTTGTACATCATGTTGCAAAATCTAGGGATCAGCACTGAAATTGTTTTAATGGTGTCCAGAGGCCCCTGAAAATAGAAGTTATTATGAGGAATTCCATAAAACGCCGGAACATGTGGGGCCAGAAGTTAAATTTCAGAGAGTGACCTATTTAAAAATATTCCTTGCAATCAAAGCTAGTGTCACAAGAGTTTTATAGCATAACTTCTGAAACAAGTTCCTCCCAACACTTAAGCAAAACTTTCCGCAAAAAGTCCAGATCTTTCTTGAAAAAAGGCAGTTTCTCATGATATAGATTTTGTCCAGATTGGACCCAAGACATCAAAGGCACTGCACGTGAAATTACTTAAATTAGGTGCTGAAGAAATAATGGTTGGTATGGGACATCGCCGTGGCTATTTGCAGTTTGACCCAATTGTTAAAACCAGGTTCACTGAAGTAATCTGAGGAAATGAATGTAGGTGCAATGCCAACTTAGATAGGAACCAACAAACTTCAATGAAATAAAACCCAAGCGCTTCAGTTTCGGACCAAAAATCACCAACAGGGGATCAGCGGGAAGATTAGCTTCCTTCTGTGTGTCAGCAGGATTTGACAAACTACCGGACTGATTTTTCCCTTCAAAAAGCATCCTCGATTACTCTGTGTCGGCACCGAACAGTTTGCCAATTTGGTCTGGCGGTACTGACGGCAGTGTAAATGGCTGCCTGGAGAGATTTCTTGACATTACCATGTTACGAAGATGTTATAAATTTTGTTACGTCATCATGACGTCATCAGGTATCAAATTACAAGCGATTTAAGGACAAATTTTGACAAAATAGTTTGCGTTATATCTTTTGAACTAAATAGAGTATCGTGTTCGTTTTTTCCTGAGGTTGTAGACTATGACGTGAGAAACATTTTGTGTTCTCAGACACAAAACCGCTGTTACCGAAAGTGCAATAAAAACTGAATATAACTCAAAAGCGGAAGCATTTTACTACAGACTCATATATTATGATAGTGAGGAATGCCAGACATAAAAAAAACAGTGTGATGACGTCATCATCCGAAAGGGCGCCCCTAGCGGCATATAAAACATTCTTTCTTTTCTTTACTTTTAAAACCATGGGTTCAAATTTTACCAAATCGACCCTTGATATTCTTTAATTAACCACAGATAATTTGGCAAGGTTTCAAATTCATGACGTCATGAGACTGGAAGTTACTTCTATGAGAATTTGAAAACGATAATATTTTTAATTTAATTCCATCATTTGATTCATGTTGTATATGTTCGTAGCCCAAATAACGATATCCCTTACAATGTTTACCTTTTGCTTCCAAATACTGTGACGTCATCAAACCGGAGTTAGGTGTTATGAATGCATACAGTTATATTTTCCATATTTTCATACGTTATTTAACTTCACAACGAACATTTATCCACTCCGAACTAAACAGTATTCACTTCCCGTTTTTGAATAATGACGTCATCAAGCCAGAAATAGCTTGTATGTGTACATAGAATGTTTACTAAAATTTATCACACCGTTAAAGATGCATTTTTTAAACAAAATAATTGAGTGTACTGGAAAGGATTTAATTTCGTGATCCTTGTTCTTACATAAACATATTCATAACTCAACTCAGCAGTGTTTAATGAACAAATTGCGTGCCCAACCACTCTGCGTTTGTAACAACAAACGCGAACCTCTAGTTCGGATTGTATTTGTCGTGTGTGAAAGACTTTATTGTTTCGGTCAGTTTCGGGCTGGTACCATATTTCAATAGGGGGCGCTGTTCAAATGCGACGATTATATACACTAGATTACAGAATGGTGTACCGTATTTTGAACAGGCGGACGTTATACCACTACCAGTGTATTTTTTTGGAGGGTGTCGGGGGGGGGGGGGGGGGTCCGATTTTTTTTTTTTGGAATTTGTATGATATTTTTTTTTTGACAGAGCTGGGGGTTTTTGACCCCCAAAACCCCCCCCCCCCCCCTCTGGATCCGCGCCTGGCGCGGCTGGTATCAGACGAAATCGGCCGGGTTGCGACAAATCTAACGACTTGACGATTGCGTTCTCGCACTCTTGCGCAAGCAGCGTAATGCGTATGCAGTGCGTTTTTGCGGTGAGATCCAATCAGGCTTGCAGACGGCTTTAATTCCAAATTTTGTTTGTATTTTGTTCGACGGTTTCTCGTGAATATTTCAGTGTAAATGATGTGCTGGTGTGGCTAATCGGTATGCGCTGCCACTCAGTACGGTGTTAAACAATGAAGACGTATTAAAGGGCCACTAAGTCCTGAAATCCCCGACAATTTCTTGTTATGAATTGTTTACTTATCCTATTTCAATGCAAACATCTGGTTGAAAGGAAACCAACCTAAAATGTTCTATCCAGCAAAATGTATTATTGAATTCAGTCGTCGTTTGTATTTGGTGTGGCTATGGCAATGATGATTACTGTAGCCATGGTAACGGACTGAAACACTGTTGACGAGTGCGACACGTTGCTCATATTGCTGTTCCACAGCGCGTCGTTGTCATTTCAAGCCAGCCAGTGATTCTCGCCGTTTCACAGCCAAGTCCGATCTCAGAAAATTGACACTTTGTAAACTTGAGTGACTGAAAAGCGAACGTTTCGAATTGTCCGCTCATCATGGCGTTTATGTCCGAGTTCTTTGCCATTGTGGTTGCCATTTTATCGATGAGGGCCCTCTCTGAGTCAGATTTCTGCCCCTCTCGGTCCCCTGTCAAATGCTCTTGCCCGCCAGAGTGGCAATTTTGGGGGAACGGGTGTTATCGCCTAACTCCTTCAAAACACACCTGGGATGGCGCCAAGACAGCTTGCCAAGTCATGGGAGGCAAGATGGCCGCTCCTCGCTCGCCCGAGGAACTGGACTTCATGGTGGACTTGGCACGAAAGGTGGACAGTCATTACAGGGCCTGGATTGCTTGCAATGACAGAGAAGTTGAAGGAACTTGGGAGTGTGACGGTCAGGAAGGAAGCGAGCCCTTCCTGAAATGGAGTGATTGGGAACCAAATGATATAGGCAATCAAGATTGTGCTCAAATAACCGCACGGGATAATGGCAGAATGGACGATTCTGTCTGTGGTGGATCTATAAGGGCTTTTTGTGTTCGCAAGGCTCATCGTACTCATCTCTCAACCCAACCCCGTCAATACTGCATCTCTACCGACACCCACGGCCGCATTCTCGACTCAACCTGCCTCCTCGACCACAGCATCCGGGAGTTTATCACCAAGGGCGTGGTCGCCTGTGGCTCGGCCTGCGCCCAGGAGCCCGGATGCCGCTCTTTCAACATCAAGAAAACCGAAGACGGGGAGAAAATATGCCAGCTGAACAACAGCACAAGCTCCGAAGATAAGGACAAGTTTCAGAAGACTGATAATTTCTGTACTATGTATGGAGAGGAAATGTGCTCTGACTAGTCATAACAATAATAGAACAATTTCAGAGATGCACTCTACGAACTTGTGAATTCGGACTTGGTCTTAGATGATGAAAAATTCGCGAGACACTTGTCCTTAATATTTAGATCACGTGGCAACTATTTCATTTTCTTTCGTTCTGAAGAGAAACAAAAGCTTTGGATGCACTTTGTAATAAAGAAGATTAATATTTTGCTCTTTTGTGAACAAGAAAAGGATTAGATTGAAAGCGTTTTGAACAGATGAAAATCGTTAAAAACATTTTCACAGATTACATAACAATTTTGAATCGCTAATGCATTGTACATTCGCAAGTAGTTCTTGTTTTTGCAATGTTTGTATTTGTCAAAACCGACAACAAATATTGTAGATCAATTTTATCGTTTATTTCATGTTTCCTTAATTATTACCATCGCCATTTTCTTTATTTACACTAAAAAAAGGAATTTTTAAATCACTCATGCACGTGTATCATCCGGGAGTTTATCATCGAGGGTTTGGTTGCCTGTGGCTCGGCCTGCGCCAAGGAGTCCGGATGTCGCTCCTTCAACATCAAGAAAACAAAAGAAGGGAAGAAAGTATGCCAGCTGAACAACAGCACAAGCTCCGAAGATAAGGACAAGTTTCAGAAGACCGATTACTTCTGTATGTACTCTGAGGTGTGCGTTGGTTAATCAGTGACTGGAACCGAGAAGATGCACTCTACTAACTTAAACTTGTAAACTGATGACTAAAAACAATTCGAATTTGGTTCTTGAAAACCGGATGACAAAATATTCGCAAGACACTTGTTCTTAATATTAAGATCACGTTGCATTTCTTTGTTTCTTTCTTTTTTGTTCTGAAGAGGAAAAAAAGCTTGGGATATACTTTGAAGTAAAGAAGATGAATATTTTGTTCTTTTTGCGAACACGACAAGGATTGGATTGAAAGCGTTTTGAACTGATGAAAATCGTTGGAAGTTCCCCCCCCCCCCCGCCCCGCAAATTACATAACAACTTTGAAGCGTTAATGCATTGTACATTCGCAGGTAGTTCTAGTTTTTGCAATGTTTGCATTTTTTTCAGCACCAAAAATATAAAATCAATTATATCGGTGATTTAATATTTCTTAACTTATTACCATCGTCCCTTTCTTTATTTACACAAACTGAAGGAATTTTAAATCACTCACGTGTATCATTCACAGACCGTTCAATTATGGCTGCCCCAATTGTTTTGAAAACTGAATTGTATCAGTTTGGAAGCGAATTAGAATTTCTCAAGTTGCCCAATGTGTTCAAATCACATTTTTTTGAAAATTACAAATCGTTGGCATGAAAACATGACTACAGTCCATACATTTGAATTCACATTTGTTTGCGCAACGATGAATCTGTACCTAGTTGCTCTGTGAAATTTCATTTTTCGAATAAATTGATTATTGGTGTTGTAGGTAAAGGAAAAATAACTCTCACAATATTTTTCTTTGTGATATATTGATTGGGATTTTATAACAACTTTAAGCAATCTAACTTCATAACAGGAACCGGGGAGGGGTGGGCATACACCTTTCACAATATGTGACAGTGGGGTACCCCCATGTCCGTATAATACACACACCCTAGACTATTGCTGTGACTCCCCCCACCCCCCCCCCCAGATATCTCCAAAGAATTCCTGAGATTCTGGTAACACAATGACCAACACAAAAGAGGGGGGGGGGGTCCCCTTTGCCTCATATCTTGCTACATAATTATGCGTGGTCAGGTGACCTGCACGTGACTGTGATGGAATGAACCGACATGCACCGACATGAAACTGATGTTTCAACTTAGATAAGCGGGAATCATGGGTTGAGTGAGGGTGGGGTGGGGTGGGGTGGGGTTCGGGTGTGGCTTGACCACCTTTTACTCATATTTCAAAAATCTGTAAAGGGTAGCATCGATTTAAAACAGGGGTCTTCACTCCTTTTATGGTTTAATTACTAAATAGAAATTGACACTTTCTTGGAGGGTGTATGGCCCCAGTTGTCGCCCATCCCCCATCCCCACTCCTCCCCCCACGTCCCCACCCCTCGCCGGATCCATCTTAGGTTGTTGAATGATTTATCAGAACATCAGTGTCTTTGTCTTGGGGTTATGATGCTATATATCACAGCCAATGAAATATATATACACGTATTCAATTTTTCGTTTTAATTCACGTTCACCCTATAGGCCGTTATCAGAGACACACAACCGCTGGTCTCGCTTGACAGCTGGCTTTCGTTATTTCTCGCATTATTATACACAAATATATTATTTATTTGAAATGAGCGTCTGCCGTTTGAAAAGAAGCTAACTTTGATTTTAAAAAGGCATCAACTATTTATAATGGCAATTATATCGCTTTGCCTGTGGAAACCGTTAAAGGTAATATACAATATTTGCAAACATAAGAAAACAAAATTTGAAAATAATAACGAAATATCCTACTTGACTGCAATTGAATAATAGTCTCAAGTATCCTGAGAAATCGAGGAACATCAAATGTTGTGTATCAATGCGCCTCTGTACTAATGACGTCACACTTTATTAGATTTGAGACTATTCATAAGATGGGATTTTTGCGTCGGGGTGATGTATACCAAATTTAGGTTTTGCTCTTCACCGACGTATAAACACTGTATACTCAGTGTGTTACCTCCCGAGTGAAAGTTGGATAGAAAAAAAATGAGACGTCACACTTTGTTTACATGTGCACTTTGCTATGGAGCAAGTGGGGCCTACTGTCAACTGAGCACCATAGGAAAGCACACACGTAAACGGAGTGTTTCGTCATTATGACGGAGGCTTATTTCCAACGATGGACACGCCTGAATGGTTCATTGCGCAACTCACTATAATATGCAATTAATAGGTTGCTTTGGTAATAATTTACAGGACATGAAGCATCGGTGGTTCAGTGGTAGAATTCTCGCCTGCCACGCGGGAGACCGGGGTTCGATTCCCCGTCGATGCAATTTTTTTTTTATTTTTATGAAAGCTATTTTATTGCAACGTCTTCTCGATATTTTACGTTTGCAACATCCAACATGCAGTCTCCTATTAGAGCAGTTCTTTACAATAGGTACTTTTGTTATAAGTTTTGTAATGAATTTTGTAATAATTCAGTATTTCGTGAGATATTGCCCAAGCCATGAGTGTTATTGTGATGTACGATGACATTCATTCGGAATGTATTTTACAGGTTTAATGTACATTCAGTTGATTTGCTTATATTATTTGTACTGTTTTGTAAATTCTTATCAAACTAAATTTCTGAATATCACATCGTAATATATTAATGGTCGAAGCTTCTGCACAATACGTTAGCATTTCACAAGTTATTGCTCTAAACAACAAGTGATTTCTTTCCACGAACGTTAACTCATTCGGATTGTTGTTCACGGTTAAACATTTAGTTCTTTCTGTCATATTATTTTTGTTGTTTGACAAATTCTCCTGAAATTAAATTGGCGATCGTGACATATCATAAACAGTTCCCAGAGTAAATATTGAGTTAATACATTCAGTATTTCTTGAGAAAATACCCGAACCATGAGTGCCTTTTTTTAACATTTGCATTGTGATGCGCACTCTATTGAACCGCATGGTACATTGTCTCCGTGCGAGAAAAAAAACATAAAAAAATAGAAATTGGAAAAAGTATTTGGGTAAAATGCCCTTGTAAAAAGTGGTTTAAGGGACTTCTTTAGAATTTCTTGGATTGTCGACCACCGAGCTTACGGAATTGGTTGGCAGGTTCGAATCTGATGTAGGCCTACATAGCTAGCTGCATTGCTGCAGGTAGTAGGAATATGAAAAGACTTTGTTGTTTTTGTGCCGTGAAAGTTTTCGTTCGGAATATTTTTTATTTTTCGCACTGAACACACTGGGTTGTTTCGGGCTATATTATTTCAATTGTTTGGCAATTTCTCTTGACATTCAACACATGTGTTTCATTATATCATGTCAAATCACCAGTTGTTATTTCAGTTTGACACATGAAGTATTTCTAGAGTTATCGTCTGGAAAACAAGTATGTTGTTTTTGTTACATGAAAGTTGACTTTCGTGCGAAATAGTGTATTTTTCGCACTGAACGCACTGGGTCGTTCGGGCTACAATTTTTCATTTGATTGATAATTTCTCTTCACATTTAACAGATTTGTGTTATTATATTATGTCAAATCACCAAATGTTATTTCAGTTCGATACATCAAGTAGTTCTAGAGCAATCGTCTGGAAAACAAGTGTGCGCGGAATAGTGTATTTATCGCATTGAACACACTGGGTTGTTCGATATTTTTTTCATTTGATTGACAATTTCTCTTGATTTTCAACAGATTTGTGTTATTATATTATGTCAAGATACATGAAGTTTTTCTAGAGTTATCGTCTGAAAAAACGAGAATGATGTGTTTGTTATACGAAAGTTGACTTTCGTGCGAAAGAGTGTATTTTTCGCACTGAATGCACTGGATTGTTCGGGCTACATTATTTCTTTTGGTTAATAATTTCTCTTGATATTGGACAGATTTGTGTTATTAGGTCTGTGTACATACCGTCCAATCAGTTACCGTTTGAAAATTGTCGAAAGAAAAATGAAAAACGAACCCTTTACCGTTTACCCTATTGCAATCTTGGTAAAGAAACAGAAAAAGGACATCGTTTACCAGTTTCCGTTTATGCGTCTAAAAAACGAAAACAGAAAAACAAAAGTGTTGTACCTTTTACCATTTTAAAAATTTTACACAGAAAAATGAAAAAGCAAACCCTTTTCCAATTTTTGGTTTAGGATTTTTGAACAGAAAAATGAAAAAGCAAACCCTTTTCCAATTTTTGGTTTTGGATTTTTGAACAGAAAAATTAAAAAGCAAACCCTTTTCCAACTTTTGGTTTTGGATTTTTGAATAGAAAAATGAAAAAGCAAACCCTTTTCTAATTTTTGGTTTTGGATTTTTGAACAGAAAAATGAAAAAGCAAACCCTTTTCTAATTTTTGGTTTTGGATGCTTGAACAGAAAAATGAAAAAGCAAACCCTTTTCCCATTTTTGGTTTTGAATTTTTGAATAGAAAAATGAAAATGCAAACCCTTTTCCAATTTTTGGTTTTGGATTTTTGAACAGAAAAAAATTTTGAACAGAAAAATGAAAAAGCAAACCCTATTCCAATTTTTGGTTTTGAATTTTTGAACAGAAAAATGAAAAGCAAACCCTTTTCCAATTTTTGGTTTGAATTTTTGAAAAGAAAAAAGAAAAAGCAACCCCTTTACCAGTTTTTGTTTTGAAATTTTTGAACCAAAAAGAGGAAAAGCAAACCCTTTACCCTTTTTTGCGTTTGAATTTGTGGAAAGAAAACAGGAAAAAGGGAACCCTTACCAGTCACCGTTTTTGATTTTTTTAAAAGAAAAAGAAAAAAGCAAACCCTTTACCCGTTTTTGCTTTTGAAATTTTGAAGAGAAAAAACAAAAAGAAAACCATTTGCCAGTTACCATTTTTTAATTTTAAAACGAAAAAAGAAGGAGCAAACCCTTTACCAGTTACCGTTTTTTAATTTTAAAAAGAAAAAAAAAGGAAAAGCAAACCCTGTACTGTACACCGTTTTTGAGTCTGTGTTCAGAAAAAGTGACAACGCATCGGGTTACAGCATTCCGCTTTTGATGCGTAAAAAACAAAATCATCAATTGTTTTCCTTTGTATACACATTATGTAAATAAACGCGGCACACTCATATCTGTTTCATTTTGTTTCACTGAAACACAAACAACTAAAAACTAAGACAACATTTTCTTTGCCAAAACAAAAACGAAACTAGTCATATGTTTGTGGACAAACATAGGGCTGTTTCGGCATTATGATTATTTGATATACGTCCCTGACTATGCGCATGTGTGTACAAAAAATCTGTCAAAGTTAGCCGAAAATCGGCTAAAACGGTCACTGTGACGTGGACAGGATTTGACCTCGGCAACACGTGCTCTGCAGGCTGACTGACATACGATGTATGTGCGTAACGTACGTGTATGTACATATAGACGTTCTGTGCATGTTTAAGAGCAGAGGTATTGTCAACCTGAAGTTTTAAGCGTGCGCAGGGCATGTCCGAGTTTTCTTATTGCCTCGAAGCTTTGAAATGTTTAAGAACTACCCTTAAATCGACTCGAAGCTTTGAAATGTTTTAGAACTACCCTTAAATTAAAATTTCGCCTTAAAATAATTTGGGACAAAATCAGTCCAAAATTTGCATTTTTTTCCTCAAAAATATCAATGAATTTATCCTCACTTATCTTCAAACTTTGGGGTGTTTGAAAAAGCGATTGATGCTTCTTTTGCCTCTGAAGGACTTTCTGCGTTTTTTGGAAAAAAAGTATATTTTTTAGCCAAATTTTGAAAAAAAGTGTAAGGCTAACCCCTTGCATTTTTTTTTGAATTGGCAATCAACTTCAGCAAGTAATCTTTGCCTTGGAATTGGCAATCAACTTCAGCAAGTAATCTTTGCTTTTGAATTGGCAATCAACTTCAGCAAGTTATCTTTGCCTTAGAATTGGCAATCAACTTCAGCAAGTAATCTTTGCCTTTGAATTGGCAATCAACTTCAGCAAGTAATCTTTGCCTTTGAATTGGCAATCAACTTCAGCAAGTAATCTTTGCCTTAGAATTGGCAATCAACTTCAGCATGTAATCTTTGCCTTTGAATTGGCAATCAACTTCAGCAAGTAATCTTTGTCTTTGAATTGGCAATCAACTTCAGCAAGTAATCTTTGCCTTTGAATTGGCAATCAACTTCAGCATGTAATCTTTGCCTTTGAATTGGCAATCAACTTCAGCTTTGTAACTTTAGAACAAAATAGCTTTAACACAGAACACGTTTAGCTCACAAAAAAAAACAACTTTAGCTCACATATAACAACTTCAGCTCACATATAACAACTTCAGCTCACATATAACAACTTCAGCTCACATATCGTCACCGACACCACGAAGTAACACCCATCTACATACCAGTAAAAACTAGCAATCGGAGAAAACGGCTACTAAAGTTGAACGCCTTCTAAAACAACACTTTGCGTCAAAACGACAGAGTATTTTCAGTTGGGTTTCTCGTTGTGGACACGTGATGAATTGAATTTATTAAATCTTCTGTTTTTCACCCGTTTGTGTATTAAATAAACAAGAAATAAGAGAAAAAAGATGAGTGTTAGTTCGTGAAACCGAAAAGGCTGCGAAACTGTCAATTATCGTTTTCACGAAGTAACACTCTTTAATGTATTCAACACGAGGAAAATGCAACTTCAGCAATGACGTCATCTTTGAAACTCTTGTCAATGCACATCTTGTCATTGTGGTCTTGGTTTGAACCAAGTTTAATGTCAATCCGATGAAAAAAGTGTGCAATTTTTGGAAGCAGAATAAAATTATTAATATTTAAAAAATCATAAGAAACGTTGACGTCATCGTGACGTCACTTCCAACTTTACATACTAGTACGATTAACTACCTACCCACCAAGTTTCATGACAATCGAACCTTTCCTTATATGTATTTTGAAAAATCGTTTTGATGACGTCATGATGACGTCACATATTTTTCAAAATGTTGTGCTAATACCTATTACCTAACAGACCAAATACAAAAGAATTTTGAAATTTGCATGCTGCGTTCGTGAGATATGGCTAAAAGGTCAAAAAATTCAAATATTCAAATAAAGTCTCAGGATGATGTCATCATAACGTCACCCCATTTTTTTTTTTTACCTACAACACATCCCGGTCTAGCCACATACCAAGTTTCAACCCAATCAGACTTACAGTTCTGTGTATATAAACGTTTCAGATGAAGTGTTAGGCCTAATTGTATAATTGGTGATTTTTTGACGACTGATGACGATATGGTCACGTCACCATGGTCACGTGGATAATGTATGCAGAGCTGCATGGTGTATCACGCGGATATGTATACAAGCCACGTACCGGCCGGGTCTAGGTGTATCCAAAGTGTATGTGGCCCAGGACGGGTGAACCCCACATTAATGTGGCTCAAATACTCCACTTTTTACGTGTGTTAATTATACTGGGATGATATGGGGGCATGTGTTTCACAAAAAGTTGACAGAATTGAGGTGAAGTCATCACGACATGAATATGATTGATGGGATCTTTGTGTTAACATCTTTTTATTGGAAGATATACACAAACTCACAGACTCACAGAGTGGTGTTTTGTAGGTCAAAAAATAGTGAATGAAAAGAAATCGGAGTACTAGTGTAGGCATGGAGCTATACAAGTGAAATTGTTCGGAGTATATGTTTTTTTGGTTTTTAATGTGAAGTTTTTAAGTGTTTTATACATTATATTTGTGTGCAGAACGAGGAGACAACTTTCATGTTTTTACATGATGAGAATAAATACATAAATAAATAAATAAATATATGACCTGAGGCTGTCATGGCTGTTGTTAGTGCAATCTTTTGGATGAAATGACTGACTTACATTTCCTGCATAATGATCTATGTTTCCTACTTCCATGTTGCATGCATGTTTGCTATGAACTGACATGATCTATTTTGAATTGGATGATGTAGTCAGTGAAAATTTATTAATTGAAATTTTGGAAGTGATTTTGTTGAACATCTTTTCTCCAGATGGTTTGATCGTATTGTGTTATCTTTGAGGAATGTGGTTACTTGGTAGGCCCTTGTCTTTTGTGGCATTTCAGTTGACTCAATATGGTTACAGCGGCATACAACTGTATTGAAATGCCCCAAAGAGTATAAGGTGACTACAAAGTAGGCAGTATTGTTAAAGCAGTCTATGTTAATTATTAATTTTGTGGGTTGCTGTGGTCAATTTAAGCATATATGATGTGTTGCATTAGATAATCAATTTACAAAGTGGTGTATTAAATTCTTTGGTACATCATTTGTCAGACGTCAGACCCTTATGCTTATTGACGTTCAACATTTAGAAATAGGATGACAACTAAAGTGTTACTACTGCAATGGTATTTTTAAACAAAATGACTATAAACAAAATAAAAGTGCCCCTTTACGAACAATAAAGTATTTACAATATAAGCTCCTTTAGCATGATGCCAAAAGTCTGAAGATCTGTATGTTATGTAAAGTATGGCATGATTGCGTACGGATTCAGATGTGTATGCTGTATGCATTTTTCAACCTGCTTGACCTTTGTGTTCGCCACATGTTTGCATGTGATATTTGCATGCGAGTGCATGTGATCATGTGGAAGATAACATCAATACATAACTATGGTGGGGGGAGGGGTGTGTATGCCCTCCACAGACAGATGTTCACGAGTCCTGAGTATGTTCTGGTACAAAATGGTTGAACAATACATATATGGTTTGTCTTCAGTTCTTTCCCCTCCTTTTCAAAAATGTACATACTCCTGAATCCCACATCGCCCCCCCAAGAGTGTGACTGTACATAATGTAGTTAAGTCACTTGAAAAAGGCAAATGTCTTTTGATTCTAGTTTATCATGTGTCTTTTAAAATCTTGAGTATTACACAAATCTGCATGTTGTGCAAGACAAAAGGCAATTTTGTGAAGAATTGTGTTGCGGTTGTTACACACTAGTTGTTACCCTAACTGTATGCATACTTCATTTACAAATGTATTTTTCTTCTTATTTTGTTTTCAGAAATGAAGAGTGTTGTGACACCATCCAAGACATTAAGTTCCTTCTGGTCTGTTTTTGTGCAGTTCGTCCAGTGTGTCTGTCCCATTACCCCTGCCCTGTCATCTCATTTCATTTCTTAGTGTGTTCAGTTCATTCCACATTCACTCCAACATTTCATCTCCTAAATATCATATGAATAAAAGTTGTTACATGTGAGCTGAAGTTGTTATATCGTCACCGACACCACGAAGTAACACTCTACCGTGTTAAACCATATTTTTTTTCGATTTTAAGTTTTTTGGATTTTTAAACATGATTCATCAAGGCCTACCATTGCAGGAAGTTTCAAAGCTTCAATAGCTTTACTTTAATAATTACGCTAAGTATCCATGGCAACTTTTGCGAAAAAGTGACAATGTTCGTTTTCACGAAGTAACACTCAAGTGCCATTTACCATTGCAATGCATGGCGCGCACTCTGCTCATAAGTGAGCAAAAACGTTTTCACGAAGTAACACTCTTCTTGTAATAAGTTGTATGAGCGCGCGCGCGCTGACCTGAAGTTGCACTTTCCTCGTGTTGAATACATTGAAGAGTGTTACTTCGTGAAAACGAAAATTGACAGTTTCGCAGCCTTTTCGGTTTCACGAACTAACACTCATCTTTTTTCTCTTATTTCTTGTTTATTTAATACACAAACGGGTGAAAAACTGAAGATTTAATAAATTCAATTCATCACGTGTCCACAACGAGAAACCCAACTGAAAATACTCTGTCGTTTTGACGCAAAGTGTTGTTTTAGAAGGCGTTCAACTTTAGTAGCCGTTTTCTCCGATTGCTAGTTTTTACTGGTATGTAGATGGGTGTTACTTCGTGGTGTCGGTGACGATATGTGAGCTGAAGTTGTTATATGTGAGCTGAAGTTGTTATATGTGAGCTAAAGTTGTTTTTTGTGAGCTAAACGTGTTCTGTGTTAAAGCTTTTTTGTTCTAAAGTTACAAAGCTGAGGTTGATTGCCAATTCAAAGGCAAAGATTACATGCTGAAGTTGATTGCCAATTCAAACGCAAAGATTACTTGCTAAAGTTTATTGCCAATTCTAAGGCAAAGATAACTTGCTGAAGTTGATTGCCAATTCAAAGGCAAAGATTACTTGCTGAAGTTGATTGCCAATTCAAAGGCAAAGATTACTTGCTGAAGTTGATTGCCAATTCAAAGGCAAAGACTACTTGCTGAAGTTGATTGCCAATTCCAAAAAAAAATGCAAGGGGTTAGCCTTACAATTTTTTCAAAATTTGGCTAAAAAATTGACTTTTTTTCCAAAAAACGCAGAAAGTCCTTCAGAGGCAAAAGGAGCTTCAATCGCTTTTTCAAACACCCCAAAGTTTGAAGATAAGTGAGGATAAATTCATTGATATTTTTGAGGAAAAAAAATGCAAATTTTGGACTGATTTTGTCCCAAATTATTTTAAGGCGAAATTTTCTTTTCAGAAGCATGTCTGTCATCAAACCGAATTGGAATGTCTTCTAGGGTCCATTAGGCATCTTCCCTACAAGTTTTACGGAAATTAATTTTTGGCCGAAATTGCAAAAATTGCAAGTTAGCATTACATTTTTATCAAAATATTTGGCCGAAAATTGCCTTTTCTCCACACAGCGCAGAAATTCCTTCAGAGGAGCATCAATCACTTTTCAAACACTCCAAAGTTTGAAGATTTAGGCGAAATTCGTTGATGTTTTTTTAAAAAGTTCAAATTTTCGACTGATTTTGCCCCAAATTTTAGGCGAAATTTTCTTTTCAGAAGTACGTCTATCATCAAATCGAATTGGAATGTCTTCCAGTGTACATTGGGCATCATCTCTACAAGTTTTATGGAAATTAATTTTTTGCCAAACTTGAAAAAAATTGCAAGGGGTTAGCCTTACATTTTTATCAAAACTTGGCCACAAATTGACTTCTCCAAACAACGCAGAAAGTCCTTCAGGGGCAAGAGGAGCATCAATTACTAGTAAAACACCCTACATTTTGAAGACTTAGGCAAAATCTGTTGACATTTTTTAGGAAGAATGTTCACATTTTCGACCGATTTTGCCCCAAATTTTTGGCGAAATTCTCTTTTCAGAAGTACGTCTGTCATCAAATCGAATTGGAATGTCTTCTGGCGTCCATTCGGCATCTTCCCTACAGGTTTTACGGAAATTAATTTTTGGCCAAAATTGAATAAATTGCAAGGGGTTAGCCTTATATTTTATCAAAATTTGGCCGAAAATTGACTTCTCTCCAAACAATGCAGAAAGTTTTTAAGAGGCAAGAGGAGCATCAACACTATTAAAACACCCTAAATTTGGAAGATTTAGGCAAAATTCGTTGATATTTTTGAGCAAAAAAATCACATTTTCGACCGATATTGCCCCAAATTGTAGGAAAAATATTCTTTTAAACAGTACGTCTGTCATCAAATCGTGTTGGAAAATATATCGTCTAGTGTCCATTAAGCATCTTCCCAATAACTTTTACGGAAATTAATTTTTGGCCAAAATTGTAAAATTGCAAGGGGTTAGCCTTCAAATTTTATCAAAATTTTGCCAAAAATTGATTTTTCTCCAAACAGCGCAGAAATTCCTTCAGAGACTAGAAGAGCATCAATCACTCTTCAAACACTCCAAAGTTTGAAGATTTAGGCGAAATTCGTTGATGTTTTTTACAAAAATGCACATTTTCGACTGATTTTGCCCCAAATTTTAGGAGAAATTCTCTTTTCAGAAGTACGTCTGTCATCAAATCAAATTGGAATGACTTCTGGCGTCCATTAGGCATCTTCCCTACAGGTTTTACGGAAATTAGTTTTTGGCCAAAATGGAATAAATTGCAAGGGGTTAGCCTTATATTTTATCAAAATTTGGCCGAAAATTGACTTCTCTCCAAACAATGCAGAAAGTTTTTAAGAGGCAAGAGGAGCATCAACACTATTAAAACACCCTAAATTTGGAAGATTTTGGCAAAATTTGTTGATATTTTTGAGCAAAAGAAATTCACATTTTCGACCGATTTTGCCCCAAATTGTAGGCAAAATTTTCTTTTAAAAAGTACGTCTGTCATCAAATCGTGTTGGAATATATATCGTCTAGTGTCCATTAAGCATCTTCCCAATCACTTTTACGGAAATTAATTTTTGGCCAAAATTGTAAAATTGCAAGGGGTTAGCCTTACAATTTTACCAAAATTTTGCCAAAAATTGATTTTTCTCCAAACAGCGCAGAAAGTCCTTTACAGGCCAGAAGAGAATCAATCAATATTCAAACACCCCAAAATTTGAAGATTAGGCAACATTTGTTGATATTTTGGGGAAAAATATAGCAACGCGCGTACGGCTGGGGCGACCGTTATTGTCGCCCCTAGCGGTAAATAGAAACGTGCGTACCGCTGGGGGCGACCGCTATTGTCGCCGTTAGCGGTATATATTAACGCTCGTACCGCTGGGGGCGACCGTTATTAATTGTCGCCCCTAGCGGTATATATTAACGCTCGTACCGCTGGGGGCGACCGTTATGTCGCCCCCTAGCGGTATATATTAATGCTCGTACCGCTGGGGGCGACCGTTGTGTCGCCACCAGCGGTATATATTAACGCTCGTACCGCTGGGGGCGACCATTATTGTCGCCCCTAGCGGTATATATTAATGCTCGTACCGCTGGGGGCGACCGTTGTGTCGCCACCAGCGGTATATATTAACGCTCGTACCGCTGGGGGCGACCATTATTGTCGCCCCTAGCGGGATATATTAACGCGCGTACCGCTGGGGGCGACCATTATTGTCGCCCCTAGCGGTATACCGCTGGGGGCGACCATTATTGTCGCCCCTAGTGGTATATATATTAACGCTTGTACGGCTGCGGGCGACCGTTATTGTCGCCCCTAGCGGTATATATATTAACGCTTGTACGGCTGCGGGCGACCGTTTTTGTTGCCCCTAGCGGTATACCGCTGGGGGCGACGGATATTGATCGCCCCCAGAGGAACTTCCGCTAGGGGCGACCTTTCTTGTCGCCCCTAGCGGTATATATTAACGCGCGTACCGCTGGGGGCGACCATTATTGTCGCCCCTAGCGGTAAACCGCTGGGGGCGACCATTATTGTCGCCCCTAGCGGTATACCGCTGGGAGCGACTGATATTGATCGCCCCCAGAGGAACTTCCGCTAGGGGCGACCTTTCTTGTCGCCCCTAGCGGTATATATAAACGGCGCGTACCGCTGGGGGCGACCATTATTGTCGCCCCTAGCAGTATATATTAGCGCGCGTACCGCTGGGGGCGACCATTATTGTCGCCCCTAGCGGTATACCGCTGGGGGCGACCATTATTGTCGCCCCTAGCGGTATATATTAACGCTTGTACGGCTGCGGGCGACCGTTATTGTCGCCCCTAGCGGTATACCGCTGGGGGCGACCATTATTGTCGCCCCTAGCGGTATATATTAACGCGCGTACCGCTGGGGGCGACCGTTATTGTCGCCCCTAGCGGTATACCGCTGGGGGCGACTGATATTGATCGCCCCCAGAGGAACTTCCGCTAGGGGCGACCTTTCTTGTCGCCCCTAGCGGTATATATTAACGCGCGTACCGCTGGGGGCGACCATTATTGTCGCCCCTAGCGGTATACCGCTGGGGGCGACCGATATTGTCGCCCATAGCGGTATATATTAATGCTTGTACGGCTGGGGGCGACCGTTATTGTCGCCCCTAGCGGTATACCGCTGGGGGCGACCATTATTGTCGCCCCTAGCGGTATATATTAACGCTTGTTCGGCTGCGGGCGACCGTTATTGTCGCCCCTAGCGGTATACCGCTGGGGGCGACTGATATTGATCGCCCCCAGAGGAGGAACTTCCGCTAGGGGCGACCTTTCTTGACGCCCCTAGCGGTATATATTAACGCGCGTACCGCTGGGGGCGACCGTTATTGTCGCCCCTAGCGGTATACCGCTGGGGGCGACCATAATTGTCGCCCCTAGCGGTATATATTAACGCTTGTACGGCTGCGGGCGACCGTTATTCTCGCCCCTAGCGGTATACCGCTGGGGGCGACTGATATTGATCACCCCCAGAGGAACTTCCGCTAGGGGCGACCTTTCTTGTCGCCCCTAGCGGTATATATAAACGGCGCGTACCGTTGGGGGCGACCGTTATTGTCGCCCCTAGCCGAATATATTAACGCTCGTACCGCTGGGGGCGACCGTTATTGTCGCCCCTAGCGGTATATAGAAACGCGCGTACCGCTAGGAGCGACCGTTATTGATTGTATTCATTAACCAGCGTTAATTGTTATCGAAAGTTCTCAATAGTTGCTTGAAATTTGCAAACCAAAATGCAGCGAAGACACCTTACTGTCTCCCGACTCATGAATTGGACAAAACAATATCCAAAATTTGAAGATGTTTTTTAAGAGGTTACGCTGATACATAATATCCTTAAATTATAAATTTTACACGAAGCATCGGTGGTTCAGTGGTAGAATTCTCGCCTGCCACGCGGGAGACCCGGGTTCGATTCCCGGCCGATGCAATATCAAATTTTGTTTCAATTTAATTCAGGTTTGGACGCTTTTTTTGTACCAATTATCCTCTTTTCGGTTGACTTTTTTTCAGAAAAAAATCTATGGAATAATGCAAGACTGTAGAGCTCAACTTTAGTAGAAAAAAGTTAGAAGACACTGTTTTGTTCCAAGTACATTTGGCTTTATTTGCGATGGAATGTTCGCGCTGACCTCACTCAGTTATCTGGTTGTATTAAATTTAGTTTTTGACATTTCTTCTGAAATTTAACGAACTTCTTGACATCACGACCAAGCAATAGGCCTATTTCATTTCTTTACAACAGGTATTTCTTGAGTTATTGTCGCGCTGTCCGGAAACTGACTACATATGCGTATTCAACATACAGCCTACGTTATGTTAACAATCATGTGCAATTACTAGACCAAATGTCAATTCAATAAAAGGGTATTTCTTTCTGTATCGTTTGCAACATGAGTTATTTCTGTTCAATAGGCAGATTTTTCTGTAGACCGTGACTTCAGTTAGGCAGATTTTGATTTTCTCCATGTTGACTGAAATTTTGTTTATGGTGATGACCACTATATCTTACCTCAGCATTCAAAAGCAGTGTGTTAACAATCATGTTCAAACACTAGACGAACGATGTTGATTGTGCATCAATATCAATTTGTTTTATTTCCATTAAGAACTTAATATCGCAATACTTGGTCAAACCATAATGAAATATACATTACATACATGTATGTACACTTTAGAATAAAGGCTGTTTATGAGTAATGCATAAACACATTACTATACACCTTTATCATGTTGCCACCATTTCAGTCATGTTCCCTGTATCCAATAACAGTACTGAACAATAATGTTTTTTGTGCAAAAAGGAACCAGACTTTTTTTCCTTCCAGTCTCGCTTAGGCTACGTTGATTTGAATGGGAAAAATCAAGATGGCCGCCACATGATAATGGTCTATGGGAAGAAGTCAAAAAAGCCAAAATATGCATCTTTGATAATTAAACTAGTAGATTTAGTTCTGATGCGAACTTGTCCTGCTTATTATCAACTGTCGCTAAGTAGTTTTAGTTCTGATAAGAACAGTCCTGCTTTAACTTCTAAATGAACTTGTCATATTTGGCAAGATGTACAGGGTGAGCAAAAACAAAACACATTCCTAATGGCAGGACCAATTTTTGAATGAAGTTGTACCTGTAGAACTTTCAAAATCTTAGATATGAAAGCCCAATCAATGAGCTTTCTTTTAGTACAAGAATCATTCAAATCACTCATGTAATTTTCAAGTTACTTTACAAACGCCATTAATAAAGTTCTGTCCAGGGATCACGAAAAAAGGTAAGTGTTCTTTCAGCAAAGTGAAAACAATTTCTCATAGGGATGCATGTGAATGGTTTACTATATTGCTTACTATACATGTGAAAGGTATACTATAGACACGTAATATGATGACAGGCAACATCGTCTAATCTTCTGGGATTCAACTGGTTGCTATGGGCCTTACGCACGAGTCAGCCATATTGAATTGAAAGTGAGGTAAAATCTTAATTTTTGGAACTTGCGAAGAGAGATGAAAGCAACTTAATTACTAATTAATTCCACTCAGCTTCAATAAATAATGTAAAATTTGTAAAAGCGAGATTCAAAAGAAACTTGACAGTAAAATAAGGCTGCATTATGCCTGCATAAATAGTCTGGCGCCATCCCATTCAACAGTTTACAATTAATGAAATACGTTCAGGGAACTCAACAATAATGGCCAACTCGTGCATAAGGCCCATTCGCCGTACTTTACGGGAAAAAAAATTTGGTATTCATTATATAAGAGATATAAGATAAATATGTACACGGTCACCAGTTTTTGCACATAAAACCATGCACACAGTTTAGTAATGGGTGTAAGGAATGGTTTTGAATGATGTACATGTATATACTTTTACATTTCTACATGGCAAGTCAAATTTCATGGCAACTAGTGGCATTAATGT
Organism: Patiria pectinifera; assembly: GCA_029964075.1. Classification (NCBI taxonomy): domain Eukaryota; kingdom Metazoa; phylum Echinodermata; class Asteroidea; order Valvatida; family Asterinidae; genus Patiria; species Patiria pectinifera. The sequence continues at coordinate 13,261,331 of CM057137.1, read as the reverse complement.
GTCACACTGAAGCTTAACCACATATCACATGAAATATAAAACGTACATGTACACAATTTTATTTTGATATAAACTAGTACACCTCTGCAAGCAGGAAGAATGCCTTCGAGAAAAACTCACCCTATAGCTGGGTGAGTCAATGTGTCATGTTGATAAGATTCAATGTCAGTGATGAGTGTTCACTACGAGTGGTGAGGCTTCTGTACTGAACATGACTGGACTGCTGGCTGTGGGACGTCGGTAGCTGACTAGGGCAGGGTGAGTCAACGTCAGATGTTGATCAGATTCAATGTGATGACTCCACTATCTGTGGTGAGGCTTCCGTACTGAATCATGACTGGACTGCTGGCTGTGGGACGTCGGTAACTGACTAGGGCAGGGTGAGTCAACGTTTGATGTTGATCAGATTCAATGTGATGACTCAACTGCCTGTAGTGAGGCGTCTGTACTGGAATCATGACTCAAATGCTGGCTGAGAGACGTCAGTAGCTGACTAGGGCAGGGTGAGTCGACCTCTGGTGCTGATGAGATTCAATCTGATGACTCCACTATCTGTGAAAGGCATCTGTACTTGAATCATGACTGAACTGCTGGCTGTGAGATGTCAGTAGTTGACTAGGGCAGGGTGAGTCAACGTCAGGGTGATTCAATGTGATGACTCCACTATCTGTGGAGAGGCTTCCGTACAGGGATCATGATGACTGAACTGCTGGCTGTGGGACGTTGCTAGCTGACTAAGGCAGGGTGAGTCAACGTCTTACGTTGCTCAGATTCAATGTGATGACTCTACTATCTGCGGTGAGACTATCTGTGGTGAGGCTTCCGTACTGAATCATGACTGGACTGCTGGCTGTGGGGCATCAGTAGCTGACTAGGGCAGGGTGAGTTAACGTCTGATGTTGATCAGATTCAATGTGATGACTCCACTGCCTGTGGTGAGGCTTCGGTACTGGAATCACGTCTGAACTGCTGGCTGCGGGACATCTGTAGCTGACTAGGGCAGGGTGAGTCCATGCCTGAAACGGAGCCGTCATATACGACATGCACTGCATCGCCACTCACATTGATCAAGCACTGACACTGAAAAGACAAGAATTTGAAAGCAACATCAGTTTTGAACCAGTCACTGGCAATGGACAACACATTACCTAACCTGAATTGTAACCTAAATGCTCTTCATTAAGACTCATATCATGGGATTCAATTATATTTTTGAATGCATTCAAGTTTGAATTTTGTCATAGTTACAGCAGGTTCTAGGCATAAAAATGGCAAATGGATTATTAGTTGTCGGGGGAAAATATGAAGGAAGTCAACCAACTTTGAAGAAAAGGTTTCTTTGAAGCAAATGCTGGATTCTGAATTGCTCTGAGCCATTCTCACCTGGGGGAGTGTTGCCTGGTGATTTGGGTTTGTGACTCATGATCAGAGGGTTCGAGTTCAGCTGCTGTTGTGTCCTTGGGCAAGACACTTAACCACCACTTGCCTCTCTCCACCCAGGAGTATAAATGGGTACCAGCATTAGCTGGAGAGTAACCTGCGATGGACTAGCATCCCATCCAGGGGAAATAGAAATATTCTCAGTCGTTTCATGCCAAGGAAACCGGAGATAAACGTCGGCCTGACGGGCTACATTGACTCCTGACTTTTCTATTTCTTATTCTCACCTGATGATTTCGGTCCTCCACTAAGCAGTCCACCAGGTTGTAAGCCACCAGAGCGTTGCCTCCCAAGGAAGCAACGTGGGATCGGATGATGGCGTTGACCTCTGAGATGAAGTTATACATGAAACCACTCACGCCTCCAGACTGCGGACCAAGAAACAAGCAAAACCTCGTGAAACCATACTCCACATATGAATTGCAATGCTGTGGTGTAGTCAAGTGATTTGATATTTACAATGACACATTACGCACAATGTTCTAGCCAGCTGCAGGTATTCGATAGCGCTAGCACTCGCTACGCTTTCGGAAATGAGCGCTACGCTTAAATCACGCCGTTCTGCTAGCAAGCTTATATATTTTACTTCTTTTAAAAAATATCATCTTCAGTTTGGTACGTGTTTTAGCGCAGCCTAGGCTAAGCGCGGTGACTTTACTTGTGTACTTTACACTCGTGTACTTTTCAAGTTACGGAGTTTTAAACACAACCGCTGTTTTAAGGTTCTGTCCACGGATCACAAAAAGGTTCAGTGTTCTTTCAGCAAAACCAAAACGAATCACATAAGGATGTGTGTGAATTGTTTTCGTTTTGCTGAAAGAACGCACAATGAATGTACAGTAACTTTATTCTTTGATTGTCCATCCTCGTTGGTTGTCCTTACCTCTCTGACTGACATGGATTCCCGGACGAAGAAGAGGTTAATATATCCCAGGTACTGGTCAATGACTCCCCCTGGTACAACGGAGAGTGGCGTGATCTCAACCTTGGGACGCCAGACTGGTGCTGCCGTAGAATCCTTGCAAATACAAAGAAACAGACAATTAACAACCATTCATAAATACCTTAACAGTTTACCCATTCCCATTGGTCAAGAGCCCATCACATGGCCAGTTTTAAACGGATGATAAACAAATGTCTAGCTGGTTTTAATCACTTCCAGTGTCACATGAAATTTTGACTCCTATGAAATCCGCAGCCAGTACCGTTTTATTGGTAAAGGCCAAAAAAAAAAGTCTCCGGTTTCTGGTATGGAGCTTGCCCAAAAAGTGGTGCGGCGACGCGGCTTTTTTTTTTTTTACCTGTTTTTTTTGCTTCAAATGTCGGCTGATGATTGCAAATGGTGCCTGACTAAACTTAGTGCAAATATTATGGGAGACCAGAGAGGCCACATAAAGCTTATTCTCGATCATAACCCCATCTAAAACACGTTAAAATTGTGCAGCAGCAGGATTCCAGTCAAACCAGTGAGTTCGGCGGTTTTGAGACATCATCTTTCATTGAAAAAAAAAACTTTTTCATTTTGCCGACGCGCATGGCTACGGCGACGCGCGCGCATACCAGAAACCGGAGACTTTTTTGGGGGGCCTAAACATTCACAATGTTCACGTAGCATGGCAATACTGTATTCACACTACACCGGCACAGCTGCGTTCTGTGCCACATCACGCAGTACGCGGCATTGACCAATCTCCATATAAGGAGCTGTTTACCACTTACTCGCAAGATGGCCATACCATAGCATAACCAGGGGGGTGTTTAAAAAAACATGAAGTGAAATTGTTGTAAATCGTTGAAATTTATAATTTTTGACTTGTTCGGATTTTTGGACCCCAAATTTGACTTACTTTTTTTTTACCAAAAAGTTATTTATGAATGGGAATAAATCTGGCTATGTTAAGACTGGTTGGAGTCTGGATGCAGATAATTATCCCAGCTGAAATATCAGCATCCAGACTTAAACAGAATGTCTTTAACTGGCTATTTCCAAGAAGGACACTTCCAACAAGAAGATGGGTCAAGTGATGCATTTTTGGAAAATTTACATTACGAGCGGGTTTGTAAGTTGGGTAAATCCGTGAATGGGTACGTGCGACATTGACATGATGCACACGCCTGGCTGCTATTATTTGTGGGTTCAGTGTGTGACATCGCCTAGCTACAACCAGCTGAATGAGAATGTGTCTCGGATGCTGATTTCGGGCACAATTCCAACTATGACTCAGCAACTGTTCAATTGAAATCAAGATTCTGGAATATTGTTTTCTAGGAAATATACAGCATTCACTGAGCTAAAACTTCATCAGGTTAGTTGTTAAACACCCGTCTTTAGATTTTGAGCACTTTGCCAAAAAAAAGCACAAAGGACAAATAACCTACCCTGCCTTTAACGCTGATACAAAAATCACATACCCTCCCCTTGTCCGCCTACATTTCAGTGAAAAAAAAAGAACTTACTGTTAACACTATCCTCTTCTCAAGCATGGGAACTTTAGAGCCTGCAATTATGAGAAAATAGTAAGCAACAAGTGATCATGTATCTCCACTGGAAATAAAATGGATGATTTCCTTGAATGCAGTTCTGTGACAGTGCTAAAAACTGGGCCATACTCCACAGGTTGGATCTTCTGGTTTGAGAGTCCTGCACTCGATTTCACAAAACTCATCTTAACTTACGAAGCATCGCAGCGCTATGATGCGTCGCAGTTGCAACGCATCATGTGATCCATTTCACAAAATGCGTCGTAAGTGCGACGCATCGTAGGTGTGTTTAAAGCACAACACGGCGACTGTTGCATGAATTTAATCAGCGTTACAGTAAATAGTCGTCTGGTGTTCAACAAAGAGTCGTCGGATCTTTTCTTGAATAATGTTTAAAACGTAAAACAAAATGGCGGACGTATGATGCAGTTTTTAAAGAAAAATAAGCTAGTGGTGGTCTATATAGCTACTTTGAAATTTCAACTGCTAAATTCCATGCTGATTCATAATTATTCAATGTATTTTCCATTTACAACTTTAAATACATTGTCTCGGTATTATAGTCTCGTTTATGTAATGTTTACGGCATAATACTGGCTAAGAAAAGGACTCTTCTTATTTTGCGATGACCGCTAGACATGTACGTAGCTTGCGACGTATTTAAGCGTTGTCAAGGAGCTTATGACGCATTCAACACATCACAAGTTTCGTGAAATGGATTGTACAACGTGTCGCGAATTGCAACGTGTTACACGTGTTACTCGCTTGCTGCAAGCGGGTCGCTGACAGATACTTCTGGCCTCGCTCGTTGCGTGTTTATCCGTCATCCGTTCCGAATACCGCAAAACCTTTGCGTGTATTCACGTCATCTGACGTGAACTGGTTAAGAACAAAGCTCGAACAATCTTCAAAGCAAACGTTTATGACTGCTCAGTCATACTATTATTCCCTTATTTTCGATGAGCAGAACTAACCTTTTCCCACCGGTGTTGACGGTGAAGCTGGCACCCCTTCGGTGACTTGTAGCTCCTCCATGGAAAACAAGAGCTCGGAATCTGTTGATCGGATTCCTAATAATCAAGAGAAGTGTGTGGCATCCATTTCAGTTTACAGACTTGTGCTGAACAAAACACTACTATACAGTGCGTCCCCTCAATACAAAACGGTCAAACTTGAAGGAAAAAGTGGTGCGGCGACGCATTTTTTTTATTTTTTTTTTATTTTTTCTTCTTCAAATGTCGGCTGATGACTGCAAATGGTGCCTGACTAAATTTAGTGCAAAATGTATGGGAGCCTACAGAGGCCGCATAAAGCTTATACTCGATAGTAACCCTTATCTATAAAACACGTTAAAATTGTGCAGCAGCAGGATTCCAGTCAAACCAGTGAGTTTAGCTGTTTCAAGACATCATCTTACATTGAAAAATAAACTTTTTAATTTTGCCGACGCGCATGGCTACGGCGACACGCGTGCATACCAGAAACCGCAGACTTTTTTTTTTTGGCCTAAATGGTTATATTCTTTGAACTGATTGAGAAACTTCAGTATTTTTTTGATCAAAAAGTAGTTATGAATTTGGCTTTCCAGTCGTTATTACTGTTGGTGCTATACATTTTTTTAAATATGAAATATATTTTGGGGGTTGGGTCTTGTTTTTTTACTCAACCTGTACGAAAACTGCAATAAACCAAGACATCAATGAAAGCTTACGTTAGTTCTCACCTGGAGACACTCAATTACTACACATCTTTTCTATCTCTATCTCCCTAATACGGTTACTCACTTCCTCTGTAAGTATGTGTGGTTCTGAAAAGAACTGGAGGGACTCAACGTTTCGAACAGAATGCTCTGCCCGTCGTCAGGAGAATGAGGGATTCCAACGATGATGTGATGTTATAAGGATGGGTGCGGTGAGGCGTGAGAAGGATGCAAACTAGTGACGCTCGAAACCGGTGAAGCTGAGAAGGATGCAAGTTCATATCAGCGACATCTGGCGCCCCATTCTCAAGTCCAAGTCCGATGGGTCTCCCATACCCTAGGACAACTTAGGTTCAGTTCTCGCCTATGGGTCACCTATACCCTGAGCTCCTTCCCCTTTGCCCCCTCACTGTGTACTGACACGCTCCAGTGATCATCCAGCATCCCTCAGTCAACTTGCATCCTTCTCAGCTTCACCGGTTTCGAGCTTCACCAGTTTGCATCCTTCTCACGCCTCACCGCACCCATCCTTATAACATCGCATCATTGTTGGAATCCCTCATTCTCCTGACGACGGGCAGAGCATACTGTTCGAAACGTTGCGTCCCTCCGGTTCTTTTCAGAACCACACATACTCACAAAAAGAGATTTATTCACATGGTGCTACCGCAAACTTAACTAATGTAATTCAAGCATTTGTTGAGATCATAAAATACCTTTGTTTTGGAGCACCTTTTCGGGGCTGGACGTCGCATTTTCTCTAAGGTCTACAGCTGATGCTGTTAGCCACAGCTACAATCAAAATAAAAAAAGGAAAACGTCTTTCATTAAAGTAATATCATAACTCACAATGTTGTCATGTTTTAGTACTCACAATGCAATTATTGGGTTGCCCTTAAAGGGCTGAGCTAGAATCTGTCCTGCCCCTTTAAAAAAAAATTTTCCAATATTATCGCTGCACTGTTTTTCTTTGGTGGTGCTGAATCTTTATGAGTTTTTAGACTGGTGTCTTGCAGAGGCTTTGACGTCAGATTCATAAAAATCGGCAGTGCAGAATGTCAAACATTAAATGTGTAAGTGTGTGCCAAGTATAAAGTCAATTGGATTGGTTTTTAGTGCCCAAAGTGCCTTCCACGATGAAAACATGTACAAATGCTATGGGAAATGGCTAAAAAAGAAAGAAAAAGAAAACAAAAAAAATGTTAACAAAAACAAAGGTTGTTTCAGCAATTGGGGAGATTCACAATGCAGTGTGCCACCAAGAGTTTACGACGGAGAGTTCATTTTTTTGAGTGCATTGTGGGAGATGGTCAACATTTGACATTGTTAGTTTTTCCGGTCAGTAGTTTTGTAAGCATATGATTCGAGTATCTGTTTGCCCTTTTCTTTTCTTTGTATCAACATGGTGTTTTTGTAAGGCGGCAGAACGCTATGCCCCAATCTATAACAAATTAGCTCAAGTTGTCTACTGACACTTATTCAAATGGGCCATGTTTTGTTGACCGTAAACTTGAAAAAGTGACTATCCGTGGCAAACTCTTGGTGGCGCACTGCATTGTGAATCGCACGAATTGCCGAAACGGCCAAAAACTGACATGTCAATGATATTGAGATTGGAGGTCCGGAGGTCGAACACTGGTAACCGACCTGTATGACGTCATCGTCCGGTACGTTAACATCATAGCACACGCTACACAGACAGCAGGGCGCCATGGAACGCAGCTGGAAACACATACTCTATGGTGAGAAATAACAGTGAAGAAATCCGTCATACAGACTACGCAGGTATGGAATTGTTATCACATTCATATTTTAACTTTAAGAACAGTCCTGCTGTAAGTTCAAAACGAACTTGTATTTGGTCTCAACGTTTCGACTAGCCTGCTCTAGTCATCGTCAGGAGACAGTCTCCTGACGATGACTAGAGCAGGCTAGTCGAAACGTTGAGACCAAAGACAAGTTCGTTTTGAACTTACAGCAGGACTGTTCTTATCAGAACAAAAAAACTACTTAGCAAAGTTGATAATAAGCAGGACAAGTTCTTTTCAGAACCAATATCTTCTAAGCAGTAGTTATTACCACATGGTGTTACCGCAAATCGAAATGATATCATATGGGATGCTTTCAAAAATTTCTGCTGATTACTTTCTACTTTCCAAGTCCCGACAATGGCGATTGATTTTTACGAGTATGAGCTATCTTTGGGGACTTAATACCCCGCTTTGTTCACTCTACTGATGTACACCTGCTAACAAACAAAATGTCTTTGAACAAGCAAGTCCTATTAATTTTAAAAAGGTGAAATTTCAAGCGTTTTGAGTTCTGGCTTTAAAAAATAATAATAATAATTACGTGTTATGGACTGGACACTGAAAGATTAAAGGGACATTACTGCCTGGAATATGCCCAATTGGGCTACAAAATGCATTTTGAATTAAATAATATTAAAATAGGAACAGCATTTATAAGTAGAATATAACCGTCCACACGACCAGCCTTTAAATCTGGGCAACTTGTGTTATTCGTGCGAGAACTGTAAGAGAAGAATTTTGGGGTTCAAATTTTTTTCCCTAAAAAAGTCGAGCTGTTGAGTGCTAGTTGTGATTCCAGCTGCACTTTTGTTCACATTCTGCAGACGTGTAAGAACCAACTTTTTTGCCCTGGCCTACACCACATTAAGGGGAAGTTAGTTATTGTTCGGCAAATTAGGACCTAGTTATGGGGGATTTCTGCTGTCCCCACAGCATTTTCGGGTCCCACAAATACCTTGTACAGACGAGTGTATGTCCCAACTACCAAACAAGAACATACATATTGGTGCTGTTTTTAATTTATGTGACACACACAAGTGTAGATCGTACATTGAATGAAAATGACAGGAAATACATATGCGTACTCCGTTGCGTCGATGTAAACAACCGGCCATTTGTTTGTCTATTCTCTGGAACAGTACGACATAAGGTTAGTTTCCTTTCAACTTTTAAAATTTTCCATGCTGTTCCAGACAACTGAGGATGCTGTTGCTGTGAGCCCATAATTTGCACATTGAAAACATTTGAGAGAAAGGTTTGCTCATTGGCTTACTGCCGGCATGTACTGACACAATAATGAATCAACCCCTCCCAAAAAAAACATTTACCACAGCAAAATATCCAAAATTCTAGCAACTTTTTGTGCTGAAATAGCTGTAACATTGAGGTTTCTGCCCGGGATGACATCACAGTTTTGCTCATAAATATGGTAATTCACATTAGCATAAAAGCCAAAAAGCACCAAAATACTCTTGAAAATGGCAAAATTGATAATTGAAAATAAGGTTAAATGGGACACAAAGGTGCCTTTTCAAGGATTGCATTAAAAAAATTACATTGCATTGCCTTTAACTCTTTTCAAATTGTTTAGCAAAATGTGTAACTTATGTTCCTAATGTGTTGGCCTTACCTGGATAAGGTCATCAAATATAGGAGCGAAATGCTTAGTGGAGGTTTCTGCCAGCGTCTGTGTTCTCATCATGGTGAACATCTGAAGATGCTTGCTGGGACGGAAGTTACCCGGCACTGTCTCCGTCGTACAACTGAATAAACCTGTCGACATGATAAGGATGTTTCATGAAATGTACATACAACAATTTGAATACAAATTATTTGAATACAAATTCCTTTTTGCCCATTTACAGAAATAAGAAAAGGCAAGTCTGGCAAAGCTTGGGCCGATTCAGAGTTGAAACAAGTCACTGATTTTTGTGACTTGAGTCGAGTCGAGTCATTAGGTCAAGAAGGTCGAGTCGAGTCAAGTTGAGTCACAGTGTGAACACTATACAATTAATAAACACAAGAGAGAAAGTCATTTTTCGACTTTTTTAATTTTACATTCGGGCTACTACATGTGGTGACACAATATTTGCCTCTTAATGAAAATAAAAAGGGGGTGCCAGCTGATCGCCATTCAACTAATGGGGACACTGATCAAACCACGTATTTATACATGTATGTACATTATTCGTGAACATTCTAACGTGACGTGAACAAAAACCGGCACCAGCATAAGTCATTGCAAATATTCTTCGCAAAGTTTTGCTTTTTTTTGGGGACTCGAGTCTTATAAGCCTTCCTCGAGTCAAGTCGAGTCATTCTGATGAGGGACTCGAGTCGAGTCATTTGCTCACAGTGAGTTGAGTCGAGTCGAGTCATTTGCCCTTAGGGACTCGAGTCGAGTCGAGTCACCAAAAATTGTGACTTGAGTCGGACTCGAGTCGAGTCATTGACTCGAGTCATTACAACTCTGGGCCGATTTCACGAAACTCTTCTGATCTTGCAACTCATCTTAGGACTTAAGACGAGTCTTTAGTCTGAGATCGATCCTAACCGAGACACGTCCCAAGACCGATTTTCACTTAAGGAATCTTAAGCAAGATGCATCAAAGAAACGTTGACAAACTGACTTAATCTATGGAGAATCCAATCAATTTTCCTTGATGTTTGTTTCTTACCTGTTGGGAGTAGAGGATCAAACAATCCTCCGACAGTTTCCTTGTCTTCAACGTCGTCCACCTGAACAAAAAGTGAAAATAAAAAGGTTATTGATTAATGATTGATTTTTAGAAAACGTTATTTAAATTTAGAGAAGAGCTCTTCATTTAGAGTACAGGGTGAGTCAAAAAAAAAAACACCCAAATGTCGAGACCATTGTTTTAGTGAAATTCTAAATGTAGCAATTTCAAAATCTAGGATATGAAAGCTCAATTCATAAGCTTTCTTTTAGTTCAAGAATCATTCAAATCGCTCATGTACTTTTGAAGTTACGGACTTTTAAGCACAACCACCATTTTAAAGTTCTGTCCACGGATCACAAAATGATAAGTGTTCTTTCAGCAAAACGAAAACAAATCACATAGGGATGAGTGTGAAATGTTTTCGTTTTGCTGAAAGAACGCACACCTTTTGTGTGATCCGTGGACAGAACTTTAAAACAGTGGTGTGCTTAAAATTCCATAACTTGAAAAGTACTTGAGTGATTTGAATTATTCTTGTACTAAAAGAAAGTTTAAAAATTGGGCTTTTATATCCTAGATTTTGAAAATGCTACATGCAGAATTTCAATAAAATAATAGTCCCGACATTTGGGTTTCGTGTTTTTTTCCTCACCCTGTACAGTGCTGAAACATACAAATATGAGATTTCCTTTGATAGTTTTCTTGTCTTGCCCAAAAAAATTAAAACAGTCATTATTAAAGGTAGAGTATATCATTTGTCATTTGTGCATTTTTTTCATTTGAAGCAACAAAGCGCTCAAAATCTAAAGATGGGTGCTTAACAACTAACCTGATGAAGTTTTAGCTCAGTGAATGCTGTATATTCCGAGACAACAATATTCTAGGATCTCGATTTCAATTTGAAAGTTGCTGAGTCGTGTTTTGAATTGCGCCCAATTTCGGCATCCTGGACACGTTCTCATTCAGCCAATTGCAGCTACGCAATGTCACGCACTGAACCGACGAATAATAGCAATCGTCCATGACCTCAATTTCAATTCAAAAGTTGCCGAGTCATGTATTGAATTGCGCCTGAAATTGGCATCCCAGACAGGTTCTCATTCTGTGCCGATTGCAGCTACGCACGTCACGCGCTGAACCGACGAATAATAGAAAACCGAGCATGTGTACGCTTGCGCGCACCCATTCATGGATTCGCCGAATTACAAACCACCTACTAACGGAACTTTCCAGAAAATGCGTCACTTGACTCATTTTTTTTTTCTTCAAAAATGACAGCGTGCCAGAAGGAATAATTTCACAGGGAGTTTAGTGCCATTACTATCTTCAAACCACGGAAGCTTGTCCACACAAATTTTGACTGTTACTTTTTGGACAGCTGCAAATAATCTATTCTACCTTTAATTGCTTCAGACTATTTTTGGATGAGGTAGTTTGGACAACTTACCGTCAGGACGTAGGTGTCTTTCTGTGAGGCTAGGAACTGGGTGTCTGTGAGATCGTCGGTGTTATCCAAGATTGGCTGAGGACTGTCCAATGCTGTGGTTTCACCCAGGGATTCCTACGGAAGACGAGAAACAATAAAATACTGCAAGTAAAACTTGCGCAATTCCCCTGGCATCCTAGCAGTTTGTATACATCTACAGGCAGTTAGTAAGGACAATTGTCAGGGCACCTAACCAAAATGGAATGTGTCATAACAAGCAACAGGGATTAGTAAAGAAATGGGTGGGCAGCTGTGCCAGTCCATGCATAATGAAATTTGTATCCTTGTGGAGACATTTCTTTGTTCTCATGTACTAAAGTTTTTGAGTTTGAAAGTACAGTTTCAAAATGCTCTTATTTCAACCAGAATTAATTTCCATGGCTGAAATTCGCACTTAATATCCCTTTTCTAAAACTATACCATTTGCGACAGATCAACACACCTTGGAAATTCCTAGTTTTTGAGTAAAATCCATGTATCTATTTTGTGAAAACCTTGTGGAGACGTATTCATCTATAGAAACTGCCCTGTGGAGACGTATGCAATCTTTTGTTCCCTATTGTGTGCATGTCTCCAGAGGGCACGGTGTATCAGATCACAACTGTGAAGCTATAAAGGGGCTGTAAACACAGTGACATCAATCAAATTGGCTACCTAGTACCAAGGCCTGTAGAGTGACCCTGGAGGTCATGACCTGTTGCCTGAGTCTAATCACTTCACCAGATACCGTGAGCAATAACCACAGATCAAGTTTGGTTGAGATTGATGTCTCAGTGAACCTAACCAAAATGGAACACACACAGACACACGTACACACAGAAGGAAAACGCGATCACAATATCCCCCTGTATGGCTTGAAAGCCAGGGGGATAAAAAAAAGTGGGGGGGTTGGTGGGGGGGGGATTGCCTAATGGGCCATTTTATAACTACAGTTCTATCTTACAGGCAGATGCAGTTCGTAGATGTCCTTATTCTTTGCAGTGGTATCTAGAAGTAGCTTCTGAAGAGCTTGGACTTGTGTCTCACCTCCGCCAGACTAGGTTTAGGAAAGAAATCATAAAATTAATATGGAAATTGGGATTGAAACAAGACTTTACATTATTGGAAGTGAAAAGATTGCAATAACTGATCGGTGAGGCTTCGCCCGCTGCGCATGTGAGCAACTTCATGGCCTCTCCAACGACACACTGCATGTCTCAGACGCGTGCATCATATGCAACTACACACATGTCGGACATTAATGAACGCACGTCGGACATAAATCATGGCGGGGATCGGTCAAAAGCTCGTGGCCAGGGCTTACTGGACTGGTTCATTGCGCTCTAGTCAACGAGTTAATTCAGACATACAGCATTTAGAGAATTGATAGCTAATTGCATTTTGGCCGAGGCCAAGGTTCAAATCAAGCTTTGATTTTCTATGGTCAACATTACACAAATGAAATAAATCCATTTAACCTGAAATATTTTAAGACAGTTCTTCATAAATGATACAATTTTGTAATCAATTATATGATTCTTAATTTACAGCCCAAACAAATCTCCAGAATATGATTGAAACGATAAACCAACCTGGCTTGTGACTCTCAGTGGCACTGGAGGGGGTAGGGCGGTCACGTAAGCTGCCGTCGCCGTCTGCTCGAAAAAAAACCCCAAAGTAACAGCAGTAAAAACAATTATTATAGACGGTGCGTAAAAAAAAACCTGAAACCCAAATGTCGGAACCACAGTTTTAGTGAAGTTCTGCATGTAGCACTTTCAAAATCTCGGATCTGAAAGCCCAATTCATTAGCTTTCTTTTAGTACAAGAATCATTCAAAACACTCATGTACTTTTCAAGTTACGGAGTTTTAAACACAACCACCGTTTTAAAGTTCTGTCCACGGATCACAAAAAAAGGTGTGCGTTCTTTCAACAAAACGAGAGCAATTTGCACACATCCCTATGTAATTCGAATACGGTCAAATTCAGTTATACATCATTTTGATTACACTCACCGCAACGCCTATGAGTAGTGTTTCTCCGACGACGATCTGCACGCGCAAACCAAACAGGGCGTTCATTCCTTTGACCTGGGTGGAAAACAAAATTGTCAAAGAATTATAACATTATCAAGGAACTTCAAAGGAATTGGTTTAGTTTGTAAGACCACACCGACAGATTCTGTCTCTTGATTGGCCATGAGCACATCACATAGTTTCTTCAGTTTTTACTTTTTTGCCTAGAGATGTGCATTGGAATGTTTCATTGGCCCAATGAGCAGGGTAATAATGATTGGTGGATACGTGCGCTTTTTTAAATACATATTACGTTATTCTAAGATTTTGGGGTTTTTTTACCTTGAGTTTATTCATGAGCTGTCTGTGAATTTCATACTCCATAAAGGGCAGAGCCTGCAGAGAAAACAAGAAACAAAAATAACTTTTCACTTTTTAAAACAAATGATGGCCAAACCATGCTTGTTAGCACTTATCATTAATCCCGTTCAAGCATATTGGCGGCCATTTTGAAAAAATAAAAATAAATGGGATAACACCCAAACAACTGCCACCTTTCGATCATTTGATACCGTGGCCCAATTTTTGGACCGAAGCTGATAGCCTAAAGCTAGAGTTGTAACAAAAATATAAATCTGCTTTCACTGCAAGTATTTCATTTTGTTGTTTCAAATTGGTGTTAGGCTCTGAATGTAACGTCCTTAGCAATGGAATTGTCCAAGTACTTACATCACTGATCATGGCCGCGTTGCTTTCTCCCGTTGCTTTCTTCTTACTGCGGCAGACGCTGGCATGGATGCAGCATCCCCGACCCATGTAGGGCAACTCAGGAGGAGGTTCTACCGTATTGAACAATACATCCGGGACCTTAGATCTCCTGCAGAAGTATAGGAGACATCAGGAATTAGAAAACATGGGCTCTGAGTGTACAGTTTACAAATATAACATGGCTTGAGGGTGGATAGTCGATATTTGCTCCCCGGGGTATTGGAAGTTGACAGACTAGTTCCTGAGGCAAAGCCAAAGGAACTTGTCAACTTCCAATTCCGAGGAGAGCTAATAATATTGACCATCCACCCGAACTAAACCATGTTTTATTTGTTTTACTATACCTCATAAATTTTCACAAAAAATTTCATGAAGTTATGCATTAGTTTTCTCAATGAGCCGATTGCAGCTACGCGATGTCGCTCACGGATTGAACCGATGAATTATAGCAACCTGCGCGCTTGTGCGTCGTGTCAACGCTTGCGCACGCTTCACCGAATAAAAAAACTAACTCCTCACGGAAATTTTCAACAATGCCTCTTGCATCGTTGGAAAGGCTTTCTTTCATTGATTTCTTCAAAATGACAGCTTGCCGGAAAGAATAATTCCACAGGGAGTTTAGTTCCATTAGTATCTTTCAACCAAGTATGCTTTTCAACACTAATTACGTCAGTTACTTTTTAGACAGCTGCAAATGATGGACTGTAGCTTTAAGTGAGCCCGCGGACACACATTTCAGCAATTGCACAATGTTTGTTAATTACTGCGACGATTACCCATCCACTGGGACCTCAATGTCATGTATACACTAACTGCCCGAATGAGAATCATTCCCAATTGCTGATTATACGGAATATACATCAGAAAGTGAAAATCAAAATATGAAAACACAACTTTGATTTGGTAGTTATAGAAGCGGAAACCGTTTACTAGAACAAAAATAGCATAAATTCATTTGTGTGAGATTCAAATCTATATCTGGCTGGAGCCGAGCTGCTCCTAAAACTGGTTGGTTTGGCGCAACATTAGAATGCCTTTCTGAACCTGTTGTAAAATGGTCATAGCTTTATTTCTCTGGACATAAGAATGATTTATGAATGTGATGCTTAAAGATGACTTACTTGCAGATGGCACATTTGCTGACGGTGACTGGGAATGGCAGGGATGATTCATTGTATGGAATGTGACATATGGCGCACTTTGGGCAAGATTCGGTGGCAGCGGTGGGATTCTCTGACATGACGCTGGAATGACACACAACCAAGTTTCAAAATACCAAAAGGCTTCAGGAACGATAACAAAGCAGGTTTTCAGTTAAAAAGCTCTCCGATTTGATACAGCCCATATATGCAAACAGAATGCTTACTTTGTTCAACTATATGCTCAGAATCCATTTATGGAAGCACAATCTCCTGAACAAATCAAGCAAAAGCAAGAGCTAGTCAAATGAACAATGCCTCAATTGTATCCTGCTGCATTCAGGGACCACAGACTCTGAGGCAGTTTGGCCTTGAGACTTGAGACTTTTGACCTGATGGCTCTGGCTACACCGAGCAGGCTTGTCACTTAGATAAGTGTTGCATGTTGCTGCGTTTGGCAGGGTTTCTAGCCAAAATACCCTGGAGGGTTAGGGTTCAGGACAGTATGTGAAAATGGCCCCTCCCTAAGGGTCCATATGACCAAAGCACCAAAGACCAACGAATGGTTAGACACAAAACCCCCAGTGGCTGCTCCATCACCTACTGAACAAAACCTGGCAGAGTTTGCAACTGACTTGTTTTGAAATATGGTTGCTCATCATTTGCCTTAAAATCCTAAGACGCTGTAGGTTATTGGCATGACGTGCACGATTTTGGGGTTAGTAGGGCATTCGTGAACGGGAAGAAAAGTGCAAGGATTCTTTCCTGATGAATAAAGACTAAGCAAGAGCATGGTACTCAATTTTTAATCGAGGAGGGGTTAATTTGAATAATGGGTGTTGCCTTCACCAACATGACTGCACAAGGACACAAAGAAACGAGTGAAATATTTAATGATATGCAAATTTATGAGGGAAATGTGCTGAACATTAAAACAGCATTGAGGGAATGACAGTGTGGCGGAGCAGTTTTAATCATCTGGCTTAAAATCGGTTTAAAACCCATTCGTGAAAAACTTGTTGGTCAAAAACTTTTTAAAAATTCAAAATATTGACAAAATACTTACGACAATTTTACTCCATATTCAGGCCAATTCTAATGTGCGCGTCACATGTTCTCATGTGGTTATCAAGAACCAGGGTGAAGTAGGGGGGCTCGACATGTACTATGTGCATGGGGTGTGGAGTGCATCATCTCGCGACTGGTTTCAAACATTGTTTATCAGTGTTTAACCCTCCTGCTATTTAAACAGTCACAGACAGTCAAAATTCACTTCCACTTCCCCTGCCATACTTTTAACAAAGGCTAGTCACCAGCAGTCAGATCATATGTCAAGCAAGCACTGTGACTAGTCAAACTGGGTCAACAGACAAAGCAGGCAAGTTGTGGTCGCAGCTGTTTTATCACTCAACCGGAGTCAAAGCATAGCTGTATCAAGTTACTCAAACAGTCCAAGCCAGTCAATCCTGCCGTATGTAGGCTGGGAATTCTTAACTGCTGAAATGGGGAGTCAGGTTGGCGTAGCGGTACTTTCCTCGCCTTTCACCGCTGTGACCCGGGTTCAAATCCCACCTGGGCCAACATGTGGATTGGCTTTTCAGTCCTAACCTGATTCCGTGGGTTTTCCCCAGAATATTCTTCTGGGGTTTTCCTCCCACCTCTAAAACTGTAATTTCTTCTCATTGTCTTCTCTCTACAGGTTTCTTCAGGCTTGTGAGCTACAGTGCCTAGGGCGCTTTTGAGGAATCCTTGGTTTCATTACCAGAAATGATCAATAATAATAATATTTATAACAATCACATGCTTGATTTTGACTGAAAGGACTACTTGGCAGAGAATGTATGTTTACATCTAGGAGGGTTAAACAGTGGTTTAAGACCACCCACATGATGGGCTCAGACCGAAAGGAATTGGTCAACTGTCTCAGGTATGGATGTGTAATTACAACAGAGACTGGAATGTTTTGGTTGCTAGAACGTGCTCTGAACATGGAAAGACTTTGTTCCAACCTGTCTGTCTGCGGTGGCGTTTTCTCTTGGCTGTTCTGCTGAATCTGTTGCTGGAAGTCTTGACGGTCCAGGGACGTGGTCAGCAGGTTCGGCTGAGTCAGGGTGGATAGGGGAATCACCGGATACTGGAACGCTGCCAGATTGACGATGGCGGCCGTCCCTGTTGCTGATAACAGGCAAATCTCATCACTGGTAGAAAAAAATGATAGAAAAGGCTCAAATTGAGTTGAGATTTTCCTAAATAAGTAAATTTCGGGGTTTCGTGTTAACGAAATAATAATACATAACGAAGACATCCATTTCAGACTGCATTCCAGAGTTACGAAAAAAAAATGTATTTTTAGGGACTCAAGTCAACCCACATTTTGAATTTTTTATTTTCAGGTGAATGTTATTAATGCTTTAATGCTTTGGTTGATTTCACTCATAAAACAAAATTTAATATTAAGATTGAAAGTGAATTTATTACTTCAATGGTGGATTTTTCACGTGTCATAAATCTTAAATATTTCACCAATGGTTCAAATAGTCAGATTTTTTTATAACCAATTCCAATCTATTTCTTATAGTGGCTTGTTTCTAATTGGCTTTTAAAAATAATTCATAATGTTTTTGTAATGTGTTTATAACGTCTGTTGCTATTCATTTATAAAAAAACGACTTTTGTATTATTTTACTTTGAACTGTAAAATGACATGTAATTTTTAATGGTCACCTCTGATTTCACAAATAACATACTTAGGCCCCCCAAAAAACTCTCTGGTTTCTGGTATGGAGCTTGCCCAAAAAGTGGTGCGGCGACGCGGCTTTTTTTTTTTTTTACCTGATTTTTTTGCTTCAAATGTCGGCTGATGACTTCAAATGGTGCCCGACTAAACTTAGTGCAAATATATGGGAGTACAGAGAGGCCACATAAAGCTTATTCTCGACCATTACCCAATCTAAAAACACGTTAAAATTGTGCAGCAGCAGGATTCCAGTCAAACCAGTGAGTTTGGCGGTTTTGAGACATCATCTTTCATTGAAAAAAAAACTTTTTCATTTTGCCGACGCGCATGGCTACGGCGACGCGCGTGCATACCAGAAACCGGAGACTTTTTTTTTCTTGGCCTTAGGCCTACTGCAAAACACTCCAGCATCCAATAATATCGACGCAGCAAGCAAATGTTAACTGGTGCACTTTGCATAAACTTTGAACGGCTGTTGCAGCTGGTAAAATGTAAAACTTGATCAGTGAGTTTCGAATATTTAAATATGCAGTCAAACACATTTCGAATATTAAATCGTACACTAAGTTATTCGGAAATAGACAACCCTGCACCGCAAGTACTCAAGCTGTAAATTTACAAAATTCACAAAACTCGTTCTGGCAAATTTTGCTGTGAATGTCTCCTGACGTCAAATTTGCTTTATATATATATAGTTGCTGTTAAAAAAGGGATAAAGATTATACCAAATACTCGTCGTTTCCTTGTAGCCTAGGACGGCATGGCATCCCATGGCTGCAGCGTGGGATCTGATCTCCGTCCGGATCTCTGTCCACCACGCGTCTCTGGTCTCTGGCTCATCTGAACAAGTCAAAGGAAACAGCAGCCGATTTCACAAAAATAACAGGCATTTTTTTGTTAATCTTCCTCGATACCATTTTTTTTACGAATGCTACAACCTATTTAAAAAATTGGTGTCCATTACGTCCGAAATACATCATTCTAAAATTTCTGAAAGGCTTTTGGAAAAAATTTCCACAACGGAGAGGGGGATTTGAAATCTGAAAGTTTCCAAACAAGTTTGTTATTTGGAAATTATCGGTTTACCTGGATTGTGGATTCTATCCAGCAGTTTGACTGATCGTGCAGTGACTACTCCCCCTAGATGCACCAGAAACCCAGGCGGGAACTTCTTGATGGTGAAGAACGGATACTCCTACAAAAAAAAGAACATGGAGTTTAAAAAGCAGCTATCCGCTCCGTTCACAAGTACCCCCTCACAAAGAAACTACAGTTGGGGGGTGACCGTTCGACGCCATCTTTTCGTTTTTGACGCCACAAAGCGCGGCCACTGCGTGTGCATAGTACAAATCCCCTGGAGTACGTGCATCACAAACAAGGAACGGTGCGTGCGTCAACCAGAGAAATGTATATGTCCCGCCCATGGGACGTTGTTGCTAGGTAAAAGGGTGCCCTCTTTTGTTGGCGCACGGAGCTCATAGGTTCAATAATCGTGTATTATACTATGAACAAAGGTACATGAATGGACATGGGGTTATCATATCGTTTGTCTCCCCTCCCCACTTTTTCGTTCCCGAATAAAAATTGTAGCCTGCCTTTGATTCTATAGCTCAGAATAGCTGATTTGAATGACTCCAAACTCAAAAACGATGTTTAATTGATGATCTTTTGCTAAAAAAAAATGGTTAAAGTGGTCAGAAATTGCCTCAGATTGCACCGAAGTGCGTCTAGAATCCAAAATTGTCAAGGGCCATTAACCCTAACCCTGCCAGACGCAACACAGCGCATCAGGTGGAAACGAAGTGGTGCACTTTGATGCATTCAGCTACCAACACCAGTGCATGAATGGCCAGCTCTGAAACAATGAGAGCTAGTCCCATTGAACAATGCCACAGTTGTATCCTGCTGCAGTTGGTGATCACAGACTCTGAAGCAGTGTGGCCTTGAGACTTTTCCCCTGATGGATCTTGCTACCATTGACAGGCTTGTCACTTAGCCAAGTGTTGCATGTTGCTATGTTTGGCAGGGTTCTAGCAAACATGCCCTGGATGGTTAGGGTTTAAGCAGGCCTCAAACCCCACGCCGTAAGGGCTTCGCGCTTTGCGCTCACATTACTTCTGATCAAGGTGTCTCCCCCTACAATTGAGAAGCCATTGACGCCCTTCTGGAAGTATACATTACTGATTTTTTCCGAATTCACACAAAGCCAAATCCCTATAAACCACTGAATCATAAAATGATGGACTGATTTTTTCTTTTATAAAGCCAGTGATATTTTGAACTTACCAGCATATCGATGGTTATTGGTGGCAGGGTTGGTTTAGGCAGCAGTGATAATCTCTGGGTTAGTCCGCCACTCCCACCACTACCAGGCTTCTCCTGACTGCCGACAGACCCCACTACAAGAAGGTAGACAGAGGAAAGATTGCACATGGTCAAACCAAAGATGCGAAAGAGTTTTGGTCAGAAAATTTGCAGCTCTGTGGGTAAATCGGTCTGTGAGTAAAGCTGCAGGTTGTGGGTTCGAGTCCAGCCTGGGGTTATGGTGCGTGTGCTCTTGGGCAAGGCACTTTGTCACTCATTGTTTCTCCCCACCCAGGAGTAGATGGGTACCTGTGAGGGCAGAGACGGTTACTGTGGTTGACTGTAGCTGCTTTGCGCCGAAATGGCAGCATCGAGCTGTATACTCCCCAGGGAGCTGAGATGGTATTTGGAATGTTTCATGGGCCCATTAGCTCTGTGGTTCGATGACCTACATGTATGACCTGAGCAAGTTGAAACTAGGCTTAAACTTGAACAGGTTACTTCTAAGATTTTTAGCACTTTCAGTACTTTTCGGCACTTTCGGTAACTTTAACCCTAACTCCCTAGCGTGATTTACTAGGAACCATACCCATCCTGGCAAATCCCAACACCATATGGGAAACTGCACACACACATTTCTGACTTTGATTCTGGAAGTGTGCCAACCCAATGTAAAAGACTGTCAGTTTAGGGGTACTGTACCCATCCTGACAGATTCCAACAAAACATGCCGTTGGGATTTGATGGGTTGAGTTCTGTTAGGGTTAAAGGACTTGGGAGTTACCTTCAAAGGCACTTGTGATTGACTCGACTGCAAGGCTGCTTAATACCACACCGTACATTTTGGTAATACCAGAGATAGTATTCTTCAAATTGATGCTCTTACCGAGATGAGCCGAGGTCAGGTCCGAGTCTGATAAATGGCGGCAGGGCGCCACCTTAGACGGTGACCTAGGGGCTGGTTGTGAGAACTGCTGGGTGTAGAGCGGGGAACCAATCATGGTCCCATCGGGGGTATCTTCTGCGACAGAAAATCTGTAGAGTTATAAAAAATGACAACTCTTCACTAAATTCAATCTTTCTTTATGTTTTATATTTCGTCGCGTCAGTGCAACAAGGTCGTATCTCCATTCTGCAACAAAGTCGTATCTCGCGCGTATACGCTCCGTGCAACAACGTCGTATCTCGACGTCCATTGACTTTGCGTGTACATCCGGATAATTTCTGAAACTCACGTTTTGCGTTTATGCCATTTTAGGAGATACGACCTTGTTGCACTGACGCAACAATTTACAACTATGGTGGTTTAACATAAATGAATTGCATTTTTCCATGACTAGGGGAACCCTGACAAATATATCTTGGTATCAGAAAGACATCTGCATACATTATAAATTGTGACCTGTTCTGTCAAAATCAGACTTTTCTGGGCATAAGGTCGAAAATGATATTTTTACAAATTGTTAACATATGTTCTTTTTCATTTTAATAGGTGGTTTAATTTTTGAAACCAGTCATTCCTGGGCAGACTTATGCGATTTTGAAGTTCATTGTGTCGAAAAGTAGAAAACAGAGAAAATGGCCACAAATGTCACAAAACAGTTATTTCTTTAACTGATATACCTTATCAAAATCATCAAAAATAGTATATGTAGAGTTCAAATTAGGGTTTCAAACTTGTATAATATATTTTAGACATGTTCAGGATTACAAACATGCAAACATTTGAAAATCAATAAAAAATCACCCCCACAGCATTTTTTGGCCCTATCTCAATTTCAACCTCTGCCCAGAAGCGTCTGACTTTTGACAGAACAGGTCACATTTGTCCGCTGACTTGACTCTGGAATTGACAGCAACAACTTATCGTATGATGTAGTTGCTCCTAACTTTTGCAAACCTCAATTTCTTTGTTTACTGAATTCAATCATTTGGATTGGTGTGAATCTGGTATGCCAGGGTGTAACCTCGGTAAAGCTTTCTACGCTTACTCCTTTGGGTTGAGTTGATCCTGTGGTGGGCTGGTAGAGAGAGGAGACGTCAGTGGGTTGGTTCGGTGTATCAGCGCTGCCGTGCCGATACCTCGGACCACGATGCCAGATTCACCTTCCAAATCAAAACACTGCCAGTAACTGCAGTCAAAACAATCCACCGAATGTTACAATAAGACAACACAACCCTGTAATACGACACTGTACTGCTACAAAATAAGACTCCCTGAAAGTTCACTTATAATAACCTTCACTTGTGGGGGAAGTTTTTAAAAGAAAAAAAAAACATTTTAAACAGGTTTTTTTCCTTCTTGTTTTCATATTTAACATTGAACGACATTGGGAGTTCTCTGAAGAAATTCAGTTTTGTACCCAAGATTTCCAACATGATTTTGTAACAGACAACGTGAGTTAGCATGACACAGTTACAGGCACCATTATTGGTTACCCGAATCGCAGAACTCAATGCGTCAGCTTCGACACAGTGTAGGACTGAGAGACTTCGGTGCAGAACCGAGCGACTGCGGAACAAAAAGATGTTCACATAAAAAATATGAACGTGGACTGGCAAGACCTGCACTCTCTATTTCGCCTTACCCTAGGACTGCATTGCCCTCTCTCTCAAGCACCTTCAAGCCAATCTTCCTCTGTAGCTCGCCAGACAGCTTGGTGAATAACTGCTGTCGTGCTTCATTGGAAGCTCTCGGAGTTCGGATCATGTCAATCCACTAAGACAGAAAAAAAAACCAATGGTTATGACTTTTTATTTATTTATTATTATTTAGGGGGATCCGGTTGGCGTAGGGGTACTTAACTCGCCATCCACCGCTGTGACCAGGGTTCGAATCCCGCCTGGGCCAATATGTGGATTGGGTTTTTAGTCCATGCCTGATTCCGTGGGTTTTTCCCCAGAATATCATTCTATAAAACTGTACTTCCCTTCCACATCTTCTACCAAGGGACCCCACTGAAAATAAGTCGAGAGACTTCCGTGGGCTATCCGGCCAATTGCTGAATAATCCTAAATAAATAATCCCCATAAAAAAACGTCGACCCCCCTACTGGAAAGTTGGCAATCGGAGAAAATGACATTCGTATTAGCTACCATGCTTAGGGGTTTAACATTAAGTGCCTTTTTGCACATTTTTTGTTAATTTTTCATGAAAACCCTTTTTTTTCTTCACAATTGGCAGTTTATGTTAACTTCCACCTATTGTTTGACATTGATCATGTCGGTTTTGAACAGCGCCCCCATGTGAAGATAGTGCCCCCCCCCCTCCCACCAACCCACCCAAACCGACTGTTTTATTTTACAAAGGCCGGGTGTCCAGTGAAAAAACATGTCTATCTTTAAGCATGTATGAACTTGGACGTCCGCCCCCACTGTATCATCAAGCCCCCTTTCGCCCACTCTCCCCCCCCCCCCCAAAGGTGGGTGAGAACCTTTGGCACGCTGCTGCTGGCTTGTTGACAGCAAATGTGGCACATACTGCGTGCAAGATGTGTGGAGCGCAGGTCGCACGACCGATTTTAAACACTTCTCATGACAAACCACCCACTTGACACATTATCGACTATAATAGACCAATCAGAGCATGCTATCAATTCTATCACTGAGGCCCCCTTCAATGGCAAAAGCACTGTACCAGCTTTTGTTCAGATAATCCGTCACAAAGCAGTTGCTTTGTACAATAGCATGCACAATGGTTTCTCCATTGAAGGGGGTCTCGTTAGCATCAAATGGTCACATGCCCGGATGTGTCTATAGGAATGGTTACAAAAACCTAGATGTGAGACGTTCTGGCAAAATGAGACACAACTGGGCAGAGGTCGAAATGAGGGTTTGCAGGTATTAGGAAAGAGAATAAAATTCTCCTTACAATACTGTTTGTTGCACTTCAATCAGACATTCCGTTGACAAGTTATGGCTGTTTAAAGTTCACATTTATCGACATGTCAAAAAAGTAAAACACTGAGAAAAAGGCTTTTAAAGTTTGGAGTATTGTATTCATGAAAATGAAAAGTGCCAATTCTTTTCCCTTAAAAACACTTTTAATCCATGATTTTTATAATATTTCTTTAAAATATGTGTAGTAGACATAACCAAGATATCAAATATCAAAAAGTCTGAGATGTATTAAAAAAAGTAAATTGCGGCAATTAGTTTTTGCGTTTTTCTCCACTTCGGCCTGTGCCCAGTTCCGTCTCATTTTGCCAGAACGCCTCACAAATAAAATTTAAATGGCAGTGTTTTTGTTTGTGTCCTACCTGATACTCTGGGTCATCATTGACGACTAGCTCCTCTACAAAACCATGAACAGCACTCACAGTGTAGCATGTAGGAATGCCACTAGCTGAAAGATAATAATCACACCAAGAATGATGTTTGTGACACGCCAAAAGAAAGGTCCGTTAACTCTTCCGGTACAGAATTTGATGCCATTTCAGGTACATTACGATTGTTTGCTTTTGGTCCTTTTCTATGTGGTTTGAAGTAACAAAATTGCTCAAAGTCTTACTGAAGTGGACCAGCTCCCACGTCAATTAAGGGGGAAGGAATGAGGAACGGTCCTCTAACTAAAGCGGAGGAGTGTTCTAACAAAATATACATTATGATGATGTGACGACTGTGATTTCCTAACTACAATACATTTATTCTTACATTACAACACTTCAAGCATTCGAGCCTGTGTGCACAATAAAATGTCAAAATAAATACAAAGTGTGTGTCAAAGTTCAACACATGTCTGTATAGGTATATACGCTACACATTAAAGTACAAACCTAAAATGCAACGAATCATGTCTCAACTCTCATCCCGAAAATACACAATTTCCCTCACAAAATGAAGATAAAACAGAGCAATACTCACAGGGAATCTTCTATGAAATTAACCTACCACAGTGATATATCTCAGGAGCATGGCAGGAGCCATGCTCCCTACAAAACGAGAGAATTTTCCAGACAAAGTATATGTTGGTCCTCTCTGTTCGAAGCCCACAGGAGAAAACTTGTTACAAGTTGCCTTTGCGCGGGAAGCACAAAGGTCACACTATGCAAATCACCTTGCCAAACTTCGGACGAACAACAACTGAGGGCGCACTTGGTCTCCCTACATTACGAAGGGTGTATAACAACTAACTTTGTGAAGATTCAGCTCAGTGGATACTACACATTTTGAGAAAAGAGAGAAAATGTGTGCACAATTTTTGGGGTCTCCTAACTGGACTCCGTTGCAAACGCATTTAAAACTGTGCAAGCGAGCACATTTTGTTTAACAAAATGTGCTCGCAGGCATACTTTTTTTTCTGTACATCATTTTTCATAATTCATTGTCAATATTGGATGACTTACAGTCTTTGGTAGCAAACGGGGTATCAAACTGTAGCTAGCAAAATTCCCCATGGCTTTATATAAATGACGTCATCATAAGATGATCAAATTCAAAATTATAACCCCTCCAATGAGTGTGGACTTTCTCTTTTTTTTCCGGTGTTTATAATGAAGGCTAAGTGCTAATGTTAAAAGTCATCCTGTTACTAGTGTCATCCTGTCACAAATCGGATTTGTGAAGTGACATGCGACTGCAATGCAAGTTTGTACTAGTAATTTTGTCTGAGAAAAATAACAATGTTATGTCAAGACTTACAACTGAAGAACTGAACCCCACATGACGATTCCTTGAACTTGCTGACATTTTCTAGCAGATCCACTTTGACCACCACGCTGATCTCCCCTCTCATACCGTGCATGGTGTCATAAATAGGCAGCCAGCCTGCTATCTCGGATGCTCCATCTTTCAAAAGTAGGGGGTTCAGATCGATGTAAACCTGCAGAGGGGCAGATTAAAATATTCTGTTGTTAACCAGGTGCGCCTAATTCTTAATATGTGATGCGATCAAGCTAAATGAGTCGTTTGTCTGGAATTATTATTTGGAGATTCAGGCCAAAATAGGGCCACTTCATCACATCAATTCATCACATCTCTTGGTGTTCCGACTTCCATAATTTGTTGAACTTAAGATGGTATCAGCATGCAGTTTTCACAGCAATAAGACCAAAAGAAATAATAATTCTGCTTCCGATTACATGGCATTTGAAAATAGGGTAGGTAGGTAAGGACATTTTTTTGGGGGGGGGCAAATTTTTTTTGTGTACAATCATATGGAGGCGTCTGCGTGTAATCAAGGGTAAAAGGTAAAACTGATGGTTTTGGGTGTTTTTTCCCCTCATTTTTGCCATACAAAATTTGGGTACGGGCTGTCAGAATAGGGTAGGTAGGAAAACCGGAAGCAGAACTATTTTGTTTTTGGCCTAATGCTAAGATTGTGCTCTTTTTAAATCAGTAAAAAAAAATTGACCTTGGTCGAAAACAAAACTCATTTAGTTTGATCGCCTCACATATGTTTTCTATAATATTCACAATGATTTTTACAACTCTTGCAGCTTAAAGTATAAAATAAATATGGTTTGAAACGACAATAGCGTTTACCTTGCCTATGGCATCATGAGCGCTGTATGTGTCGTAGTCCATTATTCTGCAAGACAAATACTAATAATTAATATTGTTTTAATTTTATTTAATTCCCTATAAAAACATGATTTAAGCTTATTAACCCTAACTCCCTGGGCCTTTTTGCTAGGATGTAACCCCAATCCTGCAAAATACTCCAATTGGCCTCATGGAAAAATAGCATATAGCCTCAATCCTGCAAATTATTTCTTGAATATGGTCTGTAGAGGGGTGACCACTGCCTGAATCCTGCAAAATCCTGCGGCAGTGACTGTCAATATGTTGAGGCTTGGCCAGTGACATCCTAGAGCAGTACGGAGGATTTCAAGCATAATCCAGGCCTATATTTATGCATGACTGAGCAAAAACAACACAAGGTCCAACCCATGACCTTGACAAAGTGTATCCTACAAAATCAGTAACGCTCTTTTGCCATGTAACCTCAATCCTCCAAATTCCTCCACTTTGGCAAAGAGGATTTTGAAGGATTCAGGGCGGTTAGGGTTAAAGCAGACACAATATATAATGCATCATTGGATTTCTTAGGGTGGGGGATTTGTAACAGTGGCTTTAGACACAGGTAAGGGGCAGGGAAGCTAAAAGGTTCATTTTTTTTTTTTGGGGGGGGGTTTATCCCACTTTTAGGTATACCAGATGAAACTGCTGCTATATCAGTCTGAAAAGGGTATACTATGAAATAAAATGAAAGAGGTTACCTTAGCTGCAGTGGTTCGTCCTGCAGTTCCTCATCATCAACCTTAAAACAAAACATCAATTAATTTATTATAAAGTTTGATATTTCAATAAAACTTCTATTAGGCCACACAAAAAATGTCTCCGGTTTCTGGTCTGCACGCATGTGCTGCAGCCGTCAGGCGTTTGTTTTTAATATAAGATGATGTCTCAAAATGGCCAAACGCACTGTTTGACTGGAATCCTGCTGCTGCACAATTTTAACATGTTTTTGGATGGGGTTACGATCGAGTATAAGCTTTATGAGGCCTCTCTGGGCTCCCAAATATTTTGCACTAAATTTAGTCGGGCACCGTTTGCAGACAGTGTTGTAGTAATTGTGCATCTGGAAGCCAGACTGAGGGAGCGATGGTCATGTATCTGGAACCTGTTAACGCTTTTTAATTAGCCCGATATGTAAGGGAGCAGACTAATGACCAGCCTGGCAGCTCATGCACGATGTCGATGTCACTGTATAGGCTAAGGTTACTACCATTTTCTCTGATTTTTGTCTTGACTATCCAATATTCCTGAAGAATGTTCGTGTCAGTCGAGATGGTAAGTGGGTGCAGAATTCTCAAGCCTTACGGCCTTACTGAGGTCACCTCAAGCTCCACTCTGAAGGATAATTTTGAGAGTTTTAAGGGGACTGAAGCGTCATCTGCAACATCAGCCGCCATTTGAAGAAAAAAAAAGTAGGGGGGGGGGGAGAAACACGTTGCCGCACCTGTTTTGGGGCAAGCTCCATACCAGAAACCGGAGACTTTTTGGGGGGACCTTAAATAGATGTGCTACAATACTTGTGTGTGGAGTAAACTATGGAGTCAATGTGCACACAACTGGTCTTGGCTAATGGAATTTTCTGATTCCAAGACACCAAAAATACTGTCACAACTAAAGTTGAGGCTATTTTCAGGATCATCTCAACTGTAGTTACATGTAGGACTGTCCAAACTATATTTGAGGCCACTGCTATATCGTAGTTGGAACAAAACATAAGTACTCTACCTATGAGCAATAAATACTCATCTCAGTTGCAAGAAAATTTGACACAGAAAAACTTGTTTTGGTGAAATTCAATCAGGTTGAAATGTGCACATCTTTAGCAAAATTCATCATGTGAACATTATCTCTTTTGTCAAAAATTAACATTAGCATCCAGTTTTGAGGCCTCTATGAACAGACCATAAATCACAAAGAAAATCACAAAGACAATTTGAGACAACCAATACTCAGTTAGGCCAAAAAAATAATACTTCTGCTTCCGGTTACCCGACCAACCCTATTTTTAGGCTGCGACCCTAAAAATTTTATTGGCAATTCCCCCCCCAAAAATAATAATAATGATTGATTAAATAAAAATAAAAGCTTGTTGTCTTTTCTGTCTTCACAAAATACCTCTCAACAACCCATTTGCATCAAAAAAATGCTTGTATTTACTTGTTTTCTTACTTACATTCGCTTTTTTTTTCAAAAGAAACCAAATTCGCTTCGCGATCTGTCATCATACCTCGCCATTCGATGTCACGGTGACTATAATCACCGTAAACCTTGCTCAATGCAGTGACGACTGGTTCCCGCCACGCTGCGCAGGGGACAATTTAGAAGACACGATGAAAGTGCAGTAACCAGTCTGTCATTGCAATGCGATCGCTAGCGCTAGCATGGCTATGCATTAGGCACGTGCACTGTCAGTGTCAATTGGTTGGATTCGAAAAATGCCAAGAAAAGACCGAAGGAGAAAGAACATTTTTGCAAGTTAATTTACAGAATTGATCTAGCTTGTCTGTGTATGTATTTTCCGTGTTCAAGAGTTCATTTGAGATCACACTACTCGTATTTGGAGTGATATATGCAGCGTGTTTCCTGAAAACACGAATTTAAATCCGATATTCTCAATCCTCACTTCAAATTTGAACCACTCTGACTGCCACTGCGGGTTGAGGGACTTGCGACAGACTTCTGTCTTGTGAGTTACTTGTCCAAGTTTGACCTGCAAAGAAAAGAAATAAGTTTAACGTAATCTACAATGTACATGCAGCTAAGGGAGTAGAAAATCTGACAAGAATTTACTACATGTATCTATCTCAGTGAAATGTTCCCGATGAATAGATCTTTGGCCCTACCTGTTGATAAAACTAGAAAAATGCATCTTTTAACTTCGTCTGGTAATTTTAAGAACTCCATTTCTTCAAAATTCTCTGGTTGACATTTTTATGTCAGGTATCTTGACCATAACTTGAGTAACGGCCAGTTTGCTTACATGTAGATTAAGTGCGGGCGTGGCTCCCCATTGCGCGATTTTTTTTATAGATGCGCACGTCTGTTGATTTCATTGATTTTTATCGTATTTTTCTTGCATTCGTCACATTACATTCGCATTGGAGAAAACCAGCTAAATTATTACTTGTATCTCAAGTCTTCAAATCGTTCCAGTATGTTTCCAGACGCACCAGTTTATTGAATTCTATCGGCCCAGCATAGTGAGTACCCTTTGTTTTGTTTATGATAATCGTTTAGTATCTCATAGTTTTCATAATCTTAATAATCTCACCTTTTTAGGTTTGTTGTTCACATAATTTAGTATATGCACCTGTTTTGTTCACTTTCTCTTTGAACCCAATTTGTTAGTTCAGTTTATTCCCTTCACCACTAAGTTTATATATTTCTGGGTTTATTGTATATTTGCAAACCAAATTTCGAACTGCAACCTTCCAAGATTAAACAAACCATACTCCATCTGCACCTACATCTTCAAACCTTCTAGGAAGTGTACTTGTACTAGGGACAAGGCTATAGCTGTAATCAGCTATAAGTTGACTTAAAGACAACTTAGCCGGGCGCGATCGTGCTGTCAGCCATCAGTCGATCTCCCAGCAACAAACCCACGGTCAATCACTTTATCTTTCTGGAGATTTGGGGTTTTTTTAAAAGGGGGAGTAACGTCTGATATTCGCTACAGGATTGACCGACTGCATAAATGGGTTTTTCCGCAACTAAGTAATAGCACCAATTCACCAATCAAGGCCAATAGCCAACAGCCTTTTACAGGTCAGTAAGTTTCTATTAACCACAGAGTGAAGCTGATGCGGTGAATTATAATAATTTTCAAAAGTTGAACAAAGAAATTGACTGGAGCGGTTTGAACCAGCGCCCTCTGGATTGCCGTTCCGGTGCTCTACCAACAGCCAGGGATCACACCTAAAGTCAGGATGCACACCAAGGAAATAGTAAATGGCATATTTGGGTTCATGGCTTCTGACTTGCGCCTCTTGAACAAGGATATTGACGAATTAGGGAACCATAAAAATAGGCTGGAGAGCTTAGTTGGTAGAGCACCGGAACGGTACTCCAGAGGTTGTGGCTTCAAACCCCGCTCCAGTAAATTTCTTTGAATAACTATCCTGTTACCTACATACCTCCACAAATGCATCAGCAAGATCGCTGGCCCTGTCCATAACAGGAAGATCCCTTGCTGCGATAATCTGTACCTTCAGTTTGCCTGGCATTCTGCAATATTATTCACTGCATTAACAACAAAAATAAACAAACAAATTAAAAACCTCTCACTCAGTATGTTCATAATATAAATGACAAAATTATTAAAATCTGAAAGAAAATATTTACGGACAATATGGAAAGAATGTAGTAATTAGTATCCAGACTTTTGTGTACAAAGTCTATGGAGGAATGTCAGACAACTCAACCGTTGAGACAATTTGACACAGGACAGCTCGACCATTGAGACAACTTGACCGTTGAGGCAACTCGACCGTTGAGACAAGTCGACTCGGGACAACTCGACTCGGGACAACTCGACTCAGGACAACTTGACCGTTGAGACAACTCGACTCGGGACAACTCGACCATTGAGACAACTTGACCGTTGAGGCAACTCGACCGTTGAGACAAGTCGACTCGGGACAACTCGACTCGGGACAACTCGACTCAGGACAACTTGACCGTTGAGACAACTCGACTCAGGACAACTCGACCATTGAGACAACTTGACCGTTGAGGCAACTCGACCGTTGAGACAAGTCGACTCGGGACAACTCGACTCAGGACAACTTGACCGTTGAGACAACTCGACTCAGGACAGCTCGACCATTGAGGCAACTCGACCATTGAGGCAACTAGACCGTTGAGACAAGTCTACTCGGGCCACCTCAACTCAGGACAACTCGACCATTGAGCCAACTCAACTCGGGACAACTCGACTGTTGAGACAACTCGACTGTTGAGACAACTCGACTGTTGAGACAACTCGACTGTTGAGACAACTCGACTTTGTAGAAAAGTATATACATACACGTGGCGCGGGAAAGTTGCATAATCTGCAGCCCGACCCCCACGTGCGCGGGCACACGTCACATGCACAGAGTGAGCGTTCCGGTGGCTGTCGTGTTGGGCCGGCCCTGGGCCGCCCAGAACCAGTGCGGCGACGCGGCATGCACAAGGCGCCCTGTACAGACGAGGCAGGCGTCCAGGGTCCGCATCCATGCTCATCGCTAACATTAGTACAGGCCGCAGGTAGTCAGGCATGGAGCTATGATCAAAGCCGAACAGGGCAAAAATCCCTGGTACTAGCCCAGGCCAAAAAACATGCGAGTCGACTTGTCTCAACAGGCGACTTGTCTCAACAGACGACTTAAAGTTCCATTTGACGAACATACGGTCGAGTTGTCTCAATGGTCGAGTTGTCTCAATGGTCGAGTTGTCTCAACGGTCGAGTTGTCTCAACGGTCGAGTTGTCTCAACGGTCGAGCTGTCTCACTCTCAACGGTCAAGTTGTCCAGAGTCCAGTTGTCTCAACGGTCGACTTGTCTGACCCCCCGGCCTATGGAGAGTCCAGCATGTCCAGTGCATTTTCAAAGTATTTTCTGACAAAATTGGAAATGTTTCTCAGTCCCAGTTTCATGTCAATTTCAGCACTTTTGGAATGACTGACGTCACTGAGAATATGATGAAAAAAGTGGTGTCAGGATGCAACATTCTTTTCCATCATTGTATGGATTTACTTTGTTGAGGAAAGGGCACTAGTATCGGTCACTCACTCACTCACTCACTGTTCATGTTAATTTTACAAAATTTATTTATGAGACCATAGGTGTCGCCAGGATTTTTTCTAGAGGGGGCAAAACATTTCCCCCCCCCCCACCCATTAAATTTACACCACTATGACTTCGCCCCTCTTTTTCTTTTCTTTTTCCTTTTTTTTTTCTTTCTTTTTTTTTTTTTTTTTTGCTTTTCTGGGGGGGGGGGCAAGTGCCCCCCTTGGCCCCCCCCCCCTCGCGACGCCCATGGAGGAGACTTTTTTTTTAAATGATCCACTTTTTCACGAAATAGATTCTCTGCAACTACTAAGTCAGTAAATTATTATTGTTAGCCCAATAAGTCTACGTCCCCGAGTTTAGACAGCTAACTTACCTGTACCTCGTCCAAAAGTCGTTGTTTAATTCGAATTTCTTGAAAACAGTTGTATCAACATGTTATTAAGTATCTTGTTTTGTTAAGTTTAAATCTCAGCACTGGGGAACCTGCGTTACTGTTCTGCTGTTGTTTACGTCTAGACGTGATTGCGCCCTCTCTCGGGGCATGCAGGTTAAAAGTGGGGCGTGGGGTGCGGTGGGGGGATGCGGGTCTAGCTGTCGAAAAACGGGGGGGGGGGGGGCTAGCCTAGGGAGTCCGCCGAGGGCATGCCCCCAGAAAGTTTTGAAATCTAACATGTTTTTCCCTGCATTCCAAGGCAATTTGAGAATAAATTTAGGAATTTTAGCATTTTACTTTTTGTTTTGGTCCCATTTTACTTTGGATATATATGC
Organism: Patiria pectinifera; assembly: GCA_029964075.1. Taxonomy (NCBI): domain Eukaryota; kingdom Metazoa; phylum Echinodermata; class Asteroidea; order Valvatida; family Asterinidae; genus Patiria; species Patiria pectinifera. Next base: position 13,227,728 of record CM057137.1, on the reverse strand, counting down.
CAGTGTATCATTTCTAAGTACTGAGTAGGGCCGGTAAAAGATGCGTTCAATTTAAGGCCCCTTTTTTTGCTTATATATAAGCGTTGCAGTTTTGGAATTATCAGCTCTCCATCTTTTTTGCTTTTTTTTACACCGTCGTGCACAAGGGCCAACCGTTTTAACAACATATATCTTCAGTTGTATGTCATGACGGTAGCAAAATGTATCTATGACAGGACGGTACGGGGCCATACATAATTATGCATAGCTCGAACTGCCTCGAAGATTGGTCGTCATTAGCCCTTATCTGAATGATTGTATTTCTTAACCCAGAAAACTGGATTTTCCCTTAACTCTGTTAATAGACGTAGTCTATTCACCACGTGAATTCACCACGAATGTGCAAGTGCCCTTTTCAAGAAATGTGTACCCCCCCCCCAATAAAAATGACCGTGCTACGCCACTGATTGTTTGTGGGTTTTTTATTTAACTAGAAACAAAAGTAGCAATGCCATAGCAACACACCAGTGATGATTCAAACTGAGCGCAACACAAGTACTATCGCCAGCTGTGGTAGAAGTAAGGACAACGCGTTGCTTTTGTTTCATACGCGAGCGTTACGCCTGCGCATTACCGGCCGATTGCGTCACAATGACAAAAACAATGTATCTACCCAATCAGCACAGCGCGGTAACTATGAAACGATCATCTCAACACGTGTAAAAGGACAGTCAGTAAACAAACCGATTCAGATACCGTTTTACTTCGACAGAGTCAACAAGTTCCGTTCATATTGAGAGACAAAAAAAGCCTTTTCTTACATCTTTCTGCAAATTATTTTGCCGATATTGATTGAATCATTGAAGAATCATGAAGTACCGGTAAGTACCTTTCCGTTTGTTTTTTTTGTATTTTTTTTTTAAAGAAAACTTGAATTCATATAATTTTACAGGGCCGTATCATAAGTCCGACGCCCCATAGGTCCGACGCCTCATAAGTCCGACGTCGGAATAACAAGGCGTTCAAATTTGTCGGACCTCCAAGGCGTCGGAGCTATGAGGCGTCGGAGCTATGAGGCGTCGGACCTAAGAGGCGTCGGACTTCAATGAGCGGACCCCAATTTTACTTAACTTAGTTTTAATCACTCTCTGTGCCAAAGACTGACTTTGATTCTTCAGGTTTTGTACACGTTCTCATGCTTGGGAACTTTATTCATCCGATCAACTTTATATTTACAATATCCACTAACCGGAATTGCAATCATTGAAGATTATAATTTCAATTTTTAAAATGACAGTTTATGTGTAAGTCGTTCTTTGTACCGTGCGTCCATATATAGACAATAGACATATATACTTAATTTAGGCTTATACTGTACTTTTCTTGAATCAGTTTTAATCACTGTCAATGCCAAAGCTTGACTTTCCTTCTTCAGGTTTTGTACACGTTTTCATGCTACAAATCAGTGGGAACTTTAATTCATCCGATCAACTTTATAATGTCCACTAACCGGAAGTGCAACCATTCAATATAATAATTTCAATTTTTAAAGTGACAGTTTGTGGATCATAAGTCGTTCATTTGAACCGTGCGTCCATATATACAATCAAAATATGTTGGGACTAGCTCTTTGGTTGTTCAGTTGTAGCCATCCCATGCGGCCCACCATATTTCTTCCCAACTACCGGTTTCACCAGAGGTCACTCTCAACAATTCAGACAACAACATTGCAGAATCCAATCATACCAAAACACTTTCTTCCCAAGCATCATATGCCTGTGGAATGCACTACGCGTCTCAGTTGTGTCCGCCCCATCACTGGAGGCCTTCCAGAACCGGCTGAGCCCATTGTCCCTGCGTTAATTCAACATCCTTGTTTTTTTTAACTCGCACTTGATCGCCATCACCTTTTCTATGTTTATCTTTCCGTGAAATTTTGTTGCCGCATCGCACCCGTTGCACGTATCCAGTATGATAATCTCCGGGAGCTTTAACTCCTATTAGAGCGATGTACTTTCTTGTAAGAAGAAGAACCACACATTTTTTTAATTTTTTTTTTGGGGGGGGGGAGGGTTGTCAAACTAGAATTTCTGTGTAAAAAATCTGCGATCACGTTTGCAGTCTATGTCTTGAAAATTGAGGGTAAAATTAAAGATTTGAACTAATCTTCACTGAAACGTTTTACTTTTGAAAATGATCGGAAGGTCGACCTGGTAACTTCTTTCCATTGGCGATTCGGGGGAGGGAACGCCCCCCCCCCCCCATTTATTAATCGGAGGAGTGAAGACGCACGCTGCGTATTTCCCTCACAAGCCATATGTTTTAGTTTTAATATTACAATGTGAAAATAACGCACAATATACTTAATCCCTTCCCATCTTAATAACAAAATACTCTGGCCCTTTTGGCCCCCGAAAATTTGGTTCTGTATCCGCCTTGGCATCTTTCCAGTCCAGGAGGTTTCTGGATTATGTAGAGAGCAGCTCCCAAATAATGGAGTTGCAAACAGGATCTATTCAAAGTGGATAAGTGCAGAAGATCACATGTAAAGAAATATACAAACGAGTCTGAAGAACAAAATGAGACATTTTCTCTTACTCACTGCCTTTGATAACAAATAAGATCGCATAAAATAAAGTTCAAATCAAACAACTAGAGTGGCCTGATATTTCATCGTTAGCACAGAAAGTTACTTATGTGTCACCTTTTGTCATGTTTTACCTTCCAGACCAATCTCAGTGATTCTTGCAGCCGGCGCCATTGGCGCTGGTATAGCAGCGTTTGCTGTCTTCAGGAGACTGGCTCCTAGATCTACAGAAGAGATCACCATGGAGACAGACATAGATCAAGTCTGGGAACAAGAGCAGGTTTCAGACTTTGAAGCTGTTCTTAATGACATCACGAGGTATGATTAATGATCATGCGACCTTTCAGTCATAAATGGTACTCACCCTTGTACAGAAAAGAACTATAAGAGATGCTCTTCAGAACAATATACTAACAGTTTGAGAAAGATTTCAACTGAAAATATTGTATGATACTACCCAAACAAAGAATGTGTTAATTTAGCATAAAAACTATGCCTTTTTTAAAGAACTTTTTGACAGTAGACTAACCTTTGATAATTAACATTGATTGTTTTTTTCGGTTGAGGAATGGTTAAAGCTTATATTCAGCTCTTAAAAATATTGCCTTTCTACTTTCTTTGAGCAGTGATGCCATTCACATTCACGGTGTGTTGCGGAGAACTGATCCTCATCTTTCTCTCCGAGTTGAGGAAAAAGCGTTTGAGCCAGTGACGAGCAAAACGACCAACAGCCCAACCGATGCTCCTGCAACCATCACCAAGGCCGAACAAGCAAGTTCATTCAATTTTGAGGGCCACACTACGCCACGCAACATCCAGGAAGGAGCTGTGCCTCTTGCTTCCACCAGTGGAGAAGAAACAACTGAGGCGACACCCACTGTGATGTGCCCCGAAAATCAGCCGGATGGCCAATTATCCGCGCCTGCCGAACCAATCGACATCCAGGAGGGAGCTGTGCCTCTTGCTTCCACCAGTGGGGAAGAAACAACTGAGGCGACACCCACTGTGATGTGCCCCGAAAATCAGCCGGATGGCCAATTATCCGCGCCTGCCGAACCGATCGACATCCAGGAAGGAGCTGTGCCTCTTGCTTCCACCAGTGGGGAAGAAACAACTGAGGCGACACCCACTGTGATGTGCCCCGAAAATCAGCCGGATGGCCAATTATCCGCGCCTGCCGAACCAATCGACATCCAGGAAGGAGCATCCGTGCCTGCCGAACCAATCGACATCCAGGAAGGAGCTGTGCCTCTTGCTTCCACCAGTGGGGAAGAAACAACTGAGGCGACACCCACTGTGATGTGCCCCGAAAATCAGCCGGATGGCCAATTATCCGCGCCTGCCGAACCAATCGACATCCACGAAGGAGCATCCGTGCCTGCCGAACCAATCGACATCCAGGAAGGAGCTGTGCCTCTTGCTTCCACCAGTGGGGAAGAAACAACTGAGGCGACACCCACTGTGATGTGCCCCGAAAATCAGCCGGATGGCCAATTATCCGCGCCTGCCGAACCAATCGACATCCAGGAAGGAGCTGTGCCTCTTGCTTCCACCAGTGGGGAAGAAACAACTGAGGCGACACCCACTGTGATGTGCCCCGAAAATCAGCCGGATGGCCAATTATCCGCGCCTGCCGAACCAATCGACATCCAGGAAGGAGCATCCGCGCCTGCCGAACCAATTGACATCCAGGAAGGGGCTGTGCCTCTTGCTTCCACCAGTGGGGAAGAAACAACTGAGGCGACACCCACTGTGATGTGCCCCGAAAATCAGCCGAATGGCCAATTATCCGCGCCTGCCGAACCAATCGACATCCAGGAAGGAGCTGTGCCTCTTGCTTCTACCAGTGGAGAAGAAACAACTGAGGCGACACCCACTGTGATGTGCCCCGAAAATCAGCCGGATGGCCAATTATCCGCGCCTGCCGAACCAATCGACATCCAGGAAGGAGCTGTGCCTCTTGCTTCCACCAGTGGAGAAGAAACAACTGAGGCGACACCCACTGTGATGTGCCCCGAAAATCAGCCGGATTGCCAATTATCCGCGCCTGCCGAACCAATCGACATCCAGGAAGGAGCTGTGCCTCTTGCTTCCACCAGTGGGGAAGAAACAACTGAGGCGACACCCACTGTGATGTGCCCCGAAAATCAGCCGGATGGCCAATTATCCGCGCCTGCCGAACCAATCGACATCCAGGAAGGAGCTGTGCCTCTTGCTTCCACCAGTGGAGAAGAAACAACTGAGGCGACACCCACTGTGATGTGCCCCGAAAATCAGCCGGATGGCCAATTATCCGCGCCTGCCGAACCGATCGACATCCAGGAAGGAGCTGTGCCTCTTGCTTCCACCAGTGGAGAAGAAACAACTGAGGCGACACCCACTGTGATGTGCCCCGAAAATCAGCCGGATGGCCAATTATCCGCGCCTGCCGAACCAATCGACATCCAGGAAGGAGCTGTGCCTCTTGCTTCCACCAGTGGGGAAGAAACAACTGAGGCGACACCCACTGTGATGTGCCTCGAAAATCAGCCGGATGGCCAAATATCAGAGCCTGCCGAACCAATCGACATCCAGGAAGGCGCTGTGCCTCTTGCTTCCACCAGTGGGGAAGAAACAACTGAGGCGACACCCACTTTGATGTGCCCCGAAAATCATCCGGATGGCCAAATATCCGCGCCTGCCGAACCAATCGACATCCAGCAAGGAGCTGTGCCTCTTGCATCAACCAGTGGGGAAGAAACAACTCAGGCGACACCCACTGTGATGAGCCTCGAATATCAGCCGGATGGCCAAATATCGGAGCCTGCCGAACCAACCAACATCCAGGAAGGAGCTGTGCCTCTTGCTTGCACCAGTGGAGAAGAAACAACTGAGGCGACACCCACTGTGATATGCCTCGGAAATCAGCCAGATGGCCAAATATCAGAGCCTGCCGAACCAAGCGACATCCAGGAAGGAGCTGTGCCTCTTGCTTCCACCAGTGGGCAAGAAACAACTGCGGCAACACCCACTGTGATGTGCCTCAAAAATCAGCCGGATGGCCAAATATTAGAGCCTGCCGAATCAAGCAACATCCAGGAAGGAGCTGATGAGCCTCTTGCTTCCACCAGTGGGGAAGAAACAACTGAGGCGACACCCACTGTGATATGCCTCGGAAATCAGCCGGATGGCCAATTATCAGAGTCCGCCGAACCAAGCGACATCCAGGAAGGCGCTGTGACTCTTGCTTCCATCAGTGGGCAAGAAACAACTGCGGCAACACCCACTGTGATGTGCCTCAAAAATCAGCCGGATGGCCAAATATTAGAGCCTGCCGAATCAAGCAACATCCAGGAAGGAGCTGATGAGCCTCTTGCTTCCACCAGTGGGGAAGAAACAACTGAGGCGACACCCACTGTGATGTGCCTCGAAAATCAGCCGGATGGCCAAATATCAGAGCCTGCCGAATCAAGCAACATCCAGGAAGGAGCTGATGAGCCTCTTGCTTCCACCAGTGGGGAAGAAACAACTGAGGCGACACCCACTGTGATGTGCCTCGAAAATCAGCCGGATGGCCAAATATCAGAGCCCACCAAACCAATCTACATCCAGAAAGGAGCTGAGCCTCTTGCTTTCACCAGTGGGGAAGAAACAACTGAGGCGACACTCACTGTGATGTGCCTCCAAAATCAGCCGGATAGCCAAATATCAGAGTCTGCCGAACCAATCAACATCCAGGAAGGAGATGTGACTTTTGCTTCCATCAGTGGGAAAGAAACATCTGAGGCGACACCCACTGTGATGTGTTCCGAAAATCAGCCGGATGGCCAAATTTCAGAGCCAGCCGAACTAAGCAACATCCAGGAAGGAGCTGTGCCTCTTGCTTGCACCAGTGGGGAAGAAACAGCTGAGGCGAGACCCACTGTGATGTGCCTCAAAAATCAGCCGGATGGCCAAATGTCAGAGCCCGCCGAACCAAGCGACATCCAGGAAGGAGCTGTGCCTCTTGCTTCCACCAGTGGGCAAGAAACAACTGCGGCAACACCCACTGTGATGTGCCTCAAAAATCAGCCGGATGGCCAAATATTAGAGCCTGCCGAATCAAGCAACATCCAGGAAGGAGCTGATGAGCCTCTTGCTTCCACCAGTGGGGAAGAAACAACTGAGGCGACACCCACTGTGATGTGCCTCAAAAATCAGCCGGATGGCCAAATATTAGAGCCTGCCGAATCAAGCAACATCCAGGAAGGAGCTGATGAGCCTCTTGCTTCCACCAGTGGGGAAGAAACAACTGAGGCGACACCCACTGTGATGTGCCTCGAAAATCAGCCGGATGGCCAAATATCAGAGCCTGCCGAATCAAGCAACATCCAGGAAGGAGCTGATGAGCCTCTTGCTTCCACCAGTGGGGAAGAAACAACTGAGGCGACACCCACTGTGATGTGCCTCGAAAATCAGCCGGATGGCCAAATATCAGAGCCCACCAAACCAATCTACATCCAGAAAGGAGCTGAGCCTCTTGCTTTCACCAGTGGGGAAGAAACAACTGAGGCGACACTCACTGTGATGTGCCTCCAAAATCAGCCGGATAGCCAAATATCAGAGTCTGCCGAACCAATCAACATCCAGGAAGGAGATGTGACTTTTGCTTCCATCAGTGGGAAAGAAACATCTGAGGCGACACCCACTGTGATGTGTTCCGAAAATCAGCCGGATGGCCAAATTTCAGAGCCAGCCGAACTAAGCAACATCCAGGAAGGAGCTGTGCCTCTTGCTTGCACCAGTGGGGAAGAAACAGCTGAGGCGAGACCCACTGTGATGTGCCTCAAAAATCAGCCGGATGGCCAAATGTCAGAGCCCGCCGAACCAAGCGACATCCAGGAAGGAGCTGTGCCTCTTGCTTCCACCAGTGGGGAAGAAACAACTGAGGCGACACCCACTGTGATGTGCTTCGAAAATCAGCCGGATGGCCAAATTTCAGAGTCCGCCGAACCAAGCGACATCCAGGAAGGCGCTGTGACTCTTGCTTCCATCAGTGGGCAAGAAACAACTGCGGCAACACCCACTGTGATGTGCCTCAAAAATCAGCCGGATGGCCAAATATTAGAGCCTGCCGAATCAAGCAACATCCAGGAAGGAGCTGATGAGCCTCTTGCTTTCACCAGTGGGGAAGAAACAACTGAGGCGACACTCACTGTGATGTGCCTCCAAAATCAGCCGGATAGCCAAATATCAGAGTCTGCCGAACCAATCAACATCCAGGAAGGAGATGTGACTTTTGCTTCCATCAGTGGAAAAGAAACATCTGAGGCGACACCCACTGTGATGTGTTCCGAAAATCAGCCGGATGGCCAAATTTCAGAGCCAGCCGAACTAAGCAACATCCAGGAAGGAGCTGTGCCTCTTGCTTGCACCAGTGGGGAAGAAACAGCTGAGGCGAGACCCACTGTGATGTGCCTCAAAAATCAGCCGGATGGCCAAATGTCAGAGCCCGCCGAACCAAGCGACATCCAGGAAGGAGCTGTGCCTCTTACTTCCACCAGTGGGGAAGAAACAACTGAGGCGACACCCACTGTGATGTGCCTCGAAAATCAGCCGGATGGCCAAATATCAGAGCCTGCCGAATCAAGCAACATCCAGGAAGGCGCTGTGCCTCTTGCTTGCACCAGTGGGGAAGAAACAGCTGAGGCGAGACCCACTGTGATGTGCCTCAAAAATCAGCCGGATGGCCAAATGTCAGAGCCCGCCGAACCAAGCGACATCCAGGAAGGAGCTGTGCCTCTTGCTTCCACCAGTGGGGAGGAAACAACTGAGGCGACACCCACTGTGATGTGCCTCGAAAATCAGCCGGATGGTCAAATATCAAAGCCAGCCGAACCAAGGAACATCCAGGAAAGAGTTGTGCCTCTTCCTTCCACCAGTGGGGAAGAAACAACTGAGGCGACACCCACTGTGATGTGCCTCGAAAATCAGCCGGATGGCCAAATATCAAAGCCTGCCGAATCAAGCGACATCCAGGAAGGTGCTGAGCCTCTTGCTTCCACCAGTGGGGATGAAACAACTGAGGCGACACCTACTGTGATGTGTCTCGAAAATCAGCCGGATGGCCAAATATCAGAACCCGCCGAACCAAGCGACATCAAGGAAGGCGCTGTGACTCTTGCTTCCACCAGTGGGGAAGAAACAGCTGAGGCGACACCCACTGTGATGTGCCTCGAAAATCAGCCGGATGGCCAAATATCAGAGCCTGCCGAACCAATCGACATCCAGGAAGGAGCTGTGCCTCTTGCTTCCACCAGTGGGGAAGAAACAACTGAGGTGACACCCACTGTGATATGCCTCGAAAATCAGCCGAATGGCCAAAAATCGAAGCCTGCCCAGGCTTCTGTTACAACCACTAAGGAAGATCCCGCAAAGCCACTGAATGTGGAGAACAGTTCCGAAAATCAGCCGGATGGCCAAATTTCAGAGCCAGCCGAACTAAGCAACATCCAGGAAGGAGCTGTGCCTCTTGCTTGCACCAGTGGGGAAGAAACAGCTGAGGCGAAACCCACTGTGATGTGCCTCAAAAATCAGCCGGATGGCCAAATGTCAGAGCCTGCCGAACCAAGCGACATCCAGGAAGGAGCTGTGCCTCTTGCTTCAACCAGTGGGGAAGAAACAACTGAGGCGACACCCACTGTGATGTGCCTCGAAAATCAGCCGGATGGCCAAATATCAGAGCCTGCCGAACCAATCGACATCCAGGAAGGAGCTGTGCCTCTTGCTTCCACCAGTGGGGAAGAAACAACTGAGGCGCCACCCACTGTGATATACCTCAAAAATCAGCCGGATGGCCAAATAGCAGAGCCTGCCGAACCATTCGACATCCAGGAAGGCACTGTGACTCTTGTTTCCACCAGCGGGGAAGAAACAACTGCGAGGACACCCACTGTGATGTGCCTCGCAAATCAGCAGGATGGCCAAATATCAGAGCCTGCCAAACCAATCGACATCCAGGAAGGAGCTGTGCCTCTTGCTACCACCAGTGGGGAAGAAACAACTGAGGCGACACCCACTGTGATGTGCCTGAAAAATCAGCCGGATGGCCAAATATCAGAGCCTGCCGAACCAATCGACATCCAGGAAGGCGCTGTGCCTCTTGCTTCCACCAGTGGGGAAGAAACAACTGAGGCGACACCCACTGTGATGTGCCTCGAAAATCAGCCGGATGGCCAAATATCAGAGCCTGCCGAACCAATCGACATCCAGGAAGGAGCTGTGCCTCTTGCTTCCACCAGTGGGGAAGAAACAACTGAGGCGACACCCACTGTGATGTGCCTCGAAAATCAGCCGGATGGCCAAATATCAGAGCCTACCGAACCACTAGCACCAGTGGAGAAGAAACAACTCCACTGTGATGTGCCGTATGGCCAAATATCAGAGCCTGCTGAACCAATCCACATCCAGGAAGGCGCTGTGCCTCTTGCTTCCACCAGTGGGGTAAAAACAACTGAGGCAACACCCACTGTGATGTGCCTCGAAAATCATCCAGATGGCCTAATAAGAGAGCCTGCCGAACCAATCGACATCCAGGAAGGAGCTGTGCCTCTTGCTTCTACCAGTGGGGAAGAAACAACTGAGGCGACACCCACTGTGATGTGCCTCGAAACTCAGCCGGATGGCCAAATATCAGAACCTGCTAAACCAATTGACATCCAGATAAGAGCTGTGCCTCTTGCTAGCACCAGTGGAGAAGAAGCAACTGAGGCGACACCCACCGTGATGTGCCCCGAAACTCATCCGGATGGCCAAATATCAGAGCCTGCCAAACCAATCGACATGCAGGAAGGAGCTGTGCCTCTTGCTTCAACCAAAGGGGAAGAAACAACTGAGGCAACACCCACTGTGATGTGCCTCGAAAATCATCCAGATGGCCGAATATCAGAGCCTACCGAACCATTCGAGATCCAGGAAGAAGCTGTGTCTCTTGCTACCACCAGTGGGGAAGAAACAACTGAGGCGACACCCACTGTGTTGTGTTTCAAAAATCAGCAGGATGGCCAAATATCAAAGCCTGCCAAACCAAGCAACGTCCAGGAAGGAGCTGTGCCTCTTGCTACCGCCAGTGGAGAAGAAACAACTGAGGCGACTACCATCGTGATGTGCCTCGCAAATCAGCCGGATGGCCAAAAAGCAGAGCCTGCCAAACCAAGCGACATCCAGGAAAGAGCTGTGACTGTTACTTCCACCAGTGAGGAAGAAACAACTGAGGCGACACCCACTGTGATGTGCCTCGAAAATCAGCTGGATGGCCAAATATCAGAGCCTGCTGAACCAAGCGACATCCAGGGAGGAGCTGTGCCTCTTGCTTCCACCTGTGGGGAAGAAACAACTGAGGCGACACCCACTGTGATGTGCCTCGAGCTGTGCCTATTGCTACCGCCAAAGGAGAAATCAGCCGGATGGCCAAAAAGCAGAGCATGCCGAATCAAGTGACATCCAGGAAGGCGCTGTGACTATTGCTTCCATCAGTGGGGAAGAAACAACTGAGGCGACACCCACTGTGATGTGCCTCAAAAATCAGCCGGATGGCCAAATATCAGAGCCTGCCAAACCAATTGACATCCAGGAAGGCGGTGTGACTCTTGCTTCGATCAGTGGGGAAGAAACAACTGAAGCGACACCCACTGTGACGTGCCTCAAAAATCAGCTGGATGGCCAAATATCAGACCCTGCCGAACCAAGCGACATCCAGGAAGGAGCTGTGCCTCTTGCTTCCACCTGTGGGGAAGAAACAACTAAGGCGACACCCACTGTGATGTGCCTCGAAAATCAGCCAGATGGCCAAAAAGCAGAGCCTACCGAACCAATCGACATCCAGGAAGGCACTGTGACTCTTGCTTCCACCAGTGGGGAAGAAGCAACTGCGACGACACCCACTGTGTTGTGTCTTGCAAACCAACCAGATGGTCAAACATCAGAGCCTGCCGAACCCATCGACATCCAGGAAGGAGCTGTGACTGTTGCCTCCACCAGTGGGGAAGAAACAACTGCGACGACACCCACTGTGATGTGCCCCGAAAACCAGCCGGATGGCCAAATATCAGAGCCTGCCGAACCGAGCGACATCCAGGAACGCGCTGTGTCTCTTGCTACCACCAGTGCAGAAAAAACAAATGAGGCGACTACCCATGCAAACGAGGATGATGTGGCTACTGTGCCCCGTCCGGAAATAGTTCCTCATAATAAAAAGACAGCCAACATGAAAACAACAAAGATGTGCCAAGTCAAGGACCATGAATTAACTGATGACCTGCAAGCAGAAGCTACTGCATGTCCTCATACAAGCTGCAAGAAGGACTCCATAATGCCACCAACATTGGAGGATGTTGCTTTGGCTGTTGTTGATGAACACAAGACTGTTGTGTCCTCCCAAATTATCGAGAATATAGCAAACATGTCAAGTATGGAGCGTAACCCAACGATGGATCAGCAGGGAGCAACACTTGGAACTCCGAGCATTAACAGTGAAACAGCAAGTCCGTCTGATGTCGACAGTCACACTGCAGCCGATGGCCGACATGAGGGACCTGATGCCCCTTCAAGTGCCATCTCTCTGAGGGAAACCAACAATAACCAACATCATGTTGCTGTCTTGAAGATCAAGAATGGTTCGATGGGGCGTGTTATCGGGAAAAGGGTATGTAGTGTGTGTTCTCTGGTAGACAGATTAACTAGAACTAGACTCCTGTGCTTGGAAGCAATTTCACTTCAGAAGTCAGTTTTAGAGGAAGCCGGAAGCGCAAGCCGACTGTCCTATCACTCCTAGACTGACTGACTAAGTCACTGACTGACTGACTTATGAAACTGAGTCTCTGAGCATTAGTGATGTCCTAAAACTAAGACTTTTGGGTCCAGTGTGTCTATAGAAAGCGTACTCTTGTTAAACGAGATCTGTACAAATTACTTTTGTACAATCTCCTTTCATTTTGATTCAGGGTAAACATCTGAAGCATGTCCAACAACACTGCAACGTGAAAACCAATTATGGTCAGCTGGATGAGAAACATCAGTTCCTACACCTCGAAGGTAAGGACCCAGATCGAATCACAGCACTTTGTTACATTCTTGTTCACACTTTACTGTTAACAAAAGCTGACCTTTGAAGAAAAGTCTGTCTCGTCATGACAATAAAATCTGAGATGGTGGTTTACCATTTTCATCTCTTTAACAAATTTGTGTAGTCAGATAAATAAATAACTTGATAAAGCATTCGTTGAAATAATAAAAATTCAAAGTGCATTAAAGGAATTGTGAATGAAAAAGAAACACTTCTACGGTAATGATATGTTCAGAAATCCTATAATAACTCTAGAGTAGTGTCATTATATTATTTAAAAACACATAATGCCAAATTCAGTAATTTTGACATGCTCTTTTTTAAACTGTAGGCACAGCTGAAAGCATTCAACTAGCTAAGGACCTTCTTCACAAAAGTGTTGAAGTGGTAAGATTTTTTTTGTAATTTTTACTTCTTTGGTAAGATGTCTAGAAAATATACTTGGAATTATGTTGACAACAAAAGAGTTATCCAAAAATCAGCACTTGAATTTGAAGGTCTTCTTACAACAGAAAATACTCTCTAAATTGTATAGTATAGTATGAAAATCTAGGCCAGTATGGATATTCATTTGCTTGAAATTGTTAAATATTAACAACAAAGGACTTATTGTTTGTCACTCAGGGTATTTTGGAGATATCAGCTCATGAAGTTGAGGGCCTTCTAACAACAGAAAAGGAGACTGAGGAAATTGTTACGTTAGTATCTAATACATCTTATTATCAAAGTTATTAATATATCAAGATATTAAATGGGATAAAGTACCACATACTACAAAGTACTACAAAAAATATGTATGCAGGTAAATACTAGAAGATGCTATGTGTATTGTGCCCACGTATATGCTCAAATACTGCATACCGTACAGTTTACTACTAGTAATATTTTGTAGCTTTAGTCGAGGTAAGTATCCAAGTTTATAAGCAAGATGGTTTCAAACACAATCTTCTTATAAATCTAAAAATTAATGTGGCCTGACGTTGCAAACTTAGCAAGTTCTTCTTCAGAGGCTAAAACAGAATTTTTTTTCACAATCTTCTTATGTCATATTAAGACTTGTTATACTTTCTTTCCATTGGTTACTGCAGGGAAAGTTACTACAGTACCAATCGACAATATGGCAGAGTTGTTGGGCATAATGTAAGTTTGAAACTTGATTACTTTTCCCCCCACAAAATTTGCAAACTATATTGACAATGTACACTTGCAGCAAATGTGGTTAAGAAAGAAAAAGTCCAATAACATTCGTGAGGGGAAAAGGCAATGAGTTATTTTCTTGTCTGAAAATTCTTTAAAAACAAATTATTTGTCTCAGAACAGAAATTGGAATTGGTATGGATGTGCTTGGAACTATACTTTTGCCGTTCACGTGTCAGTCAAATAAGGGTCATTACCATAAGTAAACAGCATATGTTTCTTTGAAAATATCCTATAAACATTTCAGTCAAACAGGATGCATGTCAACCATGTTAGACTATAAATGTTACTATATGAAATAGACCATTATCATGTTGCGGCCATCGTTATTTTTCCCCATTCAAATCAACGTAAACAAAGCGAGGCTGGAAGGAAAATAGTCTGGTTCCTTTTCGCAAAAAAAAATCCCCATTATCATTTAGTACTGTTATTGGATACAGGGAACATAAGTGAAATGGTGGCAGCATGATAAAGGTCTATGGAGAATTAGTTTAGATTAGATTTGATTAGATTAGATTAGATTACATTTGATTTCTTCATTGTCATGCTCAAAATGACATGAAAATTGATTATGTGAGAACTGAATTCATTGAAACCATCAATTTGCAGGGGAAAAATCTGAAGGATTTGAGAAAAATGGGGATCAAGGTGAATGCTTCATCTGTTGGTGGACTGAAATGCCTCTCATTGACAGGTAAAGGAATTCTATAGGAAACAAATATCATTGAAATGCAAGCATTATACTTTATTATATACTTGCCTCTCTCCACCCAGGAGTGTAAATGGGTACCAGCATTAGCTGGGGAGTAACCTGCGATGGACTGGCATCCTATCCAGGGGGAATAGATATATTCTCAGTCGTTTCATGCTAAGGATACCTTAAAGGGAATATACAACATTCGCAAACATCAAAAAACAAAACTACCAAATTAATGTGAAATATCTTACTGGACTTTTAGTGAATAATAGTCTAAAGCATCCTGTAAAATCATGGCACCTGATCTGCCGTCATTTTTAAGAAAAGTGGTATTTTTGTATCTGGTCGGCCGACCAGCGTTGGAAAAAACTAGCTTTATTCAAATACTGCCCCCAAATTACCATTATTCAGTTAGGTTGCATTTGCTTGCAATCAGTTACACACCTATGAACGGGTACAAGCCAGCTAGACTGGTTCCCCAACCTTACAATTCCCTGACGTCTATAAATTGCTCCGTTTCATCTTAAGTGGGGTCAGGGAACCAGACTACAGGAACATGGTTGTTTTTCTTGGTTTTTTTTTCAGCATCTACGAACACAAAACTTCTAACAAGTCAGTGCAACAATATTTCCTATGAAATACTAACCCCCCAAATCCATCCATTTCTGAAAATTACAGCAAAAGCAAATGTTGTAAATTCCCTTTAAAGCCATATTGGCTCCGGACCATTTTTTTGTAAATTATATACAAGATACGGAGTAGAACACCAGTGTTTATATTTTGATGTCCAGGCCCGCCAACCAAGGTCCACACTGCATGCCAGTGGATTCGAGATCACCTTTCCCCAAGACTGTTTGAACCAGCTCCAGTTCCTGCATCTATGGCAGCTCCATCATCCATGCCTGTACCAGAACAAGCTGCCCTTCCTACCTTGATAGCTGATGAAGAGTCTTCCTCAAGAGCTAGGCAGGACTAGGAAATCTTCACAGCTCTGTTCATCTGGTCTTCATTTTCGGCCATCATTTGGTTTTCTTCAACTACTGTTACTTTTACCTTTATTAGTGATTGAACGTATGGTTTCATAATACATTCATAAATACCTGAAACATTTTAGCAATTACTATTGGTTGAGAGCCTGTCACTTGGGTGGTTTTAAACCGCCGGTAAAACACCGCTACGTTACAGGCAACGCGCATGTCAATCTAGTAGTTGTTTATGAGAAGGCAATAGCATAGTTGGAGGGGTGTTTTGTTGAACAAAATCATTGGAAATTTAATTTTTTTTAACTTTTGGACTGAAAAGTTTGGATTTTTTGAAGGAAAAGGTATTTATGAATGGGAATAATAATATGTGCTTGTCTGGTATTACACACTTCTGTAACACTGCTCGGGTAATTATCAGCATTCCGACTCCAACCAGTCTGTAACATAGTGTTTAAAACCGGCCAAGCACACATTTATTCCCCTAATAATTATGCGGTGCTTATATCTATAGCAGTTAGCCAAAGGTCTCAAAGCACTTCACAATTAGCCTCTATACTGATGACGTCATACTTTGTTTACATGTGCATGCACTTACCTATGGAGCCATGCAGTGGGGGCCCATGGTCCACCGAGCACCATAGGAAAGCACACACGTAAACAAAGTGTGACGTCATCAGTACGCAGGCTTATTATTACCCCTGTTCATCAGGCCATGCGACCAGTTCTTGCAGCATCTCGAGATCAGCACCTTTGGTCTGGACCTTCACAGGTACCCATTTATTTTCCTAAGTGGATAAAGGCAATTGAAGTAAAGTCTCTTGCCCAAGAACAAAAGCACCATGTTCCCGGTCGGGGTTCGAACCCACGTACCACGGGATGTGAGTCGAACACCGCAACCATTGGACCACAGCGCTCCACATTTCGTTTACACCTTTCATTTACGAAGCAACACACAATGAAAACAACCACGAATATTTTGTAAATCGTATATATTTTAATAGAGAATGAATAAAATATGTAACCATAAACATACTCTCCACTACATTCAGTGACCAGGGCTATCGTAAAGTGGTGCACAAAAAAATGAACAATTTTCACAAACATTTCTCCAAAAACAAAGAAAAAGAGATACAAAACAGAATGGATGTAATATAGTAAGATTGATTTTTTTTTATGTTTGTACAATTAACTTATTTTAAGAGTTAACTCGCAAGTTAGCTAAGTGGTGTACGACAGATACAGGGATTGCGTGAGAGTTTATATTTTAAGTTGCCAGCAACTTCAGTGCAAATGACACAGTAGCTGTGAACCCCCTACTTGGGGGCGGGGCCTAAGTGCACAGGGGGTGGGATTGGATGAGCAAGTCAGTACGGTTTCAAAGCAGGGCTTGACACTTCCTTTTTGTTACCATAGGGCGACTGTTCATACCAGAGTTGTAAGCAAATCAGTCGCATAGTTCCCCAAATTATAACGGATCAATCGCAAGTCATGTGGTCTTGAGTCTGGTAAAAAAAAATCTAATGAACTATAACAAAGGCATTCTTTATTGTCAATATCCATCCCCTGTATTGTGACCAAACCTAACGCATAGTGACGTCACGCTTTGTTTACATGTGCGCTTTCTTATGGGAACTTATTGGCTCTAGTCCCACCTGGTTCCAATGAGAAAGCGTGCATGTAAACAAGGCATGATGTCATTATTGTCACTGACACCACAAACTGACACCGGTGGTCCCCGAGTTTTCCTGGTTGTGAGCACCGTGATTTTGGTTTTCACAAACTGACACTCAAGACTAGAGTCATTATTGTTGTGGTCACGAAATGAAACTCATGATTGAATCTCTAGCATCTGTTCAAGACAAGATTGTGTTTCGCCAGTTAACAGATGTTTACGGAAAATGATTCTATAAGTAGTACACGGATGGAGAATCGTGTCAAACATTTTAAAGCGTTTTCCCCGAATTGTATTTCTGCCCGAGTGCTTGCGTGTCAGTTCGTGGAAACAAATCATGCGGCTCGAAATGATCTCGGAAGCTGCGGCCCAACTGTAGACCTGCTGTAGCCTATAAGTCATGTACATGATGTAAAAGTCTGTTCTTATAATGCACAACTACTCACGTGGTCGTGACTGTCAATTGAAAAGGATTCCCATTATTTTGTTGAACGTCAGTTGGTGCATGGAGCGTTTTATAGCATGTGGAACACCCAATTTGTGTGCAGTACAGTGCTAGCCCCAATGCGAAATGAGTGACCTCGTGACCCAATTTTCCAAATAAATTGGAAGCTGGTCAGTGGAGACCTGAAGCACGTGTTGTTGCGAGGGCCTAAGGGACAAGGTGATAGATTGCCCAAAAATGCATTCGGTGAAGTTTGTTACTAACCAACCAACCATTCCACAGCTTATTATCATACGAAGTGCACGCACACGGCGTGTGCATGTCAGTTCGTGAAAACAGTGACGTAATGTGCTAGGTCAATCGACTTGTTCATAAACGGTTGAATGATTAGTCATTTATTAACAATTATAATGGACCTCACAACTGCTATACAGTGGTTTGTACGAATTCAGCTCCCTGGCTATCACAACATCTATAAACGACTCCAATAACACAATAACTATACCTTGAAGCAACATTAAGTCAGAAAATTGGAGAGTTGTAGAATGAAACTCTAACATTCCCGTTGGAAACTTTATAATACACTGATTTGACCGTTTCCCAATGATTTTACCCCAATATTTCCACTTGTACATACCAGACAAGTTACTGCAGGATCACATTGGGTTTGAACACTTCACATCAAACTCAAACACAGATCAAGGTTTGTTTAATATTGGAATTCAAAGTTTATGTAATTGTTTTGGAATGTCCAATCACGACATCTTTTGTTCCTTTTTTTCTGTCTTTTTGGTTTCTTTTGGCTGAAAGATCTGTTCAATAAGTCAAACTGGCAAGCTACACATAGCCAGCGACTCATACAAATAATAGGCATTAAGTTGCTTACCACCACAAAATCGTAAATGCGAAAAATGCACACCGTACACAAACCAAAATTTAAAAAAACTGACAGCGTTGACAATTTCAATGTGTTACAAACTCGAATCAGTTTAGTCTTTCTGTGAAGAATGGTTCTAGCCAGCAAACTAAACCGAGTACAGTCAAAGCATGAGACATAAAACAAACCAAACCCTCAAGAAAATACATGTGCATGTATTACACAAAACCTTTTATGTACATGCAAACACGTAAGCAGCACACCAAACAAAAGCGCTGTTTAACATCAAAAGAAAATTAAGCAATTTGTACATTTTTCATATCAAATTATTGATCTTCTATTAGTATCCTTACTACTTTCTAGTTGTTTCTGTTACTTTGAACTTAACCACATAACGGTACTGCACGCCTGAAGAAATCAAACGATTAATTCACACTGTGGAGACGGCTCTACAAAATGTCTTTGAAACAGGGCAAGATATAATGTATGCAGTCCAAAAATTATTGAAAAAAAATTGACGAAAACACCTTTTCACCAAAAATTAATAAAAAACACATAAATGGTTATTATTTAGAACTAGATACTATTAGCTAATTGCTTTACAACTGTAAAAGTCTTGAACACTGAATGATTCATTATGTATAATCTAACAGACTGCACCTAGTAAAAACAACAAATTTACATCAAAGCAGTAAATATACAATATGTCATTGAGCTACCAGAACTAGACTTGAATATTGTCAGACTTTTTTTGTTTTTATATGTTAAGAGGCCATCTTTCCAACAGGTATTTTGACATAAAATGCGTAGAATCTCTCAAAAGAGGTAGAATTTGGACAGTGCATTGAAATGGAACCTACTTGTTGTGTTCATGGTACGAATTCGTGAAGAATCACAACACAACTATTTTGAATGATATGCATATTAATGTAATGCACTGTATGTTTGCAGCAATTTCATTTAAAAAAAAATCTTAACTTCAACAAATTTACAGTAAGGTCCACTCGTTTACCATGATAGTTGAAAGCAGAATGCCCTCCCCGAATAAAAAAAAAAATGGGCAAGATCGTATTTCAGAATCAAACAAATGCAGGAGGAACTTTCCGTTGTCTTTCTTTTTTTTATATAATTTTGGAGACTGGATTCAAGTTCAGATGAACAATTTGACAGAACAAAACATTTCAGTCTGATTGAAGATAACGTGAAAAAGGATTGAATTCCCTTAAAAATAATAACTGTAAAAATTACTTTTTTTCACAAGGCGTCTAGACTATCGGAATTTAGTTCTGGTTTCTCCATACCTACAGATATTTCTACATTAGTAAACAAAAATTAATTGCTGTAAAATGATAACAAAGCATTAAGAGTTATCCCATTTAATATTAATATATATATTCATAGTTACTACAATTTAGACTTTGAAAAAACATGTTCTTTACTATTTTGTTCTCATTATTCAGATTAGTCTTTTGTTTGTTTGTGAGTTTGTTTGTTTGTTTTTTCAAGAGCATCTAGCACTTATGTTCCTCCTCAGAAAATAATTCCTGGATGGGGAAATGATATGTTCAGAAGGAGTCCAATAAGTATCACAGCTCCTCTGAAAATAACCAATCTTTTGAAAACTACTCCCACATTACACCGTGTTGTATTTCTTCGCATTACACCTCATACATATTTAGCTTCATTTTCAGGTGATTAAGAATGTCTTTTTCTTTATTTTTTTTTGCTGGATTTCCAGCGATAACCTCGCATGCGAATAAAGATGAGATTATTATTCAGTTCTTGGTCGTGGAGGCTCATATCTTACATGGATAGAGAGGTCGATAGTATCGCTGCATTCTCCGACAAATTTCAAGTTCGCAAACCACTAAACTCAATATGAATCCAGTGACAAAATGACGAAATTGCCCGAAAAAGATAGGCACATGCGACAGTTGTTTCAAAGTGTTTGACCAGTACCAACTAATTTGCATATTGCAGACTGATGCACTGGAATACCAACCAACGATAGAAGTGCGTTAAGCTCATGAATATGTATGAGGTGTAATATCCACAGCTGTTTTTGATGTTGTTGCGTTATTAAGATGAGATTGACAATAATTGTTTGGTCCGAAAACATAGCAAGGTATTGACAGTTGCTATTACGTTACACAGGAATGACGGAACAAGACCGTTGCGAAATATTAATTTGAAAAACCTGTAAATCTGTATGCTTTGCAATTGGAATAATGCTTCAAAGCGTTCATGCCACACTTGTACATGATATGATAAAAATACACTCAGGACTCGCAATACTATATTATATTGGAAAAGTCTCATAGCAAATTTTAATTTCAATACAGCAAGTTTCGATAATATGAATTTGTAAGCCTGTTTAACCATGATTGAAATAGGAAATTTTACAAGAAGAATCGGGAGAAGTCATGATTTT
Source organism: Patiria pectinifera (assembly GCA_029964075.1). NCBI lineage: Eukaryota > Metazoa > Echinodermata > Asteroidea > Valvatida > Asterinidae > Patiria > Patiria pectinifera. The sequence continues at coordinate 13,206,779 of CM057137.1, read as the reverse complement.
AATTTACATCTACATGTAAAATGAGCATGAGAGATATTAAATAAGTGCACTTTGATGCACGGACAGTCTACATGTACTTTTTATCTTTATTGGATTTGGATGCATTTTTTTCGCACGATTTGATGTACATCAAGACAACCGACAATATTGACCAATATCACTAGGTGTACCATACTGGTACCCATGCCTGTGGTGACCATTGCAACCTATAGGTTGCAGACCAGTTAAAAAAACTGCCATAGACCTCCATGATAAATGCCCCTCCTTCTGAAATTCAGGAAACAATACAACTCTCCAAGGTGTTTGAGACACGCATCAAATTAAGGCTTATTTCATCATCTTTCATTTTCTGTTCAATATTTTTGGGGTTAACCAATGACTTTTGGGAGAAAATTTCATCCAAAGATGATCACCCCTAAAAGTAATCCTGAAGCCCATCGCCATTTTGTAAAATGATGCCTGCACTCCATTGCAAACTAGAGCAATTTTAGGGCCCAATTTCATCCGAATTTGACAGAAATATGAGCTTGCAGTCATGTTCATGGCTTCCACACTTTTTATTTTATAAACCTAAGTTCTTTGCCCACAAAATGCTCTAATAGCAAAACGATTTAGGGCATGCAATTGTGATTTGTCCCGCGGAGGCACTTTCGGGCGTATTTACTGGTCTGCAACTTGAGGTTTTAGAATAGTCTGGTGCCTAGTGACCCATAGGTTTCCTTGCAAAATGCTATGAGATCGAGCGGGAATCCATTCCAATATGGAGTAGAAATTTGAATTGCAAAGCCGAGAGAGAGACAGAAAATGACAATGCACTTTTGTTCATTACTGCTAAATACAGTTACTCTACAACAAAAGAAAATAGCGTTTGTGTTCACAGTCAAACTTCGGAAATATCCCCAAAAACTTTGTATTACTTGAATTAGCTACTTTGACTATTATGTTTTCACATTATATATCTACAAGCCGGTTAATTTCTGCAACACCAAAGTGTAAATAAAAACAAATGGTCAACATCGATACAACACTGAGAAAATACGAACATTTTGTCAATGTGTAAAATTTAAATAATCTATTAAAAAATTCCAAAAATATCAAACAAGGCCTGCAATTATGTGCACAATTTCTTTTGTTTTTCCCCGCTAAAACTTTTTTTAACACGCACTTCAGCTGTGCCTTTTTACACAATGAAAGTTTTTGTTTAATAATAATAATAATACATTGTTCAGGTTCAGGTAACTTTCTGCAAAACATGTGGATTTTGACATTTCACAATTGATTACGAAAATTCAACGAGTAAGAGACGGAGTAATATGCGTACATCCTACAAAGCACGCAATACGCACCATGCTGTACGGACAGTGCGATACGGAATAACACCACGCAATTGTTGCCGTGGATCGACCAATCAGGACCGAGGATTCAAAATCTCCTACTTTTTCTGACAGCATCTGATTTCCTAGGACCTAAAATCCTTCTTCATTTTGCATATTATTGTGGATTTCAGGAATTCTATGACGGCTCCTGATCAGAAAATGAGCATGCCGAATACTCGCTGAACCAACGGCATGCTGAAGTCGTTTGTCTCTTACAAATTCCCCAATGACTTGTAGGCAAGTCCATGCCTGAACTTATAAGCCATTCGGTACCACTCCGGAAATGTAATGAAGCATCCATGAACTGAAACACACGTACGCAGGGTGGATAGCGAACCGAACAAAATCACCTGGCCGTATCCAGTGAGCTATAAGGCAGCTACATGCAAATCTACACACAGGAACACATCTGTCTGCATTGTTGCAAAACATTTTAACATGTTTTAACAATTGTAAAAAAAAAAACTCCTTGTTTTAAAAGTTGAAATGTTATAAGACACTTGTAAACTTCACCGAATCCTACCCAAGTTACGAACCATATAGTGTTCTACTTCCAGTGCAATCGAAAACCCTCGTATTTACAAAAAGATACTGAACCACAGCGTGCGCAATCATTTGCCACAATTTTTCTCCTAAGCAATGAAAGAGAAGTTGCTAAAATTCTACGATCTAACATTTTCACTCGCTTCTCTGTAGCACACATAATGATTTCTTTTGTTTGTTCAATATATACGTTAAACGGAACTTGGGCACATATGAAAAGCAAACGGAACAAGCAACGGAGAAGAAAACAAGTGGTGCGATCTTGGCAAAACCTTTCATGTTGCAGTCTTCTTATTAAAGTAGAGTTTTCTATTTTTCGACACGACCGCTGCGTTCGCACTGATAGTGAATGCTAAGATAACGTAAGAGGGTCAAATTGTCATGCTTTATTCCCGTTCACACGAGGACGTTAAACAAACCTACCGTGAGACTGACACTGCATGTGAAAGAACGCAGACTTCCTATAATATCTCATCTGTCCATTGGTCTGAATTTAAACTTTAAATTTTTTTTCAGAGAGTGTGTTCTTTTTTTTGAGAAAAGATATTGGATGGGCACTCATGAAGCAATTCGTTTTAAATTATTTTTAACCTTGAAAAATGAAATATTAATTTGTTCCAAAGTTGCATTAAATGGTACATGTGTGCACAAAGTCCATAGATGATTTTAGAACACAGCATAACTTTGTGTTATTTTGTATAAAAGCAAACCCGCTCTTAAAAAGAATTGAGATTTTGATACAACATCAATCTTGCTTTAAAAACTATTTATTAAGTTTGTGCAATGTTCTGATAAATTCAATCAGGCGAACGGAAGGAATTTTTAATAAAAAAGGACACTCCGAGTTTTAAGATTTGAGTTGAGCATCATTCCACCTTGGACAAATAATGTCAAAAATTAAAGAAACCTAGGACTAGTTAACTAAAACAGTACCCTTTTCTATATAACTAGTCAGTAAAACAAGTTCGACAAGATATTGGATGTAAAAGTCTCTTCTTATTATGCACAACTACTTACTGGTCATGAATGTCAATTGAAAAGGATTCCCATTATTTTGTTGAACGTCAGTTGGTGCATGGAGCGTTTTATAGCATGTGGAACACCCAATTTGTGGGCAGTACATGCTAGCCCCAATGCTAAATGAGTGACCTCGTGACCCCATTTTCCACGCCTGCAATAAATTGGTAGCTGGTCAGTGGAGACCTGAAGCACGTGTTGTTGCGAGGGCCTGAGGGACAAGGTGATTGATTGCCAAACAAGGCATATGCTGAAGTTTGTTACTAACCAACCAACCAACAGAGAGACATGACTACTCCCAGAGCTGCTCAGCCGCAGCTAAAAACTCACAGACCAAATTTATTCTCTTGATGAAGGGATTTTTGCCAAGATCGTACCACAACGGAGCATCACGTATAACCTACTAGCAGACTACAACGTTGCAGAGAAAAGTTTTACATCATACTACCGCCGCCCCCGCTTGGGTCACACTGTAACAACCGAACGATAGACGGGTCGCTCTTGGCGCCTTCCACAAACTCGGCCAGCGACAGCTTGCCGTCCATGTTCTTGTCCATCTGGCGAAAGATCTTGTCAGTGCGCTTCTCCGGGGTGGACTCGTCCTCTGGCATTTTCATGACGGTTCCCACCATCTTGTAGATGGCCTACAATGGGAAAAGGGAAGGGGTGGGGGGTGGTTAGAAGATAGGAATATATTTCAACAGCTGATTTTAAAGAAATGTTGCGCAATGGCTGAACTCAACTTACGTCACATTTTACTGCGTAACTTGTGTAAAATATTGCTTGTGCAACATTTCAGTTACGGGCAATTCGGGTGATTCACAATGCAGTGCGCCACCAAAAGTTTGCCATGGAGAGTTAATTTTTCCAAGTGCATTGTGGGAGATAGTCCACAAATTGGCAGCGTGGGACATGTCAAATTGCTAGTTTTTCCGGTCAGTAGTTTCGTAAGTGTATGATTTGAGTATATGTTTGCCCTTTTTGTTTCTTTTTATCAATATGTTTTTTTTTAAGGTGGCAGAACGCTATGCCCCGATCTGTAACAAATTAGCTTAAATTGTCTACGGACACTCATTAAATGGGCTGTGTTTTGTCGACCGTAAACTTCAAAAATGGACTCTCCATGGCAAACTCTTGGTGGCGCACTAAATTGGGAATCGTCCGAATTCCGTAAATTCAGACGTACATGTCAGACACTTCAATGAGCCGCTGATGGAAAAGTGAATGTGATACACCACTAATAATGTGTCATCTAAAATGAGTAGAAAACAATTACAGACCAAACTAAGGTACCGCAAGGCGGGATCCAGAACACAAAGTGTTTTTGTTTGGGGAGGGGGGAGGGCCCAAAATGGTTTTTCCCCCGAAGAAGGGGGTCCAAACATTTTCGCTCCAACTAAGGCTACAAAGGCGCATAAAGGTCTAAGGCTACAAGCAATTTGACAATCAAACAATACAACATTTTGGCTTGGATCATCGTACCTCCACGATTTCCAGCATTTCCTGTCTTGAGATGTACCCGTTGCCGTCCAGGTCGTACATACTGAAGGCCCATTTTAGCTTTTGCTCCAGCTTCCCGCGCGACGTCACGCTCAGCGCGATGATGAACTCTCGAAAGTCGATCGTCTCGTCGTTGTTGACGTCAAACGTGCGGAATACGTGCTCGGCGAACTTCGAGGCGTCGCCGTAGGGGAAAAAGTTGCCGTAGATCTTCTTGAACTCTGTGACACTGAGGTGGCCACTAGGGCAATCTGGGGAAAAAAAATCAAATAAAATGCTACACTGTTGCAATTACATGTAAATGTAGTTAAAAATAAAACATGGTTTGAGAGGAAATAGTGCAAATTATTGGCCCCAAGGTGTTGACTGCTTTGACATCTGTTTTTCCCTCCTCAAATGGTTAAAGGGACTCTAGGTCCTGGAACAGCCCAATTGGGCTACAAAACGCACTTTGAACGAGATGATGTTAATCGGAAATAACATTTAAAAGTAGGATATAAACATCCACACAACTATCCTTTCAAAACTGGGCATTTTTGTGTTATTCCTGTATTATGCGTGCGAGAACGAATTTCGGGGTCCACTTTTGCGACCCCATAAATTGGAGCTGTTTGGATGCTAGTTGTGATTTCATTCGTAGATAGTGTTCGCCTTTTGCGGACGTTGAAGAAACCACTATTTTATTTGCATTGGTGATTGGTCACCGCTGTTCCCGAGACACACAACGTGTATATCGTACACTGAGAACAACACGAAAAACATTTTCGTACTCCATCATGTCAGATGTAAACAAGCGGGTTTTTTCGTCTTTTCTCAGGAACGGTAAGACAGTAGGTTGGTTTCCTTTCAACCAGATGTTTGAAATAGGCTAAGTAAACAATCTAAAACATAACATTTTCAGGGATTTCAGGACATAGTGCCCCTTTAAGCCAAAAAAAAAAAAGTCTCAAAAGTGGTGCGGCGACGCAGTTTTTTTTCCCACTACTTTTCTTTTCTTTTCTTTAAATGTCGGCTGTTGTTGCAGATGACGCTTCGATCCCCAGTTAAAAATTTCAAAAATGTCCTTCAGAGTGGAGCTTGAGGTGACCTCAGTAAGGCCATAAGGCTTGAGAATGCTGCACCCACTTACGATCTTGACCCAAAAGAAACATTCCTCGGAAAATTTGGATAGTTAAGACAAAAATCAGAGAAAAGGGTAGTAACGTTATAACTTAGACCATACAGCGACATCGACATCGTGCATGAGCTGCCAGGCTGGTCATTAGTCTGCTCATGGAGCTATAAACCCCCTTACATATTGCGCTAATTAAAAAACATTTACAAGTTTCAGATACACAACCATCGCTCCCTCAGTCTGGCTTCCAGATGCACAATTACAAAATTACAACACCGTCTGCAAATGGTGCCTGACTAAATTTAGTGCAAAATATATGGGAGCCCAGAGAGGCCACATAAAGCTTATACTCGATCGTAACCCCATCTAAAAACACGTTAAAATTGTGCAGCAGCAGGATTCCAGTCAAACCAGTGAGTTTGGCGGTTTTGCGACATCATCTTACATTGAATTTGTAAAAAAAAATTGCTGACACATATGGCTACGGAGACGCGCACATACCAGAAACCGGAGACTTTTTTGGGGGGCCTTTTTTGCAAAATTTTGAATTTTCTTTAGTTTTATTCTCCCAACTATAGCAGTCTGGTGAACCTTTTTTTCCCCAGGTTACATATCCACAGAGCTGAGGATGTTCCCCTCTTGGGAATTCCGAACACATCTGCCCGTCTAGTGCTTACCTTTCAAGAAGCCCTTGTACCATTCTTGGAGTTCGCTGTCGTTGAACTCGGTATGTTGCCTCAAGTCCTGCAGGATCTCCGGCTTGAGCTTGCTGTTCTGCTTCCCCATGACTACGTCTGCTGCGACGGCCGAGGTCTATTTGCAGTGGCAGGGATTAGTAGGTAGGCAACGGTCAATCTGAGATGGTGGAGACAAGAAGACAACGAATAAAAAAAAGCCATTATGGCGAGATGTCACATCGCACCCTGTAATATACATGGGTCACGCTGGCTTTTTTCTTCTGGCAAACGACATCAAGGCCCAGTTTCATGGTTCTGCTAACCATAGATATTCGGCGCTTATGATCACAAATTTGTGCTTACCGCACTAGCAAAGAAATTTTGCGCTTATCATGTAAGCCCAGAATCTTATACTAACTAGACTTTACTAACCAGGCCCCTTTCCCTGACTATGCTTACCATTAGCGGAAAAATCCTGCTTGCACGAATAGAAAATTCCTTGCTAAAGGAAGTGTATTTCACAGCTTAGGGAGGAATTTTGGCTTAGCAATTCATAAAATGGAATTTGCGTTGGGGTGATGTAAATTGACTCAATTCAATATTGGGTTGCACCCTTCGCCGACATATTTTTATAAAAACTGTATACTCGGTGTTCTCCCGAGTGACTGTGAGAAAATTTGGGTGGGACTTGAACCCATGACCTCCTGCTCAAGATGAGTGTTAAGATTTTCACGGACTAGTTTTATACAAACATAGTTTGATACCAATATAATATGGTTTGCGGGGAAGAAATGTGAAATTCCTGATCACCAGAAGGTTGTAAGGATTTAACATGCCGCTTAAGAAGCATACGTTTAAGGCTTCGGAAGTTCCCGGTAAAAGGTCGTAAGCATAACAACTGAAATAACCTCAGAATTAAGTAATATTTTGACATAAAAATGCACACTATTATCTATTATTGGTCACAATTTGAACTGTATGTGATTTTTAATCTAAAAATGGCAGCAAAAACCTTTCAACTCGATTATCTCCGAAAGTGCTTTTTGCGTGCCTGGGCTGCTTACGACCTTTTCCTTGTCACACGACGATATGGCTTTTTGGCTGGTACACGGTGTAGTTTACCATGCAAAAACGCTTGGTAAATGAGCTACTGAGCGGTCATACGAAACCTAACATCTGGTTAATATGATGAAATTGTCAATGTAATTGGAAACAATTCGTCTGCCAGATGATGTCACACAGATGCTGATGCACGCACAAAGAATATTCACTGTAAACATGGGAAAATTTGATTAGACTAATTACAAGCATGTGCAACAAGGCTGTATATAGTTAATGTACAACCTGAATGGGCCAAACTCGTGGCATTGCTCAGAACACAATTTGTTTGCTAACAGAGTTTTTACAGAGACCGTAAGCAGTCAGCAATTAGCAAGAGGCATGCTACTGTTAGTGGAAAAATGTTTGCTTAAAGTTACATATACAACCTTTGAAAACATCAAAAAATAAAACTTCCATATTATTTTGAAATACATATACTTTACTTGACTGTAAGTGAATAATAGTCTCAAGCATCCTGTGAAATCATGGCACCTGGAGTGCTGTCATTTTCAAGAAAAGTGGAATTTATTATTCCCAACAATAGTCGGTCAACAATCGTTGGAAAAAGTGATTTTTTTTTAAAATCCTGCCCCTAATTTACCCCAAGTTAGTCCACATTTTGCTTGCCATTGGTTGCACATCCGTGAATGGGTGCATGCAAGCTAGCTAGTCTGGTTCCCTGACCTGACAATTCCCCAACGTCTATAAATTGCTCCATTTCGTCTGAAGTACAGCCAGGGAACCAGACTATAAGAACAGCATTTGTTTTCATGGTTTTTCCCAGCATCTATGAACACAAAACTTTAAACAGGTCAGTCACTCAGTGTAACAAATTTGCTATGAAATACTAACTCCCAAATCCATCAATATCTGAAAATTACAGCAAAAGTGAATGTTGTGTATTACCTTTAAAGCTACAGTCCATCATTTGCAGCCATCCGAAAAAGTAACTGACGTATTATTGTTGAAAAACATACTTGGTTGAAAGATAGTAAGTGGACTAAACTCCCTGTGAAATTATTCTTTCTGGCAAGCTATTATTTTGAAGTAATCAACGAAAGAAGGCCTTTCCAATGGTGCGTCTTAAGACGCACCGTAGAAAAATTTAAATTAGTAGTTTGTTTTGTTATTCGGCGCAGGGCGCGCAAGCATTGGCACGACGCACAGGAGCGCGCGGTTGATATAATTCGTCTGATCAGTGCGCGACGTCGCGTATAGCTGCAATTGAAAACATGATTCAGCAACTTTTGATTTGAAATTGAGATCCTAGAATGCTGTTTTTCTCGGAATATACAGCTGAAGCTGAGCTGAAACTTCACCAGGTTAGTTGTTCAGTATCCTTCATTAGATTTTGAACACTTTTGTTGCTTCAAACGAACAAAATGCACAAATAACAAATGATGGACTATATCTTTAAGCAATGAATGCCAACTGCAAGCCCAACAGCATGTAGAGATACATGTAGATGTACATTATATCACCTACAGTATTGCATGGTCTGGGTGACCCAATTTGGGCCAGGTTAATTTGTGAGGCGCCAACTGAATAACAAATGAAAGATGTGAATGCCACGATACAAAGCACTATCTAATGGGACTATTAAACACAAGTATACAATATCAGAATTTCTGTGGTATAGTAGTTATTACCCGCTCCTGGGATATTTGTAGCTATTATCATACCGCTGTTATGGGAAAACACTTAAAGCCACCACAGCATGAAGTTTGACCCAGAATGGATCCAGGGTGAGTCAACAAAGAAAACGGCCTAATTATATTATTATTATTTTATTTTTATGTGGCTTGCTCTATTTCATAAAAAATATGATAGGGATAAAGTACATGTTATTGACTAGTAACTGTTAAAGTTCCTCTCCATTTGCATACTCTTTTCCCAAGTTCACAAAATTCACAATATTCAGCTGTCCAACACTGATCATTTACTGTTCTAAGAACTGAAAAATACCTGTTAAAGCCAGAGTCCATCAATTGCAACTATCTATAAAGTAACTGGCGTAATTATTGTTGAAAAATATACTTGGTTGAAAGATGACTAAACTCCCTGTGAAATTATTCTTTCTGGCAAGCTGTCATTTTGAAGAAATCAACGAAAGAAGGCCTTTCCAACAGTGCTTCTTAAGACGCACCGTATGAAATTCAAATTAGTAGTTCGTTTTGTAATTCGGCAAAGCGTGCGCAAGCATTGGAAGTTTGGAACGATGCATACGCGCGCGCAGTTGCTATAATTCGTCAACTTTTGATTTGAAATCGAGATCCTAGAATGTTGTTTTTCTCGAAAAATGCAGCTGAAGCTGAGCTGCAACTTCATCAGATTGGTTGTTCAGCATCCTTCTTCAGATATTGAGCACTTTAGTTGCTTCAAACGAACAAAATGCACAAATTACAAATGATGGACTATACCATCAATAAAATCATTTATCCAGGTCACTTTTCTTTTGGACTCACCCTGTATTGTAAGACTTGGCACAGCAAGAATGAATAATTACCAACACGTGTGCAATGTCTCAGTCAATTTCTTCACATGCATCTCTGATGGGCATTCAATAGTCACGGCATTTGAACCAAATTATTCTAAAGAGAACACGCACGAACTAAAGCCGGTCCTCCCATGCGCAGAGCTTGTGGAAATTGTATTTAATGAATAAATAAGAACGTAGCCCACACCATATCATGCGCCACTAAAGCTACAGCCCATCATCTGCAGCTATCCAAAAAGTAACTGAAGCAATTATTGTTGAAAAACATACTTGGTAGAAAGATAGTAAGGGGATTAACTCCCAGTGAAATTGTTTTTTTTTTCTGGCATGCTGTCATGTTGAAGAAATCAATGAAAGAAGCCTTTCTAACGATGCGTTCCGTTAGTAGTTCGTTTTTTTTATGTGGCGAAGCGCACGCGCGCGCAGTTGCTATAATTCGTCCGATCGGTGCGCAACATCGCGTAGCTGCAATTGGCTCAGCGAGAATGTGTCTCAATTCAGGCCCAATTCAGAACAAGATTCAGCAACTTTGACTGAAATCGATATCCTAGAATGCTGTTTTTCTCAAAATACACAGCTGAAGCTGAACTGAAACTTCATCAAGTTTACTTGTTCAGCACCCTTCTTTAGATTTTGAGCGCTTTTGTTGCTTCAAACGAACAAAATGCACAAATGATGGACTGTACCTTTAAGCATGGTTTCTGGAACAACCCATGCACAATATCTAGCTATTGACAAAAACGTATTTTTTTGATTGCATGAAATACGTGAATAATTTTAAATCTGAAACAGTTAAGAAAGACAGTAGTAAAAGATCAAATGTTGGAGTAGGGCAGATTAGGGCCTATGGAATAGTGCTTCAGGGCCCACGGAACACTTTAATCCGGCCATGAGTGTCATCACTTTGGTAAAAACCGGAATCGGAAGTCGTACATATGTGCATAGTTATCAGCACCTTGCAATTACCATGATGAGCTTCTCCGTGAAAAACAGATTACCACATATAATTAATTGAACAGTGGTTTGAAAATTTCTCTCTTTGAAGCGATTAAATCACTAGTGGACAGCAGAAAAAAACAGGGAAAGGGACAAGACATAGGCCCCTACCTCCTTAAAAAAAGAAACTGGTGAAAAATAGGGTGGGGGGGTGTCGGTTGTGCCCCCTCTGGATCCACTACTGTACATACATGTACATGAACACCCATGCTGGAATTTGAATCGTTGTGGAGTCATTTCGTCATTCTTGTGTACCTACTAAACAATTTGAAATTTGAAATATAGTTTCAAAATGTTCCTATTTTAACCAGAATTAATTTCCTGGGCTGAAATTCGGACTTAATATCCCTTATATAAAATACTTCAATTTGCGACAGATCAGCCCTCCTTGGAAATTCCTAGTTTTTGAGTAAAATCCATATATCTATTTCGTGATAACCTTGTGGAGACGTACAATGTACATGAATTCAACTATAGAAATTGCCCTGTGGAGACGTATTTAATCTTTTCTCTATTATACCCATGTCTCCACAGGGTACTGTGTACCAGATCAATGTATACATACCGGTACATCCATTGTACATTTATATCTGTCCTTGTCTGCAATTTCTTGAAAGTTCTTTAAAAAATCCCCAAAAGATTTCTGACATTTAGCACAAAAGAATTCATAAAAGTTTATTGAGATTTGATGACTTCATCCAAAATACTTGTCGTTCGTTATTATCAACTATCTAATCCCACAGTGAATGAATTTGGATAGATACATGTAATTAAATTCAAGTTTTGTGCGATAACAGAGACTTTTCCTATGAAATAAGCGAGTAGAGTCGCAGAGTAACTATTTTTATCGACCACCTGCCGTAAAATTTGTCTTGAACAAACACGTCCGTGGAAATGTTAAAGACAATCTCCTAACAACATGAACAACTTCCCGGCACAATTTGTGGACATTTCTCCTGGGATTCACAAAGCCAGGGAGGGGAAATGGGCTCTCTGGGCTCCGAAGTGTTTTTTCTTCGTTTGAAGAAACAACACTCCACGTCAACCTGCAACTGCTTCAAATTTTTCAGGAAAATTGCTTTTAAATGGTGTCAATATTCACTGTGTTTTGAGGTTGAAAAAAAAGAAGCATAGATGGCAAAAATACAAGGCGAGTCAAAAAACCTGAAACCCAAATGTCGGGACCATTGTTTTAGAGAAGTTCTGCATGTAGCACTTTCAAAATCTAGGATATGAAAGCCCAATTCATAAGCTTTCTTTTAGTACAAGAATAATTTAAATCACTCATGTAACTTTCAAGTTACGGAATTTTAAACACAACCACTGTGTTAGAGTTCTGTCCACAGATCACAAAAAGGTAAGTGCTCTTTCAGCAAAACGAAAACAAATCACATGGGGATGTGTGTGAATTGTTTTTGTTTTGCTGAAAGAACGCACACCTTTTTTTGTGATCCGTGGACAGAACTTAAAAGGGCGGTTGTGTTTAAAACTCCGTAACTTAAAAAGTACATGAGTGATCTGAATGATTCTTGTACTAAAAGAAAGCTTATGAATTGGGCTTCATATCCTAGATTTTGAGAGTGCTTTATGCAGAACTTCACTAAAACAATGGTCCCGACATTTGGGTTTCGTTTTTTTTTTACTCACCCTGTAGAGATGTGGAATCAAAGGGACTAGCAACATTTGTTTTTGCTGTAATTTTCAGAAATGAATGGATTTGGGGTTAGTATTTTATAGCAAATATTGCTACAGTGAGCTTTTTAAAGGTTTGTGATAGATGCTGGAAAAACCTAGAAAAAAAATGCTCTTCATGTACATGTAGTCTGGACGCCTGGCCCTACTTCCAACAAAATGGAGCAATTTATAGTCTGGTTCAAAATTTATAGGGAACCAGACTAGCTGGCTTGCGTTTACGGATGTGTAAACAATTGCAAGCAATATGTGGAATAATTAAATTTGGTAAAATGGGGCAGTATTTGAAAAACAAATCAGTTTTTTCCAACGGTGGTTGGCCGACCATCAGTGGAAACTGATATTAAAATTCCACTTTTCCACTTTTCCACTTTTGAAAATGACAGCACACAAGGTGCCATGATTTTACAGGATGCTTGAGACTATTATTTCCTGAAACCTAACTCCCTATCATGATTTATTAGAAAAAGGAACCATACCCATCCTGGCAAATTCCAACACCATATGGGAAACTGCACACACATATTTCTGACTTCTGGAGGTGAGCCAACCCAATGTAAAAGACTGTCAGTTTAGGGGTACTGTACCCATCCTGACAGATTCCAACAAAACATGCCGTTAGGGTTTGATGGGTTGAGTTCTTTTAGTACAGTCAAGTAAGGTATTTCATAATAATTTGGAAGTTTTCTTTTTTAGTGTTTGCAAATGTTGTATATTACCTTAAATGGTCTCAAACTGTTACAAATCCTACAAAATATGAAATTCCTGTCTACATAGAGTATGAGCTTGAATAGAAAATGTATGTATGTACATTTGAGTGCATTGTACGACAGCACTTTACTCACATGTCAATATATCTCTCACAAACATGACAAACAGGATAATGTCATCCTGATAAACCGAACAGCTGCAAACTCAACGGGTCGACCGTCTTACCAATGTTCAGAGATTGTGTAATTATGGATTAATGTAGCATTAGGACTAATCCACAAAAAGGCACGTACAACTGATAACGTGAAACATTTGTTAAATTTAAAGGGGGTACATTGTCTAGGAGGCATTTTAATCTCTCATTCAAGATGTCATTTACAAAAAAAATGAAAAAAAACCTGAAGTGTTCTTTCAGCAAAACGAAAACAAAGCACATACGGATGTGTGTAAATTGTTTTCATTTTGCTGAAATACAGACACCTTTGATTGTGATCCGTGGACAGAACTTTAAAACGGTGTTTGTGTTTAAAATTCCATAACTTGAAAAGTACATGAGTGATTTGAATGATTCTTGTACTAAAACAAAGCTTATGAATATGATCCTAGATTTTGAAAGTGCTACATGCAGAACTTCACTAAAAGAGTAATCCCGGCATTTGGGTTTTGTATGTGTCTAAAACGTACCTCTTTTGATCATGTTGATTTTACAAAGTTTCTGAAGCAAAAATTGCAATTCCATACAAAAACAAGTAAACCACACTAAGGTAAAAAAAAAAAAGGCTCCAGTTTCTGGTATGCGCGCATCGCCGTAGCCATGCGCGTCGGCAAAATTAAACAATTTTTTTTAATGTAAGAAAGATGATTTCTCAAAACCACCAAACTCACTGGTTTGACTGGAATCCTGCTGCTGCACAATTTTAACGTGTTTTTAGATGGGGTTACGATCGAGTGTAAGCTTTATGTGGCCTCTCTGGGCTTCCATATATTTTGCACTAAATTTAGTCAGGCACCATTTGCAGTCATCAGCCGACATTTGAAGGGAAAAAAAAGTAAAAAAAAAAAAAAAAAGCTGCATCGCCGCACCACTTTTTGGGGCAAGCTCCATACCAGAAACCGAATACTTTTTTTTGGCCTAACACAAACATGAACAACATGAACAAAAACACCGCCCAAAAAACCCAACAAATTTGATAAACAACTGGAAATATACCTGTACGCATGTCTTCATGCATAAAATTTAAATGAACCTAAGACGCAGACAGCTACATGTACACGTGAGTGCATTTTGGTGGTCAATGAAATGCGTGGGCAACGAAACAGAGACGGAGAAAAACAATGCCAAGTACACACGTGAATTTTCCCAAGTGTGCTGTTTTGGCAACACGATGGGAGTGCATACGTACGTAGCATACAGTGGCTGTATGACGTCAGCACTGCGGCTTCATGCTGTGTGAGCATTGGCAGTAGAAGCAAAACGACAGGCTTAACCACCGGTGACCGGAGTGGAACAAAAAAAAAACCCGCTCGGAATGGGGTTAATTCTCAATTTCTCGGCAAATTGAAAAACCTGTTGACCGGGGGCAGTTCAGTTTGTGCGCATAATTGTAGTGTCTGCATGTATGCGTTATAACAGTTGGGGGTGCCTTCGGCCGATCAGCCAAATATGCAACACATGAATTCTGTCTGTTTTTCTTCGAGCTCTAACGAGGAATAATTGATTGATAGGGGTCGAGGTGGGTCAGACATTTCACATAAATAAATTCCAGGGGCGGATTCCGGCATTCAAGCATTTTGTTGATGTCTGCCGGACAGGAAAAAATCTATTATGAGCAGGCATTCATAAATCTACTCCTAGTTTTCAGTTTGGCATCTTCATCTCACAAGTACATGTACCAACATCATACACTTGTATGCAAAGGAAATTTACAGGATGTACGATTAAGTACAAGATGCATACAGTATACACATCAACTCCTACAATGTATACAAAATATAATCACATGTTCAAAAACATTCACATGTATGTAAGTCGCAAATTTTGAATGCACAAATTAAAGGGAATATACAACATTTGCAAACATCGAAAAATAAAACTATCAAGTTTTTATGAAATACCTTACTAGGATGTTGGTAAATGACAGTCTAAAGCCTTATGTAAAATTATGGCACCTGGTGTAAAGCCATTTTCAAGAAAATTGTATACATTTCCAACGGTGGCCGGCCGACCACCGTTGGAAAAACCTAACTACATGTATTTTTCAACTACTGCTCAAAATGTACCATTTTTGTTCAGTCCAAATTTTGTTTGCTATTGGTTACGTGTACATGTTTATGAACGTGTGCAGGCCAGCTAGACTGGTTCCCTTACCTTACAATTTTCCGGCATCTATAAACTGATCTATTTCATCTTTACCGAAGTCAGGGAACTAGACTACACGAACATTCTTGTTTTTCTTGGTTTTTCCAGCAGTTTCGATTACAAAACTTAAAACATGTCAGTGTAACAATATTTGATCTATTATACTAACCCCTCAAATAGTTCATTTCTGAAAATTACAGCAAAAACCAATGATGTACATTCCCTTTAATATAATGCTCCTTGAATGTATATGTAGTATAGTACTAGTTATGAGCAACACACATGTACAATGTACATGATCACTGCTATGCTTTGACTGTAGTTGATTGATAAGCCAGCTGTGCCCACAACTTGCCTGTTTTTGTCTGTCGACTGAATATGATTAGTCACAGTGCTTGCTTGAAATATGACTCTTGGTGACTAGCCTGTGTAAAAGACATGGCAGGGGAAGAGGATTGATTTTTTTGACTGTCTGTGACTGTTCAGATAGCAGGAGGGTTAATGATTTACGATGACCCCTGCAATTTCTACAGTATAGAAAGTCCTCTATGGTTTTTTTTGTACACATGATCATTAGGCCAAGAAAGAAGTCTACAGTTTCTGGTCTGCGCGAGCAGTAGATTTTTAATATAAGATGATGTCTCAAAACTGCCACAAACGCTTTTTAATTAGCGCAATATGTAAGGGAGCAGTCATCAATAGAGGGCACTATATTTACCCTAGGACTCACTACTTAATATCCCTTGGACTTGATATTTTATTTACCCTTGGACTCAATACTTTATTTCCCTATCTAAAGCCGACCCCAGCCTACCCACTCCGTCTTGAATGTATGGGTGCGCAGATGCGGAGTGGGCATGAAGTAAATCGTATATCAATAGAGGGTGCATTATTGGATGTGTGGTTGCTACAGAGAGCCGACTGCGCATCCACGCAGCCAAGGATGTGCGGATATAGAATGGAGCGGCCCTGTATTCTCTAGTTGTACCAAAGCTTATTGTTCAAGCTTTTCCGTTGCTGCAATTTGCGTGAGCTAAAATAAATAAAAAATTTCTCACTAGTACGTCAAACGCCTTCTGCCTTCACATTGTACATGTACATTGTGGCTGCCAGACCTAATGAATTTTTGATGAATTTTGTTTTATTATTCGAAGCGCAGGTTTTATTATCCCATTAATGGCCCCATCTTTCATAAAAGATGAATATATGTCACGGGTATTAACCCCAGAAACTACGTATGACGTAAAAACCGCAACATTATCACACCATGGGGATTAAGCATCATACATGTCACAGTTCGAATAACCAATCAAGCGATGGGAACGCACGAAGCGAAAACAAAAAGGATCAACTACATTGTATATATAGCAAACCGTAAAAAAAATTAAAAATTTAACGAGTACAGAATTCAATTTGGCGTGGCGTGTGATTGATGCACTTTTTAATGCGAGCCATATCTTCTTGTGATTATGTTTCTTATAGGAATGCAATGACAATTGCCTGCAGCGGGGTTCTGTTCTCGATGCTACATGTGAAAGATTATGCAGTGTTTGATCATATATTGATTGCGTCGCAAGGAAGGAGATTGTACATTTGCAATGCCACATGTATCATGCATGACCTGATGCATATATACTCCGACACATCCATCAGGAACGCTGTCTGCATGGTGGCAATCAGACTTTCGTTTCATGTATAATAAAACGTTGCTGAAATTACCCTTTTGCTGTAATGTTGAAAGCAGAGACCATGAACACACACGTGTGGTCAATACTGCCAGGTGTTGGGAGAAAACAAAAATTTCAAAATCCAAAATCCTAATAATTTTTTTCAAACTGAATAACAACTTCCAGAATCTCCCATTAGGCTCAGAGTCATGCTAACAAAAAATCATGAACACCATTCCTATTGGTCGAGAGCCCATCACGTGGGTGGTTTTAAACAGTTGATAAAACACCGGCTGGTTTTAAACATTTTTTTCCGGCATGAGTCACGTGAAATTTGGACTCCCGTGAAATCTGGTCCTTATTCACCCTTTTACTAGTTGAAACCTCACATGTCCTCCTAATTATCTTCATACCGATACGATAGGCATGCACAATACTACAGAGTACCAATGAGTCCGTATTTCATAAAGTCCAAAATTCACACTACACTGGCACTGCTGCGTTCTGCGCCACAACACGCAGAATGCGCCACATCGTGCAGTACGTGCTATACAAGCACCAATCAGCACCAATAAATTTAAACCTCACACGTCTCTCTCCTAATTATCTTCATACTGATAGGAATACGCAATACTACAATGTACCAATGAGTTCGTATTTCATAAAGTCCAAAATTCACACTACACTGGCACTGCTGCATTCTGCGCCACATCGTGCAGTACGCCCCACACGAGCACCAATCTCCACAAAAGGAGATTTTTAGTAGTAGCGCTACTCCCGAGAGTAGGGGAGTTTTACAAAACATGAAGTAAAATTTGCGAACAAAATCGTTGGATATATATCTTGGACTTGCTTTGACTTTTTGACCAAAAAGTATTTATGAATGGGAATAAATACATGCTTGGCTGGTATTGAACAAGCATGTTAAAAACCGGGGCCGGAGATCCAATCTGTGCCACCAACAAATTCTGCCAGTGGTAGGCCTACCACTCAGTTTCTCGGGGGGACAACTGCAGTAGATTTCAAATTCAGAAAAGCTAGGCCAGAGTTCACTCTCCGCGACAGGCTTCAGTGCCATCGCTTGGGGATTGAGAGCATGATCCTTGATCCGTTACGTCTAGGGCAATGAGTTTCGACCCCGATTATACTAGGATATGATGCAGAGCTGTACTGACGTGCATGGCACAACCACAACTCGCATCCATGCCAACTTATGCGTGGCAGCGTGCATGACCGTAATAACGATACGGTGAAATTATGCATGCATTTCCAAGATTATACAGTTTCTAATACACGCAGCATTTGATTATAAGAAAACCGTATCTTACATGTAACTGTACCAAGATATGCTTATGTCTGTGCATGTCGTCTTGTTTTGTAAAAGAGACTGCAATTGGCCAATTCCACGGTTAGTTTTGTTACAATGTAGCACCTCTTTTTGGGCTCCTTTATCAACATGTGCGAGTATCAATTTTCCATTTTTTATACCATCAATACATCTTAATACCTGGCCTTATAACACAGCCTTAGAAAAAAAAAAATGTTTTGTGAGTTGTAATGGGACAAGTAATCTCGGTTAGTTACATGTACGTTACAAAAAAGGATGCCCAAAGATAAAAAATAAACGTCTTTAAATAAAAAATGCCCTCAAATGGGATACAGCTGAAACAAGTTAAAGTACATTCTGAACTTGCTTTCTTACTGACAAATGTTTTAACATTAAATACATTTCTCGATTTCTCCAATCAGTTAAAAATATTGCAAAAAAATCTCGGTGAGTTACGTGACGGTTAGTTACATTACAGTTTGTCTGCCTATCTTTCGCACAAGTTAAAACATTTTAAAAAAACTAATAATCAAACAAAAGGTTCTTTTTGCATAGCATTTGGAGCTTTCCCTATGCCTTTAAAACAAAAAATCACAATAAAAATAAAGTTTTGCTTGTTCAAACAAGGCGTCAAAATGAGTCTTAAAAATCCACGATTTTAACACACACAAAAGTTTTGTTGACCAAAAATCACACTTTATAACTACATTCATCTGATTCTCACGATTTTTTTTCAAAAACTGAACCAAAACTTCAACATATGTACATGAGTCAACGGTCGTTTGGTCATACATTGTACGGACGTTCTAGTGGATAGAAGTTCTGGGGTAGGAGCATTGTTGTCCTTTTATCCCTTATCTAAAGATTTCACTTTGTGGGGTACCGTTCCCTTCGTTAGAGTACCCCACAAGTACCTCTGGTGTGTACGTCTACGGTCATGGTACATGTAAATGTCTCCCAAAACTTTGTTTAGGCACAAAATTACCCCAAATTGTAACACAGTAGTACATGAATACTTTTAAAATAATAAAATTCCTGTTTATCTCCATACATTTGTGTCTTTCACACACATTTTGTGCGTGATGTATTCACTTCGGTACTCCATTGGGGCCGGGATCAGTCTGGGAGACCATTGCAAGTTGAATTCGAACGTATTCACACGGCGACGACGCCTAATGCTCACGTGTAAAGACGCTATGGCTTTAGCTAATTTGTTCACATTCAAGACAAATAAGTTGTGCGTACTTTGCGCGCGAACCAGTACAGTACGCACATGTGGTGTCCCTTCCAAGGGGCTCTCAAACATGGTAAAAACATGCCCTCTTTTGTTGGCGCACGGAGCCCAGGGCTCGCTCAATGACGGCCATCTCTGTAGGAGAAGTGCAACTGCGTATTTTATGCAATCAAGCACGCATTATGCAGTGTTGGAAATGTTCCAAACACGCGCGCTTGTTGCTCGAAATGTGTTCGAGCAATGTGCCGATGCGCGTTATGCAAGTTGACGCTCAAAATGCCGATGCACGTGGATGGTCTACGTAGGAAATGACGTCCTTTGAACGAGACCTATAAGTGGACATGTACCGGTACTTGTACAAAGAAATCATCTCAATTAGACATGTACATGTACACGAAGGCCATATTTGGTCTGCCTTCTTATACCACAGGCCCATTTATATTGTGTGCCATATTTCCCATTGATGCCAATGTGTATTTGCTGACAATTTTAGAACGTTGATGCAATTAAGTATCCATAAAAAACACTTGAAAAAAAACCACACACAATAAAAACGAAATTCCGTCTTCATGGCAACACAAATTATACAGAACAACAGGACAAAACGAGGTTAGCCAACTTTGAATACACAGATGTATGTGCACATCCCTGAATCTTGCAATGAGAGTCTTTGCTATACAGTACGTCCCCCCAAAAATTTCCGTCTGACTATTTTTGAAATACTTGTTGTTCGACAAAACCATGAGGTCAATGTTTGGTTGTGCAGATACTCCTAAACCTTAGCCTCAACCCCTATGAGTTTCATTTAATTTCAGTCACGCATCACTACACAGTTATCAATTGACCACAACAACATTTTTGGACACTGTGACCAAGTTCCTTGCCTTTATCAATTTTACTGTGTTAAAGAGGTTGTGGAATGCTCAAAGACATTTCTGTCATTTTTCGGGTATAAGTACCCTAAGGTGTGATGAAATAAAAACAACTATTGTGTCTGTCTTGAAATGAGTACAAAAGGTACTTTTGAGAGCTGTTTTTCAGGTCCTGTTTCGACCCGAACGTGCAATTTGTGTAAAAGTCGTCGTTGGGGGCAGCAAACAAAACACAGTAAATTGTGACGTAATAAACAGGACTCCCGATGCAGCGTAGTATAAACGAGTCCTGTTTATTACATCACGATTTACTATGTTTTGTTTGCTGCCCCCAACGACGACTTTTACACAAATTGCACGTTCGGGTCGAAACAGGACCTGAAAAACAGCTCTCAAAAGTACCTTTTGTACTCGTTTCATGACAGACACAATAGTCGTTTTTATTTCATCACACCTTAGGCTACACATACCCGAAGAATGAGGGAAATGTCTTCGAGCATTCCACAACCTCTTTAAGTAAGCTGTGTAAAATCCTTCATGTTGTGAAAAGGGCTGCGGGTAGGATTGGAATCATTTGCCGGTTGCCTGGCTATCAGTCATCACGGCAAGACCGCGGTTTAATGCTCAAGGGCAAATGATTCCAATCCCAAACCACATCAGCCTTGTTTTCACAACATGCAGGATTTTACACAGCTTAAAACAGCGCTGAAACTGATTAAAGCAAGGAACTTGGTCACAGTGTCCAAAAAAGTTGTTGCGATCAATTGACAATTGTGCAGTGATGCGTGACTGAAATTAAATGAAACTCATAGGGGTTGAGGCCTAGGATAAGGACTATCTGCCCAACCAAACATTTTCAAAATTGACCTCATGGTTTTGAAGTTATTTTAAAACAGTCAGACAGACCCATTTTAGAGACATACCGGTACTGTAGTGTATAATATATTTATCTTCAAGTGAACTTGTATCCTCGATCCTGATTGGTCAATCCATGGCAACAACAGTGTGATATTATAATTGCACGATCCATATCGCACCCGGTGTTTTGCGCTATTCCAAGATGCGAGCAACATTCCAGCTGCATGCGCTAAACTAAAATGTTCGCGTAAAGCTTGTTTGTTACAACTAAACTGTGCATCAAGTTTGCTGGACGATAAATTCGTTATCACGCTCGTGCTAGCGGAGCACGGGAAATGTAGTGCGTCTGTGTCCCACGCACTTCATTATTCCGTGTTCCACTTGCGCTTGCAGGATAACTTATAGTATTCATAATATACATGTAAGTGTATTGACAAAAAAGTTCTACCCCTTTTAAAAAAATAATAATAATCAAGCCCCCCCCCCCCTGAAAATTTGGTTCTTGATCCGCCCTTGTATACACTGAACACCATTTGCAAGTAAGTCCCCAAGTAAATGGAGTGGTAGTGTAGTAGATGTGTTTTGCTCCAAGTCATCCCAAGAGCATTTACTCCACTAGATGACAATCTCATCCCAATGCCAAACCATCCCAGCGTTTCAGCTACAAGAAGTCCACCGCGAGCCTAAACCCCTAATCAATTTTTGGGACTTGATAATGTGAGAGATTTGCTCCCTCTTGGCATGTGTCTACATGTACATCTAGGTATCTCAAGACCTGTTAGTATCTTCTTCGGCCCAAAGCAAGGATGGGAGGGATTAAAAAGAAGCCCCAGGATTGCACGGTAATAAATGAATCTGTTTGCGGAGAGGTTTCTGTGTATTGCGAGTATTACTAGGTAGCTGGGAACAGAACCAAAGCTAAAACAAGTTACTAGATCATGCAACCTGCACCCCATTTCACGAAGCGCTGCGACGCGTCGCAACCCGAGTTACAATGTGTAAGACGTTGCAGCTCGCGATGCGTCGTATGATCCATTTCACGAAACTTGCAATGTGTTGAAAGCGTCGTTAGTTCCTTGACAACGGCTTGAAACACGTCGCAAGTTATGACGTGTCTTTTGGTCATCGCAAAATAAGAAGCGTCCTTTTCTTAGCCAGTTTTATGCCATAAAAAATACATAAACGAGACTATAATACCGAGACAATGTGTGCAAAGTTGTTAATAGAGAATGCATATAATAATTATGAATTAGCCGGGAATATTGCAATAGAAATTTCAAAGTAGCTATACAGTCAACTACATGTATTAAAGAGCTTATTTTCCTTTAAAACTGCATCACACGTCCGCCATTTTGTTTTACGTTTTAAAAAAAACGAATAGTGGAATTTAAACTGAATGTTCAAAAATTCAGATTTAAATCCAACCACAAACCGAAATCTATATGAATTCACAGAATCATAAAAATGATTACAAGTTCTCCATTCACAGGGCGAGTCAAAAAGGGAAACCCAAATGGCGCCCCCTATTTTGTTGTTTTGAAGAAGTTCTGCATGTAGCACTTTCCATATCTAGGAAATGAAAGCCAAATTTATAGTAAGCTTGCTTTTAGTAAAGGAATCATTCAAATCACTCTAAATGTACTTTTCCAATTATGGAATTTTGAGCACAAACACCGTTTTTAAACCTTGTCCACGGATCACAATGAAGGTACGTGACATTTCAGCAAAACGAAAACTATTCACATATCAAAAACACACATCAGAACACTCTCATAACCATGATAACTGGCACTTATCGTAACATTTATTTAAAAACCTGCTGCTTCCAATGTCAAAACAACATGCTTTATAATGTCAAGAGTTCGTAGTCTTGCCCTGCCTTCTATACTTGGCTACCCCGGGGACTTACAGGATTATTCTGATATCATTGTCAGGATAGGACATGGTTTTATTTTCACTGAAAATATCATGTACCTTATATGTGATCCGTGGACAAGGTCAAAAAACGGTGTTTGTGTTCAAAATTCCATAACTGGAAAAGTACATGAGGGATTCAAATGATTCTTTCACTAAAAGAAAGCTTATGAATTGGGCTTTCATATCCTAGAATTGGAAAACGCAACATGCAGAAATTCTTTAAAACATAAGGGGCGCCATTTAGATTTTTTTTTTTTAACTCACCCTGTGTAAAAAGTAAAGTCTGTCGCGAGCCAATGTGGCTCATCAGGCCGGCGTTTATCTCCGGTTTCAGTAGCATGAAACGACCGAGAATATTTCTACTCCCCCTGGATGGGATGCTAGTCCATCGCAGGTTACTCCTCAGCTAATGCCGGTACCCATTTACACTCCTGGGTGGAGAGGGGCAAGTTGGGGTGAAGTGCCTTGCCCAAGGACACAACATATGACCAGCAGCTGGATTCGAACCCCGGACCCTCTGATCATGAGTCACAAACCCTAACCACTAGGCCACACACTCCCCTGTAATATACATGTACCGGTACATAAATGCAGGACTCTACTAAATGTCTACAGACTTTCTGGCGGCCGCTGGCGGCTTCAAATCGGCCTGACAAACAACCTTCAGATTGACTTTTAATGACGCAGCCCTGCCAACAAAAAAAAAAATGCGCAGCCTGGGAATTGGGCTTTTGTTTGAATAACCTTCATCCAGCAATATATACATTGTAGCAAGCACGTCCCAAGTGTGTTTATTCGTCAGCTGCAATCTTAAGAAGATCGGGAGCTCAAGTGATAATCATCAGAGCAGTCAGTTCACATTTTAATCAGGGGAAAATGGAAATGGCGAACGCGCATGCAGGTAGCAGATGATGTTGCGTACGTGTACATACAACGTACATGTACATGTCATGCATGTACATGTACGTATCTTTTTATACGATTGCCTGCAGACATGATTGCATAACAGATCAACATTTTTTCTCACCAGTCACGCCAAAAAAATAGCACATTACCTCCCATTAAAGATCTAGTCCATCATTTGTAGTTTGTGCATTTTGTTCGTTTGAAGCAACAATAGTGTTCAAAATCTAATGAAGGATACTGAACAACTAACCTGATGAAGTTTCAGCTAAGCTTCAGCTGTATATTCCGGGAAAAACCGCATTCTAGGATCTCAATTTCAAATCAAAAGTTACTGAATCATGTTTTGAATTGTTTTGAATTGCAGTTATACACGACGTCGCGCACTGATCCGACGAATTATAGCAACCACACGCGCGTGTGCATCGTGCCAATGCTTGCGCGCGCTTCGCCGAATAACAAAACGAACTACTAATTTAAATTTTCCTACGGTGCGTCTTAAGACGCACCGTTGGAAAGGCCTTCTTTCGTTGATTACTTCAAAATGACAGCTTCCCAGAAAGAATAATTTCACAGGGAGTTTAGTTCCCTTACTATCTTTCAACCAAGTATGTTTTTCAACAATAATACGCCAGTTACTTTTTGGATGGCTGCAAATGATGGACTATAGCTTTAAAAACTGCAAGATTTTGTGGAGGTATTAACGTGCTATACAAATGCACTAGCTGTTCCTTTTCCCCTCTATTGAACTGAATACATTCAAGGACCACTAATTTCAACTGAGGTTGTGGATAAAAAGATGGTACACGTACCGGGTACCAGTCATGCCAGTATTGTGCTTAAAGGTAATAACAACATTTGCAAACATCAAAAAACAAAACTACCAAATTATCATGAAATACCTTAAGTGGACTGTTAGTGAATGACAGTCTAAAGCATCCTGTGTAATCATGGCACCTGGTGTGCTGTCATTTTCAAGAAAAGTGGAATGTTTGTATCAAAATCCAACAATGGTCGGCCGACCATCGTTGAAAAAGCATACTTTTTCAAATGCTGCCCCAATTTACCAAATTTAGTCAGTCCACATTTTGTTTGCAATCAGTTTCACGTCCGTGAGAGGGTGCAAGCCAGGTTGTCTGGTTGCCTGACCTGAAAATTCCCTTTCGCCTATAAATTGTTCCGTTTCGTCTGAAGAAGGGTCAGGGAACCTGACTACAAGAACAGCATTTTTGTCTTGGTTTTCCAGCATCTACGAGCCCAAAACTTTAAAAAGGTCAGTGTAACAATATTTGCTAAAAAATACTAACCCCCAAATCCATCCATTTCTGAAAATTACAGCACAGAGCCCATAGCAGTGGCATGTCTTCACTCAAATCCTCCCCCGGTCTTCCTACGTTTCCTGATACAGCAGCTAGATCCGCCCCTGTCTGTAGGTAAAGTTGCACGTTGACAACACCCATTTGTTTTTTTGTCAAGATATTGCAAAATATCCATGATGAAAATGGATACGCATGGGTGCATTCTACAGAAATGAACAGGACTGCTAAATAAAGATGTTTTATGTAATCAGCTACGGTAGCTGTGTGTCGCGCACAACTATTCCTTCAATGTGAGCGTAAAACCTGTGCACACATTTTTGTATCCAGAGGCAGACGATATTTAGCCGCCGGAATGAATTGCCCACCCTAGCTGTTTGTTGATTTGGTCTGGACAGCTACTCTAGTGTTGGAGTGAGCTGTCAATCCTACGAGACACTCACCCCCAACCCGCCCCCCCCCCCTACCTAACTCCTGCAGTTAGGCATACTGTGACCACTGCCCAGGCGGAGTACCAACTACTTAGAGTCTATGGTAAGGTAGACATACATGTCTAGTTGCGGGCGCAGCTGTGTGGGTGTGTGTATTGGTTTGGATGGGGGAGTGATTTTAAGGGCTTTGCACTATTAGACCTCAAGTGTGACTCCGATTGCACGGGTTGTCATGGCAACAGTGCGGTGACCGCAACCTTAAGTGCACTCCTGCCTCTGCAGATATGGGACACACTCTGAGGAGTTTCTGTAAACCAACTTGAGTATCGCAAACGCTATGCATACAGTGCCACAGAATGTACATACATCTGGCAAATATTCAGAAAATCCATGCGTTCGTCACGCATTGAGCGTAATGCACACTGCATGATGCGTGATAATCAGTTGTTCAAAACACAACGCGCATTTGTCAATTTATCCGTATTGTGCATTCCAATATCCGTTTAGCATTAAACCAAAAAATATGCTTTAGGTAGCCTATAGATTTAAAGGGGCATTACGGCCTGAAATCCCTGATAATTGTATGTTTTGGATTGTTTATTTATATTTATAAGGTCTAGTTGCAATTAAACTAATCTAATGTCTTACCGTTTCCGAGAAAAGACGAAAAAACATCCCAGTTGTTTACATTGGACGCGATGGAGCACACATGTGAATTTCCTGTCGTTTTCATTGAATGTGTATGTACATGTACGACACACGTTGTGTGTTTCACATAAATTACGCAGTATAGCACCAAACATACAAATATATTTTCCCAGTATACAGGGTGGATAAAAAAACAACAACAACGGAACCGAGATATTATTGCTAATTGGAACAGAAGTAGGGCACACGTGAATCAAAGGGAGATATCCTCTGTTAGGGTTGAATCTCCTCTTTAAAATGACACCCTGGTCATGTCATTACATTCACGGTTGACTGAACAGTGACCAATTTTATGAAAGGGTCTTATTTAGAGACTTGCGCCACTTTTCATGGTAAAATCTCATTTTCCCCACCTGCCTTGATCGGCAACCATAGCCTTTTAATTCACTCTGTGACAAATGACACCACAAAAACCACAATTGAAAAGTGGCGCAATTCTCTAAGTACCGTAGACCCTTTCATAAAATTGGTCACTGCTCAGTCAACCGTGAATGTAATCACATGATCAGGGTGTCATTTTAAAGAGGAGATTCAACCCTAACAGAGGATATGTCCCTTTGATTCACATGTGCCCTATGTGTTCCACTTAGCAATAATATCTCGGTTTTGGTTTTTTTTATCCACCCTACATGTATATTGCACAGTACCGGGTACATGTCATGTATAATTATGTGCATGTATTCATTGTACTGTACCTTAAAGGGAATATACAACATTTGCAAACATCGAAAAATAAAACTACCAAGTTTTTACAAAATAAATGACAATCTAAAGCATCTTGTAAAAATGTGGCACCTGGTGTGAAGTCATTTTCAAGAAAATGTTATTTTTGTAAAAATTTCCAATGGTGGTCGGCCGATCACCGTTGGAAAAACGAACTGTTTTTCAACTACTGCTCTAAATTTACTATTTTTTTTTCAGTCCAAATTTTGTTTGCTATTGGTTACATGTTCATGAACGGGTGCAGGCCAGCTAGACTGGTTCCCTTACACGTACCTTACAATTTCCAGCATCTGTAAATTGACCCCTTTTATATTTAGAGGAGTCAGGGAACCAGACTACTTGAACATTTTTGTTGTTCTTGGTTTTTACAGCATTTTCGAACAAAAAAATTCAAACATGTCAGTGTAACAATATTTGATCTATTATACTAACCCCTCAAATACTTCATTTCTGAAAATAACAGCAAAAGCCAATGATGTACATTCCCTTTAATGTATACAATAACTCTATTCAGTACACATGGCATTGGCAAATTATACGATTCAGCAAACGACATGATTTATTACGCACTCACCTTAATATAGGAATATAATGCAGCCAATCTTGCAAAAAGCAAACACTTCACAGTGCACACACAATAGTGACGTCAACGTTGAATACTACAGGAATATCCGAGCTCAGATGTCACACAGGATGTTAGTACATAACAGAAGATCTAAATTGTACATGTATGCATTAAACTGCAGCTTCAGAGCTCAGCTCCAAGCGCAATATACCAGCAATCATATCACTCACTGCCTTTAACCATATACACGTACCACCGAGTGCTTTGATTCTGTAAATAAAGCTGACAGACTTTTCACGACGAATTCCTACCGGTAGCTTACAATAGTTGCCTACCGCTACCGTACAGTGGCTTCCTGGCATTACTTGGCTCATACCATCATGTAACGATACCCAACAATATACAGTGCACATTTATATCACATCAGAACTACAGGTCTATTTTTAGACGCAGCGGCAGTCCTGTAAACGCATGCTGGGCCGGCTTAGCCAATGAAAGAGATTGAAGGGTTGTGCAGACGGAACGGTGACCTGTGACATTGTCATTATTTTGCATTCTACACTCACAGAATGCAGCTGTACCGGTTCATGGATTTAAAACATCTAATGAAGGACATTGTGCATGCAGCACAATACCAAATTATTATCGTTATTATTAATTACTATTATTTAATCTGTGGGAAATAAACTGCAAGTGCACAATCAATGAGGACGACACAGAAATACAATCCTGAAATTGTATGTAATTCAAGAAGATGAATCAATGGAGGTTTTAACAAGATGTAAAAAAATCGATAGAATATACGGTGTGCACGTACGTACGTGTTTCATGAGCCTATTGGAACTACCTGTAGGATTCTTTTACAATTTAATAACTTGGAGGAAAGGGTTAAATTTTGCCTTTGCTGTAATTTTCAGAAATGGATGGATTTGGGGGTTAGTATTTTACAGCAAATATTGTTAAACTGATCTGTTAAAAGGTTTGTGTTCATAGATGCTGGAAAACCAAGGGAAAAAATGCTGTTCTTGTAGTCTGGTTCCACCCTCCTTCAAATGAAACGGAGCAATTTCTAGCATCGGGGAATGGTCAGGTCAAGGAACCAGACAAACTGGCTTGCATCCGTTCACAGATGTGTAACCGATTGCAAACAAAATGTGAACTGAATTTGGTAAATCGGGGGCAGTATTTGAAAAAAAAAATTTCAAAAGATGGCCGGCTGACCATCATTGGAAATTGCGAAAAAATCCCACTTTTCTTGAAAATGACAGCACACCAGGTGTCATGATTTCACAGGATGCTTGAGACTATTATTCACTTACAGTCAGGTAAGGTATTCCATAATAATTGGGCAGTTTTGTTTTTTGATGTTTGCATGTTGTATAATTCCGGTACCTGTATACATGTACATGTACATGCAATGAAGAAACTTTAATCGGGATTCTCCATACATCCCTATGACCTACATCAAAGTACCTCTACATGTACATTGTACATGTACATGTGTCGATAACCCATAATTTATTCCTGCTTTGTGCACTAACCAGTATTTTGTACCGTAGGGAAAAAAATATTGCATATAAATTTTTATGAGCTTTTTTAAGCAAAAAAGGTTGCTTCAAGTGGAACATTTGAATATTTCAATACATGAACAGTGCACAAGTATAATCAGTTGACTGCTGTCTGCTTCACACAAAATGCACACATTTCTCAATGATATATGAGCATTATCGTCGCTTTAAATATTGTAAATTTTGTTTTACTGAATGAAGGATTGTTTCTGAAAGAGACTTTTCAAATATTAAGTGCCATGGCCTTGACGTGATCTAACACAATTTCTTTTGTCGAGGGCAATCAATGGATTCGCGTTATCGCTCGATTCTGCAGAAATTCGATTGCACAAAAATTATTGGGATACGGCAAAGATGGAAGGATAGGAAGAAAAAAAAAACATGCGGCTAGTGAAAATGCCCGAGGGCTAGTTAACAGTCTGTTTCAGTAGCCTGGCTGGCTAGTGAACAAAAAAGTTACATGTAGGGTCGAACCCTGGTTTTGCAGTTAGTCTTTTATAAATGTCAATGGCTTTAATCTGCTAAAAGGATGGAACAAATACCACCGTCGTCACAAAAACATTACTGACAATAAAAACTGGCATCTGACAATAAAGCGCAGCAACTTCACGATTCACACAGTCACGTGTGTACTTGCGTAGTGTTTTTATCTGTCAAATATTCGAAACAGCAAAACGATAATTGAATATTCAGTGTACTTGGGACAGCCCTTTAGCCAGGACACTTTCACCAACATCTACATGTAAATGTCAGAAATCACTATCTACAATCAAGAGATAATGGGTTACTGATGTGAGCAATTAGTTAGTGAAATTATTGCGGCAGAATTGGCTGCACTAAGGCCACCCCCCCCCTTCTCCCCTAAAAAAAACCCCAGTGCTGCTTCCGATTACAATGCATTTGAAAGTAGGGTAAGTACCAGTAGGTAGGGATATTTTTGGCCAATTTTTTTTGTGTTCGATCACTTGGAGGCGTCTGTGCATAGTCAAGGGGTTATAGATACCAGTAGAAATTGATGATTTGGGGTTTTTCCCTCATTTTTCTCCAAAAAAATTGGGGTAGGGGCTGTCAGAATAGGGTACCGCTAGGTATAGGGAAACCGGAAGCAGAACTATTTTTTTTTGGCCTAATGAAAAGTGCTACATGAGCATTACAATTTTTTTTAATTTTTTTTTTTAAATTTGGAAAAATCTCCCACTTGAACTACGCCAAATGAAATCCCTGTCTACATTCAAATCTAACCTCAAAACCCATCTGTTTCTACGTCGTTTTTGTAATTAATG
Organism: Patiria pectinifera; assembly: GCA_029964075.1. NCBI lineage: Eukaryota > Metazoa > Echinodermata > Asteroidea > Valvatida > Asterinidae > Patiria > Patiria pectinifera. Next base: position 13,175,824 of record CM057137.1, on the reverse strand, counting down.
TTTTTCTTTGTATGTAAGCGCCATGAGCGTCATGCCTGGCGGATACCGGCGCTTTACCAAGTGTTCATTATTATTATTATTATTATTAAATGGTCCAATCAAACAGAGTCATGATTGCCAAGTGATTGAGACATAACCTAAACAACTGCTGATTATCAATAATACAAAATGAGAAGGGTTGGTCAAGAGATATTTTAGGCTCATCTGAGACGACAGCCATTTCTTAGCGAGGGTGGCAACGTGACAGTTCTTGACCAATAACAAGGCTCGACTTAATTGCAAAACGCGATGGAAACGGACACCCACTCCACAGCATGGGGTAACCTCTTCATTTCCCTTCGCTGGGAAAATCAATAATGCGACAAAAGCGAGCAACAAGCTGTCGGCATGGCAACGACACACCAAGCTTGAAAACAAGGCTGTTTTTTTCTGGGAACATTAGAGACTGAGATGTTTTTGTCTGTTCAGATGCCCTTGAGGGTTTCAGATACTGTGGTTGTATGCGAGTAGGTTTTTTTTATATGTACATGATGTAATGCGGGAAAAATCGGTCGATTTCAATGCATAATGCACAAAATATTGCTGAAATCACAACAGTAGAAACCTTGTTTACTAGTACGTGTACTAGTTTTGTATAATTGTACATGTGCCCTACCCACAACCAAAATGTTTACATAGTTGACGCATGCTATTATTGCTACATGTATACAATGTATATTAACCCTAACTCCTTAGGCATTTTTGCTATAATGTAGCCTCAATCCTGCAAAATCCTACAACTGCTTCCATTTAAAAATTGCATGTCAGCCTCAATCTTCCAAAATCCTCCTTTATTTCTTGCATGTGGTCCTTGGAGGGGTGACCACTGCCTCAATCCTGCAAAATCCTCCAGCAATCACTGTCAATATGTTGAGGCAGAGCCAGTGACATCCTGTAACTTGCAAGCGGTGCGGAGGATTTCATGTATAATAAAGGCCTAAATTTATGCACGGCTGAGCATAAACGGTCCAGGTCTGGCTTAATTAAGACCTTGACACGTGCTTCCTCGAAAATCAGCCACACAATTTTCCCATATGCCATAGCTTCAATCCTGCAAAATCTTCCATTTTCTGAAACCATGAATAAGTTTCTAAGTTAAGGGTTAAACTTTGGTTGTGCATAGAACATAGCGTGCACAAATTCTTGGACTTGCCCAGCAATTATGCAAGTTCGCTTTCTTTACGCATGGTAAATCTAAACATTGTTAGGAAGGTTTTTAATCAAATATTTATTTTAAAATAACACATGTTTTAATGTATGTACATGTATGTGCAGTACATGTTGACACTGATAAAATTATTAATTTTTATGTAAAACGTATTCATGTGTACAAATATGACGAATGTACGTGGAGTACGATGCAATATGCAGTACTGGTACGCATGGTAGCTCAAAACACTGTTAGGAAGGTTTTGTAATCAAACATTCACTTTAAAAATAAAAACATGTTTTAATGTAGTTGCATTTCCCAACCGGTATGTATTATTCATGTACCACATGTCCACTGCACGACAAAATTATTTATTTTATGTAACATGTATTCCTGTACAAATGTACTATGCAATATGCAGTGAAAATATAGTTACCGGTACATTTTTAGGTGTTTATTTTTACTCCCATTATTTACTTGATAACTTACATTAAATTTTTAAATAATCATTTATTCATCGTCTAATGTGCAGATTCCATAATGTTCAAATGCACCTTACAATTCTTAAAATTCTTAAAAACACTAACAAATAATAAGTTATATCACATGAAATTTGGACTCCGATGAAATCTGGTCCCTTTTACCCTTGTATTGGTTCAGCATTCACAATCTTCACTCAGCCATGCGCAATACTAACAATGAGTCCGTATTGACAGAGTCCTGAATACACACTAGCGTTCTGCGCCACATCACGCAGTACGCGTCACGCGTGCATGACAATCTCCTTATTGGTTAGCAGTAAACCCGAGCAAGGCACATACCACAAACATAGCTAGAGTGGTGGTTCACAAAAACATGAAGTAAAACTCTTGAACAAAATCATTGAAGTTTATAATTTGTGACTTTTTTTAAAAACTTTTTGACTGAAAGGTTTTATGAATGGGAATATGTGCTCAACTGGTATTAAAGGGAAGATACAACATTTGCAAACATCAAAAAACGAAATGATCAAATAATCACGAAATACCTTACTGAATTGTTAGGGATTGACAGTCTAAAGCATCCTGTAAAATTGTGGCTCCTGGTGTGCTGACATTTTCAAGAAAAACTATATTTTATTTTTTCCAACGCTGGTTGGCCAACCAGCGTTGGAAAAAAAACTGGCTTTTTTCCCCAAAACTTCTCCTAACTGTTTACTTAGTTATTCCGCATTTTCTTTGCAATTGATTACACACCTGTGATGGGGGTACAAGCCTGCTAGAGTGATTCTCTGCCCTTACAATTCCCCAAAGTCTTTACATTTCTCCGTTTAATCTTAAGTGGGGTCAGGGAACCAGACTACAAGAACATGATTGATTTATTGTTTTTTTTTCAGCATAAACAAGACCAAACGTGAAACAAGTCAGTTTAACAATATTTGCTATAACATACTTATCCTCCAAATCCATTTATTTTTGAAAATTGCAGCAAAAGCAAATGTTGTACATTCCCTTTAAACAACGTCTAAAACCGGCTGTGGGCCTGGTGGTCGATAATGGGCCATTATCTGTGTTAAAAGCGGCTAAGCACATATTTATTCCCTTAGCTAACAACGAGTGCATAAAAAGATCTGATGGCTAGAAGATCCCAGAAGTACCACAGAGTTGCCCTCCAAGATGGCTTCTTCTCACAATGTCTGTTCCCTGTCCACACAGGCTGGTAGCAGCTAATACTGTCCCCATCAAATTAATAAAAAATTATGTCCAGCACAAGAACGTTGTGTACACACGTCATTGGCACATGATTAATGTACAGATGGTATGCATCGTGGCGTTTGATTTATTAATCTCAAAATCTCAACAACGGCTCATCATCTAGTTCTAGTAAGATGCAATTTGGATACTGTCCACTGCTTATTGAGATGAGAGGTTTTGAATAGTGCTTGGTAACATTTTTATCCATTAACCGTATCACCTGGAAAAAAATTGGAAAATTTAAAGGAAATTAATAATTACACAACGTTTGCTTTTGCTGTCATTTTCAGAAATGGATTGATTTAGGGGTTAGTATTTTATAGAAAATATTGTTACACTGACCTGTTTAAAGTTTTGTGTTCATAGATGCTGGAAAAACCAAGCAAAAACTGCTGTTCTTGTAGTCTGGTTCCTTGACCTACTTCAGACGAAATGGGGCAGTTTATAGATGTCAGGGAATTGCCAGGTCAGGGAACCAGACTAGCTGGCTTGCATCCGTTCACAGATGTGTAATCGATTGCAAACAAAATGTGGACTACCTAAAGTTGGTAAATTGGGAGTGGTACTTGAAAAACGTCACTTTTTCGAATGATAATCAGCCGACCACACAACAATTTTGATACAAAAATTCCTCTATCCTTAAAAATGCTACACCAGGTTTTTGATAGATTTCAGCCATTATTATTTCCGATGAGGCTCGATGTCCCACTTTTTCACAAGAACTAAACATTTGTCATTGATTTTTTTCCCCAGAGAGGATTAGTTACTTCCTAGAAAAGGTGGTAGAATCCCTTTTTTTAAGTTGAAGTCTTTTTATTCAAATTCGGCACTAACTTTTATTTGGCAGGTATAAAAAAAATAGTTCCATGTTCTGTACCTTTTTATGCAGAGAAAGTGCCTGAAGAGTCATACCATGGGGTAATGTATATAAGGCCAAAAAAATAAATACTTCTGCTTCCGATTACATGGCATTTAAAAATAGGGTACCGTAGATTAGGGAATTATTATTTTTTTGCCAATTTTTTTTGTGCACGAACATAATGAGATGTCTGCATGTAGTCAAGGGTAAAAGGTAGAAATTGATGGGTTGGGGTGTTTTTTCCTATAAAAGTAATTCAGCCATTCCATAGTGACTCGCGTGACATTTGAACAAAATGTAAAGTTTTAATGCATTACTGTTGTTAACCTGGCATTTATTCAACTCAAACTAGCATGTATTTGAGTCGGGGCATTGTGAATCTATGGTTTAGTTTTTATATGATTATTTTAACATCGCTATTTTTTCATGTATCACAGTTTCTTTGACGTGACTCGCGTGACAGGATAGAATAAGGGATTTTTTACATCCCTTGATTCAAATAGCTTTTCCTATGGATCTACCAGTATTCTAAAAATTATTCTTACTGAACTTAGAACTTAATACCCTCACCCAATACATGCATAATTTGTATTGTGCCAAATATCCCTCGTTGTAAGAAATAGCCTGAAGAAAATGTGACTCGCGTGACACAAATGCGTGACTCGCATGACACAGTAGCTTTTCACTTTCACATTATAACTGTAATTTTAGTATAACAAATCAAATCATAATATTATATTAATAAAAATGATTTACCTGTGAATACCTTATGAAAGAGTGTGAAAACTGCTATTTATCCCTTTACTTTGGCAAATGTTGGGGTGGTAATCTGGTTTAAACACAATATCCTTAACAAAATGTTTCGGAATTTAAGTAACGAAGTGATGTCATCAATCCACGGGTGATTATTTCAGGAAAACAGTTGTAATTCCTGGTCATGTAGAGTCACAGTTTCCTTAAAAGGTAAGAGCTGCAATTAATGATGCAGTTGTATAGGAATGTATGTATACAGTGCAGTCGAATCTCGTTTGTACAAACTCTGTTAATACAAAATTCTGGTTATAACAAACATAAAGCCTTAGTCCCGACTGAGCATTAAATTATGTGCACAATGAATGGGACTGATGTTCCTCTTAATACAACATTCTGATATAACAAACTATTTGGCTAGGTCCGAACGAGTTTGTATTAACGAGACTCTACTGTATATATACATTTGTACAAAACTGATTCAATTTCTTGTTACATAACTAATGCTTAAATTAAAGACTTAATTCCAATTCTATAATTTAATATGGCATTGTTTCTCTGTATTACATGTAAATGAAACAATCCTGGCTTCGCTTGTGACCAGGCGCGGATCCTGAGGGGGGTTTTGGGGGTCAACCCCCCCCCCCCAGCTCTGTAAAAAAAAAGAATTCTCAAACAAATTCCTAAAAAAATTAGTTGAAACCCCCCCCCCCCCACCTGCTGTGACACCCCCCAAAAAATTATACTGGTCTAATGTCCGCCTGTTCAAAATACGGTACACAATTCTGTAATGTGTTAAAAATCGTCGAATTGAACAGCACCCCCGATTGAAATTGGTACCAGTCCCCCCCCAGTTTTTGATTTTACGGAGGCCAAGTGTCCGGAGAAAAAAACGCGTGTACATTTTCAGATTTTTTGGCTGATGAAACCCCCCCCCTGCAAAAATTCCTGGATCCGCCCCTGGTGACTCGCGTGACATACATCTTGTGTGACTCGCGTGACATTCTTGAGATAGTTTTTTTTACAAGGAATGTAGAGCAAATAAGAATATTCATACTTTTATTGATAGACCACCACTCTTTCATTTACAAATATCAAACACTAGCTGAATCCCTCTCTAGTTATTAAGTAATCTGAAAAAAAGCCCTATTTTGTGACTCGCGTGACATATTTTTTAGGGTGTTTTCACGATGAAATAGTGGGAAAATGCTGAAGACATTTGGAAAAATTCTCAATGTTTTATCAAATAGACTGGAATAGCTACCAAATGTATGCAGATAAAGCACAATCTTATGAATGAGCTTCAATTACTTCCTCAGTTTGTGATTTATACCCCTGACCCTCCGTTTTGCCCACAAAATTCATCCATGTTCAGGAGGCTGAAACTTTAAATCAAATGATTTATTTTTAAAAATCTTTTGAGATTTAGATGGTTTCAATACTCCTCTTATCAAATATAACTGACAAACATTTATTCCTTTCACTTCAATTTTTGACTTTGGTGATGACCCTTACATGGAATGGCTGAATTACGTTAGGGGCTGTCAGAATAGGGTATGTAGGGAAACCGGAAGCAGACTTATTATTTTTTTGGCCTAATGCCAAATATATCAAAGATCAAGAAATACATGTATGTGTCATTCTGTGTTTGTCTCAAAGCTAGGGCTTGTATGGACTTTGCACCCATGGACGCAGTACCAGACCGCCGACTGATTGACTGGGCCGATAATGATATACAAATAGGCTAACAGAACACGTACATGTACGTGTCACGAGGAAAATACAAAAGCATGGTGATCTTGACTCAGATGAGAAACAAATTTTAGGGCTCTTTGTACTTTAATGTGCATGAAAAGCTGCAAAATGTTTACTTCGTACATTTTGCACGTACATACGTACAATATACAGGGCGAGTCAAAAAACGGTGTCCCTATTTTTAAAAAAACGTTCTGCATGTAGCACTTTCCAAATCTAGGATATGAAAGCCCAATTAATTTAAGCTTTCTTTTTAATAGTGAAAGAATCATTCAAATCGCTCATGTACTTTTCCAGTTATAGAAATTTTTTTCCAGTTATAGAAAAGTTATATGAACGCTGTTTACGTATGGATTCTTTCATTCATGAAACAGTCGTTGAATTACCACAGCCCGAGATTTTGAAAATCCTTTTGGAATCATTTCTTTGGACTCATGCAGCAACTCTAAAAATTCTGTCACAGGTAAAATGGCAATCCATGTACGTGTACCTCAGACGCAAAGCTGTGAGCGTCTTATATCAACACTGATACATTGCGCGATAACAGACTCCACGACGATTACAATTTACTTGTATAGGTAATTTTCAGTCACTACACCACAACTTACGCCGCCCAAATATGATTGCACAAGTTTTGCCATAATTTATTGCGCAAGTCACGGACTTATGCAGTATGAAACATTTGTGAAATTGTCATAACTAAAATGTTGCACAGAATGAAAACTTACGCAACATCTTATAGAGATACTGGTATATTGACAATGTGGTTATTGTAGCATTAGGCAAAAAAAAAAAGTTTCCGGTTTCTGGTATGCGCGCGCGTCGCCGTAGCTATGCGTGTCAGCAAAATGAAAAAGTTTTTTTTCAATAAAAGATGATGTCTCAAAACTGCCGAAATCACTGGTTTGACTGGAATCCTGCTGCTGCACAATTTTAACGTGTTTTTAGATGGGGTTATGATCGAGAATAAGCTTTATGTGGCCTCTCTGGACTCCCATATATTTGCACTAAGTTTAGTCGGGATTTGAAGCAAAAAAAAAAAACAGGTAAAAAAAAAAAAAAAGCCGCGTCGCCGCACCACTTTTTTGGCAAGCTCCATACCAGAAACCAGAGACTTTTTTTTTGGCCTTATGATAACTACCAGCATTGACCAGTACATGTACACTGTGCATGGAATTGCTTATAACAAAAATTTCTTACAAAATTGTTAAAATGTATGGCAGGTAAAAAATATAGGTTACTTTAAACACAAAATACGCTCCAAGGTCAAAATATAGGTTTTATAAGCTGTATAGGTTTTTAAAAGGTTTCGCTGTGCTACCTGAGTTAATTTCAATGTCTGGCAAGTTGAGACCTGTCTCCAAAGCATGGGTTATCCTTTTCCCTTCTGTGATGGGTTGATTCTTTGAACATAGACAAATCCCTGACGTTTAAACCAACGCACACATTTACCTTGACATTTAAGCTGAGGGTTATATTTTGTTCAACCGCCCACTCCAATCTCCTCCGATCAGCAAAAATCAGCATCGCAGGGAATATAAGAACATACGAGTACGTCTTCAAATGGTGGTTGCTAGATTACACTACAGTATTCATGTATGAAAATATAACTTTCAAATCTGATCATAATGCTCACTCGATTTTTTGGGCTGTGTCGACAACACCGAAAATGTGATCATCCAGCGAATATCTCATAATTTATGTAGCATTTTCCGTTTGGAAAAATTTAGACTTGACTATAATGATGTACAGGTAAAAACCGATCTGATCCGACCCAAAATCGGTTTTGGGTCGGGTCGGTTTCGGGTCGGGTCGGTTTTGGGTCGGGTTTGCACAAAATGACCTGAAGCATGCCCGCCAACGAATAGTGTACGTACGTTAGGCCCCCCCCAAAAAGTCTCCGGTTTCTGGTATGGAGCTTGCCCCAAAAGTGGTGCGGCGACGCGGCTTTTTTTTTTTTTTTACCTGTTTTTTTTTTTTTTTTTTGCTTCAAATGTCGGCCAATGACTGCAAATGGTGCCCGACTAAACTTAGTGCAAATATATGGGAGTCCAGAGAGGCCACATAAAGCTTATTCTCGATCATAACCCCATCTAAAAACACATTAAAATTGTGCAGCAGCAGGATTCCAGTCAAACCAGTGAGTTTGGCGGTTTTGAGACATCATCTTGTATTGAAAAAAAAAACTTTTTCATTTTGCCGACGCGCATGGCTACGGCGACGCGCGCGCATACCAGAAACCGGAGACTTTTTTTTTTTGGCCTTAACACCACAAAATACCATACGCATATTACTGAACACAATGTAAAGACTCACCAGTTCAAACTGCGGATCCTTCCCCCGAGCGCAATTTCCTGAGTCTTTGAGAATAATCGACCAGCAGCAGCGACACGGCAACTAACGACAAGCTTAATCGCCTTTCCCCCACTTCTGTGCCCGGTTCAGGTTTGTCTCAGAATATGCAGTACTCCCGGGAAAAGCTAATGCCTCCTTTTAATCTGTTCTGCGGGGAAACGGAATTAACAAAAAAAATGTCATCTACGAGAAGCAGGAGTCTGTCCAGCGGTGCGGTCTTGGGCGCTCGCATTCCCGGGGCTCCTAGAATAGGATTCTGTTACTATGGCAACCCGTTCAAACAAATGAGAGTCAAGGATAATCTGGTTACGAAACAAGATCTCAAGTACAACCTTCGACTGCTTTTCAAGCTCCTAACAATGTTAGTGTCACTCTGTGATGAGATTTAGGCGCCTTGCGTGATCTGTTCATTTAATTGATGTCACCGGTACTGCGTCCAACGAATATTTTATACTATTTTTGTACAAGGTGTTATGAAAGAAAATTAATAATATCTGTGAGCATGGCAGTTTTGTGATCAATAAATGTAAAGTGCATATACTCTACACAGGTACATGCTGTAGCTGTACAATGTATAAATCCTGTTTCTCTTTCTGGTACAATCTACTGAGATTGTGAGTTAAAGGTCGAGTAGAGTAGATCATTTGTCATTTTTTTTCGTTCGAAGCAACAAAAGTGCTCAAAATCTAAAGACGGGTGCTTAACATTCAACCTGGTGAACTTTTAGCTTCGTGAATGCTGTTTATTCCAAGAAAAAAATATTTTAGCATCTCGATTTCAATTCAAAATTTACTGAGTCATATGTGATGTGATCAAGCTAAATGAGTCGTTTGTCGACCCTGGTCAATTTTTTTTTCTTTACAGATTTGAAGAGTACAATCTCAGCATTACTGATGTGAAATTCGCATGCTGATACCATCTTTAGTTTAAACATTATGGAAGCCGAAGAAATGTGGTGAAGTGATGTGATAAAGTGGCCCTATTTTGGCCTGAATCTCAAAATGAAAGTTCCCGACTAACGGCTCATTTTAGCTTGATCGCATCACATATTTTGAATTGTGCCCAAAATCAGCCTCCGGAACACGTTCTCATTCAGCCGATTGTAGCTACACGATGTCACGCGCTGAACCGACGAATAAATAGCAATCGCGCGCATGTGCGGTGTGTCAACGCTTGCGTGCACCCATTCACGGATTCGCCCAATTACAAACTAACTATTAACGGAAATTTCCAAAGATGGGTCAGTTGGCTCATATTTGGAAATGGCCTTCTTTTGTTTTCTTCACAATGACAGCATGCAAGAAGGAATAGTTTCACAGGGAGTTTAGTGACATTACTATCTTTAAACCAAGTTACATGTAGCTTTTTAGCAATAATTTGGTCAGTTACTTTTTGGATAGCTGCGAATGATCTTCTCTACCTTTAAAGCTATAGTCCATCATTTGCAGCTATCCAAAAAGTAACTGACATAATTATTGTTGAAAAACATACTTGGTTGAAAGATAGTAAGGGGACTAAACTCCCTGTGAAATTATTCTTTCTGGCAAGCTGTCATTTTGAAGAAATCAACGAAAGAAGGCCTTTCCAACGGTGCGTCTTAAGACGCAGCGTTGGAAATTTCCATTAGTAGTTAGTTTTTTTTATGCGGCAAAGTGTGCGCAAGCGTTGACACGACGCACACGCGGTTGCTATAATTCGTCGGATCAGTGCGCAACATCCCGTAGCTGCAATCGACTCAGTGAGAACGTGTCTCGGACGCTAAATTCAGGGCCAATTCAAAACTTGATTTAGCAAATTTTGATATGAAATGCAGATCCTAGAATGCTGTTTTTCTCGGAATATACAACTGAAGCTGAGCTGAAACTTCATCAGGTTAGTTGTTCAGCACCCTTCTTTAGATTTTGAACGAACAAAATGCACAAATTACAAATGATGGACTGTACCTTAAAAAAATAAAAATGAAAGTGGCCTTCACCGATATCAACAATCAAATTAAATTGACTTCTGAAAAGAAATGAGCTGCTCACACAGGAAGGAGCAGAGCTAAGGATTTGGTTGCCGTAGCTTGATGTTTAATGTTATTTCAGGAGAATGCAGACTGCATTCGAAGAAGCCTTTTAGCTGATTAGATAACCATTGTATTTTAGCCAATGGTACACATACAAATGTACAGTGCGTAGGCAAGTCAAAACTGGCAAATTATGCTTCAAAACACACGTACACAAACCAAGCTTATCCATGGGCAATTTTCCTGCACTACTGGGCAGTGAGAAAAAACACAGATGTGCACTGAGTAAAAAAAAAATATGAAAAGAAATTGATTATGAGCAAGTCATTGTGTGCTCTTCATAACGTCTCTCAAATTTACCGATTCACAAACTTCATTCCCAGCACTATCCCTTTTTCTTTAGAGTGATGTCCGCAAACACACTTAAACCACTGTGATATGAGTTTCTATGCAGACGGACCCCCGGTTGATTTCATTCAAACATGTAGTCACAAAAGCATATTGACTGATCGAAATGCAAGGGCATTATTTATGCAGCGGCACAGAGTTGAACATGACTGCCATGGAATGTTCTGATAATGTGGCTAGAAAAAGAAAGAAAAAATCAGAGAATCTAAATCAGTTAGCTTGCATGTATTATGCAAATTTGTGATTGTGTACGTGCAGCATTTACCGGTAACAGCAGATATATGCTGCGTTCCAATCGCGTCGTGTTTACCGTGTTCAATGTGAATTACACAGGCCTTAATTCTTGCACATTGCACAAGTTGTGAACAGTCTGTTTCCCTGACCCCGATAATATAGGTCCGAAGACAATGGGAACCAGCCTAAGTCGTGAACTCGAGAGCCTCCAGTTTATCATTGGTGAATACGAGTTACCAGGTGATCAGAATTTCTATAATACGACTAGTGAACACGAGAATCACGACAAGATTGGAACGCAGCATCAGTTTACTGGAAAAAGACAAAAATGTTTTTTTTCTGATGCGGCAAAAGACAAAAAAAATCCCAGTTCTTTTCCCGAGAAAAGATGGAAAAAATCCCAGTTGTTTACTTGTCACGGCAAAAGACGAAAAATCCCAGTTGTTATCTGATGCAGCAAAAGACAAAAAATCCCAGTTCTTTTCCTGAGAAAAGATGAAAAAATCCCAGTTGTTTACTTCTGTCGCGGCAAAAGACACAAAATCCCAGTTGTTTACTTCTGATGCCGCAAAAGACAAAAAATCCCAGTTCTTTTCCTGAGTAAAGACGAAAAAATCCCGGTTGTTTACTTCTGTCGCGGCAAAAGACGAAAAATCCCAGTTGTTTACTTCTGATGCAGCAAAAGACAAAAAATCCCGGTTCTTTTCCTGAGAAAAGACAAAAAAATTCCAGTTGTTTACTTCTGTCGCGGCAAAAGACGAAAAATCCCAGTTGTTTACTTCTGATGCAGCAAAAGACAAATAATCCCAGTTGCTTACTTTGAAATAGGATAGGTAATTACAATAAATACAAAACATAAATATCTCGGTGATTTTAGGCTGTAGTGCCCCTTTAAGCCTGCGCACTAATAGCAACTTGTGATCTATCGTCAATGGATGGTCAAAAGGTCATCAAGGAAGTTCCTCGGTCCTAGCTTCCTGCCATCCAAAATAATCACATGGCGACCGTAACCAGGAATGCCACTGACGTCAGGCTGATCCGGAATAATCAACTACATGTAGTGCGGTAGTTCACCTTTTTGTCGACAAGCGTAGGTCGGAGAGAAGATTGTCACACTATAGCTTCTACAGTTCTCACTTGAACCTGTGTATGCTGGAGTGCGGGGCCATATCAGAACTCGACATGTAACCCGTCAGATGACACTTTACACCGGTCTTAGAAACAGGCCAGGTTTCGTCTTTCCGCCCTGCCAATGACAGACTAGAGCCCAACGTGACGCAACCTCTAGGCGCGGAATAACAGCCCGGCGTTGGGTTTCCGCCAATCCAATTTAGCCAACACTTCTAAGTGATCTGTGTACCTGTTGGGAGTTGGGGGGGGGGGTTGGAAGGGGGCGGAGAGTCCCTCATCAGAAGACTCGATGGTGCATATCCCAGGTGGCACGAGGTGATGGGATCACATGTGGATTTGAGAAGGATGAGGATACTCCTGCCATGCTCGGCTGGTCAGCAATGATCCAGATGACACTTACCAGTACATGTACTTTACATAATGTACATTGTGATGGTACCGTATGGGTACTCGTATGGTACATACCGGTATGTACGTACATGTATACTGTACATGTACCTACACTTAACCCTAACCGCCCTGAATCCTTCAAAATCCTCCTTGCCAAAGTGGAGGAATTTGGAGGATTGAGGTTACATGGCAAAAGTGAATTACTGATTTCAAAGGATGCACTTTGTCAAGGTCTTGGGCCGGACCTTGCGTTGTTTTTGCTCAGCCATGCATAAATATTGGCCTGGATTATGCTTGAAATCTTCCATACTGCTCCAGGATGTCACTGGCCAAGCCTCAACATACTGACAGTTACTGCTGCAGGATTTTGCAGGATTCGGGCAGTGGTCACCCCTCCAAGGATCATATTAATGGAGAAAATTGCAGGATGGAGGTTATATGCTATTTTTTTCATGAGGCCAATGGTTTAGTGCTGTCAAAACAGAGTCATCTTCTACATGTACATGTATACCATATACATGTAATGCCCAATTTTCATGCGATTCTAATCTCCAAAGATAATTCGGGAGACAACATCTACACAACCGTACTATCTCAAAGTCTCAAACGTCTTTTGTAAAACACATGTCAAGATCATCAAGAAATTAAGAACTCATGATACAACTCACTCTGTACATGCTTATTCAGCATGCCAGAAATGTTGACCATTTAGTAATATGAACTTTAAAATCCACACAAATTTGGAGGTCTTCCTTTTTTTCCAGGATTCCTACAATGTAATAGTACATTTCGTGTAGGGGTGGTTTGGAAGAGAGAAATACCGGTACATTTCCTACCAATTTTGTATTGAAATAGAAGTTCATTTTAACTGTCGCCTGACAGTAAATCAAATGACAAGGATCTATATGTCAGTTATATAAAACAAATACTGAGTGGCTGTAAATTGTGAAATGGGAGGAATATTATCGCTTGGTAAAATCTGGACTTTTCCATTTCACTCGGCTTCGCCTCGTGAAATAGAAAAGTCCAGATTTGACCTTGCGATAATATTCCTCCCATTCCACGCTGAGCCACTCAATATTTGTATACTAATAGAAAGCCAGATCATGAACACAAGAAGTGCCAAGTATGCAGCATGTCATTTTTGTTTGTTTTTGGGGGAACATCTTCGAGCACGCCAGCCCTGCATTAAAGGGAATGTACATCATTGGCTTTCACTGTAATTTTCAGAAATGAACTAGTTGAGGGGTTCTAAGTATAATAGATCAAAATATTGTTACACTGACATGTTTGAAGTTTTGTGTTCGAAAATGCTCGAAAAAAAAACAAGAAAAACAAAAATGTTCAAGTAGTCTGGTTCCCTGACTTCACTTAAGATGAAATGGATCAATTTATAGATGCCGGAAAATTGTACGGTAAGGGAACCAGTCTAGCTGGCCTGCACACATTCATGAACATGTAACCAATAGCAAACACAATTTGAACTGAAACAAATGGTAAATATGGAGCAGTAGTTGAACAATAGTTAGGTTTTTCCAACGGTGGTCGGCCGACCACCGTTGGAAATGTATACAAAAAATACCATTTTCTTGAAAATGACTTCAAACCAGGTGCCGTAATTTTACAGAATGCTTGTGACTGTCATTTACCAACATCCTAGTGAGATATTTCGTAAAAAATTGGTAGTTTTATTTTTCGATGTTTGCAAATGTTATATTCCCTTTAATGTAACACCAATAGACACATGCTGTCTGTTAGCAACTTGAACTACGTCAACCACAGACTAAATAGTACTTCAACCTCATCAGCAACCACTCATATACTTGTCAGACATTTTTTCTTTTTAACAGCTACCGTAGCTGACCCGTCCCGAGATTTCCCAGGGTGGATAACTCCAACAGCAATGGTTGACAACTTGGGAAAATAAAGAGGAAGGGAAGTGCAGGCCCGACGATCCTCACAGGAATTCCGGTGGATTGTGTCACTGATCGGAGAATACCGGAAGTCATTCAATGACAGTATGCACTTAAGGAGACAATCGGGAATAGAGAGAAAAGATTTTTTCCCCTTCCGTTTTCAACCAATCTTATTCTCGTAAGAATTTGCCGGACAGGATCTTTGATGCAATGCTTTGATTAAAAAACAACAAACATTTGTAATGTGTATTAAACTAACAGGCATCAATTGAATTTGCAAGAATTTGCGGGACAGGATCTTTGATGCAATGCTGAACCCTACTGAATCCAACAGGATCCAACTGTATCATATACCCGATGGAGCCTGTTGGATTGAGCAGTAAACCCCTTGTGTACATTCCTGATGCAAAATGTTGGATTCAGCAGGCAACTGAACCACATTATAACGCATTGTTGGACTCTGTTGGATTCAGCAGACAACTGAAAATGAGGCACAGTGGGTTGAGCAGGAAACTCCGGTTGGACTCTGTTGGATTTAGCAGGGTAGTCCTGAGGAAGTACTAGGGGGGTTAGGGTTAAGGACCAACAGAAATCTGTAAGGTCCATTAAACTATTAGGCATCAATCGATGCATTACGTACATGTAGATCCCTGTGTGTTAACAATGGCACAATTATCCAGGAACATGTACGTATCCATAATCTAGGAAAATAATTTTATTACGATTTTTGTTTGCATGTTTGTCTATTCATCATTTGAAGGATACCTTTAATGGTATTCTGTTTCATTAACATGTTTTATTGTTTAACCCTCAAGCTGTTTGAACAGTCACTGACAGTCAAAAAATCAATCCTCTTCGCCTGCCATGCCTTTTACACAGGCTAGTCACCAACAGTCAGATCATATTTCAAGCAAGCACTGTGACTAGTTAAATTCAGTCAACAGACAAAAGCAGGCAATAAGAAGGCACAGCTGGCTTATCAATCACCTTCAGTCAAAGCATAGCCGTATCAAGTTACACAAACAGTCACAGCCAGTCAATCCTGCTTTATGTAGGCTGGGAACTCTGAACTGTTGAAAACAGTCACTTGCTTGATTTCGAATGAAAGGACAAGTTTGCACAGAATGTATGTTTGCAAAAGAAAAAAAAGTGACCATTTTTGCTGGGGGACGGGGTGGGGGAACAGTATTTGAAGAAAGACATTTTTTTTCCAACGATGGTCAGCCGACCATCGTTGGAAATTGAGACAAAAATTCAACTTTTCTTGAAAACGATGGCACACCATGGTGCCATGAAATGCCATAAAATACGCTTACAGTAGTACCGGTAAGCACAGAATTTTCTGTTACAGTAAGCTGGGAGTTTTCGCTAACCATAAGCAGAGCCGTGAAATTGGGCCCAGATGACGTGATCATCTTGACTAGTACAACCCGCCTGCAGCTACTTGGCATAAATGTTTGATTAATTTATGCATGGATTAATGGGTATCCCTGCCACTGGCTTAACTGTGCCAGTTGCGATGACAAAGGTTGCTGACAAGATAGCAAAGTTGTTCACATGGCGAAATTGTATAAAGTCTACGTGCACAGGTGCAAGCCGGCGCCGATGCATTTTTAATAATCTTGTGGTTTATTAACATGTATATAGGCCAAAGGTGCCGTAATTGTACCATGTAGATTGCATTTTGGCTTTTTATTAAGGGCACTACATCACATGTAGGTCCTGAAATCCCCGAAAATGTCATGTTTTGGATTGTTACCGGTACTTATCCTATTTCAAACATCTGGTTGAAAGGAAACCAACGTTATGTCTTACCGTTCCCGAGACAAGACAAAAAAAGCCCGGTTGTTTACATGGGACACGATGGAGCACGAATACGTTTTTCCTGTCGTTCCCTGTTTGTACGATGTACAACGTACATGTACATGTTGTGTCTCGGGAACAGCGGTGACCAATCACCAATGTACAATATATATTTTCTTTGACGTCCGCAAAAGGCGAACACTTTACAAATGAAATCACGACTAGCACCCAAATAGCTCGACTTTTTGGGGTCGCAAAAGTGGACCCAGAAATTCGTTCTCGTACGCATAATACAGGAATAACACAAAAGTGCCCAGTTTTTAAAGGATAGTTGTGTGAAAGTTTATATCCTACTTTTAAATGTTCTTTCCGATAAACATCATTTCGTTCAAAACGCATTTTGTAGACAAATTGGGCTGTTCCAGGACTCAGTGTCCCTTTAATTCTACATGTTTTCAGGTATGCATTTGGTAAACTTGACTATGAAAAAAAAAGGATTATCGACCAAATAAAAATTATCGGGGTTTTGGGCACTTTGGAACACATGGGCAATTCCGTAATTTGGACATACGGTAAAAGTCAGATACTTTAATCGTATGCATTTTGCAAAATCCTCCGATTTTTTTTTTAGTGTGGTCCTCGGAGGGGTGACCACTGCCTCAATCCTGCAAAATCCTCCAGCAATCACTGTCAATATGTTGAGGCAGGGCCAGTGATATCCTGGAGCAGTGTGGAGGATTTGCCTAAATTATGCACGGCGGAGCATAAGTAACACAAGGTCTGGCCCAAGACCTTAACACAGTACATCCTCCGAAATCAGCAAAACATTTTAGCTGTATATTGCCTTGATCCTGCAAAATCCTCCATTTTGCAAAGAGGATTTTCGCAGACTTGGTAAGGTTTGGGCTAATGAGCTGGACAAGTGAATGTGATACATCATTAAAACCCTCCCTTTGCTTAAGAGGTCACCAATGGTCAAAATGTTCTTCCTCACCTCCTGGCCTACTGTGTACAAACCAATGGGGGTCTTGACCAATATTGACCCAAGTAATAAGCAGGCTGACAATGCATATGTGACATATAATGAGTAGAAAACAATTACAGACCAAAGTATTAAAGGTACCACCACCTTAACGACCTTGTACATCAAGTGGTCGGACGCTGCTTGGAAAAGAACAGAATTTTATGGATTGCCCACCTGGTTTTTTTTATGTTGGACTATCTTTGCTTAAAAAACCATGCACACCGATAGTTGGACTATAGTCTATCTACATAGTCGACTATGTGGGGCCAGCTATATTGATATGACCATGGTCCGTTGCATTGCAAAACGTATGCATGTTTTCAAACCCAGGAAAAATTCCAAAGAAAATAATAGTTCTGCTTCCGGTTACCCTACCTACCCTATTTTGACAGCCCCTACCGTAATTTTTTTAGGGGGAAAAACGAGAGAAAACACCTGAAAACCATCAATTACTACATGTTGTTAGTTTTACCATTGGCTACATGCATACACCTCCATATATATATACACAAACAATTTGCAAGAAAAAATAAATCTCTACCTACCCTATTTTTAAATGCCATGTAATCGGAAAGCACAACTGGCGTTTCTTTTTTGGCAAAATGTGTTCACTTGCAACCAACACGCCCATGTTTGTTTTACAGACGCTAATAATGTGGACAGTACGTCCTTTGTTTTAGTGTAGTTAAGAAAACTCGGTACTAAAAAAGAACTTTACTAATAAACTGTGAAAACTCTTTCAACCCCAAATTTTTTTTGTTTTCCTTGAATGTTTCTCTTCATTCTGCGACGGATAACCCTAATTAAAAAATGCCTCTTAACCTGTTTTCCAGAGAGGGCGAAACGTTATGTGGACACGGCTTAGTCCACATAACGTCAACACAACCTGCATTATGTGGATATCTTTTGTCCACATGTTCTTATGACTGTAAGACAAACTCAAATGTACTGGTACCAGTATCAAATCCATGCAGTTGTTACATGTACATGTACATAATATGCATATTGACATGAATATGTGTAGTGTTTTATTCTACCACTAATCCATGCGATGAGTGACTAAATGCGACATTAATTGAACATGAGCATTACTGAGCATTTAACACCTGCTACATGTAATGTATGTATACTGGTAAACGTACATATGGCAAATATAAACTGATGTACCAGTACTTGAACACTGAATAATTCATTGTACATTATGCAAAAATATACATGTAGGCCTACGGTATGTATGTATGTACTGGTACATGCTTGCACATTTACTGTTTACAGTTGTAACTTCAGTTTGAACAAAGTGTGCCAAAAGCGCAACATTCAGAAAACAATATTGAAATTGTTTAATTTTTTTCCTGTAATGAAATTACATGGACATTAACCGTAACTCCCTAGGCACTTTTGCTAAGATGCAACCTCAATCTTGCAAATCATCAAACTGCCCAAATCCTCCAAATTGTCCATGTAAAAATTGCAAAATCATCCATTATTTCTTGAATGCAGTCCTCAAATTCCACACCCCTGTTTCGGGGGATTTCGGTGGATTCAGGATACCTCCGTATTGAAAAAAGTTGGGGGATTTTGATGGATTCAGGACAGTAAGCCTAGCGGTACTGCAGGATTTTGATGGATTCAGGATGCCTCCACATTGAGCAGTTGGGGACTTTGATGGATTCAGGATCTCAACAGATTAACTCCCAGCTAACCAGTTGGTGGATTCTGATGGACTCACTGGCCACCAACATTTTTTGCATGGCAAAATTGATGGATTTTGGCGGATTCAGGGACTTTCTAGTAAATGTACCCAAGGGGTTAGGGTTAATGTAGTTTCAATGAAGAAAATAACCTTAAACAGTTTTAATTGTTTGTTTTTGGAATATTGCACTTTTTTGGCAAACTCTGTTCATGGGCGCTGCTGACATCGCACAGAAAAGGTTTCAAATGGGACTGTCAAATCACAAGGACCGTGAATACGCCTTTATCAGAAAAAGAGAACGCTTGTGACGAGTTGGACAAATTGATTAAAAAACCCTGAACTGTCTCACCGACCGATCACAAATGACCAAACCTAGGCTTCTTCCGTTTGCTCAAACGATAGCATCTTCCATCAACGTCAAGTGTGCCTACTTCAATTTTGTTTCACCGCTTGTACGAAAACAGAGTTGCTATGGATCAGCTCGTGTTCTTAGCGAAGGGAACAAAGATCCTAGACCATGTTGACTTGAGTATGCCCTCTGGCTGAACACGTTATCTTCATTTTCATTGTACATGTACAATTCTTGTCGAGCTAATCTGTACACGTTTTTTAAAGTGTTACAATCATCATAGCGACATGCACACATGCATGCATTCACGTACGTTACCAATAAGAATCGGTTTTTACTGCTGGAGGGAAAAGTCATTAATTGGAAATGCACAAAACCAAAAACTACCCGAGTGTCACTAACCGTTTCATTAGTGTTTCTACAGCAGATTTCCTCCTCCTGCATTTAAATTAGCTTCGAAACTACCGCAAAAGTATACCAAGATAACTCCCTAGGACTTTTTGCTGGGATGTAGCCTCAATCCTGCTAAATCCTCCAATTGGCCTCATGGAAAAATAGCACATAGCCTCAATCCTGTAAATTCCTCCATTATTTCTTGAATATACATGTAGTCCATGGAGGGGCGACCACTGCCTGAATCCTGCAAAACCCTGCGGCAATGACTGTTAATACGTTGAGGCTTGGCCAGTGACATCCTGGAGCAGTACGGAGGATTTCAAGCTTAATCCAGGCCTATATTTATGCATGGCTGAGCAAAAACAACACAAGGTCCGGCCCAAGACCTTGACAAAGTGCATGCTACGAAATCAGTAACGCACGTTTGCCATGTAACCTCAATCCTCCAAATTCCTTCACTTTAGCAAAGAGGATTTTGAAGGATTCAGGGCAGTTAGGGTTAAGGCCAAAACTTTTCTTAGACAAAATTAAGATAATGTACCAATTTCGAGACAATATACAAATCAATACACGTAATCGTAAGATATGACGACCCTCAGACTGGTCTCAAGTTCAGACGAGTTCATCGGATTGTTAAGAAATTTCAGACATGTTGCACGCATCTTAAGTTTGGTGGAATCAATCCGGATGAGTTGTGAGTTAGGACAAGTTACTCTTCCTAAGACGCGTCTAAGCGTTTTGTAAAATCAGCCCCAGACATCATGTTCAACATCACGTTTTTAAACACCACATTTATAACAACTCTACCACATTACAGTGAAATCTCAATAAGTCAAACCACAACGGAACAGGTTCAAAATTTAACTTAAGCAGAGTTTTGAATTAAGCAGGGTATAGCATTGTTACTACCAAAGACAATGGATTCTTTGTTTGACTTAACAGTTGTTTTGAGTTATCAGAGTTTGACTTGTGAGTAAGACTTGAGGCTTTGCATGGTGGAGATTCTAATGAATGAAAGGTTTGCGGAAACACCATGTGCGAATTATTTCTCAACTAAGAGAACGGTTCTGAAAAGAACCGTAGGTATAAACTCGACGTTCCGGTCAGTATGCTCTGACCATCTCCTGAAGACTGTTATAGCATACTGACCGGAACATCGAGGCATACCTCTGGTTCTATTCAGAACCATTCTCTTTAGTTGAGAAATTATTCGCACATGGCGTCTCCGCAAACCTTTCATAATTCAGAGTTTGGCTTATCGAGATTTCACTGCATTCTCTTTTAGCCGAAAACTATGTTTACATGAGCTAATCAACATACACTTTTCTATAAAAAATTTTCACTTACATTGTATATACCGCGCCGGTACGTGTACAACACTTTCTGACTTTCTCTGCTCAAAATATGCCACACCCTCCGTTAGCAGTTTGATACTGAGCAATTTTTTTTTCTGAAAAGCATTTTGTAAAATCAGCCAGGCCGGATAAGAATTGTATCACATAGGCGGCCTGTCCCCACAGCAATACTCTAATTAGATAGGGGGACCAGATGGCTGAAAGCACATGGCCATTAAGGGAAGTGCAACGGGGACTTATATTGTCATTTTATATTTTGTCCATGTTTTCATTTGATTATTGAGGCATTGAGCGCCGACTTTCCCCAGACACTATACATGTTATATGCCAAGGCTGTATTGGCTCCAGACCGCCATTATTTTTTCTGCGACCAGCTACAGTCAATGAACATAATGCATGTGCGTCAGTTGGTAACGCAATCGTTCTCCAACTCCACCCTTCTACTGTTTTAACAGTCACAGACAGTCAAAAATTCCATCCACTTCCCCTGCCATGCCTTTTGCGCAGACTTCACCAACAGACAGATCATATTTCAAGCAAGCACTCTGACTTGTCAAATTCAGTCAACAGACAAAAGCAGGAAACTGGTGACTCAGCTGTCAATCACCTTCAGTCAAAGCAAAGCTGTGTCAAGTTACATAAA
Organism: Patiria pectinifera; assembly: GCA_029964075.1. Classification (NCBI taxonomy): domain Eukaryota; kingdom Metazoa; phylum Echinodermata; class Asteroidea; order Valvatida; family Asterinidae; genus Patiria; species Patiria pectinifera. The sequence goes on along the minus strand of CM057137.1, from coordinate 13,153,833 downwards.
CAGTCACAGCCAGTCAATCCTGCTACATGTAGGCTGGGAGCTCTCAACTGTTGAAAACAATCACTTGACTGAATTTGACTGAAAGGACAACTTGGCACAGAATGTATGCTTGCATAGGAGGTCATAAATATACATGTCCCCGTACAACATTTTCAAACATAAAAAAAACAACCAAATTATTTTTAAGTACTGGTACCGGTACCTTACTTGACTGTGAGTGAATAATAGTCTCAAGCATCCTGTGAAATCATGACACCTGGTGTGCTGTCATTTTCAAGAAAAGTGGAATTTTCGTATCAATTTCTAAAGATAGTCTGCGAACCATCGTTGGAAAAAAACTCCCCGTTGGGAAAAAAACTCCCTTTTTTTCAAATACTGCCCCCAATTTACCAATCAAAGTCCACATTTTGTTTGCAATTGATTACACATCCATGAACGGGTGCAAGCCAGCTAGTCTGGCTTCCTGACCTAAGATTTTCCCTGTCTATAAATTGCTCTGTTTCATCAGGGAACCAGACTACAAGAACAGCATTTTGTTCTTGGTTTTTCCAGCATCTACATGTATGAACACAAAACTTTAAACAGGTCAGTGTAACAATGTTTGCTACAAAATACTAACCCCAAATCCATCCATTTCTGAAAATATAACAGCAAAAGCAGATGTTATAACCATACATGTACTGTACCGGTGAATGACTCTAGCCTACAGAGGAAAAGTTTGCCTCTAGGCCACACACAGCATCCCTCTTATCGAATGATTTTCCAATGGTTTAGGAATGCCAGTGATTGTTTTATCAAAATGTCATGTTAAATTTGATAATGGTAAGGATGTTGGGATGGCTTATCAGTGTGAACATGCAAGCATATCTGTCCACATTCCTTCTGCTTAAAGAGCAAGGCTGGCGGTTCGTCAATCAACTTTCAATTGCACGCGCCAGCTATTACTCAGCAAGTGAACATGAACGGAATTTTATGATGTTATGGTAATTTTACGGGCGTTACTGTCAACACAGTCGTTTTTTGCTGCCTTAACAACAAGGGAGTTTGCAATTGTACTGTGTATTGTACAAGTTGTTACAATGTAACAACTTTGCAGTACCTACATGTACAACATTTGCAAACATCAAAAAACAAAGCTACCAAATTATCACAAAATATCTTACTGGACTGTTAGTGAATGACAGTCTAAAGCATCCTGTAAAATCATGGCACCTGGTGTGCTGACATTTTCCAGAAAAGTGGTATTTTTGTGTCAATTTCCAACGCTGGTCGGCCGGCCACCGTTGGAAAAAAAGTGGTTTTTTTTCAAATACTACTCCCAATTTATTTAGTTAGTCTGCATTTTCTTTGCAATCCATTACACACTTGTCTGCATCCATGTGAATGAACAGGTACAAGCCAGATCTAGACTGATTCCCTGACCTTACAGTTCCCGGCGTCTATAAATTGCCCTGTTTCATCTTAAGTGAGGTCAGGAAACCAGACTACAAGAACATGATTGTTTTTCTTGGTTTTTCCAGTATCTACGAACACAAAACTTCAAACAAGTCAAAGTGTAACAAAGTGTAATAATTCTGAAAATTAGAGCAAAAGTAAATGTTGTATATATTCCCTTTAAATGTACTACCGGTAGCTCCACAGTTTTAACTGATTAAGCAATAGCTATACATACGTACATGTATTTCCCTACAACAGAGGTACCGGTACATATGTACAAATGTGCGTTCCTCACATGTGGGTCCAGCACCCGATTTCACGAAGCGCTGCGACGCATCGCAACTCAAGTTTTGACGTGTAACACGTCGCAACTCGCGACGCGTCGTATCATCCATTTCACTAAAGTTGCGATGTGTTGAACGCGTCGCGTCGTAAGTTCCTTGACAGCGGCTTAAAACATGTCGCAAGTTACGACGTGTCTAGTGGTCATCGCAAAATAAGAAAAGTCATTTCTAAGCCAGTTTTATGCCACAAACATTACATTAACGAGATTATAATACCGAGGCAATGTGTGTAAAGTTGTAAATAGAAATTTCATTGAATAATTATGAATTAGACCGGAATATTAGAGTTGAAATTTCAAAGTAGCTATACAGTCCAATGAGAGCTTGTTTTCCGTCCTTCAAAATTGCATCGCACGGCCGCCATTTTGTTTTACGTTTTAACAAATTTCGAGCTGAGATCTGACGACTCTTTGTTGAATATCAGACGAATATTTACTGTACGCTGACTAAAGACATAAAACAGTCACCGAGTTGTGCTATAAATACACCCACGACGCGTCGCACTTACGACGTGTTTAGTGAAATGGATCGCAGGACGCGTCGCAGCTGCGACGCATCGTAGAGATACGACACGTCGCAGCACTGCGATGCATAGTAAGTTACGAAGAGTTTGATGAAATCGGGTGCAGGCAACCTAAAACAAATTGAAGTTTTTTGCAAATCGTATGACGTGTGTGAGAACCACATTTTACCAAACCTATTAAACACATGGATCCCTTAAAAGAAATCAATATTCACCTTGCATGCATGCATTTAGAGTATTTATCAAAACCATTATAATACAGAATGTCAATTCACTGCCTCTCAAAACTTCTTGGGAACATCAATTTGATACTTGGGCCCAATTTCATAGAGCTGCTGAAGCAGAAAATTTGCTTAAACACGAAAAAACATTGCTTAGTAAAATTAGGTTACCGGCCAAAACTCCATGTGATGTACATTGCTTGTGACTGGTATTTAGCTGTTGTTTACTTAGCATAACAATCGAGTGGAGTTTTGGGCGGTAACCTGATTTTATTAAGCAAGACGTTTTTGTGCTTTTAAAAGCAAATTGTCTGCTTAAGCAGCTCTATGAAATTGGGCCTGATGTTAATATGACACATTCTCTTTACACAGGGCACGTAAGATTGTAATATCTTAGATGCTATGTACGTGTACACAAATGTACACATATTTTTTTATGGTATACCGGTACATGTAAATCGAGGTTTTCTCTTTTGTTCCTCTTCCCTTTTCGTTTGTTTGTACTAACTTTTTTGCAACAGCTCTCATTGGTTTTGTACCGCTTTCCAACCGAGGAGTCCTCGATTCGGCGGTTTCTGTCCTCGATTCATCGATGATGTTGCAAGTGTGTGTCCTTGATTCACACCTTAAACACGCGCACTGCAGTTCATACTAAATTTTGTGTTTTAATTAAATTTCTGGTATTTCACCATTGATGAATGCTGAAATTATCTCACATTATACAACGCCTAAATAAATCCCCGTCATCTGATTGGTGGGTTGTTGATCACATGTCATTGAATTATTCATCCCAACCCACGACCCGGCCACACTGCCAAAATAGAAGTTGTATTCCAAGCCAAGTAGACGAACACCATCGCACGGTCACACGATTGGTGGGTAAGACTTATCAGGTGACGAGGATTTATTCAGGTGTTGTATAAAACAAATAATGAATGTTTCACATTTTGTGCAATCAAAAGAATAATTTCATTTGGTGACAGATGGAATGTTCCATTTCGCTCGGCTCTGCCTCGTGGAATGGAACATTCCATCTGGCACCTCATTAAATTATTCTAACCATTGCACTCAGCCACATTCATTATTTGTATTCCATTATCGCCCATCTCATCCGAATAAAAAAAAATTCATAGATGTATGTACATGTACCGGCATCATGCACATATGCATGACTATCTCAGCTTGCAGTCGAATAAATGTATTTATACAACTCGATACTTCTAATTCACACACAATAGGCCTACCCATCAGCGTACTCATGGTTTAAGAATCACCTTAAAAAATTTATATCGCAAAGCTGACTTCTTATCATTCGTCATCACAAAGTTGATTTGTCTGCCGAACAGTGCGTTCTATAAATTTATAATGAGTCACAGTTCGCGGTTGCCATGGGAACACAGCCATCCCCAACCGGTTGCCCCACATAAAATTGTTTGCATAACTAAAAAGGTCAGATTTTGATCAGATCAGAATGGTGAAGTTATCGCTACACCTGTCATGATCTCCCATGCACAGTGTTACTATAAATTCATACAGGTTTATACATCACTCACCACTCATTGTTTAATTACCCCATTAGTAACTGTACTACATTGTATTACATTGTGTTTATTCACTGAAGAATCAATAAAACCATAGAGTACTCAGGTGGTTTCAGGCACTTCAGGGAGTAATACATGTAGACAGGGCAGTTTGGGGCAGTACAGTAACTAAAGTGTTGGAGATTTTCCTTTAAATTAATATGTACATGTATAAATACATGTAAGTAATGCAAGATCTTGAAGTATTAAAGGGAAATTACAACATTTGCAAGCATCCAAAAACAAAACTACCAAGTTTTTTACGAAATACCTTACTAGGATGTTGGTAAATGACAGTCTAAAGCATCCTGTAAAATTATGGCACCTGGTGTGAAGTCATTTTCAAGTAAATGGTATTTTTGTATACATTTCCAACGGTGGTCAAAAACCAAACTATTTTTCAACTGCTGCTCCAAATTTACCATTTTTTTGTTCAGTCCAAATTTTGTTTCCTATTGGTTGCATGTTCATGAATGGGGGCAGGCCAGCTAGACTGGTTCCCTTACCGTACAATTTTCCGGCATCTATAAATTGATCCATTTAATTTTCAGTGGAGTCAGGATACAGGATAGGGGAGGGATACGTATTTCTACCAATATGATCACCGCAGCACAATTTTTTTTTCTTTTTGGATTTAAATTGGTAGACTGATTTCTGGCAGACATTTTGAAACCATTTTTATCACTAATGTCAGCGTTCGCCAAATTTTTGCCGCTCGCAAGAAAATTTGTGTGTTCTTTAACAGTCACAGACAGTCAAAAATTCCATCCACTTCCACAGCACAATACTTTAAACACAGGTTAGTCACCAGCAGTCAGATCATATGTCGAGCCAGCACTGTGACTAGCCAAACTCAGTCAACAGACCATGAACAGACAAAGCAGACAAGTTTTGGGCATGGCTGGCTTATCAATTACCCCCAGTCAAAGTACTGTACATACACAAACAGTCACAGCCAGTCAATCCTGCTTTATATAGGCTGGGAATTCAGAACTGTTGATTGAAAACGATCACTTGATTGATTTTGACTAAAAGGACACCTTGGCACAGAACGTGTGTTTGCATAGCAGGGTACAGGTGGTTCATAAATGTGTACACTTGATGCACAATTTACATAACCTTCAATAATACTAGTGCCTGGGCATACGTGCACATTTAAAGTGTTACAAATACGTGCAATGTACACTATACACCCACGACTGTTGGAAACATCTGTGGCCCGTCCACTGGTGTAATTAACCAGCCAAACACTAATTAAAATTGAATGCATTTTCGCCATGGCATGTCATGTGAAATGCTAGGACAAAAAAGGTCATTAAAAAGCAATTACGGTACAGTTCTGCACGCATCTGAGCTCTCACTGATCATGGGAATATTGTTTTGGATACAATGTTTCCATGTACATGTACATGTATCTTTGTACATGTATCGAACATATAATGTACAATGCAATAGCACAGCATACATGTACTTAGATTGTATTATGTACCAAACATGTACAGTACATGTGTGTAAATTCTGCAAACAGGGCTTGAATATTGAAGGCCTGATACGTACAGTATACGTCCACAATTTCTGACTTTTTATGGACCATTTTGTAGAGATCTCCAAAGGTTAAAATTCAATCAGACACTGTCAATTTACTGTCTTTCAATTTTTTTTCAAACATATTTTGCGCTGCGTGCGCATTCTGAGTGCATGCTGCATGCAACAGGTCAAAATCAATTGTGCCGAGTCATTTGTTTCAGGGCAATTTTTGGGTACATAAATTGTATAAGTGGATTCCACCACTTATTTCAAGCGCCAAAAAGTTGCATCCTTTATGGTTATTCCCTCCACTTTCCCTCCTCTACTCTCACCCTCTCCTTTCCTGTATTCCTATTGGTTAATCAGTCACTTACTTCATCGAGATTCAAACTGCGGACACTTGCTTGAAAGACAAGCTTTTACCACTAGACCACGCGCACGATCGCATTGCAATGATCAATCTTTGAACGTATTTGAAGAATTCATTGAAAAAAACTATATATTTATGAGAAATTAAATATTCATAATGATGTATCATTGGCCGGCTCATGTGTTGTCACGTTTATAACGTACCGCTGTCTTCCAGACACTCCAATCAATTTGATCGGCTGCCTCCAACTTAATTCTGCACGATGTGTGCATCCAAAATGTGCTCTAAAAACACATTTTTCTAAAACAATTTCGCATATTTGTGAGGCTTCCTGGATTCATCTTGGGTGAAATCACAAGGTGAGGTGAAAATTGATGCGTTTGGTGGCAGGTAAGTGGTAGCCAAGTATGGAAGTCTTTCCAAAGTCTTTATGATCAAAATTGCTTAAAAATCCAGGATTACTTCAGTGCTAGAACTAGAACTTGGAAAGAATGTAATCCAGACGCCACTTCTTTGGTTGTGTACAAAGTCTGTGGAGAGTTGAGTTCATTTTCAAAATATTTTCTATCAAAATTTGAAAAAGTTTCTCAGACCCAGATTCACGTCTTTTCAAAATTTTTGCAATGACTGACCTTCATTAAGATGATAATGGATAGGCCTATACGATGAAAAAAGTGGCGCCAGGATGCAACATTCATTCTGGACCCCATTCCCAAGAACGAAACTTTAGACACTTTTATGTTTCGAGTGCCAAAACGGTACAAAGAGTCACATTTTGTTCAAAATTACTGCGAAAGTCATTTTGCAATTGACTGTCATTTGCAAAAATTATTTTTGAGTTGAACTTGTAAAAAATGGAGGTGTCCTAAACTACACGATTACAGTATGGATTGCGGAAAGAATGTTGTATCCAGACGCCTCTTCTTTGGTTGTGTACAAAGTCTATGGAGAGTCGAGTGCATTTTCAAAGAATTTTCTAACAAAATTGGAAATATTTTTCAGTCCTTATTCATGTCTTTTCAACATTTTAGCAAAGCATGAGCCTTATTGAGGTAATAACGAAAACTGGATGCGGCACATTTTGCAGAATACCCCGCCACTCGATCTATGCACCTCGTAGCCGGCTACGGAGTCACGGTTGATTGCCCTAAAAAAAACCTTCTCAGCGCTACCTGTACGTACTAGGCCTACACACGTCATGCTCCACTGCACTCCCACTCTGTATCCGCGTAGCCGGCAACAGGGTAGTTGGTTTGGACTTAGAGAATTTTTTCAGCAACTCCCATTCCTTTTGTCATGTGTTTGTGTTGCTTCGTTCTCAAGGGGACCCCCACTCAGTATCCCCGTAGCTGGCAATGGACTTGAATTGTTTCTTTTCCAGTGATTCCAACCGTGTAGCCAGAGAATTTAGGGGTGTATTTCCGAGTGGCGGGGTCTTTTGCAATTACTCCAAAAGCAAATACATTTAAGATTACAAGTGCAGAGGCCAGACTGTACATCATTATCATACCATAGAGCTAGGCCTAGCTCTATGATCATACAGACTGTCGTGACAATTGTTTTCGCACAGACCATGCAGACCACAGCATAAAACTCCCACCACCCACTCGATCTCCATCCCACTCCCCAGCTCCCAGCATAGCTGGAAGACCGAAGAGCAAATATTCAAGCTAATCAATATCTCGCAAAACAAACACATCAACTTAACATTGCAATAAAATAAATCTACTTCAATTAAAAAGCAAATTTACCTCTGAAAACTGTAAGGTCCTCACTTCAGTCGTCAGCGCTAGATGTCGACCAAACAGCGTCTGTTATGAAAATTATTAAACAGATGCAGACAGCTAGCCAAGGTGACCGTAAGGTCTTGACCAAATTCTGCTAAACGCACTTCAAAAATCTGTCAGATTTTCCCAAAAAAAATCCCAAATTCCCCAGAATTACTCTAAATACACTATAAACACTTAAAATCACATGCAGATGTTGTAATATTGCCCCATTTAAGGCTCAAATTACATTATAAACAATCTATAGTCACAAAAAATAAAGATGTTATGAAATTGCGTTAATTTCAGGAAAAATGCGGTTGTCACGATCAAGTCCGTTTCAATTCAATTCAATTCAATTCAATTCAATTCAAGAAGACATTTATTCCACACTCCTTTAAAGAATACATCCATAAATAAAAGAAAGACTGGTAAATAGCAAAATAACAAAATCAATAAATTTGTCTCAAAAAAATAATAAAAGTAAAATGCACTTTGAAGAAATGATAAACTTATTCCAATATATGTACAAGAGAAAGTAAGGAAGGAGTATGGGGCTGTTTTAAGTGAAGCCGGGCTTGTAGGAAACAGCCCTTACAGACAACCTCGTATCAGCACCTCAACCTGTTCAATTTCGCAAGGGTTATTTGAAAAGATTGACGTTTTTTAACAAATGTACCATTTTTTTTCAAATTTGATATGTTTTTCTGTCAAATAACCATTTTTGCTGAATTCTGCCAGAAATCAGCCAAAAAATCCATTCTGTCAAATTTTCTGTCAAACTCGGTTTTTTTTACCAAAAAAATCTGTCAAAGTTAGCCGAAAATCGGCTAAAACGGTCTTCCTGCAGACAGCCTAGGAAGTGGTACCCCACGAATGTACCATAGATTACTTTATTTACGCGGGATACCAGGGAAAGACAGTACAGAAATTTAAAGATGGCGGCGTCCACGGAAGGAGGTTTGCCGACTTCGGCACTGTTTGTAATCAACCTTTTATGCGTTGTTCCTTGTGTGGTGCTCAAGGTTCCACAATTGTGGTCACTCTACGCGTCAAAGTCTGCAAGGGGAGTTAGTCTGCCGAGTGTGATACTTGAATTAATTAGGTACACGAATTCATCATTTGTTTTGGGCAGATCATCTGGTACCGTATGGTGCAGTTTCGTGTGGTACCCCCCCCCCCCCGAGCTGCCCCACCCATGACGTGGGGGTTGTCACTTTTTAAGTGACAAAATCCCCACCCCTAGGGCAAAATTTAGAGAGATAGAAACTAATCTCCGACATACATATGTGGCATTGGGGCGCACTAGCAATTGCCATTTTAACTTACTTAACTTAAGTCATGTAAGTTAAATTTTATACAAAAATATTTGTTCATAATATTAAAATCATTAACATTAACTGGCACCTGAAACGACCAGTCCAACAACTCTTCAGTATTGCATCAATCAACTGTCGGCTGACTGTGCCACAAGAAATATCTAGGATGTCGGGTACTAGGTCACTATTTCTACACATTTCTCCATGGTCACGTACCAGACTGACAATGAATGAAGAAGTCAGTCTTGGCAAACAGTAGGACCATGGATGGACATGAGCAAGTCTAGTATTTAGCCTCATTTTGAAATCACTTGACTTCCCTCTCATGTGCAAGCCGCTGCCAAATAATGAAGAAAAGTCTCCTTTAAAAATTGAATCGAGTCTTCAAACGTGGTTGGTGAAATACTGAGAACCTTTTCTTTGCCCAATGGCAGTTTTGGAGAAATTTGCTGGCTAAAGAGTGAGTAAAGTTGGCCTGATCTTCTTTCGCTTCATTTTGAGCACTTAAGATCCCAGTCCGAGTGTTTCCTGTCAAACATATTTTCTTTTCCTTGCTGCAGTTACACCATTTTTGCTGTGTACATGTTTGTGCATGCTCTACCCCTCATGCAGTATGCCGAGTACTTGTTCCTGATTGTGCAAGGTAAATGGATAAACAAAGAAATTGACTAGACGATGTAATTCAGCTGCAAGTGATGGTTTTGTACAGTGTAACTTAAAGGGAGTATACAACATTTGCAAACATCGAAAAATAAAACTACCAAGTTTTTACGAAATACCTTACTAGGATGTTGGTAAATGACAGTCTAAAGCATCCTGTAAAATTATGGCACCTGGTGTTAAGTCATTTTCAAGAAAATGGTATTTTTGTATACATTTCCAACGGTGGTCAGCCGACCACCGTTGGAAAAACCTAACTATTTTTCAACTACTGCTCCAAATTAACCATTTTTCTTTCAGTCCAAATTTTGTTTGCTATTGGTTACATGTTCATGAACGGGTGCAGGCCGGCAAGACTGGTTCCATTACCTTACAAGTTTCCGGCATCTGTAAATTGATCCATTTTATCTTTAGTGGAGTCAGGGAACCAGACTACTTGAACATTTTTGTTTTTCTTGGTTTTCCCAGCATTTTCGAACACAAAATTTCAAACATGTCAGTTTAACAATATTTGATCTATTATACTAACCCCTCAAATAGTTCATTTCTGAAAATTACAGCAAAAGCCAATGATGTACATTCCCTTTAATTGCTTGCCCAACATTTGCGATTTTCCGAATTGTTCAGTTGCATATTCATAGTACTGTCGACATGATACCTTGCTTTTTTGAGGGCTATAACTTACAATAAAATGAAGAAGTTCCTATGTGTACTTATTATTTTGATGCAGAGCAGTCAGTGTTTTTGTTGACACTTAAAAGTGCAGCTGTGGTGCAGGTCGTTTGCAAACGACAGGATTGAGACCGTCACATGATAGATCATTCCAATCACCAGCACGTCTCACTGCTGCACAATCTTCTCCTCCCGCGTAATTATTAGGTTCACCCTCCCTCCAGTTTCTGTACTCCACATCAGTAGTGCCATCTTGACACACCCATGAACCTGACACACAGAGAATATTAATGTCTAGTTTTAGTTGGTTAGAATTCTACAATGAAGCCTTAAAAATGAGAACCATGTTTGTTTGAAGTTTGAAATGTTAATAATGAATTTTGTTTCCTTTCCAAAAGGAGAGAAGAATTGTTCGCTATAAAAATCTTGGAAAATAGAATTCATTCCTTGTTAAAACAATATAAGTTGACAAACCTTCAACTTGAAGATCGCTGCAGTCGATCCAAAAGTAGTGGATCAGGCTCTTCACAAGGTACTCAGTTTCCTCCTGAGACTGTGGCATGACCAAGACACTGCCCATCTTGATGCACTCCTGTTTTGCCTCAGCCCATGGTAGTTTCCCGCTGAGTTTCTTGTAGCATTTGTCACCCCACTGGCTCCAAGCAGGAGGACACGCCCCTCTAATGGAGGCTCCACACCTCGCATTACCACCAGTGCATCTGATCATAAGACAAAGGCTTATCAAGCCAACGATGAGACGTTTTGGCAACATCTTTTTGAGATGTTACCAGACTGGTTCCCAGTGGTGAAATGAAGGGTATTATTGTCATGTATCCTTTATTGTAGTAGTGTGCTTGAGAGTGCCTTAAAGGGAATGTACATGTACATCATTGGTTTTTGCTGTAAATTTCAGAAATGAACTATTTGAGGGGTTAGTATAATAGATCAAATTTTGTTACACTGACATGTTTGAAGTTTTTTGTTCGACAATGCTTGAAAAACCAGGAAAAACAAAAATGTTCAAGTAGTCTGGTTCCCTGACTCCACTAAAGATAAAATGGATCAATTTCCAGATGCCGGAAAATTGCAAGGTAAGGGAACAAGTCTAGCTGGCCTACACCCGTTCATGAATATGTAACCAATAGCAAACAAAATTTGAACTGAATAAAAAATGGTAAATTTGGAGCAGTAGTTGCAAAATAGTTAGGTTTTTCCAACGGTGGTCGGCCGACCACCGCTGGAAACGTATACAAAAATACCATTTTTTTGAAAATGACTTCACGCCAGGTGCCATAATTTTACAGGATGCTTTAGACTCTCATTTACCAACATCCTAGTAAGGTATTTCGTAAAAACTTGGTAGTTTTATTTTTCCATGTTTGCAAATGTTGTATATTCCCTTTAAAGTTACTCTGCCACAATGCACGCACAATTTTGCAATGGGACACATTAGCAATTATGCCTTTGGAACATGTATCTGATACTTGTATACTTGAATTGCCATGGTTACTGCAATTTCACCTCATAGAGCACATCCAATGAAAAGTAGTGGCTTTTTAGAAAGAGAAGGCCGAATACAAGCATTGGTCCATAACATCTCTTTTATTGCTCCACGGATGAATGGTTAGGCCCATGGTAGGAATATGCAAGGTATATTTACTGCATTTTGCAGAGTCATCTGAAAATGCCAAATTTGTCATTGGATTCTACCCCAAAAGTCATGAAAATATATTTCATGATGCTGAATATCTCAGTGGTATGTTGTGAAGTTAGCTCCTGTAAGTTCCTGTATACCCTCATGATAGAAACAAGATCACATAAAAGGCCTCGCCAGTTCTCATACCGCCGACATACTACCAATAGTAAGATCTACAGGGTGAGTAAAAAAAGCGAAAGCCAAATGTTGGGACCATTGTTTTACTGAAGTACTGCATGTAGCACTTTCAAAATCTAGGATATGAAAGCCCAATTCATAAGCTTTCTTTTAGTACAAGAAACATTCGAATCACTCATGTACTTTTCAAGTTATAGAGTTTTAAACACAACCACTGTTTTAAGGTTCTGTCCATGGATCACAAAAAAGTGCAGTGTTCTTTCAGCAAAATGAAAAGAAATCACATAGGGATGTGTGTGTGAGTTGTTTTTGTTTCGCTGAAAGAATGCTCACCGTTTTTGTGATCCGTGGACAGAACCTTAAAACGGTGGTTGTGTTTAAAATTCCGTAACTTGAAAAGTAAATGAGTGATTCGAATGATTCTTGTACTAAAAGAAAGCTTATGAATTGGGCTTTCATATCTTAGATTTTGAAAGTGTTGCATGCAGAGCTTCAATAAAACAATAGTCCTGACATTTCGGTTTCGTTTTTTTTTTACTCACCCTGTACAGTACAAGCATTTATCCATTAAAAATTCAACACGAATAAACCACCTCCCTCAGTCTTCAATGCCAATTGTCTGGAGATGTATTTTATCCAAAGTTTAGGCCACAAACACATGGGCGACACACAACTCCTTATAAAGCATTGTACCAGTGCAAGAGATTTCATCTCAGACTTTATTAACCACAAATAAAGTAACGATAACATTGAACATAAAGGAGAAAAAAAATTGCAGTAATGATTTCAACAACAATGGTGGTGTGCATTTAAAGTATTTACATGTTTAGCTTAAATACAAGTGATCAACTTTACCAAATGTTAAAAAAAAGTCTAAACAAGAACAACAATTTCTCTATTAATCACAAATAAAGTAACGATAACGATTACCACTCCAGTGCTCTACCAAATGAGCTACCTATAGGGTAGCTCAGTCGGTAGAGCACCGGAACGGCAATCCGGAGGTCGCAGGTTCAAACCCCGCTCCAGTCAATTTCTTTGTTCAAATGTTTAAAAGTTATTACAATTCACGTAGTCATTTTCCCTTTATTGTTCAGTTGTCGATTTGAATTTGTTAAATTTAACCTTGTGTAACATTACCAGCTTAATTGAGTTACAAATTTGGGAAAGAATGCTGCAACCTGACGCTACTTCAGCTTTGTTTTACAAAGTCTATGGAGAGTCAAATTTTTTTAAAAGTATTTCCTAACAAAATTGGAAATATTTCTCAGTCCCAGATTCATGTTTTGTCATCATTTTGCAATGACTGACCTTTATTGAGATGATATATGAAGAAAAAAAGCAGCGTCAGGTTGCAACATTCTTTCCCAAATTTGATCCACAAAACACATGTTGCTTATATATTTATCATTTTCCTCAAAAATTTCGTTTTCTTTGGCAGGGTTGCAAAAACATCTTTTTGCTTTTGTGTGTGTTTTTTTTTTGGGGGGGGGCAATTCCAGTGTCAAAGACACTACAAATCAGTGTTTTTTTTTAACTTTTAAGAGCTCAGAAAATAAACCCAAAAATGTTTTCTTTCTTCAAGTCTTATACATCCATCATCCAGTAATGGTCAAGGAGATTACAGACTAGGAGTTTTGGATCATTTCTCTGAATCATTAATTAGATATTGATTTGCTCTGTCATAGACATTACATTTTCTTCCATAACGCTGACTTGCCCATTATTGTTAACAATTGTGTCATTTGTTATTTATTTGCTTGTTTACTCTTCAGTGTGGGTTGTAATTCTGATGATGCTACATTACATGGACCAAGTACATTTCAGCCTTCTTCCCTATAGTGCTTTGTATCCTTGACAAGTTCTTAAAGTAAAAGTCTGTTATGAGCCAACTTGGCTGGTGTTTATTTCCTGTTTCCTTGGCATGCAACGACTGAGAGTTTTTCTATTTTCCTGGATGGGATGCCAGTCCATCACAGGTTACTCCCCAGCTCATGCCTTTACCCATTTATACTCCTGGGTGGAGAGAGGCAAGTGGGGTGAAGTGGCTTGCCCAAGGACACAACATATGGCCACAGCTGGATTCGAACCCCTGACCCTCTGATCATGAGTCATGAACCCCAGCCACACTTTAACCATCATGAAATTGAAAGCATTATTTGCAGTTACCCAAAAGTGTAATTAGTAGATAATTCACAATTTATGGCTTCTGACTAGCGCCCTTGAACAAAGACACTGATAAACTGGGGAACTGCCAACATAGGGCTGGACAGCTAAGTTGGAAGAGCGTCTGTACGGCAATCCGGAGATCGCAAGTTCAAACTCCGATCCAGTCAATTTCTTTGTTCAACTTAAAATTGTTACAATAAAAAAAGCACCTAGTCTATTCCCTTCCCCCACCTGTGGTTTTAATTGACTATAATTTGTCAAAGATACAGGGGGAGTGTGGCCTAGTGGTTAGAGTTCATGACTCATGATCAGAGGGTCAGGGGTTGGAATCTAGCTGCTGGTCATATGTTGTGTCCTTGGGCAAGCCATTTTACCTCACTTGCCTCTCTCCATCCAGGAGTATAAATGGGTACTGGCATTAGCTGGGGAGTAACCTGCGATGGACTGGCATCCCATCCAGGGGGAAATAGAAATATCCTCAGTCGTTCCATGCCAAGAAGACCTGAGATAAAAGCCAGCCTAATTAGCTACATGTATATTGGCTCATGACATATTTAACTTGAGTTTTTTAGTCACTCAAATGCTGCAGTGTTTCGTTCCTTGACACAAAGCTCAGATATTTCATCGCCGTTTGGATCGTAGGATCGGGCTTGACTCCAAACTGGTTCGTAGCTCTACTGCTGGTGAGTTGTTTGTTGTCATCCAAACCTTCAAAAGGCTTTGTGATGACTCATGTAATCCTAACCCTGCTAGTCACGACACGGTGCAAAAGTCTGTGGGACCTTGCATTGAGCCACATCTCTTGGCAAACGTGTGGTCTAGCGGTGGAGCATAGGATTTGTGATCGTGAGGTTGTGGGTTTGAGCCCCGCCGCGGCCATGCGTGTTGTGCCCTGGAGTAAGGTGCTTTACCTCAATTACTCCTCTCAACCCAGATGTTAAATGGGTCCCGGCATTATTCAAGGCTGGGAAGGTAACAGACTCGCTGTGGATCGGAGGTGTGGGGATCCCCCCACAGCAGCATATGAGTCTGGCCCAATCGCTAACGAAAGAGAGATGGGCACTCCGTTCCTGTTAAAGATATACTCCATCATTTGTAATTTGTGCATTTTGTTCGTTTGAAGCAACAAAAGTGATCAAAATCTAATGAAGGATACTGAACAACTAACCTGATGAAGTTTCAGCTCAGCTTCAGCTGTATATTCCGAGAAAAACAGCATTCTAGGATCTCAATTTCAAATTAAAAGTTGCTGAATCATGTTTTGAATTGTTTTGAATTGCAGCTGCTACACGCGATGTCGCGCACTGATCCGACGAATTATAGCAACCGCGCGCGCCTGTGCGTCGTGCCAATGTTTGCACGCGCTGCGCCAAATAACAAAACAAACTACTTATTTAAATTTTCCTACCGTGCGTCTTAAGATGCACCGTTGGAAAGGCCTTCTTTCGTTGATTACTTCAAAATGATAGCTTACCAGAAAGATTAATTTCACAGGGAGTTTAGTCCACTTACTATCTTTCAACCAAGTATGTCTTTCAACAATAATACGCCAGTTACTTTTTCGGATGGCTGCAAATGATGGACTATAGCTTTAACGCGGGTTCGTCCCCCTTTACACTTGGCAAAAGACACAACTCATCTGGAGTAGAGGCTGATCAACACTCATATCCTTAAAAACGTGAAAATAATAAGGTTTCAAAACTACAACACTGCTTACAAGGCACAAGTAACAAGTGAGTGCCCGCGAGGGAATTTTGTTAAAAGTGTAGGGCCCTCACCACAAAATGCCTAAAGTTGGTCATTCATGCTTTCCTTCTAACATCCAAAAACATGCGCACATCCCCTGGGCCCTCAAGAGGTTCCACTTTATCATTGAATAAAATTATGAGGCGGACAAGTCGACATTTACCGTTTCAAAAGGCAATTGCAAATCAATATGCACATTCGCTCTTGCTTGTTTAATACCCAAGAGCTCTTGTGAGTTTTTGAACAACTTGTCGGCTGTGTTGTAGAAGTGCAGTCGTGGAGTGCTATGTCCTTGTGGTCTGGTGCGGGTAATTCCGCAGGTTGTGGGTTCGAGTCCAGGCTGCGGTGCGTGTGCCTTTGGGCAAGGCACTTTGTCGCTCATTGCTTCTCCCCACCCAGGAGAAAATGGGTACCTGTGAGGGCAGAGATGGTTACTGTGATTGAATTAGCTTCCTTGCTCCTAACAGGCTGCATCGAGCTGTATACTCCCCAGGGAGCTGAGATTGTCTTTGGAATGTTTCATGGGCACAATGAGCAGGGTAATAATGATGTAGCGCCTTGAGCACCAATACTGGTGGATATGGTGGATGAAAAAAAAACACACACACACACAAAAAAGTTACACCAAAAAAAAACAATTACAAAAACAAGTTGTGCGCTGGCTTACATTTGCAAGGCCAAAACACCAGCGGCTGTACATATGTTGTGTCCTTGGGCAAGCCACATCACCCCACTTGCCTCGCTCCACCCAGGAGTATAAATGGGTACCAGCATTAGCTGGGGAGTAATCTGCGATGGACTGGCATCCCATCCAGGGGGAATAGAAATATTCTTGGTCGTTTCATGCTACTGAAACCGGAGATAAACGCCAGCCTGATGGGCCACATTGGCTCATGACAGACTTTAATTGACTCAGGAAAGTTAGTCTTGCACCTATGCTAACCAGTGACGTAAATTGTTTGTGTGTATCGTTTCTGCGCTGCTTTTTAGACGCTGTCGACACCCATCTCCGCTAGCGGCATGATTGTCCAGATTTTAGCCATTTACCGAATCAAGGATTCAGGTTCCGTTAGCTTCTCATCGTGGTTCATATCTTGGGCCACTGGATTTCGTAAGTGTGTTCATTAGTATTATTTTAGATATATTTTGTAGGGCCGTGCATTTTTGAATAATTTGATATTTGATTCGTCACCATTTTCATGAACTGAAACGCACGCTGAAAGCACACCTGTGCTTTGAGTTCTTGAAAACCGCGTAATCAATTTTGGTTTCACAAACTGACACACACATACTGAAATTTGTATCCGTGTGGAGTCATCTCTTTTTTTTGGGTACTAAAATTTCTAAAGTGTCAGAATTGCACTTTGAAAGGCTCTTATTTTAACCAGAATTAATTTCCTGGGTTGAAATTCTGACCAAATATCCCGTACATAAAATACTTCAATTTGCGACGGATCAACACACCTTAGAAATTTCTAGTTTTTGAGTAAAATCCGTATTTCATGAAAACCTCGTGGAGACATATTCACCTATAGAAATTGCCTTGTGGAGACCTTTTACAATCTTTTGTTCCCTATTGTACACATGTCTCCATAGACTGTGCTTTGAGTTCTTAAAAACTGCGTAATCGATTTTGTTTTCATGAACTGAAACGCAGGCATGTGGCGGTAATACAATTCAGGCAGAATTTATACTTATACCTATTCTGAAATGTTCAGTCACTGCATTACATTTTAATAATTTACAAAAAAAAAAATCTTTCTGTAATCCTTCAGTACGATTGATCACCTTCATAGCAGCGGGAGATATGTTGGGTAAGTTTTTCAACTGAATAAAACCCTTGATAAAATAAACAAAACTCATATTAGGTAAAATATATTATTGTCTAGATCTAAAAAAAAACAGTTTAGTGTGGTGTTCAGGTTTTACCTGCACACATGCAGATATGGTGATTTCGCAATGTGGCGCAGAATGCAGCTGTGTTTTACAGGCAGTTTAAAACCACCCACATGACAGGCTCTCGACCAATAGGAATGGGTAAACATTCTCTGGTGATTTAAAGTTTGATTGACTTAACTATAAGCGAAACATGTGCGAGTGCACAATAAGCTCTGGCCACCTTGCCTGTACAAGCCTGGACCGCTGACCAAAATAAGCACTAACTTTCAAATAAAAATAACGCGCCCAAATGCCACTAACGACGGCATAGTACTTGGTAAATTTTTGGTCAAATATTTTTGGTCAATTTGCGGGGACAGACACCCCGACAGACAGACAGATGGACAGACTGACCGACCACCAAGTGACATGTAGAAGCTCTTGCAAGAGCTTAAAAACAAATGCATCAAAATTGGTCTCTTGTTCCTGAATTCGCCCAAAATTTCGTGTTTTGGATTGTTTACTTATCCTATTTCAAACATCTGGATGGAAGGACACCAACCTATTGTCTTACCATTTCAGAGAAAAAAACCAAGAAAAACCCTGTTTGTTTACATCGGACACGACGTAGTACGCATATGTTTTTCCTGTCGTTTTCAGTTAATGTACGATACACACTGTGTATGTCTACACATACACAGCACGGTGCTCGCAAACAGGTGCTCGCAAACAATGGTGACCAATCACCAATGCACAAAATGTTGCTTCTTACACGTCCGCAAAAGGCAAACACCACAGCTCGACTTTGTGGGGTCGCAAAAGTGGACCCGAAAGTCGTTCTTGCACGCATAATTCAGGAATAACACAAAACGCCCAGTTTTTAAAGGATAGTTGTGTGGATGTTTATATCCTACTTTTTAATGTTCTTTCCGATTAAATTGGGCTGTTCCAGGACGCAGTGCCCCTTTAATCAGCCACGTGGTTGCAAAGGGTAATTTCTAAAGGTTATGTAACACTTTATGTTGAATGAAACTACATGTACACACACATGTTCATGTTGGCGTGCGAAATCTGTGAAAATTAATTTCTACTGTTTGGAAGACCGTATCTTCATGCAACTTTCAGGGTTAATTTCCCTTATAATGATCCAAGTATGTGCTAAAAATCGTTGCGATATGTTCTTTAAAATTCCTAGAAATTGATATAAATACATAGATTTGGGGAAGTTTTCGAACAATTTTTTCCAGATTTAAAGGTCAGCTTTACCAGTAACCAGTACTGATGTTTCCGTATCGATGACGGCGATTTTTTTCACTGACATGAAGTTGAGAATTTCTTCTTCCGTAATATTTTAACATTTCAATCATACTGAGCAGATTTTCTGAGAACCACAACGTTCAAAATGCCATGTTTTTGGGGGTGCATGAATTTCACTGCTCTGTTATACCGTCTGAGTACGTAATCGGATTAGCTTTGCCTAACAACGGCATGACGCTTTGTGTTAGCAACCATATGGCTGTAATAATGCGACTTGTTTGATTGTAGTTGTTTCCAGCTATGTCGTCACTAACTCCCTTCGAGCGGCAGGATGCGCCGTAATATACTACTACCAACCATCGCCCAAGAAATTCAAGTGAAGAGCAGTCATTGCCAGAACACACTTCACCTGCTGCCTTTTTACCGCAAAAATGCCTCACACAGTTTTATGCATGTAACGATAACTTTCATTCAGGACTTTTTAATAGTTGTACGTGGAAACAATATTACCAGCCAAAACATATAGTTTTGCAAGTTAGGGTGCCTTCAGCGTTGGTACTATGCATGAAAAAAAACCGCGTGCTACTTTTGATTCTAAATAACTTTTGTTTGTTAGTGGAATGATACAAATATGTCAGATGATGTAAACAATTAGGGTAGGGGCTGTCAGAATAGGGTAGGTAGGGAAACCGGAAGCAGAACTTTGGGGGGGGGGGCCTTAGTAATAATCACATTTGAATATGCATGAGCAGTGTGACAATGTCATTTTGGTTGTTCATAATAAGTGCCTACCGAATTGGAAATTGTCACAAAATTTGTAAAAAATTTCAAGTTCCTAAGATTTTTGATTTTCATTTTCATTGGTGGCGTTTGTTTAATTGTTAATATTTTTAATACTGGAATAAATGTATAAGATTTTGAACTGTTGGTTTTAACACAGTCCAAGCAGCTGTAATATATTTTAAAGAGATTTTTAAACCTCTATAAAATGCTGTTTAAAGGAATTTTAACCACTGCAATTATTTCGCAAATTATTATGCAAACTTATTTTCATTGTGTAGCTGTAAAATCCATTGCAGTTCATGAGGAATTTCAACCTGTAAGAAAACTACCCGACCCACTAAATATTTTATGCACAGAGAACATTCTCCAACATGTTTTAGTTTACTTTATGACTGCCGTTTATTTGATAAATATGTCAAGTATTTTATTTCACAGAATTGTAATTTTTAGTTTGTGAAGCATTTTACTAATTCCTTTACATGATATGTGCAGTTAAGTAAAGCTGGCCTCAGGTCGAACTTGCGACGACACAGATCAGTCGGCGACTGACTTTTCAGGATCAAGCTGCGCCTGAGCTACGACCGTCGCGAACAAAATAGTCACCGATTCTGTGCGACCTGAGTGTAACTGCGACGATATTATGACGATCGGCATCAGTTGGCGCTAACAAAAACTCAACAGTCGCAAGAGTAGAAAAATTTCAACTTCTGCGACGTGTTCCGTGACAATCACACAATTTGTCAGTTTTGTGACCTGAGCATAATGTTTGTGCTTGATGCCGACTTTATGGGTCGACCATAAAAATTATGGGTCGACCTAAAAACACCAGCTTAAAAATACAGCCACATAATGAAAGTTGAGGAAAGAATGTAGTATCCAGACGCCGCTTCTTTGGTTGTGTACAAAGTCTATGGCGAGTCGAGTGAATTTTCAGAGTATTTTCTGACAAATTGGAAATGTTTCTCGGTCCCAGATTCATGTCTTTTTGTAATGACCGACCTTCACTGAGATAATACAGTGAATCTCGATAAGTCAAACTCTACTAACTCAAAACAACTGTTAAGTCAAACAAAGGCTTTGCCTTCAGTAGTATAACAATGATATACCACCCTGCTTAACTCAAAACTCTGCTTAAGTCAAATTTTAAACCTGTTCCCTTGAGGTTTGACTTATCAAGATTTCACTGTATATGATGAAAAAAGCGGCGTCAGGATGCAACATTCTTGGTTGCAATCTAAACATGTTTTCCTGCAAAAAAATATGACCTGAATATGAATTTTTGTTGTTGCTTATATCAGCATTACTATTCTATTTTATTTTTCTATTTTTCTGGTATTTGCATGGATTAAATTGTGCATTATTTTGTATGTACCCTAGGGTATTATACAAACACAGCATGCTTTTTGCCTGATTCGACTATCTTTCGACGCGAAGCAAAGACGAGTAGTCAAAATATTTGAACACCTGGGAACACGAACCCTAACAGAACTCAACCCATCAAACCCCAACGGCATGTTTTGTTGGAATCTGTCAGGATGGGTACAGTACCCCTAAACTGACAGTCTTTTACATTGGGTTGGCACACCTCCAGAATCAAAGTCAGAAATATGTGTGTGCAGTTTCCCGTTTGGTGCTGGAATTTGCCAGGATGGGTATGGTTCCTAGTAAATCATGCTAGGGAGTTAGGGTTCATGTTTTGCTTAAAGGATTTATACTCAACAAACAGTACTTGAAATACATGTATTTGGGATGTAAGGTACATATTTTTAATTAAAGGCATATAGGATCATTTGCTTTGCATGCATTTTGTTCGTTTCCAAATATTAACACCACTCAAAATCAAAAGACGAATCTTCAAAACCCAACCTGTTGAAGTTTCAGCTCAGTTCCAGAAAACTGTGAAAACTTATGCACACCTTTTGATCATGAAACAATTTCGTCAACAGCACTCATTATTCCAGAAATTATTGAAAATATCATCTACATTTTTTGATTTTTCTAAGTGACAGTAACTCCAACGGAATTATTTCATGGGGTGTTTATAAAAGTACCAGAACAATCTTTAATCCAAGTACCTTTTTTATAATAATAATCTGGTAGTTTACTTTTGGGATAAATGCAAATGATCCTATGTGCCTTTTTAACCATTTAACTTTTTTTCTCCCAATTTATGTAATATAGTTTTTTTCCAAGAGATGCCTTCTTCATTTGTGGTGCTAAGTTCTATGTAAGGTGAAATACATGGTTTGAGATTTATTTTTTGTTAAATATAGAAATTTTGCGAGAATCATTTTAAGAGTTGTTGATTAAATCGTTCCATCAAGAGAACTGAATACTGTTGTTCTTTAATTTCCATTTTCGTTTCTTTCCTTTCATCAATAGTTTATTTTGTAACATAAAATGAAGTCGAAAATACGAGAAACAAAAACAAAATAAATGGAAACGCGACAAGTATTAAAGTAGAGACTATTCGTACACTGAATAAGATACTACTGGGAATTGTTCACGACATTCTTGAGTTGAACAAGCTAAAAACAAGCATGTTGTTCAATTCTGAGAGGTTTTGGGGATAAAAGGTAACAATTATTGTGAGACTTTACCCAATTTAAGCCCTACATGCTAAACTTATGGGGCTTTGTGTTCATGCAATAATATTGTACATGACCAGTTACGACGTGTTGACAAAAATGAAAAAAAAATGCTGCAACCTGACGCCACTTCCGCGATTGTGTACAAAGTCTATGGAGAGTCAAGACAATTTTCTAAGTATTTCCTAACAAAATTGGAAATGTTTCTCGGTCCCAGATTCATGTCTTACATGTATAATTTTTGCAATGAATGACCTTCATTGAAGAAGAAAGTGGCGTCAGGTTGCAACTTTTTTTTTAAAAATATGCATAGCGCATCATCTCAAGCTATAACATCAGATCTTGATCTCATATCCCAAAAATGGTTTTGATATCCTCATTGCCTTAAAGGTAGGGTAAATTTTTTGGTCATTTGTGCATTTTTCCAGTTAAATTGAAGCAACAAACGTGCTCAAAATCTAAATACGGGTGCTTACTAACTAAGTTTTAGCTCGGTGAATGCTGTATATTCTGAGAAAACAATGTTCTAAGATCTCGATTTCAATTCAAAAGTTGCCAAGTCTGGTGTTGAAAACCCCCCCCCCCCCCGAGCTTCTGGGACACTTTCTCATCAGCTAATTGCAACTGCTAGATGTCACACACTGAAGCGACGCATAGCAACCATGCATGTACGTGTGTCGTGTCAATGCTTGCACGCTACCATTCACGGATTCGCAGAATTACAAGCCAACAACTAACAGAAATTTCAATAAATGCGTCACTTGACACATTTTTGGAAATGGCCTTCTTTTGTAATTTTCTTCAAAATGACGCCATGCCAGTAGGAATCATTTCACAGGGAGTTTAGTGCCATTACTATCTTTAAACCAAGTATGATTTTCAATGATATTTTTGTTAGATAGTTTTTGGATAGCTGCAAATGATCTAATGGAATGTTTCATTGAAGTAATGTAACATCTGGATGAATATCACAAAATAATAATCGAGAAGAAATTGACTCTAAGATGAATTTGTAACCAATAGCCATGGAAACCATCTTTGTTCAAATTCCTCCTTGGATAAACAGTCCTCCACAGCCTCATCTTTACCCTTGTCGCCTCCTTCCGCTTCCTCATTGGTTGCCATGGCAATGTCATCCATTTTGTGACAGCCTCGTCGGAAGACAATCCGGGCGTGGTGATGTAATACTCTCACAACGGCAGGGTCTAGGTGCGAAGTCCCCAATGACTGCACTATCTGTGGAACAACATGGCATCAAAAGATGTATTCAAGCTTTAATGGTCAGAAAATTGAAGGATTCAACGCTAAGTGAGAGTGTTTTTGCATCGACATACAGGATGAGTAAAAAAGGAAACCAAAATGGCAGAACAAATTTGTTGATGAAATTCTGCATGTACACGTAGCACTTCCAAAACCTAGGATATGAAAGCCCAATTCATAAGCTTTGTTTTGGTACAAGAATCATTTAAATCACTCATGCACTTTTCAAGCTACGCAATGTTAAACACAACCACCGTTTTAAAATTCTGTCCACAGATCACAAAAAAAGGCAAGATTTCTTTCATCAAAACGAAAAACAATTCACATAGGGATGTGTGTGGATTGTTTTCGTTATGCTGAAAGATCACTTACCTATTTTATGATCCGTGGACAGAACTTTAAAACAGTGGTTGTGTTTAAATTTCCGTAACTTGCAAAGTACATGAGTGATTTGAATGATTTTTGTACTAAAACAAAGCTTATTAATTGGGCTTTCATATCCTAGATTTTGAAAGTGCTACATGCAGCACTTCATTAAATAATTGGTCCTGCCATTTGGGTTTCCTTTTTGGACCTGTACTTAAAAAAATACCGCAATGTAAGTTATGTCAACTCTTACCTCAGTGCCAAGTTGGTTGTTCCGGACTTTTGCAAACGAACCCACAGAGTGCTCCACTGATTTTAGTAACAGCCTGCGGAGAAAAAATGTAAACAATTTTGGGTAAATATTGGTAAGAGTTTTGTTGAGTACAATCTTCTCAATGAAAAAATAGTGTGAAGAAATTTGTTATGTGGTTTTTGAACTTTTTTTCCATTTTGATGTAGTCTAGGGGCTAGACGTTATGGTTTGATTCGCGATAACCTGCGATAACCTGCTGTTGTGAGAGGGCGCCATCACGACCAACCAATATCATCAATGAACCATCAGCAACAACGGCTAGGCCAATTCCTATTGGTTGTGCAATGCGCATGCACCTGTTTGGCCTAATATATGCACCGCGCATTTTAAAAAAAATCATAGTTGTTCCGAAGCAAACTCTCAAATTTCTTCCAGTAGTATAAAAGATGCGGCAAGACTTACGTGCAATTTCACTGGTCAGCTCTTTTGTTATGTGTAGCATGTGTGGGACTGAAAATAGACCGTAATCACCTGCAGAAGTCACGCATGCGCACTTGTTTCCCCCTTTTTTCGGGGGGAGATTTTAGGAATTGGCCTAGACGTTGTTACTGATGGTTTGTGGATGATATTCTATATTCTTTCTAAAGAGCTTGCTAGGTATGCTTTGAATTTGTAGGTTCCAGTGCCGAAATTCCAAATCTGGATTTGATTCATCTGGTTGAAAGGTTCCTCTACTGCTAAGGAGGCCTGACTGCACTTTCTCAGGACCTGCTTGGTCAAGGGAACACATCTCTAAATGCAGTCTTGGCCTAGAGTTTACCTTGCTCTTAGAAGACAACTTGCAGCCAGAAGGACTGATCGGTGTTCACTGCTGATCAGCAAACCCTTAGTCTTCTCGTTCAGCACCATATTATTTGCATCTTGCTCGGTTATGACAAGGTTGTCCAATTTATTCAGCAAATCACCAACAGATAAGTCTTTGACTGAAGACCTATCTTCCAATGAAGTCCTATCTTCCACTGAAGTCCTATCTTCCGCTGAAGTCCTATCTTCCACTGAAGTCCTATCTTCCACTGAAGTCCTATCTTCCAATGCAGTCCTATCTTCCGCTGAAGTCCTATCATCCCCTGAAGTCCTATCTTCCACTGAAGTCCTATCTTCCCCTGAAGTCCTATCTTCCACTGAAGTCCTATCTTCCACTGAAGTCCTATCTTCTGCTGAATTCCTATCTTTCACTGAAGTCCTATCTTCCAATGAAGTCCTTTCTTCTACTGAAGTTCTTTCATCCACTGAAGTCCTATCTTTCACTAAAGTCCTATCTTCAACTGAAGTTCTATCTTCAACTGCAGTCCTATCTTCCACTGAAGTCCTATCTTTCACTGAAGTCCTTTCTTCTACTGAAGTTCTTTCATCCACTGAAGTTCTATCATCCACTGAAGTCCTATCGTCCACTGAAGTCCTATCGTCCACTGAAGTCCTATCGTCCACTGAAGTCCTATCTTCCACTGAAGTCATATCTTCTACTGTGTTGACAGTCTTGGCACTGCTAACTACTGAACAATTTTTATAAATGTTATTTTTCAAAGAATCATCGTCAATGCCGGCTTCTGATTGACGTATCGGACTTGAGTCTTCCAAACAGCTGGTGCCTGTTGGACCGCTCTGAGCATGCTCAGTCCAAAGCTGGTGCGCTGGGAGCTGGGACTGGTGATAGAGGGCGGTGTAAGCATCTGCCAGTCTGAGCCAGAAATGGACATTTGAGCGCTGCCACTGAATACAGATGTGAAGACTTTTGATGGCATCTACAAGACAGAAATTGTGTGATCACACTATCACAAGATATTTCTCAAGGTATGGACGACCTACAGTAAACTTGGAATACCTCTGCTCCAAAAGTCATTGGAAATTTGACAATTAGAGGTTTTTATACAATATTTGATTTTGCGGTAATTTCAGAAATGGATGGATTTGGGCTTAGTCTTTTATGGCAAATATCGTTACACTGACCTGTTTAAAGTTTTGTGTTCATAGATAACGGAAAACAGATAATGCTGTTCGTGAAGTTTGGTTCCCTGACCCTACTTCACATGAAACGGAGCAATTTATAGACATCAGGGAATTGTCAAGTCAGGCAACCAGACTAGCTGGCTTGCACACGTTCACGGATGTGTATTAAAACTGATTGCAAACAAAATGTGGACTAACCAAATTGGGGGCAGTATTTGAAAAAAAGTCAGTTTTTTTCCAACGATGGTCGGCCGACTATCGTCATTGGTACTCACCCTGTTGGTTCCCTGCAGCAGCATGCACTGAAGCAAGCAGACTGTTTGCCGTCATCCGGTGTTCCAAGGTCAAAGACTCATCCAACTGAGATATGATAGAAGGGAATATACAATTATTACACTTGCATATTTATGAACCAAATGCATTTCTTTCATTGGTCGATGTTGGCACATAGTAACTGACCCATGCGAATGCAAGGCATGTACTATTTCCAAACTGACCAGTAGTATTAAGCAAGTAAACCGGAAAGTGGCTCCTAGACTCCCAACTATGCAAAAGTTGCCATGCTAGCATGCAGTGGAGGTGCCAGACTCTAAATGAATTTTTTTTATGGGGGGGGGGATGGAATTGGGGGGCAAGGAAATATTTATTTGGGGGGGGGGGCAGTCAAAATAAAATCTAGCAGGCTTAAAGGGAATGTACAACATTTGCTTTTGCTGCACTTTTCAGAATAAATCGATTTGGAGGATTAGTATGTTATAGCAAATATTGTTGAACTGACTTGTTTCACGTTTTGAGCTTGTATGCTGGAAAAACCAAGACAACAAATCGTGTTCTTGTAGTCTGGTTCCCTGACCCCACTTAAGATGAAACGAAGAAATGTAAAGACTTTAGAGAATTGTAAGGTCAAAGAATCAGTCTAGCAGGCTTGAACCCCTTTAAAAAAAAAGCCAGTTTTCTCCCAACGCTGGTCGGACGACCAGCGCGTTGGAAAAATACAGTTTTTCTTGAAAATGTCAGCACACCAGGAGCCATCATTTTACAGGATGCTTTAGACTGTCAATCCCTAACAATCCAGTAAGGTATTTCGTGATAATTGGATCATTTCGTTTTTTGATGTTTGCAGAGGTTGTATCTTCCCTTTAATATCATTTACTGAAAGAAATACATCCATTATCTTATTAGTATTATTATTATTATTAGGTCGCAAAGTTGGTTGAGGAATTCTAACACCTACAAGCAGTGTAGCCAAGTGCAATGCCTGCTCATGTTCGGCCAAGTGTATGCAGCACCTTGCAGCGCCCTCTATGAAGATTCTCCGTAGAAGGACGTAGCGGATCGGGACCATCGCCACGCCTTTCCTGTAGATGGCGAGCGCGCCGTCAAACTGCTTCTTGCCGTAAAGAAAATCGGCCTGATAAGAAAGGGTCTGGGCATGCTCGGTGATGCTATTTGCGTCTCCGATGCGACTCGTGGGGTTTTCCTCCAGCAAACACTGTAGAGAGACAATTACATTTTTTGGTGATTGGTTAGTTCTGGAATAGTTGTGGATTAACAGCTGTTGTAAATTCAACAGCCGATTTCACGAAAAAGTGCGTAGCTTGCGCCATGCGTAGGAATTACACAACAAATTTGTTGCGCAGCTGCGCAATAAACTTACGATTATAAACAACTCAAATTCAATTAAACACAATGAGATATGTTTAATGGAATCTGGGTTGGGAAACTAGCGGGAAAATGACAATTTTGTGATACAGATACAGCATGTACAGTGAGTCCTGTTTTTAGAATATATAGGATCTAGGCCTACAACATAGCTCCAGCTCATAATGTTGAATTCCTAATGAGCATTGGAGCTTGAGTTACTCGAGCTAAATTTTTCCCTGCAGTGACTTTATCAGCCATCAGAAAGTGATAACACTTCCTAAAAAGTCAAATTTAGCAGGGAAACTATTGAAGCATTTACTGAGAAAAACATTTTGGACATAATTGTGTACAAGCAAGCTTAGGTGGGTGTCCAGTGCATCATGCATGTCTAGGTATGGAACTCTTTCCCAGATCATTACTTCTGGTTCACAATGTTTGGGACTCCAGATCTGATGTTCCCTCAACGACCGATCTTTCCCTTCAACAAACAGGTCATCGTCTGTTCCTATTCCGAGTTCCATCTTGGTTTAATGTGGGAATCAATTACTAAGATTGAAAAGTACTGTACTACAAAGTGCAAGACTTATGAAAGTCATGAAAGTAGCGCATGGACAGTGTTTGCCCACGTGTTTATTATGGCGCTACAAAGGGCGCCCTCTACGGTGAAGGCGTTGACAGCCACGTGCATTTTTGACCTCATTTTCCGGGCGTCGAAGGGAATGTTGCAATAAAGGGGAAGAAATCCTGAAACAAGTGAAATCTGTATGAGAGGAACATCCCATACGCTCCTGAATCATTTACTTATTTATTGTGATTTTAGGAGTTGATTTCACATGATTTCACTGATTTTCATGACATGCAATGCATGACTCGACTCGCGTATCGAGGCGATTTAGGAAATTCTATTTTTACTAGGTATGTGGGATTTAAATTACTTCTTCTTGATATTATTTATTGAACCTTTAGATTTACAACATTAGTTTTTAGCTTTAGGAGAGGTCTGAAGATAGATTGAGGTTTAATTTGGACCTCAAAACTCACAGTTGTGGTCGAAATTAAGGTACTGAACTGTTATTATTTTTAGCCACCCCTTCACAAAAGTGTTGTATTCCAAATCCGAGGGGGCAAAGTGCACATGATGTGGTTGTCCATTGCACGAGGAAGTCGAATGGGCGAAAGTCAGCGCGAAATGTGAGTTTTTTTCTTGACATTTCCTAAAGTCAGTCGCTTAATTTCAAATGTATAATCGCCTGCACCTCGTAGAAGTTGAGTAGCTCAAAATGGGCAGCATAGCACGGCAAATTTTGAAGAACGCGGGGTCCCGGATTGAGGTGTATGTGACCGCTGCGGACGCGGACAGGGACTCGGGCTTGTTGAAGTTCTGGACACAGCTTGACCAAGATGGCTTGGAACAAGTGGAGCAATTGGCAGAAAGGTTCCAATTTATCGCCCAGCAGTCCGCGAGCCCGCTGCCAGACCGCCTGGGACCGGGCTCCTTGTGCATCGCCAAGTACTTGGAGGACAATCGCTGGTATCGCGCACAAATCGAGAGCGCCACCGGAAATGACGTCATTGCATTCTTCATCGATTACGGCAATACAGAGATCATCCCTAGAAACCTGGTGCGGCTGAAGGAGTCGGTCGGCGATGATGTGTTTGCTATACCAGGGCAGGCTACCGAGTGTGTTCTCGCCGGAGTCGTGGCCATTATGCAACATCGACACATCAAGATGGGGACCCATGCATACTTGAAGAGCACCTTGGTCGACCAGACGTTCGTTGGTGAG
Source organism: Patiria pectinifera (assembly GCA_029964075.1). Taxonomy (NCBI): domain Eukaryota; kingdom Metazoa; phylum Echinodermata; class Asteroidea; order Valvatida; family Asterinidae; genus Patiria; species Patiria pectinifera. Next base: position 13,123,842 of record CM057137.1, on the reverse strand, counting down.
CCGTTACAACTGACAAATGATGGTAAGTATTCGCTTGTTTAACTTTTAATCGTGATTTAAAACAAAATGCTACATATTTGACTTGGCGAGCAGTGTTGAGTACGCCTACTAATAATCATAATATCGTTCGTCCATGGTGTCATTTAATTTTGTCCCCTCCTCCACATATGAAATGTGTCCCCACCCCTAAAAGAGGAAGGATGCCCAAAACACATCAAGTCATTTTGCAAAATGATTCAATATTCGACACTCTTTTGCGCCTTGTGCTGCCCTCCCATTATTTATTTAACAGATGCCCCTCCCACAAAAAGGTAAGAGCACATGGCTTTTTTTCATGCACACTGTCGGTGTTGTAAATCACACAATAAAGGGCTTGAGCGCAGGATAGGAGTACTGCAACTTTACTTCCAAGAGCTTAGTTGAGGATGAAGCACAAGTGTTGTGAGGGGTCGCACTAAAAAGCGTCAACACAGCGTCAACACATGACAGAAGCGTCAACACACCGTCAACACATCCAAAACACATTCTGAATTAACAGAAAGGGTATATAATTGTAAAGCATAGAATAAAAGAGAATTTCCATTGGTTTGAGTTTCCATTTTGTTGTTAGAAATATAGTATTTTCACGCGAAAAAAATGACTTCCTTTTACACGCGTTGTCCACCATTTTGACTTCGCACAAAGCTTGGACTACACCATTTCAAGTAGGGGTGTGCAAGTAATCGTGTCATAAACAACAGAGGGCGTCTTGCTGCAGAGAGGGACACCAGTGCACTCTGATCTGTGAGGGACTGAGGTTTATTGTACAACGCTATCACCCTTTAGCATAATGGTATGGTCCGCGCTGCCACTGAGGCAACATGGCAGCCGATCTCGGAGCGGCACGGAGAGCCAATTTTCTTGAACTGAAAATCGCAATTTTCAGACGTTTAACCTATTGATTTTGAGTCAAAATCTTGTGTCTGTCCATACCGTATGGGTAACATACTGCTTTCGTCACTTTTAATGCATTTTGGATGTGTTGACGCTGTGTTGACGCCGTGTTGACGCCGTGTTGACGCTTTGGAGTGTGTTGACGCTGTGTTGACGCTTTTTAGTATGACCGGTTGTGAGTACAGAACATGCCAAATGAAGTTATGATGCTGTGGACATGGGTGATTATCAACAAAAACCACTCCTGAAAGCCTGCAAAGTCCTACTTTTTATCCTGATTTTGTCCTTCAAATTTTGATCCAACTGTTCCCTGGGTCTGCTTGAAAGCCTGCAGTTTTCTTAAACATTTTCGATTTGAGTGTGGAACTGGGTGATAGGCCTAGTACACATCTGAAGCTTGAGAAAAACATGCACCATTTTTCAGTGACTGTGCATGTATGGTTCTTCTGAACATGTTTATCATTCAGTATTGAACAAACTTTGGACTCTTTTTGGTGTATCAATCTGTTTTCTTACATTGTGTGGTGTCACTACCAGTATCTAAAAAGTTGTTTTGTCAATATGCAGATTTGTTATTTGGATATATAACCATAGTCAAGTATAGTTTATATTTTCATTCATGGCACTACTTGGTGTGCTTCACACAGATTATGCAAATGATGGACATAAACAGTGGTACTCCTAATCCTGTTAGCAGTCACAGTGTGTTATGTGCAGCACCAGACTTGGACCCAGAATGCACACATGTGCAGAAAAAAAGATGCAAAACATACTCAGTCCCAGGGTGACAGTTTCAGCCAAATTTCGGCTAGATTTGACAGAATTTGTCAGAGGGAAAAAAGAGATTGACTGAAAATGTAGCAGAATGACTTTTTCAGCAGATTTCTAGCATAATCAGCTTTATCTCAGCGAAATCTCAGTGAAATCTCAGCTTTAATGCTGATTTCAGCTTTCTTTTTGTTTGGATTTCAGCTTTTTTCCCTCACTTGCTGTGGACAAAAGTATAGGAGATTTCCAAAGTTCAGCTTTTTTACACCACCTTCAGCTGTTTTCAGCTATTTTTATCAGTGGTCACTCACACCCTTGCATAATTCTTTGAAATTAGTGATCTGACAGAAAAATAAGGCAGATTTGAGAAATATAGCTGATTACCTAATGTTGAAAAGCTTCAATTTGAGGTTCCCTGATGTGTATTAGTACGTACAGTAAAGTACTTTTGCATGCCAGGCAAGACACGTGCAAATTAAAAAACAAATTAATTTTTCTTAAAGATAGTACATTTTTTTAAAGGAAATTTTATGACTTTTGTTTTTGTTTAAGAAAATTTTATAACATCTGTATGTGAGTATAATTATTTGTGATGTATTTCGTGTATTTATGGGTGACTTAGTAGATTTTTGTTAAAGATATAGTGCATCATTTGTAATTTGTGCATTTTGTTCGTTTATAGCAACAAAAGTGTTCAAAATCTAATGAAGGATACTGAACAACTAACCTGATGAAGTTTCAGCTCAGCTTCAGCTGTATATTCCGAGAAAAACAGCATTCTAGGACCTCAATTTCAAATCAAAAGTTGCTGAATCATGTTTTGAATTGTTTTGAATTGCAGCTATACGTGATGTCGCGCACTGATCCGACGAATTATAGCAACCGCGCGCGCCTGTGCGTCGTGCCAATGCTTGCGCGCGCTGCGCCGAATAACAAAACGAACTACTAATTTAAATTTTCCTACGGCCCTTAAGACGCACCGTTGGAAAGGCCTTCTTTCGTTGATTACTTCAAAATGATAGCTTGCCAGAAAGATTAATTTCACAGGGAGTTTAGTCCACTTACTATCTTTCAACCAAGTATGTTTTTCAACAATAATACGCCAGTTACTTTTTCGGATGGCTGCAAAAGATGGACTATAGCTGTAAATCTAGCAGATTTTTGAAGTGCATCTAGCAAAATTGTGTCATTACGTTTTTGTCACCCTGCTCAGTCCAGTCCAGCTTTACTTGCTGTGACTTCAGCGGACAAACTCCCCCAAATTTCCGTTAGGCAAAGATAAGGTTCTCAGTATTTCACCAGCCAAGCTTAATGTCTCAATTCAGTTCTTAACCAGTTCGGGATTATTTTTGCCCAAAATTTCGATTTTCAGAAAAAGGCAAGATATAACAGCCAACAGATATAACAGTACACGTGTACATGTCCAACTTTTAAATAAAAGACTGACTATTTAGGCCCCCCAAAATAGTTCTGCTTCTGATTTCATGGCCTTTGAAAATAGGTTAGGTATTAAAGTAGGGAGCTTTATTTTTTGGCATTTGTTTTGTGTATATCATGTACGATCATAATGAGGTGTCTGCGTGTAGTCACAGGTAAAAGGTAGTGATTGATGAATTTCGGGATTTTTTTCCTCATTTTCCCCCTAACAGGGGTAGGGGCTGACGAAATAGGGGATGTAGGGTAACCGGACGCAGAACTGAGATTTTCTTTTGCCTAGTAGTCTGGTGGCATTACTATTGAAACTAGTTAACATACATGTATGTTCCTTTTGATTTCCTAGTCTGAGACAATGTGTGGACTGGTTGTTTCATGTGCATCCCCCCTAGTCTATGGTCTATTTCGCGTGAACAGATTTGCTTATTAATTAGGCAAGACTCCGCCTCTTGACCTCCTAGAGTTTGACCGATCAGTGAGCGCTTTCTATATCGGGTCTTCGGTCATTCACCCGTTGCACGTCAGACAATGGATAAAGTTAAAAAAAGTGTCACGCGCTCTGTATCATGTTACGCGATATCGCGCCCGGCTGTTGTTGTATTACAAAACACTGCATTCGACTTGACCAATCAAACCATTTAGTCCTGATTTAGGAATGGAATGACGTCACGATTTAGTATAATCGACTCCGATTGGCTGGCGCGGCTTGCATAAATTTGCATGTCAGGAGATGTCAGACGTTCTCCAGGATTTGGCTCGGTGGATAACGGGTGATACTCAGACTACCCCCCCCCCCCTCTCTCTAGTTTAAAATCAACAGATACAAATATGTGTTTCCCAGATTGTGCCCAATTAATGAATCATTACCAACGTTGACTCGTTTTCCCCAAACATGACCTTCAAGTTTTCCTCGGAGATTGGTTCTTTAACAGAGATGATAGTGGAAATGATTATAAATAAATAAATAAATAAATTGTAATGCTTATAAGTTATAGCGCTTTCCATTGTATCAACAATCTCAAAGTGCTTTAACAATTATTCCCCGGTTCATCAGACCACGTGGCAGCCGATATCAACGCACATTCAGTCCTCTACCCTCACAGGTACCCATTCATACTCCTGGGTGGAGAGAGGCAATTGTAGTTAAGTATCTTGCCCAAGGGCACAAACACCGTGTAGAAACCAGCTTGTTCGACAAAGACAAACTGAAGAAAGCGTAAATTACTTGAAGTCATTCTAAATACTAAATGTGGACTGAAGCACACCTGTAGCCAGCCTATTGTAAGGGATGGATCTTTTTGAAATTCTTAATTTAGAAAAGTAGAAAGTTGTCATATATTTTCGTCTGAAGTAGGGTCTGGGAACCAGACTTCAACAGAATTTTTTTCCAGCATCTATGAACACAAAACTTTGAATAGGTCAAGTGTAAGTTTTAACAATATTTGCTGTAAAATACTAACCCCCAAATTCATCCTGTATACTTAAGCAGTCCTTCATTTTTAAGGAGCGTGATCGCGCAGGTGCTCCTACTGCGCTCCTCGACTGTCTCGAAGGAGCGCCAAAAATAGCGCTCCTCAGAAATCCAAAATAGGGCTCGTCAAACACGGGAAGTTTAAAAATAATAAGTGATAAAAATGCAAAGAATTTTAAGTCTTAACCTACACGTATTTTTCGTTGGTATAATGCCCAAACTCACGTTAATATGCCGCTGGACATCGCTAAAAATGAATGAACACCGAGCTTGTATGTACTGTATAAGATCGTGTGTGTACAGCGGTTGTATACTGTGCGTGCACAATCTGCATATCGCATAGAGCTGCATGAAAACACGTGGGCCCGTACGTGCGAGTGCAGCAATGACTGGTTCCCGCTGCGCCGCGCATGATGAAAATGCGGTAACCAGTCAATGTAATAGTCGCGCCCGGTGCCGGTGCAATGCACTGCCGTACAATGTTTTGCGTGCAGGCCGGACGGAATAGACATCGTAAAAATGCCAAGCAAACAACGATTGAGAAGGACGATCTTTGCAAGCTTATTCACAGAACTTGATCTCTCTTGTCTGTGTATGCATTTCCCGTGTTCATGAATTTATTTTGAGGAAGTTTTACTGGTATGTGAAGTGAAACGATGCAGCGTGTTTCACCGAAATCCTAAACCGTAAAACGAGTCTCATTGCCGGCCCACCACACACAGGGCATCACAAACGCTTGTACTATTGCGAAGTTTAGACGTTGTTAGCCAGTTTCTCGTCGTGACTAGCATTGTGTATATGGCATACTTGACCTGCATTTTCCATTGTTTTTAAGATTATAGACGGCAGATATTTTCGATAAAACTTAAGACAAGTTTGTGTCATTTTGACGCCCTTTTTGTATAGCTTTCGTAGAGCAATTAAAATAGTTCAGGCTGAAAATTTCATATAATTTTAACGAATCTGAAAGCAAATATTCAGTTGCTTTATGTGCCGTTTATTAACTCTCCATTTTCCAAGTATATTCAAGTGATGAACCAACTTACAACTGTATTAAAAAATGAAAGCCTAAGCAATAGTCAAACCTTTTATTAATCTCCATTTAGTTAGTTTTTAAAATAAATTTTACCTTGTCTTACAGTTACAAAAACAAAAAAGTAACGCAACTTGAGCATATGTTATTATGCAAAAGCTAATAATAATGCAGCCCCTTGAATAAATCCTTATATTCAAAATAAAACAAAAACAATGGTAACCCGTCGTTTTACCACTGTTTATCCGTAGATTTTAAGGAGAGCGATTTGCTCTTTTCAAATATTTGAGGAGAGCGATTTAAAGCTCTCCTGGATTTTCTTTAAATGAAGGACTGCTTAAGATGTTTTCCCTCATGCAGTGTTACCAAAACTCTGATGATTCATATTCATTCAGTTAAAAACTGACAGTTACCTTAAAACTGCTTGCTTCTGAACCCTTGTGAATCTTCACTTGACAATTGCTGAGTTTTGTTGAAGGGCGCTACGTTAGGGATCACTCGGCCAAAAGTGTGCCATTTTCGGACGCCACCGTATTTGAATTTCAGACTAAAATTCATGACACTAAGCTTGTTCACAAGCTTTAAAGAATTTCATGAAGTTTGCAAATTCTGATAAAGCATTATAACCGGTATCTTCACTCGCCTATCCAACTGCATGTTTGTCAGAACATTGTTATTAAATTTTTTTTGGGCACATTTCAAAAGAGTTCACTGTTTACTTCAAAATATAATTGAAAAATCTTGCCAGAGTATTAAAAATTTCTCTCAACTTTGTAACGGAAAGATAAACTCAAAGTTTACGAATGGGAATGTGAAGAGCTTGATAAAATTTCAATTAAACTGTGAATTTCAAGGTAAAACTGTTTTCTACCTGTAGCAAGGCACTTGAAAAATCAAAGTGCGTCACACAAGCAGATTTGCGAACCATTACTCTTTTAGAGTAATTATTAGGCTTTTGAGGCATGTTACTACTCTTGAAAATTCCAGCTGTCCTATACGCCAACATTGTGGTTACTCTGAAAAGTACTGTGGGTACTCTTAAACTTGACTGTTGTCCTATGTATTTACATTAGCATTACTCTTTGCAGGGAGAATCATTACTATTTTGTAGTCTGTCATGTCTGTAAAGTTGGCATCTCTGCATAAGGGGCCGTGCAACGTTCGGGGTAGAAGACATCAACAATACATGCATGCTACTCTTGTGTTTCTAACAAAAAAAGGAACTTTAATATTCTGTTTATATTTTTATTCCATCCTCCGACCCTGCTAAATTAATAAATAAGAAAAATGTTGGCCTTTTGTTGACATTGAATATGGGCGATTCGACACAGTCGTATAGTGCATTTTTCGTGTGTGCATTGGGAAGCCGCCCCGATACGTTGCAGCACGGGACACTTAATATTGTTACTTTGTCCGAAGGCAGCAGAATTCTATGCCCGATCTATCCAAAATTTGCTCAAGTTGTCCTCTGACATACGTTGAAATCGCGGCAAGTTGGCCATGTTTTTGCTCACTGTACACTTGAAAAAATGGACTGTCTGTGGCAACCTCTTGGTTGCGCTCTGCATTGGCAACCGCTTGTATTCATTGGACAGATAACTCGATTTGAATTAATTTTTTTCTGTTCATTTCATAACAGGCCTGGAGATGAAACTCTTCACAGAGTCTGGCGACAGCGTTTCTGAGAAGTTCATCCTTGATGAATTTGCAGAGCGTAGAGGTCCTGGCGTTCCCATTGACGCTGCTTCCGCACCTCAGAAGCAGGTGTCCAGAGGCTATAACCACAGCACCTTAGCTGTTGGCAGTTGCCAGAACCTCTACGTCACCAATGTGGCTTCCTTAAGTCAGTTTTGGGTCCAACCAGCAAGTAAGTCCCTGGAACTAGACAACTTGATGGACAGCATCAGCGCGCAGTATGATGGTCTTGGCCCTGCGGAGAAGGCTTTAGGAGCTGCTCAACTGGGTAGTCCCTGTGTTGCGATGTTTTCTGATGACGCCGTGAACTATCGAGCGGTGGTGACAGAGGTGAAGGGGCCCAAACAGTGCACTGTCCAGTTTGTGGACTTTGGTAACTCGGAGGTCAAAGATACAGACAGTCTGAAGGCCATTACCGATGACCTTTTGCAGTACCCAGTCATTGCTGTGGAGTGCTCATTGAGTGGTGTCAGTGCCCAATCTAGTTCCCTAGCCGCTGTGGAACGATTCGAAGAGTTGACTGCTGACAAGGAGCTGAGTGGGAAGGTGGTTGGGATGAATGGTAATGCTTGCTGTGTGCTGATCTTAGACCCACAAGGCGAAGAGAATGCCGACATCATAAGTGTGTTGGTGAAAGAAGGTCTGGCGTCTCGTTCTGCTGAGCAATTCAACCGTCAAACACCGAGTGGTGCCAATCCAGGAGCTTTCAACGGAAGCGGTGATGCAGGTGTCAGTAAGTCCTTCATTGATCCTCGAATCAGCCAGGGCTCCAGGGTCATTGTTGAAATCATCGCCATCCGAGGCACTGACGACTTCTCCTGCCAGTTGATGGAAGATGCAGAAGCCTTCAACGCAATGATGGACAGACTGCAGGCAGATTATTCAGTAACCCCAACGCAAATGAGTCCATTGAGGTCACCCGCAGTAGGCAAGCCATGCTGCGTCATGTTTGGGGACGACAACTGCTGGTACAGGGCCCTTGTGGTTTCCGTCGAAGGCCGACAGGTCAGAGTCCAGTATGTTGACTATGGAAACGGCGAGGTCGTTGATGCTTCCAAGCTGATGCAACTGAAGTCGGAGTATTTGGCTCTTCCACTTCAGTGTATTGATTGCAGTCTGGACGGGGTACCAGCTTTGGAAGGAGTAGAGGCAGAGACAGCCATCAACTGGCTTGACAAACACACAGAAGAGATCTTTGTGGCAACTGTAACCAGTGTACGAGGTGGCAAATTTGCAGTTGTCTTAAAATCTCAGGAGGCCGGAACAGTCTTAAATGATGAAATCAAGAAAATCCTGCCACGTCAGAGAACCGAAAAGAAAGTGAAGACTCCTCCAAGAGCAAAGCCTCCACCGGAAGCTCCCCGGCTGGTTCAGCGCAATCCTCCGAGAAACCAACCGCTTAACTCCTCGTCCACGTCTGTTGCTGATCTTGGGTTTTGGACTGAAGTTAAGTTAGGTGCCACTGAGACCGATGTGTACATTTCCCATGTTGAAGACCCAAGCAAGTTCTTCTGCCAGTTGGTATCTCAAGAGGGCCAGTTGAATGTTTTGATGGATGACATCCATAACAAGTGTATGGACTCCCAGCTGAAGCAGCTCCAGCGTGCCTGTGTGGGAACACCATGTGTGGCCCAGTTCTCCGAGGACAACAGCTGGTACCGGGGAGTCATCAAGAACCAGAAGCCGGGTCTCTACAGGGTCTGCTTTGTGGATTACGGTAACGAGGAAGATGTCCCTCTTGATAAAGTCTGCGAGATCACAGCTGACCTCATGTCCCTTCCACAGCAGGCTGCTTCTTGTTGTCTCAGTGGTTGGGACTTAACATGGAAGGAAGACAAGGTCATTCAGCGCATGAAGAGCCTGGCAGCTGAGATTGAGAAATTCCGCATGGTGGTACGTGAATCAAAGGGTGCGTCTGTTGTACAACTCAAGTGGCAGGGCAAAGACATGCTCCAAGAGCTCAGGAAAGTTCGAGATAGCATCCCAAAGGAAGTCAAACAACCACCAAAGGCTGCAACACCACCTCGACAGAAAGAGAGGCCTGTAGACAGCACCCCACCATTCACACTTGCCTCTGCTGTTGAGAGTGTCAAAGTTGATCAACGTGTCATGATGGCAGCCAGTGTTGTGAAAGGCCCCACGAAGTTCTTCTGCCAGCTGTGCTCCAGTTACGATCAGCTCCAGGGCCTCTCTGCAGAGATGAACAACCACTATTCAGCCTCCAAACCCAGTAAGGACAAGCTGCCTTCCGCTGTTCCGGGAACCTTCTGTGCTGCCCAGTCTTCAAGTGATGGGGCGTGGTACCGGGCCAAGATACTTCGTGAAGCAGGCCCAGGTAAAGTCAAGGTTAGGTTTGTGGATTATGGTGATGACGATGTTGTGGCTTTGGCGTCCCTGTTGACTTTGCTGCCAAAGTTCAGGAATCTTCCAACCCAGGCTATCAAGTGCCGTCTATCAGGCGTTATGCAGAAATTTGAGTCGGTGGTCGTTGACCAAGAGGTGATGGCCACAGTCAAGAGCAAATCTGATGGGAAACTAGAGATTGAATACGTCGACGACTCCTTCCGTGCTAAAGTCCAAGAAATTCTTGGTCCTGTGGTTCAACCTGTTCAAGTCCAAGGGGGTAGCCCACAAGTTGTTCCGGTGCCTCAACAAGGGTTCGCCAAGCAGGGAATGCTTGGAGGTACAGATCAAGATGTGTACGTCTCCCATGTGGACAACCTTCAGAAGTTTTATGTTCAGATGTGCAGTACAAGCGACGAGATCGACATGTTGCAGCAAAAGCTTAAAACAAGTTACAACAGCGGCACTAGTGGCCCTCTCTCGTCAGCTGCCGTGGGAACACCGTGCTGCGCCAAGTTCTCCGAAGACGGCGACTGGTACCGTGCAGTTATCACTGGCAGTCCCAGTCCAGGCAGGGTCGTGGTTCAATTTGTAGATTTTGGCAACAGCGAGGAGCAATCTGCGTCAGATCTGAGACCAATCAAGCCCGAATTCCTTCAGCCAACTGCAGGTGCAGTAGCATGCAGACTTAAAGACGTTGGTTCTTCAAGTCTTGACATTGCCAATGAATTCCTAGATTTGACAGTTGACAAAAGCATGAAGTGCACATTCCATGGTAGAGAGGAGCCATATCAGGTCCAGTTCCCAGCTTTACAAGACGAGGTTAAGAAATGGCAGCAGGAACCTGCAATGTCTTCTGCATCCTGTCCTGGCCCGAAGACATTGACTGTAGGAATGAAGGAGGAAGTCTACATCTCCTCAGTTACCAGCCCAGCCAGTTTCTGGTGCCAGTTAGCCCAGCACGAAGGTACTCTGAATGAATTGATGGATTCCATTGATGCTCACTATAGCTCGCTTACTCCTGGTGAAGGGCAGATGAGATCTCCAGTGGTAAGCACAGTCTGTGTCGCTCAGTTTGCCGATGATGGAGGCTGGTATCGAGCCAAAGTCACTGAGGTCCAGCCTGAAACGTGCACAGTGACTTTCATTGATTATGGCAATTCAGACAAAGTGTCCAAGAGTCTGATCATAGATATCAAAGAGGATTTCCTTGCGGTACAGCAACAGGCTGTACTATGTAGTCTTGGTGGCGTGGGCCCAGTCGGTACCAGCTGGACTGGGGAGGCTTGTGACAGCTTTCTCAACCTGACCGGTGACAAGAAACTTCTGGCTGAGGTGGTTGCAGTTGAGCCCAGTGCCTCATCACATCAAGTGACCCTCTTAGACCTAGGCATGAGCCTTGGCCAAAGCCTTATTGATGCAGGACATGCAAGATCTGTGCCTGTAACCACCAAAGCAATCAGATTTGCCTCTGAGAGTGACAACCTAGAGGATGCCCTTCACGGTTTTGAGAAGCTGAACATCACTCAAGGCTCCACCGAAAAGATCTACGTGACAGTAGTGAACTCCCTTCATGAATTCTACTGCCAGATTGCTGCAAGGGCAACAGAGGACCTGGATCCCCTATCAGAGAAGCTACAGTCAGAAGCTCCGTCCGTGGACAACATGCAAGCTGGTAGTATCCAGGGACTGCCATGTGTCGCCAAGTTTTCAGATGATGAGCAGTGGTACCGCGCAACCGTCCTGGCTGAGAAGGGCAACACGGTTGATGTGTACTTCATAGACTATGGTAACAAGGAGAGCGTCCCGCGAGACCAGATCAAAGTCTTGACAAGCGACTTCTCATCCCTGCCGGCTCAGGCGGTGAAGTGCGCCCTCGCCCGCATCCCAGAATCCTCTGCGAGTGACGACGCAGCTGTCGCCGAGTTTGAAAATGCGGTGCTGGAGGGTGAAGCCCTGACTGCTGAGTTTATCAGTCGAAAGGGTACCGCCTGGATCATCAGACTCCTGAACGACGGCGAGCCGGTTGCAGAGGCATTAGGCATCAAGCTACAGGATGAGATTTCAGGTGAGAAGAATTCTTGCAATATTGAATCTTGAAAAGTTATGGAATCTTGAATCTTGAAAACTTATGGAATCTTGAATCTTGAATAGTTAAGGAATTTTGAATCTTGAGTACTTATGGAATCTTGAATCTTGAACCTGATTATGAATAGAAAAATTACAGCAGGCGAATTTTCTTTTTGACTGTTATTTCAGTTTTCATGCTGTCACCATTGCTGTGTGAATGAACAAATGGTAGTCAAACACATTGGCGGCGCAAAACTCTAACATTTGGGGGAAGGAAATATTTTGGTGAGGCAGCCAATGGTCTGGAAATTAGCCACTAGCCAATGAGAAATGTTTCAAATCGCAAAATGGTGTATAACAAATGTATAACAAATGTACAAAGACGTTGGCTGCACGCTACTACGGCTGTATAAATTCACATGTGGCGTGTTTTGTCTTCCAAAGTACCAATGTTTATGATCTTTCATTGGCCCAAAATGTGTCCACAGAACCGATGATTCAATCTCTATCTTTAACTTGTTGCGAAACTTATCATCAAAGAAAACATAACTTATCTATTTGTAGAGAAAGTGTTAGGGGAAAACTGAGAGGGGGGGGGGGGCAAACTGGGGGGCAAGAAAACAACTGGGGGGATTGAAAGATTTTGGGGGGTTTACAGTGAGACAGACAGCCCTAACCAGCTAACAGTCCTGAATCCTCCAATTTTAATACGATTTTGCACACCCCCTTTGGAATTAGGGTTAAGAGCACAGTGACTACAAATTTCTGAAAGTTGTTGTTGTGCAGAGCCTTTAAAAAGTTCCACCATTGTTGACAGAAAATGCTCAATTTTTCCCCCCATTTTTTGTTGTGTTCAGAATCTGCCGAACCAGCGTTAACGCCAAGAAGCCCGAGCTATACCTGGACTCCACTGAAGGCACGCCAAGTCGTGGAGGTGTTTGTCACTACAGTCAATAGCCCAGAGGTAAACCCCAGTTGAAGTTATTAAATTGTTGAGTTGAAACAAGGGCCCGATTTGATGACCTACCGTACTAACCACAAAATTATGTGCTTATTATGACCCATTTCGGAGGTCTTCAACCCTAACTCCCTAGGGGGTGTGCACAATCGTATTAAAATTGGAGAATTTAGTACTGTTGAGCTATCCCTACAAGTTCCCTAACCCTGATCCCCTTGGATTTTTTTGATAGGATGCATCCCCACTCCTTTTCCAAAGCCCTTTTTCCTAGGAACCATCCTCAATCCTCCAAAATCTTCCAATACTTTGCACCTACGCTGTATGTTTAAATGAAGGATACCCAGCATCTCAGTCCAGATCAAAAATTGCATTCATCCTCAATCCTCCTCCTTTTCAAACACCATTCATCCTCAATCCTCCAAAATCCTCATGTGCTAAAACACCATTCATCCTCAATCCTCCAAAATCATTGTGTTTTTCAAACACCTTTTCATCCTCAATCCTAGGAAATCCTCCAAAACCACCAGGAGGATTTTGGAGGATTGCGGTTGGTTTGTGTTAAAATGTTTCCATGTGAAAATTGGAAATAGCCTCAACCCTCCAAAATCATCCGTTATTTCTTGATTTATTCAACACGCATTCAGCCTCAATCCTCTAAAATCCTCCTCTTCTTTAAACACCATTCATCCTCAATCCTCCAAAATCAACCGATACTGAATGTCCATGTGCCCACAATCCTCCAAAATTGTATGTTGCATTCCTCCAAACTCCTCCAATAACCACCCAGAGGACTTCATAGGATTGAGGAGGGTTTAAATAATAGGGTTAATCCTCCAAAATCAACCAGGGGCTTTTGGAGGAGTTTGGAGAATTTTGGAGGATTGTGATGTGGCTGCATACATGTTAAGTAGCAGATGATGTTGGAGGATGCATTGTACCAAGGTCTTAAGGAGGGATAGGGTTATCTTCAGAAAATTGTAACTGGGACAACTCGCATTTGTCTTCATTCTAGCCTTTAACTACAGTTCTACCTTTTCCTTTCTCTCACCTCCTAAGGACTTCTGGTGTCAATTTGCCAAGTCTGAGGATGACCTGAACGTGGTGATGGATAACATCCAGAGCCTTGTCATTCCAATGGGTAAGTTCAAATGCTGCTTTTCCATGAAACAGTTTAACAAAATAAGATACTGGTCTGGTAAAGCAAACAACTTAGGCGACGTTCGGGCAAGGACCATTAGTCAACCAGTGGTTGATTTGTGATGTACCTTACGCCTGCGCACTGATAGCAACGTGCGAACGTCTCTAGTCAAACGCTGGTCAAATGAATGCAAATTATGAATGCGCGCGGCTATTGGTTACCAGCGAAGCAACCAACCCTAGTAGGCTGGTTCCAAATAGTCGACTAGCGTAGTCAACCACCGTCGACAAGACAGAGTTCGGGCAAACGTTAGTTAACCATTGGTCAACTATAGTCCTTGCGCGAACTTGGCCTTAGTGTCAAGCTCAGGATATGCATGCATTGGAACAATGACATGCTCAGTACAGGACAAGAATCTGGTGACTTTTGGGCGATTAACTTAGTCAATCTCTGTGTTGGACAAGCTGAATTGCTAAGTAAGGATTTTCTGGACCATATCAAATGCGAAGTTGGTGGGCTCAGTTGGATTCTCTGAAATCCCCCTGAGCAGAGATTGGAGATTTTGGAGTTTCTTCGGGGTGTTTGACTTTTGTCAGAGCTTTACTGCTCAGTGAGTCGCACTTGTCAAGTTAGGAGATGTCACCTGACAGGATATTGTTTCCGTCTTGAATACGTTTGATGGTCTTTATCCAAAACTTAATTGTCAGCTCCAGCTCATGTTGTTGTTTTTTCCAACCTGTGGATCCTTGAAAAAAAATTGTTTGATTGAAATTATCTTGTTTAATGTACAATGCAGATCAGATGCAGTGAATTGAATTTACTGTTGCAAGCAGGCTCTATTATTTTTCAGAGATGCCAGGTGGTTTGGGTGGGTCCTGTGAAATTCAAAGAAACTTTCTCTTTTTTTTTTTTTACAGGAGATAATCTGAGACCGCAGGACATGCAGTTGAGACCTGGCCACGCCTGCCTTGCTCAGTGTGCACAAGATGGCTTCTGGTATAGGTCAGAGGTCACAGAGGTCGTCGGAGATGCCGTCAAGGTCCTGTTTGTGGACACAGGGAAGACCGAGACCGTCTCCTGTAGCAAGGTGAGAAGTCAAACATTTTATTGTATTGGACTTAAAGGTAATATACAACATTTGCAAACATCAAAAGACAAAACTACCAAATTTTTATGAAATACCTTACTTGACTGAAAGTAAATAAAAGTCTCAAGCATCCTGTGAAATCTTAGCACCTGGTGTGCTGTCATTATTTTTCAAGAAAAAGTGGAATTTTTGTGTCAATTTTCAACGATGGTCGATCTTTTACATTTTTCAAATTCTGTTCTCAATTTTCCCACTTTAGTTAGTCCATATTTTGTTTGCAATCGGTTGCACATCCGTGAACGGGTGCAAGCCAGCTAGTCTGATTCCCTGACCCGACAAATCCCGACATCTATAAATTGCTTTTGTTTCTTTGAAGTGGGGTCAGGGAACCAGACTACAAGAACAGCATTTTGTTCTTTGGTTATTCCAGCATTTAAGAACCCAAAAATTTAAACAGGTCGGTGTAGCAACATCAAATCCATGCATTTCAGAAAATTACAGCAAAAGCAAATGTTGTGTATTACTTTTAACAGATAAATGAGATTATAGATTTAGTGCATGTCATTGTTCATCAGTGTTCATTACGTTCTACTCACAAGCCAACCCGTAAAGCTGTCCAACATTAGCTCCTACATCGTCAATTTTTTTATTTTGGTCCTCATAAAACTAGCTCATAAAATATGTGACATTAGAATCCTTTCAGAGTAATTTCTGGATTACAAAACATGCACACATTTTTGTCCTTTTGATGAAGAAAACACTGTGAATGTTACATTTTGTCTTGCTTCAATTTTGTTTAAAGGTCAGAGCAATTGAAGCCGACTTCCTGAAGCTTCCAAGACAGTCTTTCAGGTGCCAACTCGCTGGGGTATCGCCCAGGCAGCAGCCGTGGGATCAAGATGCTGCAGATGCCTTCAAAAAGATGAGCTGTGATCACTCTCTGATGGCAGACATTCTGAAAGTGGTCAGGACGAAGGAGGGTGCCGTAACACATGCCATAGTAAGTCTGCAGGACGGCGCTGTGTCATTGTCTGATCTACTCGTTGAGAAGGGTCTTGCAGAGGCAGTGGAAGTACCTCAGTATGCAGAGGAAGAGACGGAGGATTCTGTTTGTGAGCAGGTCCTAGAAGCATCTCTGTGGGAAGGGCCAAAGTATGAGCAGCCAACACTGCTTTCTGGGGAGAGACAGGAAGTAGTTGTTATGTCAGTCACCAGTCCCACAGAGTTTTATTGCCGGGCGGCTGACAGTGAGGAGAGTGGGATACTGGCCACGATAACATCCGAGATGGAGAGACGTATCGGAGAGATGATTGGCACAAGCAGGTTGGTCCCGGCAAAAGGCATGCCCTGTGTTGCCAAGTGTGAGGATGGGACATGGCAGCGTGTGGAGATCCTGGATGTCGTCCCAAATGGTAAGGTGAGAACCTTCCTGGTTGACCAGGCCCTGATGCGGGAAGTCTCCATAGACAACCTTCAGCTCATAACATCCACTCTGTTGGCCCTTCCACTGCAAGCTGTGAAGTGCTCGCTAGGAGCTACTCCATCCGGAGCTGACTGGTCCGAGGCAGATACTTTGGCTTTCAGAGAGCTCGTTGATGGGAAGACACTACAGGCAGAACTTGGTGAAGGAGGAGTTCAACTCTTTGATGAGGATGAATCAGTTTTACAGACATTGATCCAGAAAGCAGAGGACAGGAATGCCAAGATTCTTGCAGAGTCTCAGAAGACACCTGAAGCAGGAAATGACAACCAACCTGAAGGCCCCAACCCTGAGGAAGAAGTCTCCGAGGAGGAAGATGAGATCTTCACAGAAGCAGATAACCTTCCGGGCTCTTTCAAACCGGCCTTTGAAACGCTGGACCTCAAGGCAGGCCAAGAGATCACCCTGTGTTTGGTGGCAGTCAACAGCCCTGAAGAAATCACCTGTCAGATCGATCATGAAGAGCAAAAAGTATTGGACATTGAACAGCGGATGACCGAGGTCTATGCAGAGAATACAAAGCCCCTTCAGGATAAGAACTGGGTTCCCAAGGTTGGAGAACCCTGTGCAGCTAAACACTCTGAATATGACGATTGGTATCGAGCCACTGTGGTGTCTGTCGACCAAGAGATGGGTGTTGAAGTGTTCTATGCAGACTATGGTGGGACTGACAGGGTTCTTCTTGAGAGTGTTCGCGAGTTGACTGAAGATTTGAAATGGCTCCCAGCTCAAGCTATGAGATTCTGCCTGGAGAAGCCCCTTATGCCCTTGACAATGTGGAACAAGAAGACTAAAGCCATCATGGAGGGCCAAGATACCGAGCGGGATTTGCATGCCAAGGTCATCGAAGTCCAAGAGAAAGTCACCATGATAGAACTGGCTGAGGAGGACCACACATTCCTAACCCACTTAGTTGATCAATCTCAAACGAGTTCTCTAGACAATGAAGAGGAGGATGGTGATAGGGATGGAGAGTTCTTTGACGCAGTTGATCAAGCTTCTACTGAAGGGGATGAAGCCTATGAGGCTAACGATGCAGACAGTGCTGTAAAGAGTATACCTTCTGAGGCTGGTGCTTTGGTTGGTGCAGGGGATGATGTCCAAAGCAGCGTTGCAGCTGTCATTGATGATCTCTTTGAGAAAGCAGCAGAGCAAGCAACAGCTGACCAGAAGGTATCAGAGGTACAAGCTGGAGACACCACCAGAAGTGACAACGAAGGGTCTCAGGCTGGTCTCAAGCAGGAAGAATCTGCAACCGAAGGTCCATCATTAATTCCTCCATCTCAAGGTGGATCAAGGATGATCAGCATGAAAGACATTCTTGACCAATTTGTAGACCACACCCTGCAGAATTTCAGTAAGGATGAGAACAACGACGAAACTCAGCAAACTGACGACCAAGAAGAAGAAGATGATGATGACGTGGTTGAGGGAGAGGAAGCAGATCAGCTTTCTGATGACGGTAATGAAGAGCAAGAGATCCAGGAGGTTGTGAATGGAGAGTTAGTGGTTGATGAGCAAACCTCTGAGACAAATGGCAGTGAGACACCTGGTGAAGTACAAGAATCTGAGGCCAAGTCAGTCCCAGATGATACAGAACTAGGACTAGAAGATCGATTTGTCAACAATACCAAAGATTCAGATGAAAATCGACAAAGTGAGGTATCAGCTATGGAGCCCCAGTCGGAGGAACAAGCCCCAGATGACGATCCCACCAAGGAGCCTGAATCAATTGATCAACAGGAAGGCCAACCAGAGTCGGGCGAAATTGTATCAACAGAGCTATCAGCTGAACCGCAGAGAGATGAGCAACAAGTATCCGACACCCCAGAGGATTCTGCCAAAGAAACAGCAAGTGAGGACTCTTACGCAGCGGAACCAAGGGATGGACAGGTGCCTGGTGATCAACCTTCCATCAACCAGGATTCAGAGGCCGAAGAAGCGACCAGAGAAGACCCTGTTGGATATCATTCACCAGACCCAGAGGTGGACACTGAGAATCTACCTGAAGATCAAGATCAAGAGACGGTCAAAGAAGACACAGTGGACTCCTTGCAGGTGGATACTTCTGAAAAAGACCCTGCTGAAGATCATTCACCTGACCCAGTGGTTGTTACTGAGAGTTCATCCGATGATCAGACTCCTGCATCCGAGGTGGTTGAAGAAGACCAAGAGGGCTCCCTTCAGGAGGACACTGCTGGAAAAGACCCTGTTGAAGATCCTTCACCTGACCCAGAGGTTGTTACCGAGAGTGCATCCGACGATCAGGCTTCTGCATCCGAGATGGTCGAGGATAACCTAGAGGGATCTCTGCAGGTAGACAGTGCAACTGAGGCAGTCGCTGATAAAGATCACTCAACAGATGATGCAGCTGAAGCACAAAGAGGAGAGCAAACCACACCGGATGAAGAACAGACCTCTGCTCAGGAAGCTTCTGCAACTGAGAAGGCTGCCAGCGACAGCCCAGATCTTGAATCGATGGAGAAACAGCCAGACTTCGAGTCTGAATCTAATGACTGATCTACCTCTCAGTTTCAAGAAATGACAGTGCCTTAACAAATTAATTTTGGGTTTTTTTGTGGATGAGGTAGATAAATTTTACCTCCAGTTTCAAAAGAAGAAGTTAATTTGCTATTACTTTATTAGATGAAAGGACCAGATGAAGAACACTCAAGTATTCAGAGAAATGAGTGACAGATTTCTATGGCAGTCTTTGAAAATAGTTTCTTTTGCCAAAATGTTGCCACGGAGTTTAAAAACCTTCCGACTTGTCGATAGCTCTTGTCTCACCAGTGTGAAATGATTCAAGTATGCAAAGCTTCAAATCAAAGACAATCCACTTGTCTGTAATCTCAGACATCCAGAATTGTTTCAGAACTGAACACAGACATAGCTAAGTAACGTTGAGTTACAAGTACGCACCCCGTGTTAAATTTATAACCGCGCTGATCTTTTTTAAGGGTACCCTTGAAAGCTATCTCTTTTGCAAACATTTGAAAATTTTGAAACTTAAGCCTGAACAATAATCACAGAGCTATGTGTTAGAGGTTTTAGGGCTTGAGCTAAATTAAGCAAAGCCTGTTGACATAGATACACGAGGCACATATTTTCAGGTCGCTGGCTTGTTTTGTTTTCTTTTAGGTGTTGACATTATTTTTAACCTTGGTAGGTGGGAATAACGCTGTCCTGTTTGTCTTAAAGCTCATACCTCAAGACATCAGAAATTTGCATTCGTGTTAGCTTCCGCGCTGACTGCAAACCGAACTTTGCTCAGAATTATTGATGGTATTGCAGATACAAGTCTGTTCTGTTTTCCTGCTTGAACATTTCTAGGGGAAGAAATTGGTTGTGTTTTACATACATATACGTGCAGACAACATGATTCTTGTTATGTGTTCATGGTGGAGTACTACTAACATTCTAGTTTGACGTGGTTTAAGTTTTTGAAGTATGCTATCCTTTCTGATATTATTATCATGACCATGCGATTTCACTGGGTCCTAATATTGTTTTTGAAGCGTTCATCTGCAAGGAAATGGCTTGTAATGTTTTGCAGTGTTTCTTCAGATTTCCGTTACTCATAGACTGAGAAATAGTTGCTTTGATGGTCTCCTAGACTTATTTCAAGCCTGACCCTCTGCCTTGCATTGTCCATGCGTTGTGCCTTCAGTCGGAAGGGTTAAATATTTCTCGCAGTCCGATTGTAATGTTGCAGTAACCCACATAATCATATGCACTTCATACATTCACATTTTACCAAAACACTGTTGCACAGACACTTCAAAATCATTTGATTTACCCCCAACAATCCCCATCCAGTCAAACTCCAACTCCAGGGTTTGTTGGAATCTGTTGGAGTGAGTACTGCACTAGTAAACTGATTATGCTTTACATTGGGTCAGGCATGCCACCACAGTTAGAGTTCAACAGTTTGGGTGTAAAGCTCACCATGTGGTGTTGGATTTTGCAAGAGTGAGGAAGATTCCTAGTAAATCACTCAAGGGGGTTAGGGTTAAATTAATCTGCAGAATTTCTCCGGGCAAGCAGGCAGATTCGGTCACCCTTCACTGCCCTCCACGGTGCTGTGTTTTGTGCATTGACTCTCTGTGTGACAGCTCTACTTGTACCCTTCATAAACCCTTCACATAAAGGCTTTCAAGGGGTTATACATACTACTACAGGGTGAGTAAAAAAAGACGAAACCCAAATGTTGGGACTATTGTTTTCGTGAAGTTCTACATGTAGCACTTTAAAAATCTAGGATATGAAAGCGCAATTCATAGGCTTTCTTCTAGTACAAGAATCATTCAAATCACTCATGTACTTTTCAAGTAGCAGAATTTTAAACAACCACCGTTTTAAAGTTCTGTCGACGGTTCACAAAAACTCTGTGCGTTCTTTCAGCAAAACAAAAACAATTCACGCACATCCAAATGTGATTTGTTTTTCATTTGCTGAAAGAACACTTACCTTTTTTGTGATCCGTGGACAGAACTTTATAACGGTGGTTGTGTTTGATATTCCATAACGTGAAAATCACATGATTGATTTGAATGATTCTTGTACTAAAACACAGCTTATGAATTGGGCTTTCATATCCTAGATTTTGAAAGTCTTACATCCAGAACTTCACTAAAACAGTGGTCCCGACATTTGGGTTTCGCTTTTGTTTACTCACCCTGTACACTAAACAGTAATTTATTCAAGTTTCTGTTACAAAAAATGCATGCACTCCACTATGATAGTCACATTACACGGTCAGACTTGAAACAAGTCTAAAGGTACATGGAAAGTACTCATCATAATTTGTATTCATTTTCCCGTAGTTTCTAAAAGTAGAGCGTAGTTAAAATAGAAGAGAAAACAATTTTTTTTTAATTGCCAATAAATATTGTATAATTTTGTTTATGATTAACCACAAATTATTCACATATATTTTGTACGACCCTCTTTATAGAATATTCCACTAGTTAGTTCGCTACTCTAATTGCCTTCCATGTTTGCCACTTGTTATTTGAAAGTTTATTACTAAGTGTTCAGTGTTACTTAAGAAAAGAAGGAAAAACGGAAAAGGCTGTTTTCCTTACTTGTCAAATACTTAAAATGAAATTGTTATACAGAGAAAAAGTTTGAAATGCCTAAAATGTACAAATGCATAAAATAAGTTGCCTAGAAACGATAAAGCATAATTAGTCGTAATGATACTGGGTTTTGGTTTTTTTTAAGCACAAGTATCATATAGCAATATGCATAGGACCAATGGTAGTGAAAACTGGTGCATGTGTTTACATAGGCATGACAGGTGATTTGGCATTCGACTCAAACGAAAACAGTTTTCTGAAAAGTTGAGTGTAATTTACGGGAATTGAGATTTTTAGTCAAAACTGCACATCGCCCAATCTGTTGACATCGTGTAACGTAATGTAACCATACATGTGCGTGGTCTCTGACTTAACAGACTCGACAAAAAAACGTTCATAATGTGCATGGTCTCTGACTTAACAGACTCGACAAAAAAACGTTCATAATTTCCCACGAAGCTACTTTCATTTAGAGCACAAACTCCATATTGCAGATACATGTAAATGTATCGTAGGCATTACCAGATATTTGTGTCATCGCGGGGTTGAAGGAACAACTACCAAATTATTTGGGGGAAAAAACTGTGTGTGTGTGCCTGTTTTACATATATTTCTCATGTACATGTAATTGGAAGAAGTCAGTTCTTGGAGTTTCGTTTTATTGGTGCACTTAATGTTGTTAAGAACTGTTCAGTTTATCCACAATGCTTGGTTCTAAAAAACACAATAGAAACCTTGGTTTCTAAGTAGCCAGTTCAGTATCTCGAAAAAGTCCCGGTCAAAGGTCAGTTGGGATAAAATCGCTGACCAATGTTACGCGATGTTATGTAAACGCCCTTTCTGCTTGTAACTAACACGCGAGCGTCGTGTGACCGTCTCCTTGTGCATTCACGTGCCTTTGATGTGCGTTCGATTATCCCGAATAACATGTGACCCAAATCATTGTGCGCATGCGCAATTGAAATACCGAGCTGGCTTATAGCTGTGCCATTGTTTTTAGTTTTCTATTAGTTTAAGCATAACTATGGATGTACCATGTAGATTTTGTTCGGTTCTATGCAGTATATAGTTAATATAGCTCTTGAAAAGGATGCATGCATGCTGTGTTACCATAAAAGACGTGTTGTTATTGCAAAACATCTGTACATAAGCGAACAGTTTAAGAGAAATCTTTTCATTTTAACAAAGAAAAAGAAATGCCCCAAAACATGCATAACTTAGCTGCAAGAATAGGATTCAGCTTGCGTACATTGATAGACAAAATTAGTGTTTTTCCACAAAAATTTACAAGAATGATCCATTGTGAAGCTTTCAGAATTTGGATGTTTTAGTTTATTTCTATGCAAATAGGGCATAGGATTGTATGTACCTTTCTTTTGATGAAAGTGGAACCGATGGTAATTTTTACTTTTTTTTTCATCACATCTGCATTTTCCGTTTTCGTTCTGGCATTCCAATCATGTTTTCAAACGGCTTCAAAAAAGTCGGTTTAATTTTGACATCACCAGAAAAAACTCTTGAGAAAACTTTTGCCCATGTATGTCCTTTGCACTATCATTGTTTTGACATGCTTTTGACATAAAACCATAATCATATCCGTGTATGTAATTATAATATGAAAAGAAGAAAGTTCACTTTTGTATTCCTGAAGTTCACAAGAATTAAAAAAAAAAGGTCTGTTCAAAGCCTACAATTTCTGATGTTTTACTTCATGCTTATGCTTCTTGATGTGTCGGGAGCTGAACTTAGTTCTTTAGAAATTTAAAGGGAAGGTACAACATTTGCTTTTGCTGCGATTTTCAGAAATAAGTGTATTGGCGGATTAGTATGTTATAGCAAATATTGTTACACTGACTTGTTTCACGTTTTGGGATCGTAGATGCTGGAAAAACAAAGAAAACTGATCGTATTCTTGTAAAGCGCTTTGATCATAGTTAAAAGCACTATAAAAAAAACTGTTATTATTATTATTATTAGTCTGGTTCCCTGACCCCACTTAAGATGAAACAGAGCAATTTATAGACGTTTGGGAATTGTAAGATCAGAGAATCAGTCTAGCAGGCTTGCACATGTACCTCTTCACAGGTGTGTAATCAATCGCAAAGAAAATGCAGACGAACTTGATATGAAAAGTGAGGAGCACTTTTTGAACAAAAAAAGCCAGTTTTCTCCAACGCCGGTCAGCCAACCAGCGTTGGAAAAAACTGGCTTTTTTTTTTTAAATGTCAGCACACCAGGAGCCACAACTTTACAGGATGCTTTAGACTGTCATTCCTAACAACCCAGTAAGGTATTTCGTGATAATTTGATCATTTTGTTTTTTTCCTGTTTGCAAATGTTGTATCTTCCCTTTAATCCAAGTCCTTAGTTCAAGTTTTTGCCTGGCGGAGCCTTAGCCAGCCTGATAGAAGGGGAGGGTCGTTTTAACCATGAAGTGGACCTTTTCATGTCTACTGAACAATTGATTATGCATGGAAATACATGTACACATTTGCGTAAAACTCAAAACTCCAAATTAAAACTCAAAACTCAAATGTTAATTGTGAGGAAAAAGTGGATCTGCGGCCAATTTGGGGGGGGGGGGGTGGAGGTCGGTGGTCGTACAGTTTGCTTATTGAAACAACATTCCGCATTGGTCATTGAAATAACATACTCAAATTATCAAGTGGAATTTAAAAATAATTGACATGAAATTCAACATCACATATTACAGAAGCAAAGTTACAACGTGCAACTTGTGAAATCAAAAGCATTTTATTAAAAAACCAAGTACAGGTATTACAATCATGCTAAAAATTGGTTTGAATATTTGTAACTTCGTCCCGATTGTCTCATACAAACTCACAAAAGCAACCAGAATCCTGCAAAATTTTGCCAAAGATATACAGCTGTACATACTGCATTTGTAGCTGTTCGGTTCAATATAATGTTCAAAATTAACACTTGTATTTTGCAAGTTAAAAATGGCTTTTTTTCTTATTTACATTGTACAAAAATCCACTTCCCTGTATATACAACATTTCAGCAGGAAAAACACATGAACAACTCAATTTGTGAACATTTGATTCAATTATTCAAAAAAAGAAAATCTGATGGTCTACATAACATTCACGACATTGCAAATGAATTCAACAGCCCTTATTCTTCTCATCTTTGCAAGGTTACCCATAGCCAATATAAACAGTCAACACCTTCACTGGTTTGACTGGAATCCTGCTGCTGCACAATTTTAACGTGTTTTAAGATGGGGTTATGATCGAGTTTAAGCTTTATGTGGCCTCTCTGGACTCTCATACATTTTGCACTAAATTTAGTCAGGCACCATTTGCAGTCATCAGGCGAAATTTGAAGAAAAAGTAAGTAAGAAAAAAAAAAAAAGCTGCGACGCCGCACCACTTTTGGGGCAAGCTCCATGCCAGAAACTGGAGACTTTTTTTTGGCCTAATATTCACGGCATTGCAAATGCTTTCAACAGCCCTTATTCTTATCTTTTTTTTCAACCCAATCTTACCACAAGCACATTTGCCCATAGTCAATAGAAACAGTCAATACTGTAGCCAACATTTTATCTGTATTTAAATAAACTGGAAAACTGACTAGTTGCATAATAGGGGTGTGCATTTACGGGTAGTACAGGAACCGGGTACCCAATTGAAAAAAAACCACCGGTCTCCTTTAAAGAAACCCAACGCCAAACATGCTAACATTCAAGTCTCGGAAGTTGCTGTTCAGATTATTTACAAAGGTCTGCACGATAATACTACCACATCGTCGCATCAATACAGCAAGATACAAGTGTGTACAGTGAGCTTTATAGCTTTACGGTGTAAACTCTAGCTTTCGCGAGCATCATAAATGTGAAATATGTTTTTGTTTTCCCATGTGGCCTGGTTTTCATTTTGAAAATTCCCCACAAATGACTGCAAAACCTTTCTTTTTCATTGTCTGAGAAGTAACTATTAAAGTAATTTGTAAAGTTGGTTACGGGTACCCGATCCCATAATCTAGAACCGGTTCCTGACATTAACGATCGGGAACTCGGTTTTGATTCACAGCCCTACATGATAATGTTTTTGAATTGACTAGAGTGGGGTTTGAACCTGCGACCTCCGGATTACCGTTCCATTCCTCTACCAACTGAGCTATCCAGCCCTATGTTGGCAGTTCCCCATTTTTGTCAATGTCTTTGTTCAAGGGGCTCCCAGCAGAAGCCACAAATCCGTATATGCCATGTAGCCAGGGATCACACCCAAAGTCACGATGCTAGGAACATTACAAAGCTGCAAACCTGGGAAATAGCAAACGATGATCACTCAAAGACTACACCTGCATATATGAGTGATAAATCAAAACAAGGAACAGAGTATTCTCTTTCTACTGCAAATCAAAATCGAGAAAAAGATTTCCTTAGGACTCATTTCAAAGGATCCAGTCACGCTTACAGCAGTGCGCAAACAGGTTGTTGTCGAAGTGGCTTCTCTGATGCCATCTAAAATAGTATCCAGATATTTTGCCTGCAAAAAGAACTCATGTTCAAAGGCACTTCTGATGAACGAAGACCGCTTTTCTTCAAATGTCACACTTCTCGGCAGGAAAGATCCAGTGGTGCCTTGTTAGATTTCCCATTGCCTCTTGCCCGTCTCATTATGAGATACCTCATCCACTCCAGAAGACGTCAACGTGCACAGTGCGGATTGTATGCTATCCTCGCATTCCTTTCAGTACGTCCTGATGAAAACAAAGAAAACAAAAGTCTCAATCAGCAAATTGGCAGTTTAGCTTCTTTCAATTTAGTTTGTCTACACTCGGGTTCACTCAACCGACAGAGCCTCAGAAAGTACTCAAAATTCAACTGGGCATTTCCACACTAATGAAGAACAATTGACTGCAATTTGAGAATTGACTGGGGTTTGAGAGGGGGCACTAGAGGGCACAGCAAAGCAAGATATTTTGTTCAGTTTTTTTTCCTGGACATTCCAAAGCCATAATGATCATGCGCAGAAAAAATATCGAGGATTTCCTCTTGTTTGCCTGGAAAGTTTTACATTCTTGATTGGGTGGGAATGTACGAGGGGAAAAGAGGACGAACAACTTGATATTATCCTGCTTCTCGAGTTACTCAGCTATGGTTTGCAATTATGCAAGTGCGTATGGAAGAGGCTGATGTCTCTTCTATTAGACATGCATTCTATCGCCAGCAATTCGGATGCGCCTTTTACCTTGAGAACAGAATTGACGTGGGCTGCAGTGAGCGTGTTCTCTTTCTGCTCCTGGGCTGCGATGTTAGCCTCTGACGCCAGCCGTTTTATAAACATCATGTAGTCCAGAAAGATCTGCCGCAAATACGAAGTGCATAAAAAGGTTGATCAATGAAACCAGGCATTGAAGCTTATTTCATGAGAAAGTCAAATTGTCACATAGGTGAACTTCACGAGGAAACAAGTCGAATCCTAACCATGTTTGTTATTTTTTTCTGTAAAAAAAGTGAATTCAAACAAAAATCGGAAAGATTCCTGTATCTGGCCATCACTTGTTACCCTGTGCACAAACCCCATGAGACTGGTCTGAAAATTTGTGTTTTCTCAGTAAATACTTCAACATTTTCCCTGCTAATTTTGATTTTTTTAGGACATATTATCACTTTCTGATGGCTGAGTGATAGGTCACTCAAGGGAAAAATTAGTGATGGCCAGATATGGGAATCTTTCCAAAAAAGCTACAAACAAGAATAAAAATTCAATCAATGAAGCTACATCTAATATTTTATTACTAGTAGTACCGACACTAGCATTATGTTGATAAATTGTACAGTAGGCCCTATGCGATCCACAATAACCCCTGATAGTTTACAAAGTTAAACATTTTTTTCAAAGTTGAACAACAAAATAGGCTGGAGAGGGGTTTGAACCTACGACCTCCACTTGTGGTGTATTTGAAAATTCGGAAAATGTTACACTACGCTCCAACAATAGCAATGGTCCCAACGGACCAACTATAGATGGGACGATACAACCATTTTTAATACAGCTATGATGGAGCATTAAACACGTAAAGCATTAACACCTGACGAAGTCTAGACAGAAGCGTTTTTTTTACGAACTGTTTTATCCTCGATCCTCCATAACGCTTTGCAACACGCGTGCATTGCCAATGCAAATTAAAGGCGAGTGTGTACAAATAGGATCGCGTAAATTTAAGGGGTCAGACGATAGGGGGTCAGACAAGTCGACCGTTGAGACAACTCGACTCGGGACAAGTCGACCGTTGAGACAACTCAACCGTTGAGACAACTCGACCGTATGTGCGATAAATGGAAAGACAAGTCGACCGTTGCGACAAGTCGCCTCGCATGTTTTTGGGCCTAGTTTTGGGGATAGTACCGGGGATTTTTGACGGCGGCTGATCGCCGTTTGGGAGTGATGACACATGAGGTTTTTTTGTTGCATATAACAGAGCCGATATAGCGCAGCGTGATTGTTTTTGCTGGGCCTGTGCGCCCACTTGCCGCGCCGGTTGACATGCCCACGTGCCGGGCCGGTCCCGATCCTCGCGGGCAGGGCGCGCCGGCCCAACGCGACGGCCACCAGATCGGATCGCCCTCTGTGCATTGAGTATGCCCGCGCCGCGCCCGGGACCGGTCCTGCCACAGATTTTTGCAACTTTTTCCGCTCCACGTGTATACATTTCCATTAAGTCGAGCTGTCTCAACGGTCGAGTTGTCCCGAGTCGAGTTGTCTCAACGGTCGAGTTGTCTCAACGGTAGACTTGTCCCGAGTCGAGTTGTCTCAACGGTCGACTTGTCTGACATTCAGACGATATACCGATATAGGTCCTAGGCCTATACCGGAATTGCCAATAATGTCTGATCCCCACTGTTACCATCATGACCATCTGAATACGAAGTGACAACGAAAGCATGAGCGCGGAACAACGCGAAGATTCCCCAAGGCAAAAATTTCCAAAACATTCAATGCAATCCAATGTTCAGCATGTTCAGTGCAGTGCCGGCAAAACAGTGTAGGCCTAAACAATCGGGGACCGGTTCACGGTCAAATATAAAACTGCCTACCAATAAATCTGCATTTTTGCCCAAACGAACATTCGGATGGGTCTTTTTGATGATTGTCTTCACTTTGGACCTCGGAAATTTTCTCTTCATCTTGATTTACAGACAAATTTTCGCAAAATGTTCAGCACTTCCGAACTGCACTTCCACTGTCAGTGACTGTTTTGATTTTCGTTCGGTTTTAGTACATAGTCAGATCCCCGTCCCCTACAGACGAAAATATCGGTAAGGTGAGTCTGGGTGCCTGACGAACTTTTCGCAACTTTTTGTCGTTGGTACCCACTGTTCATTTTTGTTGGTTAATAATCACAACCACAGAGCACCAGTGAGCTTTTGGACATGCTGCACGTGTTGTACACGCAGTGCATTTAATGCTGCAGAGTGCAGTATTTCGTAGGCAACTGTTGACGGCCGTACGGACTCGGTAGCTTTTTCTGTTTCAACTTTCCACCAGATCGAACTGCCTGAACTCCAAAATGGCAAAAACAATTAAAAAACAGAAACGGAAGGACAAGATCAGTACATCTGGATCCAGTTCCAATCCGGGTAAGATTTAAAATCAAGAACTAAGAAGTGGCTATAGTTACGGCAGTCGCGTATTGAATAACGATTAACCCTAACAGCCCATAACCAATCAAACTCCAACAGTAGGTTAGTGTTTAAATCTGTTGGGATAGGTACAGTTCCCCTAAACAGATGGTCTTTTACACTGGGGTTGGCTTGACTTAGTTTAAAAAATAATCCCAGAATGACCAATCGCGCCCAACACTGATTTTTCTTTCTAGCATCGTTCCAACTACAGTTGGCTCTGTGCTAGCCCCACTAGTGTGGCCGTCGGTGTATGCTGCGCTGAACCTCTGGCCACACACCGTGGTACCGTGTGCTACTGAGGACGAAGTTTCATAAAATCTGCGGTCCGTTTCTTACATTCTCAGTTTCTTACTTTCTTATGGTTGTATTCTATGATGTCTCACCTATCACTTCTGGGATGCTTAGGTCTAATGATATTCCATTTTCCGAGATATTCTTCAATCTTTCTGAAGCCCATATCAATTTGCACTCGTGAAACGTCTGGCGGTGATGGCAGCCATTTTGAGTGGCAAGAGATGACCTCAAGCTGTGACGTCGCGTTTATGCAAATTGCTTGTCGAGCGCCCGAGGGCGCGAGTTGCAAATGCGACGGCTGTTTCCTGTGCCGTAGATCCTGAATAGAGATCAGTGCACGTGGCCCCCTGACGATAAATGCATGGTACAGGAAACAGCCGTCGCGTTTGCAACTCGCGCTCTCGCGCGCTCGACAAGCAATTTGCATAAACGCGACGTCACAGCTTGAGGTCATCTCTTGTCACTCAAAATGGCTGCCATCACCACCAGACGTTTCACGAGTGCAAATTGATATGGGCTCCAGAAAGATTGAAGAATATCTCGGAAAATGGAATATCATTAGACCTAAGCATCCCAGAAGTGATAGGTGAGACATCATAGAATACAACCATAAGAAAGTAAGAAACTGAGAATGTAAGAAACGGACCGCAGATTTTATGAAACTTCGTCCTCAGTAGCACGCGGTACCACGGTGTGTGGCCAGAGGTTCAGCGCAGCATACCGACGGCCACACTAGTGGGGCTAGCTCTGTGCGTGCCCCCCGTGTTAAAAATTACAATTTTCAACAAAAATTGACGTATACAGTCTGTATTTGTCATAGATCGGCTGAAGGGGGCCGGAGGCCACAACATGCGTGACAGAGCGACAATCAAACGCCTGAAGATGTATAAAGGCGGTAAACCAACCAGGTAATACTGCATTGAAGTTTAAGTTTAGAGTAGATCATTTGGCATTGGTTTCGTTTTGAACAAAAGTGCTCAAAATCTAAAGACGGGTGCTTAACAACTAACCTGATGAAGTTCTAGCTCTGTGAATGCTGTATATTCAGAGAAAATGATATTCTAGGATCTCAACTTCAATTCAAGATTTGCCGAGTCGTGTTTTGAATTGGGCCCGAAATCAGCATCCGGGACACATTCTCATTCAGCTGATTGCAGCTACGCGATGTCACGCACTGAACCGACAAATAATAGCAACTGTGTGTGCGTTGTGCCAACGCTTGTGCGCACCCATTCACGGATTTGCCCAATTACAAACCAACTACTAATGGAAATTTCCAAAAATGCATCACTTGACTCATCTTTGCAAATTACCTTCTTTTATTGTTTTCTTCAAAATGACAGCATGCCAGAAGGACAAATTTCACAGAGAGTTCAGTACCATTAACCCTAACCTCCCAACTCCATCAAAATCCATCCCCTCATTTTGGTGGATTTGGGGGACTTAGTCCTGCAGGCCTGGTGTGACTAAATATTGATGGAGTATGATGGACTTGGGCCTGGAGGCCTAAAGCAAAGCATGCATTGGAAGCAGTGTGATTGATGGATTTTGGCAGACTTGGTCCAGTACTTAGTAAAAGACAGTAGGAAGTTATCTTTAAACCAAGTAAGAATTTTAACAATAACTTGGAAGGTTACTTTTTTGATAGCTGCAAGTAATCTATTCTACCTTTAATACTTATACTCTATCAAATATTTATTACTAATCGTTGTTTCGAATTCATGATTGTCTTTTAGGAATGCCGCAGGGAAGATCATCAAGCCAGCTATATTTCAGTCCCGTTTGCCGTCGGGATCTGTCGCCAGGGTGGATCCTAATCGCCGATGGTTTGGTAAGAACGGAGTCAGGGTTTACGTTCAGCATTATTACACCTCATGCATATTTATGGGCCAAGTCTGCTTCTTTCATTGGTCGATGTTCCAACAGGTTGGGAAATGAGGTAGATCCCAAACGTTGGAAGCATGTACTTCGCTAAACTGGTCAGCAGCTGATTTCATAAAACAGTGCGTAACTTACGCCATCGCAATTTGTTGCGAAGCTGTCCAATTAACTAACGATCGATTTCACGAAAAGTGGCAAAGCTGCGTAACATTTTATATAATATAAACATCTTGGATGAGGATAATGACAGCATTTACTACGGCTGTTTGTGTATGATTTTGTTCGGTCTTAAATAGCCGTTGAATCACCTCCGCCTGCCATTTTGAAACTAGTTTTGCCCGACTTTCTTCGGAATTGTGCGGCAACCCTGAAATATCTGTCGCCAATAAAATAACGATTTGATTACCTCAAACAAATTAGCAATGAGTGTCTTGCATGAACCTTGAGAAGTTGTGCAATGACAGGCTTCACGACAATGACAATTTGCTCATAAAAAAATTATTTTCAGTCGCTACACTACAACTAAAATGATTGTGATAATTTTGTGGTGTAGTAAAACTAGTCTCCATGGGACGTTCCTTCTCCCTCGCCTCGGGAGGCTAGTTTTACTACACCACTCGAAGCAGTCAATATTTGGATATTGTCATGACTATTAAACATCACAGAGGGAGTGTGGCATAGTGGTTAGGGTTTGTGACTCATGATCAGAGGGTCAGGGTTTCGAATCCAGCTGCTGGTCATATGTTGTGTCCTTGGGCAAGCCACTTCACTCCACTTGCCTCTCTCCACCCAGGAGTATAAATGGGTACCGGCATTAGCTGGGGAGTAACCTGCGATGGACTAGCATCCCATCCAGGGGGAATATAATCATTCTCAGTCGTTTGATGCTACTGAAACCAGAGATAAACGCCGGCCTGATGGGCCACGTTGGCTCCTAACAGACTACTTTTTATTAAACATCACACAAATTGTGCTATTTATTACTATTACATTTTTTTTTGTCAAAGGCAATACCCGAGTCATCACACAGTCAGCATTGCAGACTTTTCAAGATGAGATGGGCAAAGTATTGAAGGATCCGTATCGAGTTGTGATGAGACAAACCAAGCTGCCTATCACACTACTACAGGAAAAAGCCAAGGTACTTCCAACCAAACCTATGTTAACTCTAACCCTGCCAGACGCAACACAGTGCATCAGGTGGAAAAGTCTGGTGCACTTTGACGCATTCAGCTACCAACACCAGTGCATAAACGGCCGCTTCTGAAACAATGAGAGCTAATCCCATTGAACAATGCCACAGTTGTATCCTGCTGCGTTCGGTGACCACAGACTCTGAGGCAGTTTGGCCTTGTGTTTTTTGACCTGATGGATCTTGCTGCACTGGGCAGGCTTGTCATTTAGACAAGTGTTGCATGTTGCTGCGTTTGGCAGGTTTAGCATTAGGGTTAAGAGCCCATCTCAATTCATACCTGGGACAAGTTCCTGGCAAATTGTAGAAATTGTGTCGTGTATAAGTTGCAGGATTCTGAACAACTTCCCTGCAATCTTCCTGCAATGAAGTTCAGTGTTGGTGAGTCAAGCAGTTGCTAATGAACATTTCCCCAGAACATGTCTGAGACAAATGCAGAGCTTCTTCTGGACAAGGTGAATGATTCTACCCAAAACTTGTCCGGAACTCTTCACGGATCTAATTCAAGGGTAGTATTAGATTGTGAAATTTCACTGGTGGAGGACTGATCATGTAATGTTTTTTTTTCAGAAGTTCATGTATAACAACCTTATGGGCTCTGCATAGTTACCCCAGTATTTAATGCAGTGTTCATGCAGGGTGAGTCCAAAAAAGCAGAACCCAAACCCAAAAAATTCTATTTCATGTTTAAAAAAATATGTAGCACCAAACATAATAATGACTGGAAAGCCAATTTCATAAGGTACTTTTATATGAAAAAAAAATGACTGAAATTGGTCAGTCCATTCAGAAAATATCACCATTTAAAACCTGTCTCATCCAAAACAAATCTGATTTCAAGAATCGTTGTCGCAATTTTCTTCAAATATCACCAGCGATAAAATCTCAGTTTAAACATTAAAAACATTCAACAGAATCCCTTTGACAGCCTGTCCTTTAAAAAAGGTAGATTTTATAAATCATATTGTTTGCCTCACCAGGGTTGTTAATAAAGATATTGTGTACTTCATGTTGTGTTGGTGACAGATGTTGAAACAAGTATTCTGTGTCATTTTCTTTGTTGTTCCAAACAATCAAAACACACAATAAATTGCTTTTTTTGACGAGACAGGTTTTAGGGTCATTGCGTTTAAATGGTGATATTCTTTGAATGGATTGACCAATTTCAGTAATTTTTTTCATCTAAGTGTAGCTTATGAAATTGGCTTTCCAGTCATTATTATTTTTGGTGCTACATATTTTTTTAAATACGAAATATATTTTTGGGGGTTTGGGTTCCGCTCTTTTGACTCACCCTGTATTATTGTTGTAGTTTGTGTTTGCATACATAGTCTGGAATCATTGCTGCTACATTTTTGTTTCGTTTCTTTCTCATCCATGCAGAATGCAAGAGTTCACCTTCTAGACACAGAGAGCTTTGAATCAACATTTGGTCCCAAGAAACAAAGAAAGCGGCCAAATCTGAAAGTGTCAGATATGGAGGTAAACGGATCCTACATTTCCAAAGAAACTCTGCATGGTTGTATATCTATTATATCTACTAGTCCTTCTAGTCTTTTGCACTCAAAAGTCGTTTCAGTAGTATGAAACAACTGAGAATATGTCTATTCCCCGGGATGGGATGCCAGTCCATCGCAGGTTACTCCCCAGCTAATGCCTGTACCCATTTATACTCTTTGGTGGCGAGAGATAGTTGGGGTGAAGTGGCTTGCCCAAGGACACAACATGACAAGCGGCTGCATTCGAACCCCTGACCCTCTGATCATGAGTCACAAACCCTAACCACTAGGACACACTCCCCCAAATTACACCAAAAGAGCTAGCGTTAAACCAATTCCATTTCTTTCTTGAAGGGTCTTCTCAAAACCGTGGAAGACTCAACTGATAAATATGACGAGGAAAAAGACAAAGACCTAGTAACGGAGGACGAAGGAATCAGACCGGAGGTCAGAGAGTGGATCTTCGGAGCCGGACAGTCTAAGAGGATATGGAATGAACTATATAAGGTATAGTCTGGGTGGCAGTGTAGCCACGCAAGGTTAAGGTGTCTTTGGAAATGTGTAAAACCAAAGCCATAAAGCCTGCAGCCAATTAATAAAACAGTGCATAGGTATGCGATGAACTTACGATTGATTTCGTTGGGTAGGCGGCTTTGTCGCCAGTCGCCAGTCGCCAGCATCGTGGGAGAGAGATAGCTCCGCTAGCTTGGTCAAGTTTTTTTCCAGCGACGACCTTGTATGCGAATAAAGATGAGATGATTATGCAGTACTTGGCCGTGGAGGCTCATGTTTTACATGGACAGAGACCTGGATAATATGGCTACATTCTCCAACAAGTTTGGAGTCTGCAGACCAAATATAACTCGATAGAAATCCAGTGACAAAATAACAAAAATTGCCCATGGAAGTAATACAAAGCCGACTGTTAACTAACGTACACTCAACCAAAAAAGAAAGTCCCCCTCCCAATACTTTTTTGTCTAACTCACTACTGAACACCTCTCGCTCAAAAAACGACTAATCAGTGCAGAAATTCCTGAGCAATCCAGCCATACTCTTTATTTGGCCCAAAACAGTGATAATGAGTACGAATTTATGCAATTTATGACAAATGATACCGAAAACAGTTGCACTTCTGTATATGTGCAAGTTGTGGTTCACACTCACCTTGCACAAACACAAAAGTGCAACTTTTTTTTTCGGTACCCCTTGTCATAAATTGCATAATTGTGAACACATTATCACTGTTTTAGGCCAAACAAAGAGTATGGCTGGATTGCTAAGGAATTTCTGTACTGATCAGTTGTAATTTGAGCAAGATGTGCCCAGTAGTTTTTGAGTTAGACAAAAAAGTATTAAGGGGGGACTTTCTTTTTTGGTTGAGTGTAGTTTGAACTGTCATGAAGATATGTATAAATTCTCTCTTGATCAGGTGATTGACTCGTCTGATATCTTAGTACAAGTGCTGGACGCCAGGGACCCAATGGGTACCAGATCCAAGTTTGTGGAGACTTACCTCAAGAAAGAGAAGCCACATAAGCACCTGGTCTTCGCAATGAATAAGGTGGACCTTGTGCCGACGTGGGTCACAGTAAGTTAAATTTACAATCTTGCAGGTTTTCCTCAGTCTACAGGGTGAGTCAAAAAGAAAGTGACCTGGATTAATGATTTTTTTCCCCTTAAAAAGCAATCAAATTGAATACACAAATGAAGTATGTCATAAAGAACACTCTTCCACTCAATGGAAAAAAAATATAATTACTGAAATTGATCCATGCTATCAGAAGTGATGCATGTTTTACTAAAAGAATTTATTTTTAAAGCTGTCTATGGAATGCCGTTGGAAGCTATAAGTGAGATTTTAATAATTTGAGTCAAGACTGAAACATTGTTTTTACTGTCAGATTTCGTGTTTTGAATATGAGGAACAAGTCCACTCTGTTTTTCTGAAATATTGATGGCGTTTTTTGTCTGTTTTCCTTTGCAAGTTTTCATTCATTCACGGAGATGAGAAAACATTTATGTATTTAATGGGTATTCATCAGTTTGTAGAACGGTTAATGATTAGTGGTGGCCAGCTGAAGTTTGTGATCTTTTTATTAAAACAGTCATAACTTGGGATTAGAGTATGCAAATAAAGTGATTTTTTTCATTGTTAAAAGTCAATAACATGTTCTTTAACCCTATGTTATTTTTATGAAACGAAGCGAGCCATAAATTTTTAAAAATATATTTGTTGTAATTCGGTCACCTTCTTTTTGACTCTGCCTGTAGTGCTAATATATTTTTAACAAGCTGTTACATCATCTTCATTATAATCATACATTTTTTGCCAAATTAAAAAAAAAAAATCTGATGTTTAGTTATGTGTTACTACCACCGACAGCTTTACATATGCGAATTCTTTTCCCTAATTATTTTTTAAGTAAAAATGAAATATTTGAATCGTTTTTCCCACAGAAACGTTGGGTGGCCATCCTTTCTGCCGAATATCCTACGCTTGCGTTTCACGCCAGTGTCAAGAACCCATTTGGCAAAGGCGCACTCATACAACTCCTGAGACAGTTTGGCAAGGTAAATATACATTTTTATCCCCCTGGCTTTCAAGCCAGACAGGGGGATATTGCGATCGCGTATTCCTTCTGTGTGTCTGTGTGTCCGTGTGTGTGTGTGTTCCCAGTTCACTGTAAAGTTCAGTCATCAATTTCAACCAAACTTGAACGATGGTCTGTGGAGAGAAGGCCGACGTCAAAAACAATCCTTTCCAATATGGATATTTACGAGGTCTCTGGAGAGCTTTGCTCAATATTACTAATGACTCTAAAATATGTTAGCCCGGTGTCTCACTGAAACTCCCCATTCAACCCAAGCTCCCCATTCAACTGAGAACTGGTTCCTGCCGGGTGGACAAGCAAGGACGTCACTGAAAGTTGTCCTTACTAACTGCCTGTACATGTACATGTATACAAACTGGCAGGATGCCAGGGGAATCGCGAAAGTTTTACTTGCAGTATTTTCAATATTTGGCTTTGTCTGTCACCAAAGTATTTTTCAGACCTCCAGCTTATTAGTGCAGACATCTTACCAATTGACCATCGAGTTTGCCAGTGTCGGCTGGCTTTTTGCATAGATTGGTTGCGGTACCCGCTGCTATGTCACATTCGAACCAGTCAGTCGACCCCAGCAAGCTTGGTGGTCGAGTGGTCGTGGGTTCAAGTCCCACCCAAGTGATATTTTCTTGCAATCACTCGAGACAACACTGAGTATACAGTGTGCATGAAATGCGTCGGTGAAGGGCAAAACAACGTAATATTGAATTACATCACCCCAAAGCAAATTCCATAATTCACTTTATTACATTGTATTTATTCCCTAATGAATCGATAAAACCACACAGTGCTTTGGTAGTTTTGGGCTGTACATGGAGTAACAGGGCAGTGCAGGGACTTGAACAGCGTGTTGAACAGAGTGATTGAACAAACACAACTTACAGAACACGGTTAAATTGTTTTTGTTATTGTTAACATGAATTTCATATTCAAGAATTGAATATGATACTACAATCTTATTGAGAATAGATATATGTTTTTCTGTTACACAGACCTTTAAAAGTGGTCAGAAAACTCTACATTTTTTGGGATCTCCGGACAAGTGTGTACCTCTAATTTCCTGTATTTTGTCTTCAATTCGTTTTCAATAGCTCCACATTGACAAGAAACAGATCAGCGTGGGCTTCATCGGTTACCCGAACGTGGGCAAGAGCTCCGTTATCAACACGCTGCGGGCCAAGAAGGTGTGCAAGGTAGCGCCGGTACCCGGCGAGACCAAAGTCTGGCAGTACATCACACTGATGAAGCGTATCTTTCTGATTGATTGCCCCGGGGTGGTCTACCCGACGGGGGACACGGATGCGGAGATTGTCTTGAAAGGAGTGGTGAGTTCCAGATGGCCGTTAATTATCCCTCTGGCATTCAAGCCAGACAGGGGGAGATTGCGATTGCGTATTCCTTCTGTGTGTCGGTGTGTGTGTTCCATTTGACTGTATAAAGTTCAGTCATCAATCTCAACCAAACTTGAAAGATGGTCTGTGGAGAGAAGGCCGACAAAAAAAAATCCTTTCCAATATGGATATTTACGAGGTCTCTGGAGAGCTCAGGTCTAGTACAATTTCAACCAAACGTGAAAGGTGGTCTGTGGAAAGAAGGCCGACATCAAAAAAATCCCTTCCAATATGGATATTTACGAGGTCTCTGGAGAGCTCAGCTCTAGTACAATCTTAACCAAACGTGAAAGGTGATCTGTGGAGAGAAGGCCGACGTCACAAAATCCTTTCCAATATGGACATTTACGAGGTCTCTGGAGAGCTCAGCTCCAGTAGTATTACTTATTAATCTTACATAATATCAGTAGTAGGTCTACTATTAATGATTCTACTTACTGCAGTGGCAAGGGGAATGCACCAACATTGACTGACATTAGGCCGCACAGAGTCCTGTGTCTCACCCAAACTCCCCATTCAACTGATCACTGGTACCTGCCGGGTGGACAATCAAGGCCATCACTGAAAATTATCCTTACTAACTGCCTGTACATGTATACAAACTGCAGCATGCAGGGGACCGCGCAAGTTTTACTTCAAGTATTGTTATGTCTATTTTTTAACTTGAATCCTGAATAAAAACGCAGTCTTCATTTTTCCCAAGGTTCGTGTTGAGCGGTGCGAGTCCCCTGAAGATTACATCCCCGTCCTCCTTGATCGGGTCAAACTAGACTACATCAGGAAGACCTATCGACTGACTGACTGGACCGATCCCACCGACTTCCTGGAGAAAGTTGCCCAGAGAACTGGCAAGCTTCTAAAGGTCAGAACCCTGGGGTCGATTTCACGAAGCACTACGATCGATCATAACTCAAGTTACGAAGAATTATCCATCGCAACTTATGATGCTTCTTAAAATCGATTACACAAAACTTACGATGAGTTGAACTCATCGTAAGTACCTTGACAACGGCGTGGAACACGTCGTAAGTTAAGACGTGTCTTTGGGTCGTCGTAACTTATGAAGTGTCTTTTTAAAGCCAGGTTTACGGCATGACAAGTGAAAAAAAGAAGACCAACATCATGTGATGATGTTCGTTAAGTTATCTATGTAAATTACTGTTACGTACATGTCACTTTCCTTGACAATTAAGCAGAAAATTCAAGTTGCGATGAGTTTCGTGAAATCAACCCCAGGCCACATATATTATGTAGGGATCTCCGGAACATATCAAATTTTTGAATACCTGATCATCAATACAAGTAAAAAAAAAATGAAACCCAAATGTCGGGACTGTTGTTTTAGTAAAGTTCTGCCCGTGGCACTTTCAACATCTAAGATATGAAAGCCCAATTCATAAGCTTTCTTTTAGTACAAGAATCATTCAAATCACTTGTGTAATTTTCAAGTTACGGAATTCTAAACTTAACCACCATTTTAAAGTTCTGTCCACGGATCACAAAAAAGTGTGCGAAACAAAACCATTCACACACATCCTATGTGATATGTTTTCGTTTTGCTGAAAGAGCACTTACCTTTTTGTGATTCGTGGACAGAACTTTGAAACAGTGGTTGTATCTAAAACTCCCTAACTTGAAAAGTACATGAGTGATTTGAATGATTCAAGAGAAAAGGCATCGCACAGCCTTTGTACATCAATCGTGATTTTTGTTATTTTCTTGCACGTACCTAGGGAGCTGAGCCTGACATCCGTACTGTTGCCAAAATGGTTTTGAACGACTGGCAGCGAGGGAAAATCCCGTTCTTCGTCAAACCTCCAAATTGTGAAGTGGTGAGTATTAAAAAAATATGAGCCGTAAGACTTAGAGAGCCATGCATTTTTATAATGCAGTCCTTCAAAATGCACATTTGTGTCCCAATTCTCACTTTGTAACCGTTGAGGGCGTACATGCGCACAGAGTCCAAACTTGACGATGTAGGTACATATTGGAAGACTGTTTGTCTTTATTTTTACAGGATCCAGAAGTTGAGAAGAAAGATACGATTGATAAGACTAGGGTACAAGACGCCGATGATGCCTACAAGACAGTTGGACCTCCGGAAGCATACTCCAGCACAGAATCCGCAGGCGCGACAGCGAATCAAAACACCACAGCCGAACAATCCAAAGAC
This sequence comes from Patiria pectinifera, assembly GCA_029964075.1. Taxonomy (NCBI): domain Eukaryota; kingdom Metazoa; phylum Echinodermata; class Asteroidea; order Valvatida; family Asterinidae; genus Patiria; species Patiria pectinifera. The sequence continues at coordinate 13,083,655 of CM057137.1, read as the reverse complement.
GTCTCGGCAGTTCAGCAAGATTTCAGTGGCATCAGTGTAGGTGTAGACTTCACCAGCGACGATCTGCAGCCCGACGGCAGCACAGGAGAGAGCCCTCTTGTGGCAGGTAGCGGAGAGGAGGCTGAGAGCCCCCAAGAGGCCAGCAGTGGAGAGGCTGACACGGAGCATTCCGAACGCGACCCGAGTGTCGAAGACTCCGAAGCGACTCCCTCGAACGACAGGAAAAAAGCTAAAGTGAGGAGCCGGAAACTCAAAATTCTGTCTATGGAGAAGATGATAGCCAAGTATAAGTCTAACGCGCCGAGCTCGGAGGCAGCGGATATCGGCGTGACCGCGTTCGGAGTGAATGCTTTCCTCAGCCGGGACAATCAAAGGATGCTGGCCAGCGTGCAGGCCGCGAAGAAACGCGAGGAGTCCGGAAAAGCAGGAGGGAGCGCCGAGAAAAAGACAAAGAAACGAAAACAAGGTAAACAGAAATGTGTTGTAATCAAAGTTTCGATAAGACTTGATTTTGGATGTCAACACGTTTAAAGGTTTACAGGATCCTTTGCTTTTCATTTCATGATTTTTGTGTGTTTTCAATAATAAGGCCACTTACAATATTAAAGAAGAATGTTCAAAACCTAACCTGTTGAAGTTTCAGCTCAGTGGAGAGTACACTTTTTGACAAAACAGTGAAAATCCATGCACACCTTTGATCATGATTTCATCAATAGAAGTCTGTATTTCCAAAAATCAGTCAATTGACTCATCGTTGACGAAATCCCCAACATTTCTTAATTTCTTCTAAATGACAGCAAGCCAGATGGAATAATTTTATAGGGTGTTTAGCACCAGTGCAATCTTTAATCCTTTGTAAGCCTTTGATAGTAAGTTGGTTGGTTACTTTTGGTATAAATGCAAATCGTCGCGTCAGTGCAACAAGGTCGTAACTCAATTCTGCAACAAAGTCGCGTATCGCGACGTCTATTGACTTTGTGTGTACATCCGGGTTATATTAAGCGAGAATCAACCTTTTGACATTAAACAGTCGCGTTTCACGTACATGACGTCACACGCCATTTTAGGAGATACGTTGCACGGACATGACGAAATGATCCTACATGTATATGCCTTTAAATTATGTCCAGAACTCACTGACAGTAAACAGCACAAAGTAAATACGTTTGTAGCGAGATCTACAAGTCCTTAAAATTCCCCCTCCCCCTCCCCGTAGTGCTAATGTAGACCGGCAGATAACATATTGGTTATGACAATTTCATGAAAGTTTCATAGTGTGTAAGTCTGTGACTGGGCAGTAAATTATGGTGTAACTTGCGCATTCATTTTAGGTGGTGTAAGTTGTGGCATAGCGACTGAAAATGACCCATTTTACCAGCAAATTGTGATCGTCAGGTAGCCTGTCATTGCACGACTAATCAAGATTGATACAAGACACTCACAGTTTTATGTTAGAAGTTAATGAATTGTTAGTTTACTCATGACAGAATTTCTTAGAATTGCCGCATGATTCTGAAGAAAGTCAGACAAAATTAATTTCAAAATGGCGGACGGAGGTGATTCAACAACTTTTTCGTGAACGAACGAAATAGTAGACAAACAGTTGTTGAAAAAGCTGTTATTAAATCCTCATCCAAGACCTTTTAATTATGTAAAACATTGCGCGGCTACGCCAAGTTTCGTGAAATTGATCGTAAGTTTATTGCGCAGCTGCGCAACAAATTTGTTGCATAAGTCCTACGCGTGGCATAAGCTACGCACTGTTTTGTGAAATCGGCTGCTGGCATCTTTGGTTGGCACAAAGTGAAACCCCAGCCCACAGACACATTGCCTTCAGGAATCACTTATGGACACTTTTTCGGGACAGGGTTATGTGGAATGACCTCACAAGTCACCAGATTTGATTCTGTTTAACTCTCCTGTGTGTGGGTTACCGTTTTGGGGGACAACCTGTATTGTGCGGAGTTGAAGCATCCTCAAATGCGCTCTGCTACAGTGCATTGGTAAATCAAACTGACTTGCAGAAAATTACACCCAAAAAAGCAGCGTTAAGAAAAATAAGTGGACCATTTTTGTCAACTATTTCAGCTGGACGCTCCTTCCTCAGACTCGACAAATTTGAGGAGACGGAACTGGACAAGAAAGCCAAGATGAGGAAACGATACTTTGAAACGGCAGATGATGACGAGGACGAAGGAAGGAAAGCCAAGAAGAATAAGGGTCTCGGTTCCAAAGAGGTAAGGAACAGAATTGTATTCGACTCCTCAAACCTCAAGGCCTAACTCCCTAGTCTCTTTTTGCTAGGAACTGTCCTCAATCCTCTAAAATCCTCCAAAATCTTGCACTTGCATGTATGTTCAAATGAATGATACCCACTGCCTTAATCTTCCAATATCCTCCAACAGCCCTGCCTCTTAATATGCATTTATCCTCAATCCTCATGTTCAAATGAAGGATACCAACTGCCTCAATCCTTCAAAATCCTCCAACAGTCCTGCCTCTCAAAATACATTCAGCCTCAATCCTCCAAAATCCTCATCTTCTTCAAACACCATTCATCCTCAATCCTCCAAAATCGACTGATACTGAATGTCCATGTGCCCTCAATCCTCCACAATCCTGCAAAATGTTATGTTGCATTCATCCTCAATCCTCCAAAATCCTCCAAAACAGCCCGAGGCTTGAGGAGGGTCAGGTTACTGTGGAGTCCGAGTCATTTGGGTCGAGTCCGAGTGCGAGTCACAAATGTAGAGTCTGAATCCTTTAAGAATTCAGGAAAAAAAACCTGATAAAGAAATATGAATGGAACCAGTCCTACAATGATGCACGTAGAGAGTGGCGTAGATTTGCCTTGATTGCGAAACTACAGAAGACGACGCATCGAAACTTTATATGTATAAAATATAAAAATTAACAGAAAATAGGTAGATTCTGCAAGAAGGAGTCTTTGATTTTCAATTATAAAAGAATCTGAGTCACTTGCCATGCTTACATTGAGTCAAAGTTGCGTGCGAGTCCGAAGCATCAAGTTCCAGTCCAAGTCCCAAGTTCCAGTCTGAGTTACAAAAAGTGTGATTCAAATTAAAAGATTCTATTTGTCCTCTGTTGTGGTTCATCCTTTCTTCAGGACACAATGCATGCACGCTAAGCACCATCGATATCAGTATTTTCAAAAAATTGATCTATCGGAAATCTATTTCGAGGAATATTCGATACATTAAATATCGCAGGTTTTTTAGGTAGATCGGCATGCTGTATTTGTGCGTAATAAATCTATTCATTGTAAACCTGATAAATTTCCTTCTGATGTTCCAAGCAACCACCAAAGAAAATCATTTCCCTCTTCTTTACCACCAGCGGAGGCGAACCGAGAGGAGTGCGCAGCCTAAGAAGACCGGCCAGCACTACTACGCAACGGCTAACGTCAAAAACAAGAACCGAAGCAGGAGTAAAGACTCCAACGCTAGACCAAGGAAAGGGGCAAAACAGAGGAGATGAATATCATATCTATAGACAGCATGCAAAGAGCGCCCTCATGGAGGGCAGGTTCAAAATTTTAATTCATTGACAGTGGAAGAACACAGTGTCTTCTCGTGTGTAGCGCAGGAGAACAAGGATCTCTAATGCATGGGTCTGTTTTGTTAAAAGGTAATATACAACATTTGCCAACATAAAAAACTACCAAATTATAGTGAAATACCTTACTAGACTGTTCTTGTATAATAGTCTCAAGCATCCTGTGAAATCATGGCACCTGGTGTGCTGTCATTTTCAAGAAAAGTGTAATATTTGTATTACTTCCCAACGATGGTCAGCCAACCATCGTTGCAAAAAAATAGACTTTTTTTTCAAATATGGCCTCCAATATTTGGCTCGCATTTTGTATGAATCGGGCGACACGATAGTCTGGTTCCCTGACCCGACAATTCCCTGATGTCTATAAATTGCTCCGTTTCGTCTGAAGTAGGGTCAGGGAACCAGACTCAAGACCAGCATTTTTTTCTTGGTTATCCAGCATCTATGAACACAAAACTTTAAACAGGTCAGTGTAACAATATTTGCTATTAAAATACTAATCCCCAAATCCATCCATTTCTGAAAATTACAGCAAAGGCAAATATTGTAAATTACCTTTAATGAGTATTTAACTCCTTAACCTTATGAAATAAAAGGTAATCACTGTTTTTATGAAATCCAGAAGAACTTAAAGATATTATATTGTACAACACTGCAAAAAATCCCCGTCATCTGATTGGTGGATTTTTGATCAGGTGTCATTGAATTATTCGTCCCAACCAACGACGTGGCCGCACCGCAAAAACAGAAGTACCATTCCACGGTAATAAGAAGTTCCATTGCAGGATCACACTCTTGGTGGCGCTACAACACGGCTCTGATGCTGTACATTAATTCATTCGCACAGTAGCGGATAACAAGGATTAATTCGGATGTTATTTAAAGCAAATAAGGAACGTTTTGCATCCGTGCACTGCTAAGAATAATTTCATTCCACTGGTTTTGATTCTTTGAATACAACATTTCATTTATCATCTCTAGAAATTATTCTTAGCATTGCACTCTTAAACATTCATTATTTGTATATTACTGAATTTATGTATTGTTGGAATATATATCTTCATATTGGAGCCTGTTGGCCATATTTTTGGGTTTTCTTTTTCAAATGATAAAACTATCACCACAAGTGCGAACTTGCGATCAAGAAAATGTGGGGCTAAGTTGACAAATGGGATCGTGATCTCAAACTGATTCAGTTTTAGATCTCTATCTTTTGTTGAAGAAAACAATGTTCCTAACTTCGAAGTAAAGTGACGTAAATCTAAGTAAAGCCTTTTTCAAACTTCACTAAGCTTAAATAGTCTAATAGCGTCTACATTAAAATTGTTAAAGTTAAATTGTATTGTGTAAATTAACCCTAAATCACTTGTTAAATAAACTTTCAAATAAATAATTTGAAGTCATGATTAAAGTCACGGTGTATTGGAATCAAATTTTTTTGTGAGTTTCTGTTAACTTTATTTGTTCAGATTCCTGTTTTGTGTTTTTGTGTTTTTGTCATTTGTAAAAATATAAATTCATTTGCATTTAGTAGTTTTTTGTTTTGATTGGACATGTACTGGTTTGATTTGTTTGTGCAAAAACGTTTTTATTATTTTTTTTATTTTTTTTGGGGGGGGGGTGTCTTTTTAACACATTGTTTTTATTGAGAAGGAGAATAGAATTTGTTCAAGTATTTGAGCAACGCCTGTAGTGAAAACAAGGATTTTAAAGTTCGTGCCAAAAAAACTGATTTAGAAAATTGGGAAAAAAATTGTTCATTTCAAAAATGGATATAAGACAACTTAGCCCTTTGGCCGCTTGAGAAATGAAAAATAGCGCCCTCAGTCGACAGCCAACGATCGATGACAGATGGTAGGTCAAGTGGATTACCTGTGATCCAGGTGAGCGAAATTGTCGTTTATTTCACCAAATTGTGTGACATTCCTGGGATTTTCAACCAGCACCCAGGTACCTGATTATGTTAAGATAATACATATGAAATAATGGGGTGAAATGTTCGTGACATTAGAGTAAGGAATTACAAACGAAATAAAAAAAAATCCGCCCGCGCGTGTTCAACTTCAACATTAACATCAACATGTTCAAGCTCAAGTTCAATGACTAGTACTAGGCGGCCTTTGTGAGCTATTGTGTAGCCTTGGTCAAGGCGCTAAATGTTATTCATCCCGGCCATGGCGCGTAAACGATATCCTCGCCAGGGCCATATGCAGTGCATTAAAAATACAGCGCGAACAGCGACCTCATGCGGCCACTATTTCTATGCAAATTAGTTGGACCCAATATCGCGACTTGGTTTGATCGTCGGCAAAAGCTTATGTTTTTCTTTATTTTGCGCTGGATTTCTAGCGCACGACCTCGTATGCGAATACATATAAGTGTAGGCGGGGCTAATATGTGGAGTGTCCAATCACACCTTGGTAAATCCGGACGTCATCAAATTGTTTGCAGCTAGCTATTCGCCTTTTGCGGACGTGACAGGAACCACAGTTTTTGTGCATTGGTGCCGTGTGCAGAGACACATAACGTGTACGTGTACATGTATGGATTATGTACGGTGCCACGTTTTACTAAGCAAGTTTCCCCGCGACGATTGACCAATAAGAAAACGACATTTAAGTTTAGCAAAGGCTATTAACCATGTTAACATAATGAGCACCACCCCCCAAACCTCACATGGACGATTGAACCAAGGCGCTATATTGGGTCCAACTGATTTGCATAAAAATAGTGGCCGCGTGAGGTCGCTGTTCGCGCTGTATTTTTAATGCACTGTACTGCATGCATAGCGCATAGACATTATGACTGAATGTATTACTGTGCTACGGCCCGATAAAAAACAACTAGCGCCTTGACCAAGGCTAGCTATTGTGTAGTCACGGGCCCGGAGTAATTGCAGAATACCCCCCCCCCCCCCCCACTCGGAAATACACTCCTAAATTCTCTGGCTACGAGGTTGGAATCACTGGAAAAGAAACAATTCAAGTCCATTGCCAGCTACGCGGATACTGAGTAGGGGTCTCCTTGAAAGGCTTGAGAACAAAGCAACACAAAATGAATGGGAGTTGCTGACAAAAAGTCCAAACCAACTACCCTGTTGGCGGCTACGCGGATACGGAGTGGGAGTGCAGAGAAGCATGACGCATAGTACATACAAGTAGCACTGAGAAGGCGGGGTATTCTGCAATTAAAGGAAAGATGCAAAAAATGAAACAGACATGCTGGACAAAAGAATTAAACATTGCAGTGTTTTTAATAGTTTTCCAGTACGATTTTACAAGAATTACAAAACATGTTTAGCGTGCAAGTATTTGTTTTTGCTATGGATCGGTCAACATTTTTGCTTTAAGAAAAAAAAAAAAGGCCAGCGGCCGCCAAAAAGGAAGCAGGCGGGGATGCTAAACATGTTTTTGTTTTTTTACAGCGCCTAAGAGAACAAACATCCACCTAAGCTTTTAGGCCCTCTTTATAGCAATGGAAAAGAATTCCCGCCTTTCTCAGAAGTGTATTTTTCGGTTTTTGGTTGAAAAAGTCTTTTTGGAAAAATCTTTTTGGAATGATGAACAAATGATAAAATACATGTACACCCTTGACTACACAATCACCGAATAATTTAATCCTAATTTCACAGGACTCAAAAGTCTGCCAAATTTTGTTTCTAAATATTCTCCTCCGTAAATTTTTAGTTTTACCGACTCATTACAAAGTTAGAGGAAAACTTTTTTTATTTTTACCCCAATTTTGTTGTAGTGATTTTTAAAAATGTTATTTGAATTCAGTCTCAGATTTTATTTATTTATTTATTTTTTTGCAGAGAGTTGTTGGATGATCTACCGACAGTTTGACTTGAGCCAGCAACCGACCGATTGAAATTTAGAGTGTCCCATTTAAGAACAAGCAAAACATTTCATGAGTCCTGCACAGCATTCTTCAGCCCAGACGAATGGTCCATACCTGAGTAGGACATCAACATGGCAGCTCTTCCCGAAGGCAACTCGCAACAGAAGCAGCTGAGCTCAAATGAAGGTAGTTCAACGGATGACAAACAAACGACACATCAGAACGAGAGGGCAGCCGACGGCCAGCACCCAGAGAATCCCAGTGCCCAATCTAAGAAACGACTTTTCCTTTGCGAAGTGTGCTCCAAGTCCTTCAAGACACCCAGCCACCTCAAGTCGCACGAGACCAGCCACAGCGACGAACGACCATTTGCATGCGACTTCTGTGATAAAAAATTTAAACTCAACAGTGCCTTGAAGACGCACAGTAGAATCCACACAGGCGAGAAGCCATTTGAGTGCGACGTTTGTGACGAAACATTTAGATTTCGATCCACGCTTCGGAGGCATAAGATGGACCATGACAATGTCCGACCATATCGCTGCGAAACTTGCAACAAAGGCTTCTACAATGCCGGTCATCTGAGAGAGCATGAACGAACTCATACAGGAGAGAGACCGTTTGTTTGCGACATTTGCGACAAAGCCTTCGCCGCCAAAAGCACGTTAACATGGCACAAGAGGGTCCACACCGGAGAGAAAAGTTTTGTCTGTGACATTTGCCAAAAAGGCTTCTGGCAAAGAAAGGACCTCACCAAACACGAAGGTTCTTGCAGAGGGACCAGCGTAACAAAACAGGGGATCAAGAAAGTTTGTTTGAGGGTGGGACACACAGAGAGACCAAAAATCTGCGATGGACCTGTTGGAGACTTCTCCAAGCAAGTCGGTCTAGATGGGAAGAAAGTTGACAATGAAGTACCAAGCTCGACATCTTCCTCGGGTAGTCTTGATGGAGACTTGCCAAATAAGGAGTTGGAGAACTGCAGTGAAGATCTGGCACTGGATGATCTGGAAATGACATGCGCACAAGAGAAGGACACAGACACTAACCAGCAAGCAGCAAATTCAAGAGTGCATTCTAAGGACAACGCATGGATTTGCAAATATTGCTCCAAGTCCTTCAAGACCGCAAGTCACCTCGAGTTGCACGAGCGAAGCCATACCGGTGAAAGACCATTTGCTTGTGACCTGTGCAATAACAAATTCAAGAGCAAACATACCTTGAAGACCCATCGTACAATCCACACGGGAGAGAAACCATACTCCTGCGATAGTTGTGATGAAAAGTTCAGATTTCGATCCACGCTTCGGGTGCATAAAATGCACCACGATAATATCATACCATACGTATGCAAATTTTGCAGCAAGGGTTTCTACATTTCAGGCCATCTCAGAGATCATGAGCGAACCCACACCAGAGAGAAACCTTTTGTTTGCACAGCTTGCGGTAAAGCTTTCGCCACGAACAGCTCTTTAACTTTGCACAAGAGGATCCACACTACAGAGAAAAGTTTTGTCTGTGACATTTGCCACAAAGGCTTCTCGCAAAGAAATGATCTCACTAAGCACGAATGTTCTTGCAAAGGGACCAGTGTAACAAAACAAGGGATCAGGAATGTTTGTTTGAGGGTGCAACACAGAGAGAGATCACACGTCGGCGATGGACGTGTTGGAGACTGTTCTAAGCAAGTCAGTCTTGATGGGGAGAACGTTGACAATGAAGAACCAAGCTCCTCCACTAGTCTTGATGGAGACTTACCAAGTAACGAGTTGAAGAACTGGAGTGAAGATCGGGCACTGGATGATCTTGAAATGACATGCAAGCAAGAGAAGGAAACAGACACTAACCAGCAAGCAGCAAATTCAAGAGTGCATTCCAAGGACAACACATCGGCTTGCAAATATTGCTCCAAATTCTTCAAGACGGCTAGTCGCCTTGAGTTGCACGAGCGAAGCCATACCCGTGAAAGACCCTTTGCCTGTGACCTCTGCGATAAGAAATTCAAGACCAAGCAGACTTTGAAGACCCATCGGACAATCCACACGGGGGAGAATTTATTCTCCTGCGATATCTGTCATGAAAAGTTCAGATTTCGTTCTAGGCTTCGGGTGCATAAGATGCGCCACGATAACATCGTACCCTTCGTATGCAAAGTGTGCAACAAGGGCTTCTACAGTTCCGGTCATCTCCGAGAGCACGAGCGAACCCATACAGGAGAGAGACCGTTTCTTTGCACAAGTTGCGGTAAAGCTTTCACTACAAAAAGCGTTTTAACATTGCACAAGAGGGTACACACAGGGGTCAACAGGAGGGTCCGCAGAAGCTCATTTCAGTGCGACAAATGTAACATAACCTTCCCCGGTAAAATTGAGTTCCGGGTTCATCAAGTGATCCACGCCAAACCTAAAAAGTATGTCTGCAAAGATTGTTATGAGGTCCACTCCAGTAGGGAGGCTTTGAAGGAACACCGGGCTGTTCATGAAGCATCAGCGAAGGTTCGCAAACTAAAGACTTATTGTTGCGAGACCTGTGGCCGAACCTTCGCTCAGTTCAGCCACCTGTATGAACATCGAGTGATTCACACAAATCAAAAGTCTTCACTGTGCCACATCTGCGGCACTGCCTTCCGTAAGAGATCCCAGTTGACACGGCATCAGCTAGTTCACACTAAGGAGAAACTGCACCCCTGTGGAATTTGCGGCAAAGCGTTTGGTCTTCCTCAAACCCTGAAGACGCATTATCTTGAGGTCCACACCAAGCAAAGACCATTCAAGTGTGACTCTTGCGACAAAGGCTTTGTCACAAAATACAAATTGTCATGTCATCAACGGGTGCACACAGGAGAAAAACCATACACGTGTGATGTTTGTTGTAGAGCCTTCTCGCACAAAATCACATTAAGGAGGCACAAATGCGATACCTCATAAATTACTGTGTTACCAAGGGAATAATTGTCTGCTTGGGAGGTGTTAAACACTGTTTAAGACTGGTTGGAGTGTGGAGTGCTGATAATTACCCAAGGCAAAACCAAGGGTAATTGTCAGCATTCGAGACTCCAACCAGTCTTAAACATAGTGTTTAATACCGGCCAAACACATATTGATTCCCATTCACAAATACCTTTTTGGTAAAAAAGGTAATTTTTCATCAATTTTGTTCAACATATTTTACTTTTGGTTTTGCGAAACACCCCTCTAGCTATAAGATTGAAGGTCTAGCTTGCGAGATAGACATAACAACTCCTTTTATGGAGATTGTCGCGCAGATGCAACTGTGGTGAGTGCGTTTTGAATTGAGGACTATGAAATACTGACTCACTGGTAGTATTGCGCATGCCAACGTGAGGATTGCAAACATTCAACTAATAAAACAGTAAAAGGCACTGGATTTCTTAAGAGTCCAAATTTCATGTGACACTGGAAAAGTATTTAAGACCAGCCAGCCAGTTTTTTGTCATCCGTTTAAGACTGGCCACGTGACGGGCCCTCGACCAATGGGAACGGGTAAACTGTCTTAGGTATTTATTAGTAATTATTTAGCTTTAATAAATGTTTAACATAAACGTAGAAGAACGAAACATGGCTGGGTACCGCTATAGAGCCTGAAAGTTGACCCCTGGTGGCGCGCTACCAGACCCTCGAATAGGAAAGTTAGCGTGTAAAAGTCAAAGAGTTTTTGAAATTATTTTTGGTTGATTGATTTCACCCTCGGAAAAGGCCTTTGTAAAATTGTTACTAGCATCTCAATTGATGGAAACTGAAAAATCCATGATTTGAAAGAGAAATATTGTGCCAAAAATTGACCTCTCACTTCCGAAAATCTAAAATACATGTAGACTACTGGAACATAGAATACTTGTACAAAGATGAACATTTATGAAATCATTTTGTGGTGGTCGTTCATTTGGTAAAAACTTAAACTTAATTTTTTTTTAATAAACTTGAAGGACTATATGCGTAAAACAAACAAATTAAAATTAATTGGTGATAATAACTGTATTAAAGTATGATTCAAACAAACCTAAGTAGGTAAATCTTAAAAAGATCAAAACATTAAATGTCTCAAAAGTTGATTAGTTTGTCAATTCATATTTGTACAAAATGTAGAATAGATTTTTAAAATGGCTGTCATTTGGACAGTCAAAATGGCAACCCGAGCGGCGTTGGAAAAAAGGGAACCAAGCGATTTTGTTTGACTTGTTGAGTTGTCCATAGGTGATCCTCGAGTTTCAAAGAATGTATACATTGTACCTGCAATAATGCATTATTAGCTCCCACAGCCCACTCTTGGAATATGCCACCTTTTTATGAAAAAGTGTGACACACCCCCAAAGGGGAACAGTTGTTATTTGATGATTTGACAGGTTAGCGTTAGCCCGTTTACTGTACTGATTGGAAACAAAAACCAAAAACACCATGTTACAGCTCGATTTTCTGTTGATTACATTTGCCCCCACTTTTATATGTGGCCCCACCCCCAAAGAGGTACAATTCTGGAAATTGTGTTTTCTCGAGATGTAGCTCTTGGTGGAGCTGTCGAAAAGCTGGAAAGAAAAGTGAAATTAATCAGTTTTGCAAAGGAGCCCCCACTTTTTAATGTCATGGCCCCGCCCATAAAAGGGTTAGATAAAAATTTCATCATGTGGTTTTGAACCCCTTTTGATATCTATAAGTAAGGCCAAATAAAAAAACAAAAACATGTTGAGTGTCCTGCCATTTTTTTAAAAAAATGAGGCCCATATTCCAAAACGACCGGCCAGGCTATTTTTGAAGATTGCCACCAGATATTTTTTTTTAAATGGCCGTCACTTTGACTCGGGAAATGACGTTCCAGTTTTTACATGAGCTAGATGCAACAGACGAAGTGGTGAAAATGTTGTCTGTTTAAAATTTATAATTTGTTCGCTTTTTTCAATAAAAAGGAGGCCTCCAAAAAGGAAGCGGGCGGGGACACTAAACATGTTTTTTTTTATTTGGCCTAAACTTGAGGGTTTCAAAGACTGTATTCCAAAATGCATAGGCCTATGCCACCACAATCCTTAATAGTGCCAGTTTGATGAGATATCCATTTACTTTAATGGTCAAATAATCTCGATAAAACTTGCTACGAATACCTTTTAAATAATTTTAGTGTCAAATACGCCTGTCCGAAAGTCAAAAAGTTGTCTTGGCCCTATTTAAACCAACATGGGCGGCGGAACCGGGGGGGGGGGCAGATTTTCCCAGGCTAACCAAAATGCCCCTCTCGCGATGGCCCCATCTAGATGAAAGCGGAACTGGGGGGGGGGGCAGATTTACCCAAGTGCCCTTTTTGCTGACATAATGTGCCCCCTCGAACATAAATTTGCCCCCTCGAGATGAAAACAAAACTGGCCCAAAAATGTCGGATAATTAGTTTTCAGTAACCATTTCCCAAAATGGTATAGAGAGGATCTGATGTGAATGAAAACCAAGCCCCAAAACCCTTACAATGCGCTCCGAAAATGGTTTTGAAGAGCGCCCCCCGATTTTGGAAGATAGTACCAGTAGTACCAGCCCCCCCCCCCCCCCAACCCGACCACTGTTTGATTTTACGTAGGCCAAGTGTCCGGTGAAAAAAACGTGTCGACATTTCAGCACCCCCCCCCCAAAAAAAAGCTGGATACGCTGCCGCACCGACAGAAGATGCCCATGAGCAAGTGCCCCTTTTTAGTGTTCCCCCCCCCCCCCAGTTTGAAAACCGTTCCGCCGCCGCTGCTCACAAGTACACGCATGCAAGCAGAATCGCAACAAAAACTCTCTTGAAAAAAATGCCCCTCGAAAACACAACTTTCCCTCTAACATTAACAAGACTGTGCACCTCGAGATGAAAAACTACCCCTTACCACAAACCCCTCTCGCAATACTAAATTCTGCCCCTCTCGAGATGGAAAATTATTGACCATCAGAAAAACAAAAGAGCGTCCCATAACTGAATAACATCTCGATATATCGAGATTGAAAACTGTATGAGGCGCCATGTGTAAATAAATTATTTAACAAAATTATTTATATATAATTCATTATTTATTATATAATTCTTTTTCCGGACAATTATATGTAAATAATTGTTTGGCAGTTTGCATTATATGTAAATAAATTTATTTCTCACTGCATTATTTATATATAATTTTTTTGGCAACCTAATTATCTACATATAATTTTGGGCAAACTAAAATTATTTATATATAATTTATTTGCAACCTCATTATTTATATATAATTTTATGCACCCTTTTTTATTTATATATAATTTATTTGCAAACTGATTTTTTATATATAATTTTTGCACCCTTTTTTTTTATTTATATATAATTTATTGGGAATCTTTTTATTTATATATAATTTTTGCACACTTTATTTTTATATATAATTTATTTGGTACCTTATTATTTATATATAATTTTTGCACACTTTATTTATTTACATATAATTTATTTGGTACCTCATTATTTATATATAATTTTGTGCACGCTTTAATTATATATTATATAATTTTTTGGTACCTTATTATTTATACATAATTTTGTGCACGCTTTAATTATATATTATATAATTTATTTGGTACCTTATTATTTATATATATTTTTGTGCACGCTTTAATTATATATTATATAAGTTATTTGGTACCTTATTATTTATATATAATTTTTGCAGACTTTTATTATTTATTATATAATTCATTATTTATTATATAATGCATTATTTATTATATAATTCATTATTTATTATATAATGCATTATTTATTATATAATGCATTATTTATTATATAATGCATTATTTATTATATAATGCATTATTTATTATACAATGCATTATTTATTATATAATGTGTTATTTATTATATAATGCGTTATTTATTATATAATGCATTATTTATTATATAATGCATTATTTATTATATAATGCATTATTTATTATATAATGCATTATTTATTAAATAATTCATTATTAATTATATAATTCATTATTTATTATATAATTCATTATTTATTAAATAAATCATTATTTATTATATAATTCATTATTTATTATATCATTCATTATTTATTATATAATTCATTATTTATTATATAATTGTGCGCCCGAAGCGAACGAGGCTATGATTTATAAATAATGGTTTTCAGCAAACCAGGGAACCAGACTACAGCAAAACCATTATATATTATATAATGGTTTTCTGAGCTAAATAATGAAACTCGCATGCAAATTAACTTCACTAGGACACGCCTATGTTTTAAATATTCATATCCCATAGCGCACCAAAACACCGCACTTGCTATAAAAAAAAACACGCAGTATTGTGTATTTTGGGTATTGTGGGTCTGAATTTTTCTAATTTGCGCCCCGAAAGTATTGGAAATGACTCTCAAATGCTGTAAACTAGCGTATTTCAGGTCAACGATTCTTAAAAATTACGGAGAAATTAGCTATGCACAACGCTCGCGCTAGCTAGCTACGATGGTCATCATGATCTATCCCGCGGCAGTGCTGTCATATTAACGCTGATATAAGCGCGCCTGAGCTGACACTGCGTGCACCGTGCCGAGGTGTAGCGGGTATCGGTAACGAACTGGATGCGCGCGGCCGAAAGTTTCGGGAAAACAAGCTGCTGCAAGTACAAACGGTACAATCAGTACGCCCCGAAAAAACCCCCAATAAATACAAATGAATACATCAAAACGGAAAAGGTAAACCACGGAAAATACATAATTACACATAATTGTGTAACCGAGACCGAGTTGACTAGGACCGAGTTGCTTTCGAGTCAACTCGACGGTCCCAGGTCAACTCGGTCCCAATTCGGTCCCAGCTCAACTCGGTCCCAGGTCAACTCGGTCCTATGTCAACTTGATTGGGAGAAATTGATCTAGCAAGGAACCTTGGACAAAATTCAAATTGTGCCATATTAGGGGCTGTGCCTTGTTAGGGTACATCATTAATACACCGTTAAAGTGGTTATGTCATACACCGCTGAGGTCGTGCCTTACCGAGGTCACGCGTTCCACACCTACCTGGCCTTACGTAGCTTTAACATGGTGCCCACTTGTTACTTTTTTTTTATCTGTTGAAAATGATTTTAAAAATGCCGTGATTTTTTTATCATTTTCAGTGATGGATTGATGCGCTGTGCTAGATAGCTATGTAAGGCCACGAATACAATCTGCCGTCATTTTGTGGGCACTATGCTTTAACTAGGTATGACATTGTTAAGTAACCAATGTCTTTTGTTACCATTTTTAATGGATAAAAAAAATAAGTAACAAGTGGGCACCATTAAAGCTACGTAAGGCCAGGTATGTGTGGAACATGTGACCTCGGTAAGGCATGACCTTAGCGGTGTGTGACGTAACCACTTTAACGGTTTATTAATGATGTACCCTAACAAGGCACAGCCCCTATTATGGCACAATTTGAATTTTGTCCAAGGTTCCTTGCTAGATCAATTTCTCCCAATCAAGTTGACATAGGACCGAGTTGACCTGGGACCGAGTTGGGACCGAGTTGGCTTGGGACCGAGTTGAGTCGAAAGACTCGGTCCTAGTCAACTCGGTCTCGGTTACACAATTATGTGTAATTATGTATTTTCCGTGGTTTACCTTTTCCGTTTTGATGTATTCATTTGTATTTATTGTTTATTTTCGGGGCGTACTGATTGTACCGCTTGTACTTGCAGCAGCTTGTTTTCCCGAAACTTTCTGCCGTGCGCATCCAGTTCGTTACCGATACCCGCTACACCTCGGCACGGTGCACGCAGTGTCAGCTCAGGCGCGCTTATATCAGCGTTAATATGACAGCACTGCCGCGGGATAGATCATGATGGCCATCGTAGCTAGCTAGCGCGAGCGTTGTGCATAGCTAATTTCTCCGTAATTTTTAAGAATCGTTGACCTGGAATACGCTAGTTTACAGCATTTGAGAGTCATTTCCAATACTTTCGGGGCGCAAATTAGAAAAATTCAGACCCACAATACCCAAAATACACAATACTGCGTGTTTTTTTTTATAGCAAGTGCGGTGTTTTGGTGCGCTATGGGATATGAATATTTAAAACATAGGCGTGTCCTAGTGAAGTTAATTTGCATGCGAGTTTCATTATTTAGCTCAGAAAACCATTATATAATATATAATGGTTTTGCTGTAGTCTGGTTCCCTGGTTTGCTGAAAACCATTATTTATAAATCATAGCCTGTTCGCTTCGCACAATTATATAATAAATAATGAATTATATAATAAATAATGAATGATATAATAAATAATGCATTATATAATAAATAATGCATTATATAATAAATAATGCATTATTTAATAAATAATGCATTATATAATAAATAATGCATTATATAATAAATAATGCATTATATAATAAATAATGCATTATATAATAAATAATGCATTATATAATAAATAATGCATTATATAATAAATAATGCATTATATAATAAATAATGCATTATATAATAAATAATGCATTATATAATAAATAATGCATTATATAATAAATAATGCATTATATAATAAATAATGCATTATATAATAAATAATGAATTATATAATAAATAATGCATTATATAATAAATAATGCATTATATAATAAATAATAAAAGTCTGCAAAAAATTATATATAAATAATAAGGTACCAAATAAATTATATAATATATAATTAAAGCGTGCACAAAAATATATATAAATAATAAGGTACCAAATAAATTATATGTAAATAAATAAAGTGTGCAAAAAATTATATATAAATAATAAGGTACCAAATAAATTATATATAAAAAAATAAAGTGTGCAAAAATTATATATAAATAATCAGTTTGCAAATAAATTATATATAAATAAAAAAAAGGGTTCATAAAATTATATATAAATAATGAGGTTGCAAATAAATTATATATAAATAATTTTAGTTTGCCCAAAATTATATGTAAATAATTAGGTTGCCAAAAAAATTATATATAAATAATGCAGTGAGAAATAAATTTATTTACATATAATGCAAACTGCCAAACAATTATTTACATATAATTGTCCGGAAAAAAGAATTATATAATAAATAATGAATTATATATAAATAATTTTGTTAAATAATTTATTTACACATGGCGCCTCATAAAACTGCGGCCCCTCGATGCTCAAGGCGGCTTATTCGGTCGGGTGCCCCACGGCCCGCTCGCAACGTTAAAATTGTGCCCCTCTACTCAATGGAAAACTGCATCCCAAACGGTGCCTCTCTACGTAACTATGGAACGCCAAAGCCGCCTTCTATAGTTCGATTTCATTCCATAATCAATTTCATCATTCCATTCTGCAATTCCATCATTTCATTCGGCGATTTCATCATTCCATTCGGCAATTCCATCATTCCATTCTGCGATTCCATCATTTCAGTCGGCGATTTCATCATTCCATTCGGCAATTCCATCATTCCATTCTGCGATTCCATCATTTCAGTCGGCGATTTCATCATTCCATCCGGCAATTCCATCATTCCATTCTGCGATTCCATCATTTCATTCGGCGATTTCATCATTCCATTAATCAATTTCATCATTCCATTAATCAATTTCATCATTCCATTCGGCGATTTCATCATTCCATTTGGCGATTTCATCATTCCATTCGGCAATTCCATCATTCCATTCTGCGATTCCATCATTTCATTTGGCGATTTCATCATTCCATTAATCAATTTCATCATTCCATTCGGCGATTTCATCGTTCCATTTGGCGATTTCATCATTCCATTCGGCAATTCCATCATTCCATTCGGCGATTTCATCATTTCATTCGGCGATTCCATCATTCCATTAATCAATTTCATCATTCCATTCGGCGATTTCATCATTCCATTTGGCGATTTCATCATTCCATTCGGCAATTCCATCATTCCATTCTGCGATTCCATCATTTCAGTCGGCGATTTCATCATTCCATTCGGCAATTCCATCATTCCATTCTGCGATTCCATCATTTCATTCGGCGATTTCATCATTCCATTAATCAATTTCATCATTCCATTCGGCGATTTCATCATTCCATTTGGCGATTTCATCATTCCATTCGGCAATTCCATCATTCCATTCTGCGATTCCATCATTTCATTTGGCGATTTCATCATTCCATTAATCAATTTCATCATTCCATTCGGCGATTTCATCGTTCCATTTGGCGATTTCATCATTCCATTCGGCAATTCCATCATTCCATTCGGCGATTTCATCATTTCATTCGGCGATTCCATCATTCCATTAATCAATTTCAGCATTCCATTCGGCGATTTCATCATTCCATTTGGCGATTTCATCATTCCATTCGGCAATTCCATCATTCCATTCGGCGATTTCATCATTTCATTCGGCGATTCCATCATTCCATTAATCAATTTCAGCATTCCATTCGGCGATTTCATCCGTTTGGCGATTTCGTCATTCCATTCGGCGAGTCTATCATTCCATTCGGCGTTCATCCTTTCATTCGTCTATTTCGCATTTGATTTAGCCATTCTACATTTCATTCAGCAATTTCGCCCCTTTTGCACTTCATGCTATTCTGCATTTCGCATTTCATGCAGCTATTTCGCATTTTATGCAGCTATTCCGCATTCCATTCGGTCCGGCAGCGTCCATCCGTACGGAAGCGTTAAAGGGATATAACACAAAGTAAAAAAGAAAAAAAAGTCATTATTAGGACTTATTATTAAGTCATTGTTATGACTTATATCTTATAATAATGACTTAGTGTTAAGTCATAATTATGATATATCTCATAATTGTGACTTAGTAATCGTAATTATGACTTATATCTCATAATTATGACTTAAATAAGTCATATTTATGACATATCTTATAATAATGACTTATTATTAAGTCGTGACTTATATCTTGTAATTACATCTTAGTATTAAGTCGTAATTATAACTTAGTATTAAGTCATTATTATAACATATAAGTCATAAATAAGACTTAATAATTAGTCATAATTATGACATTATAAGTCATCATTATAATTAACAATTACTAAGTCGTAATTATGATATATATCAAAATTATGACTTAATAGTCATTATTATAAGATATAAGTCATAACAATGACTTAATAAAAAGTCATAATTAAGATATTTTTTTACTTTGTCTTATATCCCTTTAAAGGGAATATACATCGTTTGCTTTTGCTGTAATTTTCAGAAATGGATGGAATTGGGGGGTTGGAAATATAAAGCAAATATAGTTACACTGACTTTTTGGAGGTTTGGGGTTCGAAAATGCTATAAAAACCAAGAAAAACGATCATTTTCCTGTAGTCTGGTTCCCTGACTCCATATAAGAAGAAACAGAGCAATTTACATACATTGGGGAATTGTAAGGTCAGGGAACCAGTCTAGCTGGCTTGTACCCGTTCATAGGTTTGTAATCGATTGCAAACAAGTGCAATGGTCAATTGGGGCCAGTTTAAAAAAAAAAAGCCAGTTGTTTCCAAATTGATACAAAAATACCACTTTTCTTGAAAATGACAGTATACCAGGTGCCATAATTTTACAGGATGCTTTAGACTGTCATTTACCAACATCCTATTAAGGTATTTCGCAAAAACTTGGTAGTTTTATTTTTCGATGTTTGCAAATGTTGTATATTCCCTTTAACGCTTCTGTACGGCTGGACGCTGCCAGACCGAATGGAATGCGGAATAGCTGCATGAAATGCGAAATGGCTGCATGAAAAGCGAAATGCAGAATAGCATGTAGTGCAAAAGGGGCGAAATTGCTGAATGAAATGTGGAATGGCTAAATCAAATGTGAAATAGACGAATGAAAGGATGAACGCCGAATGGAATTATGGAATTGCCGAATGGAATGATGAAATCACCGAATGGAATGATGAAATCGCCGAATGGAATGATGAAATTAATTATGGAATGAAATCGAACTATAGAAGGCGGCTTTGGCGTTCCATACATAACTGCATGTAGTCAAATTCTTTGGCGGAGGGGTTAGGCCCCCCCCCCCCCAAAAAGTCTCCGGTTTCTGGTATGGAGCTTGCCCCAAAAGTGGTGCGGCGACGCGGTTTTTTTTCCCCTGTTTTTTTTTTGCTTCAAATGTCGGCTGATGACTGCAAATGGTGCCCGACTAAACTTAGTGCAAATATTATGGGAGACCAGAGAGGCTACATAAAGCTTATTCTCGATCATAACCCCATCTAAAAACACGTTAAAATTGTGCAGCAGCAGGATTCCAGTCAAACCAGTGAGTTTGGTGGTTTTGAGACATTATCTTTCATTGAAAAAAAACTTTTTCATTTTGCCGACGCGCATGGCTACGGCGACGCGCGCGCATACCAGAAACCGGAGACTTTTTTTTGGCCTTAGGGCCCGTAATTTGGGGTTCTAGATGCTCTGTGGTGCGATCTGAAGCAATTTCTGACCACTTTGGCCAATTTATTTTGAGTGAAAGGTGCCTGTGTACGCAGTGTCTGTCTTTATTACGTCGTTACTGAAAACAAATTGAATCATTGAAAAATTTATCATGCTGTGTAGATCGAAGACACCTTAGGTTCTCGTAGTGTTTTTCCTTCAATTAAACAATTAAACTTATCTCCAAGCCGACAAAAGAAATTGATAAAAATGGACATGGGTTCGAACCACAGATCTTGCGATTCATAGTTCATTCAACTAGGCCACTAGGCCACTCTTTGAAATGCTTTAACGTACATGCATGACTGGGTAATAGCAATGATGTGACGTCATTGTTATTTTATTATGAATAAATTTTTTTTGGGGGGGGGTGGGGGGGGGGGAGGGCATGGCTAGGTGCCCCGTTACGGCTTCCTGCTGCCCCTGCGAAGTTGAACAAAATCCCAAATGATGATCGGAATAGTCGATCGTTAAAGTTGACAGAGCTAGGGCCTAATGTTTTATATCCAATCGCCATATCCAACCGCGTGTTTGTATTGAAAAAAAAAACCCACCATTTTTCTAGGGCAAATAAAAGTAAATAATAATTGAGTTTTCGTCAAAAATAACCTTTCTCTCAACTTTGAAACAGCTATGTTACAGTTGGTTTATACGCGCCACTTCAAAGTTTCAATTTTCTGTTCCGAACGAAATTGAACGGAATATAATGTCATGTAACAGTTACATTTGCTTGTTTGTTTTGGCAGGCCTTCTTACATTTCAAAAATGTGTTTTAAATGGCGCGCTCTAGTTCAAAAATTGTGCTCACTATTCAGATGCAGAGTTAAATGATCATCCCGCTCTTAATTCAATTCAATTTAAAAAGTTGCAATTTACTAATCATTACTGGACCAAGCCCAGTCTAATGTGGCTTTCGCGAACCCGTGAATCCCGGGTTCGTATTCATGAGCCCCCTACTAAGATAATGGCTATTTAATCAGTTGATGACCATAAATATGTTCTTGATAAGCACTCAGGCTATCCCCAATGTATATGCGTCTGTTGTTTAGAGCCAGCCTGCCTCCCATCAGAATTTGAGTGATGAGTGATGCGCCAGTTAAGTGCTGGAAAGCTACCTACAGCTAAGAAAGCCACTTTAGACTGGGCTTGGTCCAGTAATGATGGATTACTTGTTGTGGGCGTTTCTTTTTCGTGCGAGCTTATTGGAAAGCTTATAACTAGTGTAATGCTAGAAAGTTATCAATTCAATTTGAAAATCTATATTTTTCAAGGTGCCACACCCGAAAAGCATATAGGCCTACATACACCAACTTTAACTCAAGATTTGAAATGCAGGGAAGTGCGTGGATAGATCCGTACTTAAGCGCCGATTCGGGAGTGTCGGGCATCGACCGATTTATGGAATAAAACATTTTTTCACTTTCATGTATTCTAAATTTTATGACGGCCAGGGGCTCAAAAAAGTGCTCAAACAAGTTTTTGTCCCATTTAAATTCGGCGCCTTAGCTATAACGATCTTAGCTTTTGTTGTGACGCATGGAATTCTGTCTTTTTTGGATGAGTTAATAATGACTGGTACCCAACCAACAGTTCACAAATCCGGCAGTATCGGACGGAACCAATGAAATCCCACATGCATGGCGGCCTGCCAACCTGTTCCGTATTTTTCCTAAGAGGTCCTAAAACTCATCGTTATTTCGGTCTTTAAATGCGGCGATTCTCCTCGGACTATTGCCAACTTGGAACA
This sequence comes from Patiria pectinifera, assembly GCA_029964075.1. Classification (NCBI taxonomy): domain Eukaryota; kingdom Metazoa; phylum Echinodermata; class Asteroidea; order Valvatida; family Asterinidae; genus Patiria; species Patiria pectinifera. The sequence goes on along the minus strand of CM057137.1, from coordinate 13,061,062 downwards.
GAACAAATCGTCTTCACTTAGTGAAGTTTTGGCAGTGTGTTGTTCTTGACTTATCGAGTGAAACGCCAGAATCCGACGAGCTTTCTTTGTCAATTCGACACCACGTGTGTGCTGTGAGTTTCGTCATACGTGATATTGTGCTTGACCCATCAAGGTCATTCGGCTAGTTTCGCGCGTGTTGATTCACCGCACGATCATCTCGCGGGAAATTCGACAGGCAGGCCGCGGTGACTCAGAACAACGTAATCAGCTGGTTTGATGGTCCTGTTTGCATACAAGAATTAGTCCACTCTCAGATCACCGTCACAGAAGACTGATAATCAGTAACTGCCATGGCTGCTACACTTTATTTGGAAGATGGAACGAGTTTCAGTGGGAAGCTTTTTGGTGCTAGTGTCAGCGTTCCTGGTGAAGTCGGTAAGCATGTTGCATGGCTTTGCCATTTGTATAAATTTGTCCATGATGAAGGCGCTGAAAATAATGAGTGAGTGATTATTGTTTTGGGAAAGAATGTTGCAACCTGACGCTGCTTTTTTCTTCATATATCATCTCAATGAAGGTCAGTCATTGCAAAAATGATGATAAGACATGAATCTGTGACTGAGAAATACTTCAAATTTTGTTAAGAAATTCTTGACTCTCCATAGACTTTGTACACAGCCGCTGAAGTAGCGTCAGGTTGCAACATTCTTTCCTTGTTTTGAAATGTCAGGAATGTGGTAACAATAATGTTTAGGAACCTATCTGAAAAGAAGGAAAGAATATTGCAACCTGACGCTACTTCAGCGGTTGTGTACAAAGTCTATGGATGAGAGTCAAGAACATTTTCTAAGTATTTCCTAGTCCGAGTAACTGGGACCCAACTTATCGCCGTTTTAACATTTGGACATGGTCTGGCGATAGTCGCAGACCATGTCCAAATGTTGAAACGGCAATAAGTTGGGTCCCAGTTACTCGGACTAAGTATTTCCTAACAAAATTGGAAATGTTTCTCAGTCATGTTAGTCCCAGATTCATGTGGTTTTTTTTCAACATTTGTACAGTGACTGACCTTTATTGAGATAATACATGATTAAAAACAGTGGTGGCAGGATGCAACATTCTTTCCCTAAAATTGTCTGGGTGCGTGGTTGGAATCGCAGAAAAAATGTTGTAGTCTGGTTCCCCGACCTGACAATTTCCCCCGACGTCTACACGTCTAAATTGTAGGTCAGGCAGCCTCCGTGGCTAAAAAATAAACATGACGACATTGACGGCCCTTTTTCAAAGCTCGACTTCGTTTCCGAATTCGCTTGATCACATAAAGCTTTTAATGTTCCGATCATTTCTTTAAAAATAAATCACTTACTTCATATATCATACAGTTATGATATACAGTTTAATACTTCTGTAAGAAAGCATTAACTAATTTTGACCTGGAATCTTCAAAGTTGGACACCCAAACGGCACTGTTAGCAGGCGGAGCCGAAATGAGACCACGCCGAGTTTTGGAAAATGCCGGTAACGGTCGTCAAATTCAAAATTGTACATGACGCAGCAAAAAGTTCGCCCATACGATCCGAGTATATTTGATGCACAAAATCGTCGTTGAATTTCAAGTTTTCGAAATGAAAACAATGAATATTAATTATCAACTCATTTAAAATAAAATTAATAAGCAATTAGCAGTTAATTAAACCTATATTATATACTCGGAAATACTCGGGCGCTATCCGATTGTCGACGAAACGACTTCGGCAAACTTCGGGAATTTTCGGAAAAAGGAGGAATTCCTCCCGTTTTAGTCACGTGACGTAAATTGTAATACATTGTATTACCGAAGGCTACCGGACCTAAGATTCATCAGGAATAGTCGGAATCTTTTGGTCTGGGAACCAGACTAAAAATGTTGCAACCTGACGCCACTTGTTTCTTTACATAACATCAAAATGAAGGTCAGTCATTGCAAAGATGATAAGACATGAATCATGGACTGAAAAAATATTTCCAATATTGTTAGGAAATACTTGAAAAGATTCCCATACCTGGCCATCACTAATTTTTCCTTCAGTGACCTATCAGCCATCACAAAGTGATGTGTCCTAAAAAGTCAAATTTAGCAGGGAAAATATTGAAGTATTTACTGAGAAAACACTTAAAAAATTTCAGACCAGTCTCATATTGGTTTGTGCACAGGGTGACAAGGGATGGCCAGATATGGGAATCTTTCCAATTTGCAGAAAATTTTCTTGACTCTCCATAGACTTTGTACACAACCGCTGAAGTAACGTCAGGTTGCAATATTTTTTCTGGAATTGCCGAAAAAAAATGTAAGTTCAAACCAAGTAGGCCTACCCTGTTGCTGACTATGCATGGGAATCAGAAAAAAAATTTGAAGTCCGAACTGAACTAACTATATACCCTGTTGCTGGCTACAGGAATACTGAGGGGGAGTTCAGTGGAGCATGACATGTGTAAATATAGGTAGCACTGAGAATGTTTATTAAGGGCAATCAACTGTGACTCTGTAGCCGGCTACAAGGTAGATAGGTTAAGTGGCAGGTATTCTGCAATTGTGCTGGCATTTTAAAGGGAATATACAACATTTGCAAACATCGAAAAATAAAACTACCAAGTTTTTACGAAACACCTTACTAGGATGTTGGTAACAGTCTAAAGCATCCTGTAAAATTATGGCACCTGGTGTGAAGTCATTTTCAAGAAAATGGTATTTTTGTATACATTTCCAACGGTGGTCGGCCGACCACCGTTGGAAAAACCTAACTATTTTTCATCTACTGCTCCAACTTTACACTTTTTCGGTCCAAATTTTGTTTGCTATTGGTTACATGTTCATGAACGGGTGCAGGCCAGCTAGACTGGTTCCCTTACCTTACAATTTTCCGTCATCTATGAATTGATCCATTTTATTTTTAGTGGAGTCAACCAACCAGACTACTTGAACATTTTTGTTTTTCTTGGTTTTTCCAGCAGTTTCGAACACAAAACTTCAAACATGTCAGTGTAACAATATTTGATCTATTATACTTTACCCTCAAATAGTTAATTTCTGAAAATTACAGCAAAAGCCAATGATGTACATTCCCTTTAAATAACCTCTGTATAGTAAATTTTACCCACTTTTATTTTTCTTTTTAACCATCTTTTCCTAGTTTTCCAGACTGGAATGGTTGGCTATCCAGAATCCCTGACGGATCCGTCGTACAAGTCGCAGATTCTTGTCCTGACCTACCCGTTGATTGGCAATTACGGCGTCCCGCCCCACGAGCGCGATGAGCTGGGCTTGCCCAAGTGGTTCGAGTCGGAGAAGGTCCACGTCTCGGCGTTGGTTGTGGGAGAGTTGTCGGACAAGTACAGCCACTGGGCAGCTCAGAAGTCGCTCAGCGATTGGCTGAAGGAGTACAACGTCCCTGGGATATCAGGTATCAGTCACATGTTAGTCACATGTCCAGTCACATGTCCAGTCACAAGTTAGTCACATGTCCAAACACAACTAAGTCACAAGTCCATTTACAAGTAAGGCCGAGTAAAAAAATAAACTAGTTCCTTGTCTGGGCTTTTTGAAAACATGAAGGAGACAGGCGCTTGTTTTTTTCTGCCAAGTTGGCGGATTTTCCAAGATGGCGGATGGATTCTTCCGTTCTCTTGACTCTTTTGCTGATACCAAATACGTGTATGTCCGAAGGAGCCTTAACTCTTTCTACATATCTACAATTTTGTTGGAAACAAAAAAAGACAATATGGTGGAGGAGGTGTGGCGATCCCCCCACAGCAGCATAAGAGTCTGGCCCAATCGCTAACGAAAGAGAGATGGGCACTCCGTTCCTGTGAACACAGGTTCGTCCCCTTTTAATAATATGTGCTATTTCCATTTTTCATTTGAAGGTATTGACACGAGAGCGCTGACGAAAAAGATCCGGGAAAGCGGAACTATGCTTGGAAAGGTAATGCATCAAACGTCATTGTAACAAACACAACCGGGTCTACCAAAGATTGTTACATGTGTGGCAATTGTGTAGTGTAGGGCCCCTCTGCGGATGTCAAGTTGGCAGCCATGTTTATTGCATGGCCTTATGGGATACTTACCCAAGTAACCGGCTCGGCGAGTCGGTTACTTGGTCCAAGTAAGCGCGAGAAGTCACGTGAGAGGTAAATTGAACGGTGTCGCGCTTACACGAGTAAGCGCGGGGGAAGTAATCGCATGCACTCATAGAGTTATGTTGTTAACAGACAAACAAGCTAACCGACCAACCAACCAACCAACGCACAAACCAACGCCGGTGAAAACATAACCTCGTTGGCGGAGGTAATTATTCCTAACTTCGCACTCTAATAAAAAAAAGTTAAAAGTTTTCAAATTGTATTTCTTCATTTACCTTTTTCTTTCAGATTGTTGTGGAAGGAACGAATCCAGAGTCAGTTCCGTTTGAAGATCCAAATCTTCGTAACTTGGTTGCTGAAGTTTCCTCAAAGGTAAAAAAAAAGAGATCATTTTACAGACTTGAGAAAGTGAGATTTTCCCCAAGTTTTCACAGAATACTAATCTGAGTTTGTAGTTACGGTTTTGCCTTTGTCCACCTTTTTGGGTTACTTTAGCCAATTGCACCCATTACTTGTAGATTCTCTAAAGCTCTGAACACGTCATCACTAACGGTGCAAAATACAGTGGAACGCCGCTATAACGAACATCATACACGTTGGATCCACAGAAAGTGTTCGTAATAACGATCGTTCGGTATAGCGATTTTGAACTGCAGGTACCTCTTTTGACCAATAGTGAACTGGCATTTTTCATGAGTGGCTTTCCCTTCTATTCCTTGGGGAAATAATAGCCAGCTATCGCTCTTCCACATTCAAACACGATGTGACTATGGGTTGTTTGATGTTCGGGAATTAAAAGTGGCCCAAATAGTGTTTAATACATGTACAACCGGTAGATTTTTTGTTATGTTGACTTTTTTCAACAACAATGTTTGGTACATTTTGTACATTAAAACCGGAGGCCTGGGGTGACTAAATATTGATGGAGTATGATGGACTTGGGCCTAATGTCCTGAAGCATTGCTAGGGGTATCCGATTGATTTTGCCTAGCTTCCTGTACTGCTATTGTGATAAAAGCCATGTGTAGCAAGTCCATGAATGTCAACCAGTGCGTCAGTGGTGGGTTCCATTATGTCGTGTACAGTTTTGTATTGGACGCACAGTGATTGATGGATTTTGATGGAATTGGTCCGGTTCCTAGTGAAAGACGCTAGGGAGTTAGGTTTAAGGTTAAAAAAAACCTTTTCATAAGCAAACATACTCTGCATGTTTTCTTTTGTTTATCAAAAATCATCTTTGTATGGCAATCTGTGAAATTTTCACACAGCAAACAGTTAAAATAGCTCACCAGTTTCCTGTGCGTCAAGAAAAGTTGGTCAATGCACATACCTAAAAACATCATCCCGTGTTGATTTCTTGACTGACATCTTACAGAGTACATCTTGGGATACTTGTTTCTTCCTCTCAGGAGCCGAGAGTCTTGAATCCAAAGGGCTCGGTCAAAATTCTTGCCTTGGACACTGGTATCAAGTTCAACCAGCTTCGACTGCTGGCCGAGTGTGGCGCATGCATCGAAGTCGTGCCATGGAATCACGCACTCAACAGTCAAGGTAGATGCTGTACATAGATTAATTCAACGAAAACAAAATTTCGAACCCATTACTGAGGAGGGGGAGTGGCCTATTGGTTAGGGTTTGGACTCTTGATCAGAGGGTTAGGGTTCGAATCCAGTTGTCTTCTCCTGATGGCAAAGTAAGATTGTCTGTTAGAACAAACAGATAATATATTTTAACCCTTCTTTTCTTTGATTAGTCACACACAGTCGAAAAGTCAATCCTGTTCCCCTGCCATGCCTTTTACACAGGCTAGTCACCAACAGTCAGATCATATTTCAATAGGCACTGTGACAGCCAAATTCCATCAACAGATAAAAGTAGGTTACTGGTAGGCACAGCTGGCTAATCAATCTCCTACAGTCAAAGCATAGCTCTATTAGGTTTCATAACAATCACAGCCAGTCAATCCTGCTTTATGAATGCAGAGAGCATTCAACTTTTAAAAAGATGTCACTTTATTGAAAATTTTGGCCGTCCGGCCGGCCTTGTTGAAACTGCCAATAACGTTTTGAAATGGAGACTTTAAACACCAACTGGTTATTTTACATACATGGAGATTGTTGCCCAATTGTAAATAACATGATGGGATCTATTAGGCCAGTTTATACATCATGTGAATGCGATTGAGAGGCAAATATGAAATCCACAACATTCGCTGTGAAATTCCCCAGAGTTAAAATGTGTTCAGCGTTGTGAAGACTTAACAAACTCAAACGTTTTAAACACAAAACTCAACGTTTTAAACACAACTACCGTTTTAAGGTTCTGTCCACAGATCACAAAAAAAAGGTGTTCGTTCTTGCAGCAACACGAAAACAATTCACACACATCCCTATGTGATTTGTTTTCGTTTTGCTGAAAGAACACTGAACGTTTTGTGATCGGTGGACAGAACCTTAAAACGGTGGTTGTGTTTAAAATTCCGTAACTTGAAAAGTACATGAGTGATTTGAATGATTCTTGTACTAAAAGAATGCTTATAAATTGGGCTTTCATATCAAAGATTTTGAAAATTCTACATGCAGAACTTCCCTAAAACAATGGTCCCAACATTTGGGTTTCAGGTTTTTTTGACTCGCCCTGTACATATTCTTTTTGTTCTATACATTTGTATTGGTACACCTATTTGAAATCTTTGCACCACAATTTTTTTTATATCCAGACTACGATGGCCTTTTTCTGAGCAACGGACCTGGTAACCCTCAGATGTGTGCCGAGTCCATCCAGCACATCCGACGCATTCTCAACGAGCCGAATCCCAAACCGGTATTCGGCATCTGCTTAGGGCACCAGCTCATCTCCTTGGCTCTGGGAACCGGCTCCTTCAAGATGAAGTAAGACCCGACTGGAAAGAGAGGATAAATAAAGTTGTTTTTGCCATGCTGTACTAGCTTTTAGCCTGATGGACTTGAACTTTTTTCAACAACAGTAAATGGTTCCATCTGAAAGCCACATAAATTCATTTGCAATTATCTGCCCATTTAGAGATAGACATTTTGCTCAAAGTGAAGATAGGACTGGTATCAAATACCCTGTGAAATTATTCGGCCTTAGATAGAGTCATTCGGGAGTAAACAGTCATTAAAGACATTGAAGGTTTTAACAGAACTCAACCCATCAAACCCCAACAGCATGTTTCGTTGGAATCTGTCTGGATGAGTACAGTACCCCTAAACTAACATTTTACATTGGGTTGGCACACCTCCAGAATCAAAGTCAGAAATATGTGTGTGCAGTTTCCCATATGGTGTTGGAATTTGCCAGGACGGGTATGGTTCCTAGTAAATCATACTGGGGAGTTGGGGTTAAAAACATTAAACAGTTTTAATTGTTTGTTTTCTGAATGTTACACTTTTTTTGGCACACTCTGTAGTGTGTGACTTTTCTCCTTCTATAGCATTAACCCTAACCGCCCTGAATCCTTCAAAATCCTCTTTGCCAAAGTGGAGGAATTTGGAGGATTGAGGTTACATGGCAAAAGTGCATTACTGATTTCGTAGGATGCACTTTGTCACGGTCTTGGGCTGAACCTTGTGTTGTTTTTGCTTTAATAGCCATGCATAAATTTAGTCCTGGATTATGCTTGAAATCCTCCGTACTGCTCCAGGATGTCACTGGCCAAGCCTAAACATATTGACAGTCACTGCCGCAGGATTTTGCAGGATTCAGGCAGTGGTCACCCCTCCATGGACCATATTCAAAAAATAATGGAGGAATTGGCAGGATTGAGGCTACATGCTATTTTCCATGAAGCCAATTGGAGGATTTTGCAGGATTGAGGCTACATCCTAGCAAAAAAGGCCTAAGGAGTTAGGGTTAAAGAGATTTATGAATCACAATATTTATTTGTTTGACCTACCCCTCGCAGATATGGCAATCGGGGCCACAATCAACCCTGCACTCACAATGGTACAGACCGCTGCTACATCACCACCCAGAACCACGGCTTTGCCATCGACCCATCTAAGCTGCCTCCTGATTGGTCCATTCTGTTCACCAACGCCAATGATGGGACCAATGAGGGGATCATTCACAACGCCAAACCGCTGTTTGCTGTGCAGTTTCACCCGGAGAATATGGGCGGGCCGCGGGACCTGGAGTTTCTCTTCAACGTCTTTGTCGACACGGTTCGAGATCACAAGCAGGGCTTGGCAAGCCAAAAGTAAGTTGAGAATTTTGTTCATATGAAATTAAAGCCAGAGTCCATCATTTGCAGCTATCCAAAAAGTAACTGGCGTATTTATTGTTGAAAAACATACTTGGTTGAAAGATAGTAAGGGGACTAAACTCCCTGTGAAATTATTCTTTCTGGCAAGCTGGCATTTTGAAGAAATCAACAAAAGAAGGCCTTTCCAACGAAGAAGCACCGTAGGAAATTCAATTAGTAGTTCGTTTTGTTATTCGGCGAAGCGCGTGCAAGCATTGGCACGACGCACACACGCACGGGCGATGTCGGATCGACATCGCGTAGCTGCAATCGGCTCAGTGAGAATGTGTCTCGGATACTGAATTCAGGCCCAATTCAAAACATTTGAAATCGAGATCCTAGAATGTTGTTTTTCTCGAAATATACATCTAAAGCTGAGCTGAAATTTCATCAGGTTAGTTGTTCAGCACCTTTCTTTAGATCTTGAGCACTTTTGTTGCTTCAAAGGAGCAAAATGCAAAAATTACAAATGATGGACTATACCTTTAAAATACATTATAACTAGTCAGGGTAATAAATGATAAACTGGCAGTAGGTATCGACATCAAAACTTACGTGAAATCTTTAGAATATTCAAAAACGTGCCAATCAGGTTTAACAGTGCACCTTTTGAAAAATTGATAATGAGCTAAATGAAATATTAAGATCATCATGAGCTAAATAAAATATGCTGTAGCTGACTACATCAGCTGATACTTGAAAAATGTTAAGATGTGAACTTAAAATACCACGAGTCTAACATCAATGTTTTTCCTCATCTTGCTGAGACCACTCAGGTTGCTTTATAATATAAGAAAATCACAATTTTGCGTGGTCGTTTCATCTGACACACTCTTGACAATTTCGTATCAATATATGAAGATGCATAAAATACCCGCTCTGCAAAAATGAGTCTGATGTTGCATAATTTGAATTCAAGCTTTCAACATTTTGCAATGGGAACAGTGAAAATTTTATCAAAATTTTGATTTTGTGTGTGTTTTATTTTGGTTGTTTGATAGTTTTAGTTCAAATGTCCCACAAAGAAATTTAAATATTGTACGAAAAAGACTAACAAATTTAGGATTTTTGGTATTTTTCTTGGTTAGTTACAGCATATTTGTCACTTTTCAAACCCTTTTTTCTCCACTGAGACGTTTCTAGCTTTGTAAAAAATTTACTGATTGAAACAAGCACAACAAAGCAACCAAATATCGTAGGCAAGTCCATGATACACCAAATGAAAGCTTATTTCATTCCAATTTCATTAATGTAGTTAACTCAAAATGTGAGTTTTGCCATAACAGAACTCTTTTTTGCAGAATGGTCACAAATATATATATGGGTTAGGTGAAATACCACACAAAACAATAATACAACAAGCGACTTTTTTTTTGGAGCCTCAAATTGGTCACGTACTCGCACCATTTCTAATGGTTCCTGTTTGAAATCAACCAGCAGTTGCCCTGCCGTGCTGGTAAATAATTTTATTTGCAGGGCAAATAATTTTGCATTATTTTAAGTCATTAATACTATAATACTGGACCTTTTGAAGCATTCTTGTTAATATGCGCCGTGCCTTACTCATAATGCAACTTTTATGGTATTTCACTTTAATGTACTTTGGCATTTTGCCAGGAAAAAAAAGAATTGTTTCTCCGTGAACGATCTCCTGTCCTGCGAACCCTAACAAATTTTTGATAATTTGCATCCTGATGAAATTTTTTGTGGTAAACGCAGTTTATATTTAATATCTGTACTTGTGTTACAAGAATTCAAACATTACTTCTTGTTATTTGTCAGTGTATATATCTTAAGAGAATTGTACACATTCTGAATTAAATAAATGAAAAATGGACAAACGTTAAAGGTAAGTTAAAGACACACACACACAAAACCACCAAATTATTTTGAAATTTCCTTACTTGACTGTAAGTGAATTATAGTCTCAAGCGTCCTGTGAAATCATGGCACCTGGTGTGCTGTCATTTTCAAGAAAAGTGGAATTTTCGTATCAATTTCCAACGATAGTTTGCTGACCATTGTTGGAATAACTGACTTTTTTTCAAACACTGCCCCCAATTTACAAAATTTAGTTAGTCCTCATTTTGTTTGGAATCGGATACACATCCGTGAAGGGGTGCAAGCCAGATAGTCTGGTTCCCTGACATGACTATTCCCCAACGTCTATATACTGTGCTCCATTTCATCTGAAGTAGGGTCAGGGAACCAGACTACAAGAACAGTAGTTGGTTTTTTCAGCATCCATGAAAACAAAACTTTAAACAGGGCAGCGTAACAATATTTGTTATAAAAAGACCCCAAAATCCATCCCTTTCTGAAAATTACAGCACAAGCACATGTTGTATGTTATTGTTAACTTTTAAGTAAAATGAATGAAACTTGTAAGATAAACTTCGAAAAGTACATTTTGTACAAAATACACACTTTAATAATTCTCAAGCTTTTTAATAAAATGAACAGTAGATTTGTAAGAGAAACAACACTTTTCATTCGTGAGGCCATAATTGGTTGTTACTCATTGGGGAACTCCCATTTCGATAGGGCGTTGGATCTTTGCAGCCACTCACGTCAAGTAGGCCAAAACCCAAAAAATTCTGCTTCTGATTATATGGCATTTAAAAATAGGGTAGGTAGGGAAACTTTTTGGGGGGCAATTTTTTGTGTACACTCATATGGAGGTGTCTGCGTGTAGTCAAGGGTAACAGGTAGCAATTGATGATTTTCAGGGTTTTGTCCTCATTTTCCCCCCCAAAAAATTATGGTAGGGTCTGTCAGAATAGGGTAGGTAGGGTAACTGGAAGCAGAACTATTATTTTTTTTGGGCCTTACTATTAATGCAGATATTGAGAACTGAATAATGTGTGTTAAAAGTTACAAGTATGTTAAGTAACATGATTGCTCGAAACATACATTTTGTAAAAAGACACTGCCCCAAAATGGTCCAGCTTTTGAATTAATTGAAAATGGACAGTAGAACTGGTCGCTGTTAAGAAGTGCAAACTGATTGGTACGAGAAACAACACTTTTCATTTGTGTGGCGCAAATTGGTCGTTTCTCATAGGGGGAGGTCCCATTTTAGTAGGGTGGTAATTCTTGTAGCTAGTACATAAAGAACTGAATAAGGTGAGTACATGTGTGTTTACCGTAAGTTTGTAGGCATTTTGGCTAGGATTTTTTTCCAGGATCCACTTATATTAATCAATGTTCAAAACTCAACAACACCTGACATCTATGATTCTTTAAAACGGACGCACTTATGATACGAATACAAGTGGTGTAGTGGAGTTGTGTGGTTGAATCATGGATTGAAGTGGTGTCATGAATGGTGCCCTTGTCTTTTAGACTTTTTCCTTGACTTTCTCAAGTAAGAAGTGAACTTCTTTGTTCATGAGTCCATTACGCTCACCGTAGTTCAGCCTTTTTTTATTTTGTAACAACACTTACCATTTTTTCATCGTAAAATTTCCTTTGGATTGAAATTAAAACAGGATCGGTGTCCGGAAATTGGGCATGAATTGTATTGTACATACAATTTTAACGTAACTGCAGCGCGGCCCAGATTTCGGTCTTCAGTGAGTTGATACATTTTTTTTACTTTACATGCAGGATGTCGATTCGTGAACGTATCCACACAGCCATGATGTTCAAGCCAATGCCTGGTACCCCGACTGCTGATAACCCACCTAAGAAGGTGATGATCCTAGGCTCAGGGGGCCTGTCTATCGGCCAAGCAGGCGAATTTGACTACTCTGGGTCGCAGGTGAGCTGCAGTTTTTACCGTAATTTGTTCGTCTTTGAAAGACAGGATTTGTTTGTACAATGTTGATTTTTGGTTTTGCCTGACTCTGAAGGTTTGCAAAAATCCATGTATGAAACAAAGTGTGTTGAGGGAGGGATGGGGCTCTCCTAAATATACCGAATATTTAAACCTTGGATCATCAATCTAATATATGTGAAAGCTTGTTACCTGTTTGAATCTGTGAAAGAAAAAACTATGCATTTTGTTTGACAGCTAAAAAACCTTCAGAACACGTGTCCCATTGAAATTTGCTCCTACTTGCAGAAAGGACTCGTAATTGTGCTCGTACTCCAGTGCTTTTTTTGGTACTCACACTCGTACTCATTGGAAAAAAATTGCCTTGTACTAGTACTGGTACTCGTACTCGTACTCATTGCAAAGTGCTCATACTCAACACTGCTGTAAAAGCTGATTTACAGTCGGTGGCGCAGTGGTCGCGAGACTGAAACATTGAAGTAAGCTATTAGCCTCAGTCCAAAAATTTGGCCAGTGGTATCTAATCTTCAGAAGGAGCAATGCTCATAGCGATTTTTAGCTAGGTATGCACATCTAGAGTTGGAAAATGTGATAGCTTTGCAGTGTTAACGGTGGTAGTTTTTGGGGTGTTATCACTTAAAAAAATTTGGTCGCCATTTAAAAAAAAAAATAGCACCAAAAAGCTGCCACTGCTGCAATGCTATCACATATTTTCCAACTACAGGCATACTTTCCAACGAGCATTATTTCCCTCATTTGATACTGACCAAAGCCCCAGGCTGATGGCCTAAAGTAGCTACTAGTCGCCGGAGAACGCTGACGACGTCGCTACAGAGTTCAAATAATTAAACTTTGACATGGTCACTGAACTCACTTTTCATCAGTAGGCCATCCGTAAAAATCAAACATCAAACAACAGAGTGGGTAAACTGCAAGAGTGAGTAATATTTGTACCGCAGTAGTCTTCACGTGAGAATCGGGAGTCGTCGATGCGCGAATATATGTTCGAATTGTACTTGCGATGGTCTCCCAGACTAATCCCCACCCTTAATAACTTTGGATCATTCAAAATATGCTGAGGATGAATCGGGAACCAGTCTAGGTCACCCCCAACTCTCCTTTCTGGCCGTTGAAGGGGTACTTGTGCAGATCATCACGTCATCGACTTTAAAGCAGCTTTTTTACTGTTGATTGATTTTTTTCAGGCCATCAAAGCACTGAAGGAAGAAGGCGTACAGTCAGTTCTGATCAATCCTAACATTGCTACAGTGCAGACATCTAAAGGCATGGCAGACCGCGTCTACTTCCTGCCGATCACTCCAGAATATGTCGCACAGGTAAGCAGTAACTCAGTATATCTCAAATAAGTAAATGGAGAATAAAATTTAACAAAATTGAGGGGGGGAGGGGTCTTCCTTAGATTCCTCACTATGGAAAGACATCTTTCCCTGATATCATATCTCAGAAAGTCATCTTTCCCTGATCTCGTTCCTCAGAAAGTCATCTTTCCCTGATCTCGTATCTCAGAAAGACATCTTTCCCTGATCTCGTATCTCAGAAAGACATCTTTCCCTGATCTCGTATCTCAGAAAGATGTCTTTCCCTGATCTCGTATCTCAGAAAGACATCATTCCCTGATCTCGTATCTCAGAAAGACATCTTTCCCTGATCTCGTATCTCAGAAAGATGTCTTTCCCTGATCTCGTATCTCAGAAAGACATCTTTCCCTGATCTCGTATCTCAGAAAGATGTCTTTCCCTGATCTCGTTTCTCAGAAAGACATCTTTCCCTGATACTCGTCTTTCCGAGATACGAGTATAAGAGAAAGACGCCTTTAAAAGTAAAGTCTGTTACGAGCCAATGTGGCCCATCAGCCCGGCATGTATCTCCTGTTTCAGTAGCATAAAAGGACTGTGAATACTTCTAGGTTACTCCCCAGCTAATGCCGGTACCCATTTATACTCCTGGGTGGAGAGAGGCAAGTGGGGGTGAAGTGGTTTGCCCAAGGACACAACATATTGCCAGCAGCAGGATTCAAACCCCTGACCCTCTGGTCATGAGTCACAAACCCTAACCACTAGGCCACACTCCCCCACCTTTTTGCAAATAAGAAGACACTAAAGAATGGCTGTACATGAAGTGGGGTTTTTATTACACAATCATGAGTATTGCTATTGTATCATGAGGTGTGTATCACATTACTTATAATACATGTACGGATGATATCCTTTCACCCCTAAGAAATTTAGTTTCTAAAATGAATTTGAAGAAGCAGTTGAACAAAGCATTAATTCTAACCTGCCCAAATCCTCTAGAATCCTCTTTGCAAAATGGAGGATTTTGCACGATTGAGGCTATATAGCAAAAATGCGTGGCTGATTTCGGAGGATGCAGTGTGACAAGGTCTTTGGCCAGACCTTGTGTTGTTTACGCTCAGCCATGCATAAATTGAGGCCTAGATTTTACTTGAAATCCTCCGCACTGCTCCAGGATGTCACTGGCTCTGCCTCAACATATCGGCAGTGATTGCTGGAGGATTTTGCAGGATTCAGGCAGTGGCCACCCCTCCAAGGACCACATTCAAGAAATAACAGATGATTTTAGAGGATTGAGGCTGTATGCAATTTTTACAGGGAGGCAATGCAGTTGCAGGATTTTGCAGGATTGAGGTTGCATCCTAGCAAAAATGCCTAGGGAGTTAGGGTTACTTAAAAAAAATGTGTGGCATTCAGTGCTTACTTTTACATCAATGCATTAAAGCTACAGTCCATCATTTGCAGCTATCCAAAAAGTAACTGACGTAATTATTGTTGAAAAGCATACCTGGTTAGAAGATCTTAAGGGGACTAAACTTCCTGTGAAATTATTCTTTCTGGCAAGCTGTCATTTTTAAGAAATCAATGAAGGAACGCCTTTTCAACGGTGCGTCTTAAGATGCACACGCACACACGGTTGCTATTATTCGTCAGGTCCGTGCGCGACATCGCGTAGCTGCAATCGGCTCAGTGAGAACGTGTCGCGGACGCTGAACTGAGGCCCAGTTAAAAACATGATTCAGCAACTTTTGATTGGAAATCGAGATCATAGAATGTTGTTTCTCGAAATATACAGCATTCACTGAGCTGAAACTTCATCAGGTAAGTTGTTCAGCACCCTTCTTTAGATTCTGAGCACTTCTGTTGCTTCAAACAAACAAAATGCACAAATTACAAATGATGGACAATACCTTTAACCAAAACTTTTAAGTTAACTGTTACCGTATGTAACAATTTAACAATTGACAGGTTATTGAGAGCGAACGGCCGGACGGTATCCTATTGACCTTTGGAGGTCAGACCGGCCTGAACTGTGGCGTCCAACTGACCAAGTTGGGGGTTCTGGACAAGTACAACGTCAAGGTCCTGGGCACGCCAGTCAAATCTATCATTAACACGGAGGACCGGAAGATATTTGCCGACAAGATGGAGGAAATCGGAGAACAAGTGGCGCCCAGCCAGGCCGCGTATTCTGTGGATGAGGTAAGAAATTGTAGGAAATTGTTTTATAGAATTAATTTTGCTTAGAAGTGAACAAAAGATTTCTTTAGTCTGGCTGTTGGATCAAACTTATGATGTGTTGTGTCAAAACAAAGCTCTTCTGAGCAGCTAGTTGAAAATTGGTGTGTTTTTGTTACAAAAATTGTTAAAAAGTAAATCTTCTTTATAACGACGGTTGGGTTTATGTTTAAAATGGATGTTCCATGGCAAAATTTTGCAAAAATTTGAAATTTGGGATTTCTCACAGGTAAAAATTAGAAATTATATGTTGTTTTATTATTATTATACATCTGTGAACATGGTGACTTTATTGTTTGTACATTTAGAAAGGGAATTGTCAAACATTTTTAGTCCATATTGCCAGATTGAATGTTTACATTAAAGTGATGGAAATTTGAATGCAGAGACATCGACATCGTGCATGTGCTGTCAGGTTGGTCATTAGTCTGCTCCCTTACATATTGGGCTAATTAAAAAGCATTTACACGTTCCAGATACATGACCATCGCTCCCTCGATCAGTCTGGCTTCCAGACGCACAATTGTAAAATTACAACACCGTCTGCAAATGGTGCCAACTAAATTAAGTGCAAAATATATGGTAGCCTAGAGAGGCTACATAAAGCTTATACTGGATCGTATCTCATCTTAAAACACGTTAAAATTGTGCAGCAGCAGGATTCCAGTCAAACCAGTGAGTTTGGCGGTTTTGAGGCATCATCTTACAAAGTTTTTTAATTTTGCCGATTGTGCATGGCCACGGCGATGCGCGCAGACTAGAAACCGGAGCCTTTTTTGGGGGGGTCTTAACAGCGTAATTTTGAACATTTTACTGATCAAACTATCTACGCTATTTCTGTTGTACCTCATTTTTTTCTTCCTTTCAACTATTCACAGGCCGTTGAAGCAGCTGAAAAGATCGGCTATCCCGTCATGGTCCGTGCAGCCTACGCCCTGGGCGGCCTCGGATCAGGCTTTGCTAACTCCAAGGCAGAGCTGGTCCCTCTAGTGACCGCTGCCTTTGCCCATACCAGCCAGGTGCTCGTCGACAAGTCCATGCGCGGATGGAAAGAGGTGGAGTACGAGGTGGTCAGGGATGCCTATGACAACTGCATCACGGTGAGTCACTCGACCGATCCTGTAGGCCTCCCCCACTGCGCACGCGGACTAAAACATGTGCGCCTCTCCAGCTGTGCGTGGCATTACGTATGTTAACCCTTTCCTTACCATGGGCGACTTTTGTCGACAAGAAGTAGCCCCCTGCTGATTCCCATGGGCGACTTTAGTCGACCAGGAAACCACACACAAAACACCCTCAGCACAGATATATTTACTACTTTTCAGAAAGGCGGCATGTTGATATGTTTGGCCGCCCATACATCAACTATATACCAGCTGAAAGAGTGTTTTCGGATCTTTCTAATGGTGTGGTTTATTCATAGTGTTACCATACAAAAACAATGAGAAAAGTGCTTCAGAAGTATCCACACACAATTTGAGGTATGGAGTGCCATTTGGTCATGTGGCGAAATGGCTTGCAGTTTGATAATTGGGACCAGATGAACAAAAAGGCATAACTTCCTTATATTTGCACGTATGGACTTCAGTTTTACATCACATAAAAGAGTATGGGTCAAGGAACAAACTTTACACACAACATTTATGATTTTAATTACTCCTTGGCAATGAAAATCTGGGTTGAAAAAAGTTAGTTTTTGACTCGTGCTCATTTTGTTCACGCTCTAGTGATTTCCGCATGACTGAGCAAACAATTTGGTCCTGGGGGGGCCCTAGTCAATAAACAATGTGGGCATAAAAGGGTTAATGTTGTGCAAAGCTGAACCGAAACCAACCCGACCCAAAACCGAATGCGAGTCGGGTTGGGTAAGTTTTTCCATCATTCCAGTCAAGTCGGGTCGGTTTCAGTTTTGCATTTTTGATTTTCGGGTTAGGTCGGTTTAGCCACCTGTGAAAAACCTGAAATATACCAGAAAAAAACTGAAACAGTCCTGAAATTCACGCGGTGCAATATTATTGTAGAGTTACTGTGTCCAGTACAACCAACGTCAACCCACCACGTGTTTGTGCATGTGGTTTGCGGTCTATCACGCACAGTCCACAATGTGTAGGCCCACCAGTAGGTCACATTATGAGTCTGCACCGTACCTTACGGTACGATTCTTAGCTGAGAGACGACAATTTTCACGTGACGCGGGTAACTTCAGACACAAAAAGCGGACACTGTTGCCCAAGCCAGATATTTGGAGGTTTTTCCGGTTTTGGTTTGGTTTTTGGGTCGGTTCACAGGTTTAAGGCTTCTGACTAGCGTCCCTTGAACAAGGATATTGATATCGTTTCGGTTTGCGGTAACACCATGTGGTAATAACTACTGCTTAGAAGATATTAGTTCTGAAAAGAACTTGTCCTGCTTATTATCAACTTTGCTAAGTAGTTTTTTGCTCTGATAAGAACAGTCCTGCTGTAAGTTCTAAACGAATTTGTCTTCGGACTGTTCTTATCAGAACAAAAAACTGTTCTGATCAGAACAAAAAGCTGTTCTTATCAGAACAAAAAACTACTTAGCAAAGTTGATAATAAGCAGGACAAGTTCTTTTCAGAACTAATATCTTCTAAGCAGTAGTTATTACCACATGGTGTTACCACAAACCGAAACGATACCGATACCCCACCATGCAAAGCCTCAAATCTTATATAAGGATATTGATGAATTGGGGACAGCCAACATAGGGCTGGATAGCTCAGTTGTTAGAGCACCGGAACGGCAATCCGGAGGTCGCAGGTTCAAACCCCGCTCTAGTCAATGTCTTTGTTCAACTTTTCAAAACTAATTTATATCCTTTTATATTTTGTGTTTTTTTTTTCTTCCCAGGTTTGTAACATGGAGAACGTGGACCCGTTGGGTATCCACACAGGTGAATCTATCGTGGTCGCCCCCAGCCAGACCCTGACGAACATCGAGTATAACATGCTGCGTACAGCGGCCATTAAAGTCATACGGCATCTGGGAGTCGTGGGAGAGTGCAACATACAGTACGCACTGAATCCGCAATCGCAGCAGGTGGGTTTTAGGAAGAACCATTCATACAGGGTGTCCCCAAATAACTTTACCCTCAAAGCGCCCTCTGTTTCACAGCTTTTTAAAACATACATCACAAATATCTATTCATATTCATTAGCTTTTTAACAACAAAAAAATATTTCCAATCGGGTAAATATTTATTGAGTTCTGGCCAATTCAAAAAAATCTGTCCACGGTCTTAACTGTCACTTTAATATTAGGAATGTAATGGATTTAGGGTGAGGGTAGTTTTGCTTTCTTCAATATTTAAATCTTTCTTTATTTGGGTTTTTTTTTCGCAAGAAATTACCAAAGGTAAGAAATTACCAAGAAATTACCAAAGGTAATTTCTCCTTTTAGAAGAAATGGTAGTCCTAAAAAGACTGATTGGTTATTTTCTTGGATGTTTTCTGTGCTGTTCTGCCCTCTTTCACGGATGCAAGTTTTGGCCCGTGTTGTTATTGCGGCAGTCAGATATCAGTCACCGTGGACAAAATGAAAAAGTGGCACTTGTTTTCTATTGTCCATAACTCAATTGATATTTATCCGATTGGAAAGATTTGTTGTTGTTCAAAAGCTTATGAACTATACTCTCCAAATATGTATCGATATTTGCCATAGTTTTTGGCAATGGTTACAGTTAGTGCAGTGGATAGGTCATCAGCTAATGTGGTCATGTGACCACTGATGAAAAAGCTGTTCAAAAAATTTGTTGGGTTGAGTTGCGTTTTGGTGATTATTTTTTTGATGAATGAAAAATCTTTAGTTTTGAGTTGTGCCCGCCAACACTGAGAAACAACTGATAATTTTCATTAACATTCTTTCTCTCTTGACAGTATTACATCATCGAGGTCAACGCTCGTCTGTCGCGTAGCTCCGCCCTCGCCAGCAAGGCCACCGGTTACCCGCTTGCCTACATTGCCGCCAAGCTGGCGCTCGGTATCCCGCTTCCCAAGCTGACCAACTCGGTGACGGACTCGACGACGGCGTGCTTTGAGCCCAGCCTGGATTACTTGGTGGTGAAAATCCCTCGTTGGGATCTCAAGAAATTCAGCAAAGTCAGTAAAAAGGTGAGAAGCTTTCCCTAAAGAATGTGTTTTGCCCGGTTCGATTCCCACCTAGGACTGCGTGATTGGGTTTTCTGTCCTTAACTTGTTCCATGGGTTTCCCCAAGAATATTTTTTCCTTGTTGTTTCTTTTTCTGAGCAAGTGACCCTTTCTTGGTGTTGCCCCCCCCCCCCCTCCAGTTTGAAAAGCGTTCCGCCGCGGTACTTTCCTCGCCTTCCACCACTGTGACCCAGGTTCGATTCCCGCCTGGGCCAATATGCGGATTGGGTTTTCAGTCCCTGCCTGATTCCGTGGGTTTTCCCCGGATTATCATGCTGCGGTTTTCCTCCCACCTCTACAACTGTAATTTCTTCTCATTGTCTTCTCTCTACGGGTTTCTTCAGGCTTACGAGCTACAGTGCCTAGGGCTTTGTTTTAGGAATCCTTGGTTTCGTTACCAGAAATAAAATAATAACTTGACGATTGTAATTTCAGATTGGAAGCTCGATGAAGAGTGTAGGTGAAGTGATGGCGGTAGGGCGTTGCTTCGAGGAAGCGTTCCAGAAAGCCCTGCGGATGGTGAATGAGAACGTCAATGGCTTCGATTGGGACATTCAACAAGTTTCAGATGAGGTAATAAGGAAATAAATGTGTGCTTGGGAGGTTTTAATCACTCTGTTTAAGACGGCTTGGAGTCTGGGTGCTGATAATTCGGCTTGGGTAATTATCAGCACCCACACTCCAAGCAGTCTTAAACAGAGTGATTAAAACCAACTAAGCACATATTTATTCCCATTCATAAATATCTTTTCGGTCAAAAAAATGAAAACTTTTCGGTCAAAAAAACGCAATTTCGTTTAACAAGTTTACTCCATGGTTTGTGAAACACCACTCTAGCTAAATAATGGAGTGTCCAGCTCGGGAATAAGATGTAAACAACTCCTTTTATGGAGATTGGTGCGCGCGATGTCATGCAGAATGCACCTGGGGCGTTGCATTGTGAATTTAAGACTATAAAATACTGACTCAGTGGTAGTATTGCGCATGTCTACGTGAGAATTGTGAACGTTCAACCAATAAAAGTTTTTTAAGAGGCATTGGATTTCATAGGAGTCCAAATTTCATGTGACACTGAAAAAGTGTTTAAGACCGGCTAGCCATGTCTTTATCATCCGTTTAAGACTGGCCACTTGACGGGCTCTCGACCAATAGGAATGGGTAAACTGTCTTAGGTATTCATGAATTGGATTTAAAACAAAAAAAATCATTCAAATTTTGTTCATGTTTTCACAATGTTTACAATTTAAGAATTATTTTTTGCGCCATGCACTCTTATAAGATTTTTTTTCAAAAAATAACATATGTTCATTTATTTTAAGTAAACAAATTTTTTTTTGAAAAACTGGTCTGATTCAGATGTAGTATATTGATCTGAAAATCTCAATGGAAATTGAATTTGAGCATAGAGACAGTCTTGTAGTTCTCATTGAGAACAGCTACTCACTATTTTTCTCTCTATGTACTTGAACTGATTACAATGAGCTTGACAAACCAAGTGTGCTTATACGCATACAGGGTGAGTCATAAAGACAGTGATCTATTGAGAAAACATATTTGGAAAAATGTGTGGCTCACGCCATTTAATATAAATAACAAAGGGATCAAGTACATGTTAACCCTAACCCAGCCAGACCGAACATAGTGCATCAGGTGGAAAAGTCTGGTGCACTTTCATGCATTTAGCTACCAACACCAGTGCATAAACAACCGGTTCTGAGACAAAGTCCCATTGAACAATGCCACAGTTGTATCCTGCTGCGTTGGGAGACCACAGACTCTGAGGCAGTTTGGCCTTGAGACTTTTGGCCTGATGGATCTTGCTACACTGGGCAGGCTTGTCACTTAGTCAAATGTTGCATGTTGCTGGGTTTGGCAGGGTTTCTAGCCAAAATACCCTGGAGGGTTAGTGTTAATGAGTAGTAACTCTGAAAATTTCACGTGATTTGCACACAATATTAACAAGTTACGCCTTTTTGATACAAACATCACAAAATTTAGCTGTCTATCAAAGATAAATTACCGTTCAAAAACAATGAAACGTGGGCATTTTCCTGCCTACATGAATTAACAAATATTTGCACAGGAAAACAAACAAAAGTCACTATCATTTTTTCAGAAAAAAGTGATTGTGATGTACTTGTGATGGACTTGTGATTGACTTGTGATGGATTTGAACACAACACTTGCCCCAGCCACTGTTAGACGCTGCGATACTCTGCCAGTTGACAAGTCAGAGTTGTAATAAGTTTATGATTTTTGTGACTCAAGTTACAGCGAGTCATTTTAAAGAAGTGACTCGAGTTGAGTTGAGTCATTAGGTCAAGAAGGTTGAGTCGAGTTGAGTCGAGTCACAGTGTGTAGTCAAGCCGAGTAGAGTTGATTCAATATTTAGCTCGAGTCAATTTGAGTCACAAATATTTGAACACTATACAGCAAATAAACGCAAGAGAGAAGGCTACTACATGTGGTGACACCACATTTGACTCTCAATGAAAATAAAAAGGGGTGCCAGCTGATCGCCATTCAACTAATTCGAGTCGAGTCACCAAAAATTGTGACTGGAGTCGGACTCGAGTCGAGTCATTGATTTGAGGCATTACTCTGGTTGATTTCTCATCAGATTCTACAAACTCCCACCGACGAGCGCATCTTCGTCTTGGCGGCTGCCCTCAAGGCGGGCTATTCCATCGACCGCCTCTACTCCCTCACCAAGATTGATCACTGGTTCCTGCACAAGTTCCGCAAGATTGTGGACTGCGGGGAGCGTCTGGAGTCTCTGCAGGGAGCGCCGCTTACCCGTGACACGCTCTTGGAGGCTAAGCAGTTAGGCTACTCGGACAAGCAGATTGCTAAGATCATTGAGATGTGAGTTTTTCCTCAGATTCAGATTGGAGAATGATTGTTCTTGAAATGAAGAAGGCCCGAAATTTGGGGGAATTTTTTTTAACCCTGAGGTGATTCCTTGTCAACTTAGGGAAACAAGCAGCATGGAAAATGTGAAGGGGGGAGGGGCCTAGGACTAGACGCTACCTTGCTTCTAGGGGGCGCTAATCAAACGTGAATATACATCCGTGGGCATGTTCGGTCAAGGACCATAATTAATTGAGTTCGACTAACTCTGATTGAATGCACACTAGTCGACGATGGTTGGACTAGTCTAGTCGACTATTCAGGACCAGCCTACCGCAGCTGGTCGCGCCACAAATTGTAGCTGGTTATTTTTTTCCTAGCATAGTTCAGAAGGGACCAACTATTAACAAATGGCTGGGAAAAAACTGAGCGCCAAATTTCATTTTACATTGCAGTTTTTCCATGTTAGTTTATGATTCTGTCACTTTTGTCACCGTTGTACAATTATAATGGCGATTATGGAAGGTGTCCTAAACTACACAATCACTAATATTGGTGTAAGTAAACAGAAACATCAGTGTTGAAAAATTGTGTGACCTCCATTTTCTCACGGTCGTTGACATGAGTGTAGTTCGACTAGAGTCATTCGCACTTCAACTTCAGTGCGCATGCGCTAGGTACGTCACGAACCAACCACTAGTTAACCACTGGTCCTTGATCCAACTTGCCCCATGTACATACCTATGCGCGTTGGTGCTTTCATTGTCAAATAGAACTACGTAGTTTTAGGAAGGACCCAGAACTTAGTTTTGGTCAAGCGCACTTCATGTGTTATTTTTTCCAGTGACTAGACACTGGAATTGTTCTGAACAACAGTCAATCTTGTGCCATAGTCACTTGAAACATTAACCCTAACCTTCCTCAATCCTTCAAAGTCCTTTGGGTGGTTTAAGTGGATTTTGCAAGATTGAGGGTGAATGCAACATACAATTTTTGAGGATTGTGGAGGATTGAGGGCACTTGGACATTACGTATCAGTTGATTTTGGAGGATTGGGGCTGAATGCATTTTGAGAGGCAGGACTGTTGGAGGATTTGGAAGGATTGAGGCAGTGGGTATCCTTCATTTGAATTACATACAGAGGATGATTTTGGAGGATTGAGGATGGTTCCTAGCAAAAAGGGCCTAGGGGTTAGGGTTAAACCTTTTTCCATGTACTTAATTAATATGTTTGGAATAAGGTGGCTTGGCATATTCTATTAATCATTTCTGGTAATGAAACCAAGCATTCCTCAAACGCGCCATAGGAACTGTAGCTCGCAAGCCTGAAGAAACCTGTAGAGAGAAGACAATGAGAATAAATTGCAGTTTTAGAGGTGGGAGGAAAAGCCCAGAAGAACATTCTGGGGAAAACTCACGGAATCAGGTAGGGACTGAAAACCCAGTCCACATATTGGCCCAGGCAGGAATCGAACCCGGGCCACAGCGGTGGAAGGCGAGGAAAGTACCGCTACGCCAACCTGACTCCCTGATATGAGTCGTGAATGCCAGTTTGAAATGAGTATTATCGTGCCAACCTCTCCTCCCCCAGAACCGAGTTGGCAGTACGGAGAGTCCGCCATTCCCTCGACATCCGGCCTCACATCAAGCAGATTGACACAGTCGCTGCCGAGTGGCCGGCGACCACCAACTACTTGTACCTGACCTACAACGGGGACAGCCACGACTTGGACTTTCCGGGCGATTACGTCATGGTCATCGGATCGGGAGTCTATCGCATCGGCAGCAGCGTGGAGTTTGACTGGTGTGCCGTGGGCTGCATTACCGAGCTCAGAAGGGTACGTGAGGTGTATCATAATTCGTCACCGGCACCACGTTGTGACCTTAATCCCGCAAAGTGGAAAATGTGTGTTTCGAGATACAAGCGATTTAACTACACGATGTTTTGAAACGGTGATCTGAATATCGTTTTAATTTCAAAATTCATATTTTGTTGCATTGTCTGAAAGCTGGGATCTTGAATGACATGCTGTATGATTTTTATTGAACAAACGAACTAACTATTAATGAGTTATCAAACTAATTAACCATTAGTGCATTTCGTGAAAACTCAAAACTCAGATAACGCTGTGTTCAAGTTTTCACGAAGTAACGCTAATCGTGTGTATTAGCTATGGGATTAGCTTTACTTCGTGAAAACGCCAGAAGTAACGTCGTGAAAATGCAAAACCCGTTTTTGACGCGTAGTGTGCGGGCAGTTTACACGTGAAAGAATGGTATAGTACACTTCATGAAAATGCATTTTCTGGTTTTGACCCATTAAGTTACAAATGTTAACTTCTTGTGGTGATAGATTATGTGTAATTAATCACAAATTAGGGGAAAAAAATTGAATTGCAAAATATTGATTTTTCGATGTTGGTGTTACTTCGTGGTGACGGCGACGAATTCAGAGTACATTACCATGAGTGGTATGTGGGGCTTAGACGCACTACATTTTCCGTGTTCCGCAAGCGCGATAACAATTTTACCTTCAAGCAAACTTTTCTCACAGTTAGAGATGGGGCCACACGTTGTGCACGAAAGTTACGGAATGGTGCCTGCATCTCATAGAATAGCGCAAGAGTGTGGTATGGACCATGGCCGTGCTACATGGTTACATGTAGCACGGCTTGTTGCCATGGATCGACCAATCAGGATCAAGGATTCAAGTTTACTTGAAGATAATGTTCACTATAGCGGCTTTTAACTCTTTTCTTCACAGCTCGGTCTGAAGACCATCATGGTTAACTACAACCCGGAGACGGTCAGCACAGACTATGACATGTGCGACCGTCTGTACTTTGACGAGATCTCTTTTGAGGTTGTCATGGATATCTACGAGATTGAGAACCCACGAGGCGTCATCCTATCGATGGGAGGTCAGCTACCCAATAACATCGCCATGCAGCTGCATCGCCAACAGGTAGGTCTGGACAAAGTTGATAAGTTGATCATGTAGTCATGTTGTAAGAGGGGTTGTTACAATATTTAAGTCATGGCAAAACATAAAACACTTCCATGAATACGAGTATGAGTACTTTGTCATGAGTTCGAGCAGTAGGGCATTTTTCCCTACGAATATGAGGAGCCAAAAATGTACAAGAGTATATAAGTACAAATCTTTACATGAGTACATGTGTTCTCAAGGGCTTTTTGGTGTCAAACTAAGCATTAAACGAATCGTCGTGTGACAAGGAAAAGGTCGTAAGCAGCCTAGGCATGCAAAAAGCACTTTTGGAGATAATCGAGTTGACGGGTTTTGTGCTCTCATTTCTAAATTAAAAATCACAAGGTTAAAAGTTTGACTGTTGAAATTCGTTAATATTTTATGTCAAAATATTACTTAATTGTGTAGTCATTCAATTTTTATTCTAAGGACCTTTTACTGGGAACTTCCCAAGCCTTAAACGTACGCTTAAGCAGCATGTTGAATCCTTACGACCTTTTGCCGGAAACAAAATTGCCTTTACGGTGCACTTGAGTGGGACGTTAGCGCACTTGGAGCATTTTTTGTTACATTAGAATTGCACGCTAACAACCTTTTGCTGGGCACAAATGATGACAAATCGCCTTACGACTTTCGTTTACTGTTAATAACGTCAGAATGACGTAGCCCCTTGCGACAATATGTATATCAAATTAAAGATATTTCGTAGCTCTATTGATTACCCAAAAAAATCCAAATTGGACCTTTTGACCCATTTTTTGCTCTTACGATCTTCTTCCAGGCATCGGACAAAATGCAGAAGCCTACCAAACAGTAGAACACTGTTCTTTTCCTTAAGATATTATTTTGTGAGAATAGAAAAACTACTAGCTTTTAAAGATGCTGATTTCTTTTGTAGTGTTGACATTGAATTGAAATGTTTGTTTTAATCAAGTGTCGCATTCTGGGCACGTCGCCAGAAAGCATCGACACGGCGGAGAATCGCTTCAAGTTTTCCCGTCTGCTGGACACCATCGGACTGAACCAGCCACAGTGGAAGGAACTCACCAACTTAGAGGTACGACTTGGAATTTTGTGGACTTGGCCGAGTCGACGCAACGTTTTACTCTCTGAAAAACAGTTTTGAGAGGCATTTTGAGTTAGGGTTATCCGTCACAAAATGAAACGGAACAGTCAAGAAAATCCTGAAAGAAAATTTGGGTTGAAAGGGTGTTCAAGCATTGCATTCACTGTGTGGACTTACGAACAAAAGATGTCCACATAAACCAGGTAGCAGCGACGTTGTGTGGACTTGCCCAAGTCCACACAGTGTTTCCCCTCTCTGGATTACAGGTTTAGGGGAATTTTTGGGTTAGGTTTATCCATGGCAAAATGAAGAGAAACACTCAAGGGAATCATAGACCAAAATTTGGGTTGAAAGAGTTTTCACAGTGTGAGTAAAATGAGTTTTTTTCACAGGTTTTTTTTAACTACACCAAACAAAGGAATGTCCACACTAGGTGTGTTGTGTAAAATTGGTTGTTCACACTGCAAGTAAACTTAGTTTTTTTCTCTCTGCGTTATGGGGAAGTTTTTTATTGTTAGGCAAATTAGGACCGAGTTATGCTGACTTTCTGCTGTCCCCACAGCGTCTTTGGTCCCCCATAGAACCATGGGACAACTCGTGTGTAGTCCCCATAACTACGGAACAAGCATGGGTGTGTTCGTGGTGTGAATATTACACACCACTGCCGACGATAACAATTGGCTGTGCTACATGTGCCTCTATTTTAAAAGATATGAAAAGATTTCTCATGGAATTTTAGGAGTATCTAAGGGAAATATCAAGGAAAATTCTGGGACTTTTGCTTCTGTAAAGTGCTGGGCACCCTGTATTCCTTATTGTATATGAACTTAATCTTTACACAATGGTGCAACTCGTGTGAGCAAGCTGCGCAACATTTCACGCTGTGCAACATTTCACTTATGACACATTTCACGAAAGTCTCATAGTGCGTAAGTGCATGACTTGCGCAATAAATTATGGCATAACTTTAGCAATCATTTTAGGTGGCATTTAGTGGCAGAGCAGCTGAAAATTACCTATTTTATCAGCAAATCCTTATTGTTATCGTTGATACAAGACACTCACAGCCTCTTGTTTTAAGTAAATGAATGTCTATTTTACTTGTGACATAGTGTTTGAGTTGTTGCACGATTCCGAAAAAAAGTCGGACAAAATAATTTTCAAAATGGGGGGCTGAGGTGATTGAATGACTGTCTCGTGAAGGAATAAATTCATACACAAACAAAGGTCGTAAACGCTGTTATTATCCTCGTCCAAGATGTTAAAATTATTTAAAACGTTGCGCAGCTACGCCAAGTTTCGTTAAAATCTATTGTAAGTTTATTAGGCAGCTGCGCAACAAATTTGTTGCGTAAGTCTTACGCATGGCCAATACGCACTTTTTTGTGAAATCGACTGCTTGAGATTATGAATATTCATGAGCGCAGAGAAAGTGCTCTCTTTCGATCCTGCTGAAACCATTTTGGGTAAGAGAATAATCATCTGGTGATTTTTTTGGATCTAGGCTGCTAAAGAGTTTTGTATGAGGGTGGGCTACCCATGTCTGGTGCGGCCGTCCTACGTACTGAGCGGTGCGGCCATGAACGTCGCTCACACACATCATGATCTGGAGGCTTACCTATCTGAGGCAGCAGCCGTCAGTAAAGACCGGCCAGTAGTCATCTCCAAGTTCATCTTGGAGGCCAAGGTAAGGAGATTCTTGCGAGATTTCTATTTTTTGATGCTTCTTTAATTAATGTCTAACCCTCCTGCTGTCTGAACAGTCAAAGACAGTCAAAATCAGTCCTCTTCCCCAACAGGGTTAATTTGTGTGCAATCACCCAATGGGTTAAACCCCACCCCCTTCAAATTTGTGCATAGTTAGTGTATGGGGTAATTTTAGAAACCAAAACAAAAATATTTTACCCCAATGTTTTGATAGTTTGTAGAAAACATGGTGGGGTATAATATTCATCTAAGTTCGTCTCAAGGTCACGTGATCCACAAAGTCAAATTCTAGGTCAAAGTAAAGGTCAAAAGGTCATCATACTTCAAATTACTCTGACATTAACAATAATTTGTATATTTAAATATCTTATGAATGTAATCTTTTCAAAGTAACCAAGATCAACAAATTTAGCCCACAGGTTTTGGAGATATTGCCATTTGTAATTTGGCGGCCACACCTGTTTTGACCGATATTGCCAAACAATGGTGGGCAGTAGCGCGAAAACTGTTTGTCCGACGGCGCTAAAACTTATAATTTCAGTTTTTCCAGCCAAAATTACCCCATACACTAAATATGAATCAATTTAAAGGGGGTGGGGTTTAAACTTGCAATTGTTTGGGGGTGACCTGATACGGAATGACCCAACAGTCCGATCATTTTTCCAGCAAGCACTGTGACT
This sequence comes from Patiria pectinifera, assembly GCA_029964075.1. Classification (NCBI taxonomy): domain Eukaryota; kingdom Metazoa; phylum Echinodermata; class Asteroidea; order Valvatida; family Asterinidae; genus Patiria; species Patiria pectinifera. The sequence goes on along the minus strand of CM057137.1, from coordinate 13,031,906 downwards.
AGTCAAATTCAGTCAACAGACAAAAGCAGGCAAGTGGTAGGCACAGCTGGCTTATCAATCACCTACAGTCAAAGCATAGCTGTATCAAGTTACATAAACAGTCACAGCCAGTCAATCCTGCTTTATGTTGGCTGGCGGCTCTTAATTGGTAAAATAGTCACTTGATTGATTTTGACTGAAAGGACAACTTTGCTCAGAATGTATGTTTGCACAGGAGGGTTTTAATGGGAGGAATCCTGATGATATTTCGTATACATCCTCCGCTGTGACAGGAAATTGATGTTGACGCAGTGGCCAGAGATGGCCAGATAGTTGCCATGGCGATCTCGGAGCACGTCGAAAATGCGGGCGTTCACTCTGGCGACGCCACCCTGGTCACCCCACCGCAGGATCTGAACCAGGAAACCATCGCTAAGATCTTCAGCATCACCACGGCGATAGGCCAGAATCTCGAGGTCAACGGGCCCTACAACTTACAGCTCATCGCTAAGGTAAAATGTGAGACGTTTTGGCAAAATGAGACAGAACTGGGCAGAGGTCGAAAGGAGGGTTTGTGGGTATTAGGAAAGAGAATAAAATTCTCGTTACAATACTGTTTGTTGCTCTTAAATGGGGTATTCATTTGACAAGTTATGGCTGTTTAAAGTTCGCATTTATAGATTCACACAAGTAAAATACTTAGAAAAAGCCTTTAAAAGTTTTGAGTTTGGCATTCAGGAAAATGAAAGATGTCAATTGTTTTTTTTAAGTACATTTTCATTTCATGAGTTTACACCGTTTAAAATAAGTGTAGTAGACATCAAAGATAAAGGATAATACAACAGTTTCAAACATCCAAAAATCAAAACTATAAATGCTCACGAAATACCATACTGGACTAATAGTGAATGCTGTTGGTTTTTTATGAAAACTCAGGAAGAGTTTGTGAAAAGAATTTTTTTTTCTCCAACGCTGGTCGGCCGACCAGTGTTGGAAAATTACAGTTTTTCTTGAAAATGTCAGCACACCAGGAAGCACGATTTGCAGCATGCTTCAGACTGTCATTCCCTAACAATCCAGTAAGGTATTTCGTGATAATTTGATCATTTTGTTTTTGATGTTTGCAAATGTATTTTTCCTCTAACTTGAATTTGACAGAGAAAACACCACTAATCCTAAATTTTTCCACAAATTGTTTCCCGTTTCCAGGACAACCAGCTCAAGGTGATAGAGTGCAACCTCCGCGTCTCTCGCTCCTTCCCCTTCGTCTCCAAGACCTTGGATCTTGACTTTGTTGCCTTGGCAACCCAGGTTGCCATCGGCGAGCCGGTTGAAAGCGTCAGCGCCCTGGCTGCCGGCAAGGGGAAAGTCGGTGTGAAGGTAGGAATCAGAGTTGTCCTGCTAAATATGTCAAATATGTCATTTGTGTCATAAATATGTCATATGTGTCATAAATATGTCGTGTCATAAATATGTCATAAATATGTCAAGTATGTCATATGTGTCATAAATATGTCAAATATATATATTTTTAAAAATACATAATGTAGTAGAAGACATAACACAAATAATGTACAGGGTTAGTAAAAAAAAATAATAAAACCCAAATGTCGGGACTATTCTTTTAGTGAAGTTCTGCATGTAGTACTTTCAAAATCCAGGATACGAAAGCCCAATTCATAAGCTTTTTTTAGTACAAGATTCGTTCAAATCACTCGTGTACTTTTCAAGTTATGGAACTTTAAACACAACCACCATTTTAAGGTTCTGTCCGCGGATCACAAAAAAGTGTGCGTTCTTTCAGCAAAACGAAAAACAATTCACACACATCCCTATGTGATTTGTTCGGCTGAAAAAAACTTACTTATTTGTGATCAGTGGACAGAACTTTAAACCAGTGGTTGTGTTTAAAATAAAGTAAATTGAAAATTCATTGGTAGTATTGCGCATGCCTAAGTGAAGATAGTTAGGAGAGTGACCTGTCACATGAGAGGGCTTAACCAATTAATAAGGTAAAGGGGTCCAGATTTTATTGGAGTCCAATTGTCATATGACATCGGTCTTAACATAAATGAATAAATATGATTTTGAAAGTAAGCATACAACAATGTCAATTTCTTTCATGCAAAAAAAAATAAGACAAAGTCTGCCTATATTTTGCCTTCAATTCTATTTTCTCTTTGTGGGCCACTACTTTTGGGTCATGCTTCATTGGGGTGATAGTGGGTGTGTCCTTGGGCAGGACACTTTATAAAGTTTCTGCTTGCTTCTCCCAACCATGGTGTAAATGGATGATGGTTGTTGTGTTGGACTTGAAGAAAAAAAGTGAAGCGCATTGATCTTTGTTGAAAGTTCTTCATGAATACCGATTATTTGTTTTGTTATTGTTATTGACATTTCTAGGTTCCGCAGTTTTCCTTTTCTCGTTTGGCCGGAGCCGACATGCTCCTTGGTGTGGAGATGGCGAGTACCGGTGAGGTGGCCTGCTTTGGCGAGGATCGCTACGAAGCCTATCTGAAGGCAATGCTGAGCACCGGCTTCAAGATACCCAAGAAGAACATCCTTCTGTCAATTGGCAGTTACAAGGTAACATTTCAAATGGTCTAGGCGTTGACCACAGTCAGTAAAAGTTTCACTGATATTCAGCCATGCATGAAACGGATTCAGGCCTTTCTTTGTGACTACCCCAAAACACTACCAGCACAATGTTCAGAATAGGCCTCTTGCTGTCAACACAATGGCAACGATGGGCCTCTGGACAATGAAGGAAACAATTGGAATAACAGAACAGGACATAAATGAAATGGAATACATTTATTGAACTTGAAACTGAATTACAGATAAGGTTCACATTGTCACTGTCCTGCTGCTCGACCTTCCACATGTCTGTCATTCGGATCATTGCATAGTTGTGCCCATGTCTGCAATAGCTCTGCGGACCATCCGTGTTCTTCTGAGGGCTTAGATTTCACAAATTATTCGTTGGCGAAGTCTCTGCAGGGTGTTTTGCACAATGCGGTACACCCAGACCTTAAGGTACCCCCAGACCTTAAGGTACCCCAAAGGAAAAAAAATATCAAAGGAGCATGAGATCTGGAGATTTCGGGCGTTCCTTGTTCAGGTTCTTGTTTGCGCCATTAAATAATGTTAAATACCCCCTTAACATTTTAAGATTGAGTTGGTAGTGTTTTTGGGTAGTCACAAAAGAAAGTACTTTGCATGAATGGCTGAATATCAGTGGAATTTGTACTAAATGTGGTCAAAACCCAGATTGAATGTTGCTGAAGAGAACAAAAACGGTAACCTTTCCCGTTTTTGTGTGAGACAAGGAATTATCCAAAGGGATTGTTTTTTTTTACTCGCCCTGTAAATGTTCCATTTATTTGTGATTGTATTTCACTTTGACAGGGTAAAGTGGAGCTTTTGCCGGCAGTCCGTACCTTAGAGCTCATGAAGTATGAGTTGTATGCCAGCATAGGAACTGCCGACTTCTACAGCGAGCACGACATCAAGGTAATGAGATTGATCAATAATACCGGAGTCTTAAATAGCGCACGTATCTACCAACAATTAGGTACTCAAGGCGCTCTCTTTTTTTTAAATGAAGTACATGGGAAATGTGAGACCCATTATGTAGCACCTTTGTAAGGTTTACAAGGTGCTGCAGCGCAACTTGCAGCCACTGCCAGAAACACCGGGGCAAACCCCTTCTCTTAGCGATAAGTGTTACTGGGTTCTTTAACGTGCATTTCACAACACATGGGACCTACGGCTTTACATCACATCCGAAGGACGAAGCAATATTGGTAAAGTGCCTTGCTCAAGAGCACAAGCACCATGTTCCCATGGTCAGGATTCGAACCCATGTACTACTGCACACGAGTCGAACGCCGTAACCATTGGACCACAGCACCCCATAGCGCACATAACAATTAGGTACTCAAGGCGCTGGTAATTATGTCAATAGAGTTTGGAAAAAAGCAAGATAGACCTTATGCATTGCAAGTATCGCAGAGGGTGTTCTTTGTTATTCAAGGTCCCCAAAGTCTTGGCAAAATCACAGAAATGCAGGCATTGAAAGCTATTATGGAAAACCAAGGAAAATTCATGACATTTTGTATTTTACAGGGAGTCATGGAAAATTGCTATTCCTAGAAAAAAGGCGCAGAATCCTTCACAACCCATAAGTGATGAGGCATTCGCTAGTATTTTGCTTTATATAACCGACATACAGATCCTTGTAATTTGATTGGTGGAACTCACATCACGTGTCATTCGTTATTACTGCCATTCACGCCGGGGCTCAAAAAGCCCCATTCGCTCATGGGGAATGGGAAATACTATCGAACAGTTAGGATCATTCTTGTTCCATGACGCAGTATTTGTGTGCAAGTGCATGCTGGTGTGCGCGTTCAGCGTAGCGCGTATTGTTTCAAAGAGCCAGCACTACAGCGTTGGGTTCAAATATTTCCGTGAAGGGGTGGTTTGGAAGAGAGAAATACATTTTTCACCAATTCTGTATTGAAATAAAAGTTCAAAAATATCAAATGCTAAGGATCTATATGTCAGTTATATAAAACAAATATTGAGTGGCTTTAAATTATGAAATGGGAGGAATATTATCGCTGGGTAAAATCTGGACTTTTCCAGTTCACTCGGCTTCGCCTTGTGAAATGGAAATGTCCAGATTTTACCTTGCGATAATATTCCTCCCATTCCACGCTGATCCACTCAATATTTGTATAATGACAGTCTTCCAGTTTGCAATAAGTGGTGGGATTTAGATCCGGCTTTTGTAAAATTCGGTTTGAATTCCACTATTCGGTTTTGATGTTGGTAACCGGATATTCGAAACCAACCTTAAAAAAATTCAGCCTTCTATTTTTTGTGACGCAGGCTAAAGAAAACAAGTGGAACATCCCCCGATTTGCTCCATGGTCTCTGATTGTAACTGCATTATCTCGCTAGTGGTCTTCTTGGTACATATGAATAGCCTGCCCATTTGACTTGTCAGAGAGTTCCCACCACTTGTTTTCAATATTACAGATCCATAGCTGCCAACTAGTATGATTTTTTCGTAATTATTACGACTTGTTTGTTAAATTACGAAAATACGATTTGCCACTAATACATTACGAATTTCCCATTTTCTACCTAACGAAAAAAAATAATACTTGTAAAGTATCGTTTTTGACCGAAAACTTCTGGCGAAATGTCGCGATAATGGATGGACTGGTGACAAGTCTAATAAGAATGCAGTCAAGCACCTGATAGACATCTATGCAGTGTGCGCAGTGGAGTACTTGAGGACCAGACTAAAAATATTTTTCAATGGTGTGTCATTTGTGTGCATCTCGTGGATGTGTGGTTGTGTGTACTGTATGTGAGTACTTTTCAGTGACGATCGTGAGCACATTTAGTCGCTTATTGCCGGGATGAGACCCATCAGTGCGAGATTTTAATCATGGAATTTAATAAGAGTATGGTTGGAATAATTGGTAATAGAGTTTGAGTTTGTCACAACGTCCAGAAAAGATAAATCAGCATGCGTTTGCAAGGTATGTTGGCGGGATATTTCTATTGCATACGGTGGCCCTAAATCATTGTGTGTAAAAACATGATACGAACTCGAAACTCCACATCGATAGCATTTATCTCAAAAAAAATATGCGCACATGTTATTGTTGTTATTATTTATTTGACTTCAACAAACAAATACAGACATTAAAACAAAATTAATAAAAAAAAAGAAAAAAAAAGGGTATGCACATGTGTGTACATGTAAACCATGTACCTGTACTCGATGTTGGTAAAGCTTTTGATAAAACGAGAAGTTGAAAATGACCGCGCGGGTTGATTACTAATTGGGATTTTGAAAAGTTGGCAGCTATGCAGATCAGGAGTGTTTTTGTAGCATTTATTTACGATAGAATTATTTAACAAGAATTGGTTTTGGTTCTTTAAAAACTCTCATGATGTGAATTTGAACTATTTAAATTGCCGATATTGGTTTTCAGATCAAGGCTGTTGATTGGCCGTTTGAGGACACCGGTGAACAGCGCAACAAGGACCAGGAGTTGCACATCGGCGACTACCTTGCCGAGAAACACTTCGACCTCGTCATCAACCTGCCCATGCGTAACGGCGGCACGCGTAGGGCGTCGTCGTTTGTCACGCACGGCTACCGGACACGACGAATGGCCATTGATAAGTCGATCCCACTGATCACAGATGTGAAGAAGGTCAAGCTGTTTGTTGAGGTAAGGCATGTTTTATGACACCTTATGCATATTCATGAACCCAATGCGCTTCTTTCATTGGTTAATGTTCCGAAAAATCTCCCAGTTGCTAATAGTACCAGGGAAAGTTTAGCTGCTAGACTGCCAAATTTGAACGGACAGGATTACAAGTGAGGTTGCTGGAGGTACCATACTAAAACATTTACGACAGAAGACCATGGAATAATAATAATATAAGCAGGCATATATATGGCGGTTTTACACCGCAACGGGGTATCAAAGCGCTTTACAATTATTATTACCCCTGTTTCAACGGGCAAACACTCCTGAAACCTTCTCAACTCCTAGGGAGCATACACGGCCAGTAGGCAGCCATTTTGGCGCTCTTGGCCGTAATCAACCTCTCACAGTAACAACTCTGCCCTCACAGGTACCCATTTACTCCTGGGTGGGGAGAAGCAATGAGTGACAAAGTGCCTTGCCCAAGGGCACACGCACCATAACCCCAGGCTTGGCTCGAACCACAACCTGCAGAATTACCTGCAGACCATGAATTCAATGCTCCAGGCCACGAGGCCAAGAAATCTTCTCCACTTTTGATAAAGAAACTAAACAAATGTGAGGTGTAATAGAGAATTGAGAAGGCGGAACCGAGAATTGGCCCTTTAAAATTTTGATTTACTCATTTCACATTTGCAAAAAAACTGAGTACGGTAGAAAAATCACATCCTTTTTGGGGTTGTATCTCAATAATGCATCTGGTTTTGACAGAACACTTCACATTAAACTTAGTTTATTCTTAACTGACTTTGTCCTGTTGAACTACCACAGGCCTTGCGGCGTATCGGCGGTGCCCCGCGCCTCAAGACCAACGTCGACTGCATGACGTCCAATCGCATCGTGCGTTTGCCCGGCTTGATCGACGTCCACGTGCACCTGAGGGAGCCAGGCGCGACCCACAAGGAGGACTTTGCTTCGGGGACAGCCGCGGCGCTAGCAGGCGGTATAACCATGGTGGGGGTCATGCCCAACACCAGCCCCGCCATCACTGATCACCCGTCATTCCTACTGGCACAAAAGGTAATTGAATGCTCTTGCCAAGTTTAGTGGTGTGCGTTTACGGGTAGTATGGGAACCGGATACCCGATTGAAAATAACACGGGTACCCGGGTACCCGTTAAAAACCTAACTGCAAAATTTGAATCTCTGAAGTTGTTGTTCAGATTATTTATAAAGGTCCGTACGATACATAGAGCTATATTATTACTAGAGCGCTAGCTCATGTACACAATGATGCCTGCTGGGCGCATCCATGTTTGTACACAAACCTATGGAGAACTAGAAATTTTGTACGTATTTTGTACGTCTATTTGCATATCTGCATTTGTATTCCATACCGGTGCGTCATCGAAGCCGATACGCCCAAAACCGAAACGCACGATCAGCAAATGAGCGTTTTATTTTGCTCTACGCAAACAGCGCAACGTGTGCGCGTCCCTCCACTGCAGATGCTTTTCGCCGTGACGTTTTTTTAACCGTCATGACGCGCTTAAGTTGTTTGCGTATCTTCTACTTGCGCGTTGCATTTAGTATACACTTTTAAAATTCAATCCATCTACTTTGACGCACATCAATTCAAAATATCTGCGCCCAGAGCGGCTTCAAAGTTTTCTGCGCGCAAGAATGAATTACTAGCGCTCTAGTAATTTAATATAGCTCTATGGTACGATAATACTACCACATCGGTGCGCTAATGAAGCAAGATACAAGTTTGTACAGTGAGCTTATAGCTTTGCAGTGTAAACTGCAAATGTTGCGAGCATAAACGTGAAGAATAAATAAAAAAAATAGAGTGCTTGGGCTGTTTCCGGTGCTACAGTGAGTAATAAGCAGTGTTGTTCGGGGGCTACAGTGACTAAAACGTAAAAAAACCTGAATTTTGATATTTTTCTTTTTTTCAGCTGGCTCGTCTAGGAGCTCGTTGCGACTATGGTTTGTACGTCGGAGCAGCCGCAGAGAATTCTATCGACCTGGCCAACATTGGCCCCATGGCCATGGGCCTCAAGATGTATCTAAACGATACCTTCACTACGCTGCGTATGGACAACGTTTGCATATGGCAAAAGGTCTGTACAATAGGGCTCGCTCAATGACGGCCATCTCTGTAGGAGAACTGCAACTGCGTATTTTACGCAATCACGCACGCATTGCGCAGTGTTGAACATGTTCCAAACACGCGCGCATGTTGCTCGAAATGTGTTCGAAATACGACGCGGCCGATGCGCGTTTTGTAAGTTGACGCTCAAAATGCTGATGCACGTGGATGGTCTGTAGGAAATGACGTCATTTGAACGAGACCTACCGGTATTAGCTGTTTTACTGCAATTTAATGCCGATTTTTATAGTGGGAAAGTAAAGATTTCATTCCCTGTTAAATATGCATACCCCGCTCGCTTGTATGTTCATTGTACAAGGTGCCCCAAAAAATATCCCTCGTAATTTATAAAAAAAAGAAAAATATTCAATTATAGAATTGGTGAGTCAAAAGTTTTGTTTCTCATTCTATAGCATGTTGAGAACTGGCCCCATCACCTGCCCCTTGTCGCCCACGCTGAGGGCCGCACCACGGCGGCCATCTTGTTCCTAGCCAAGATGTTTGATCGCCCCATTCATATCTGCCATGTGGCACGCAAGGAAGAGGTGGGTGAATTTGATGGAAAACTCTTTATTTTTAATTTCTTGTTAAAAGTTGTCGTACGTTTCTAAAGAAACAAATTCTCTTTCTTCAAGTGGTCATATACTTTCATGTCTTTGCAAAATCAAACATATTTAGAAATTAAATTTAATCGTATAAGATTGAAAGCAATTGCGGATACAGTGTGTGTCAGTAAAAATGTAGCAATTAAAGGTATCTTTACAGCACCCCTGTATGGCCTACTCCAAAATATGCGTGCATAAGTACCATACAGCGTGTCCCCAAAAAAATGTCCCTCTGATAGACTGCTAAATTAATTCCAAAATCAAGTATTATTCTCAATTTAGTGTTTAGATTTAGAAAGCCCATATAATTTAATAACTTCTGTGAAAATTTCATTGGTCTCGCTTCATTGGTTTTGAATACACAGTCTATTATGTAACAGCAGTGCTTTTCAGCCCATTCCAAGTTTGCAGTGCTACAAACCATAAGTGGAACACACCCTGTGAAAGCAAACACGACCAGTGGAACTGAACTTTGATTAGTTTTGATTTAAAAAAAGTAAATGAACTTGACTTTAGTTACTTAATAACAAAACAAGAACACAGTTGTTGAAATAAAAGTGAAGCATGGAATAAGGTATGGTATGTCTGTAGTGTGCATTTCTTTTTATCAAACTTGGAATGGGCCGGAAAGCACTGCTGTTTAGAGCCTGTGTATTCAAAACCAATGAAGCGAGACCTTTGAACTTTTCACAGGAACTACAAAATTAAGTGGGCTTTCTAAATATGTAAACTTAATGGAGTATAAAACTTGATTTTGGTAATTATTCTGTGGTCTATGAGAGGGACATTTTTTGGGGGACACGCTGTATTGTCAATTATACTATTCATTAGAAAGATCGTCACGTATTTGTTATTTTCCCAACAAAATCTCAGATCGAAATGGTTCGCCTAGCCAAGGAGTCGGGCATGAGCGTGACCTGTGAGGTGGCGCCCCATCACCTCTTCCTGACCTCGGATGACCTGGAGGTCATAGGTCACGGCAAGGGTCAGGTCCGGCCTGTACTGTCCTCCCAGGAGGATCAGAATGCATTGTGGGAGAACATGGACATCATTGACTGCTTTGCGACTGATCATGGTAAGGAACGTCAAATGTAAATGTCAGAAATCTTTTTTTTTTCCTTGTATACCCTGTAGGCTCATCAGTCCAGTGTTAATTTCTATTCCTCCTGCACCCGATTTCACGAAGCGCTCCATTTCACAAAACTTACGATGTGTTGACCACAACTTAAAACACGTCGCAAGTTACGATACATCTTGTTGTCATCGCAAAATAAAAAGCATCCTTTCCTTCGCCAGTTTTATGCCATACAAAGTAAATAAACTATAATACCAAGACAACGTGTATGAAATAGTAAATTGAATATGCATTGAAGTAAATATGAATGAGCCTGGAATATTGCAGTTGAAATTTCAAAGTTGCTATCAGTCCACCGTGAGCTTGTTTTCCTTTGAAATTGCTTCATATGTCCGCCATTTTGTTTTACGTTTTAAAAACTGTTACTTTTCGAAGGAGATTCAACGACTCTTTGCTAAATATCAGACGACTTTTTACTGTACGCTGAATAAAAACATACAACAGTCACTGTGTTGTGCTATTAATACACCTACGTGTTTTGTGAAATGAATCGCAGGGCGTGTGTAAGCTGCATTGCATCGTAAGGATAGTCATGAGTTACGATGAGTTTCATGAAATTGGGGGCTGGACTAAATGCCAGTCCATCATTTCAGGCTTTCAAGTATTCCTGCTTTTCCTACTTTTTCCTTGAAAGTCCTACTTTTTCCTTTTTCTTTTTCCCACAACTCCGAAAAATCAGAAGTTTACGCAATGATGCTGATGGCTCAATGCAGCAAGGTCCCACAGACTTTTACATCTTTCGCGCCGTGTTGCGTCTGGCAGGGTTAGGGTTAAACTGTCTTCTTTTTTTTTCATCTCAATTTTTCCTTTTCTTTTGTGATTTGCTTTTGTAGCTCCACACACTGTGGAGGAAAAGGAGAGTGCCAACCCTCCACCAGGCTTCCCAGGACTGGAGACCATGCTGCCACTGCTTCTCACTGCAGTAAACGATGGACGACTGACCATGGAGGTAGGGAACCAGACCAACATTATCCACAGCTTGAACTTGCTTGTAAAATGTGACCCATTATGTAAAACCACGGTCTGCTTTTAGGCAGGAATGACCGAATTTTTTTTTTTTTCTGCTTTTCCATTTTTTATTGTTTATGAATAAATACCTTGGAGTGTTGACAGCTTCTTATTGGTTGAGACTTGATCACATGGGGTGCATTAACATGTGATATAAAGACCGGCTTCAAGAACACGCAAATAATGAGCCCCTTAATCAGCAAATGATTGGCCAAATTAACAACAGTCCTACGGTAGCTTGTAACGATACAACAGTACACATGCACTTATCCACTATCGTGTGAAGACTTATCCGCGCGTATGCAACATAGAAGTTTTCAAACGACATGTTCGCACTGCAGTACCGTAGATGTTTACGACGAAAGCGTGGATCGATCTGCGATTTATTTTCGGTAAACACTTCGTCCAATGCTTTGCATGTTGCAACTTAGCATTCTACTGACCAAAGAGGCTGTTACTATATCACGTGATTCGGGGCAAGCCTTATGCTAGCAACTCCCAGCTCCGGCATGGTCTGGTGTCTTTGTGCCATTCTCACCCATTGCGAACAGTGTATTGATGCTGAGCGTCTCTTACGTAACTATGCAAGAGCTTGCCCCAAATCATGTGATTAGCAACAGTGTCATTGGTCTGAAGAATTCAAAGCCAAAATGTGCCAAGCATTCTGAGCAAGTCAGTGTACCAGCCGTTTTTCAGATTTAAACCCCACAGGGTATAGGTCAGTCACAAATGGCTTATTCTTCCAACAAATGCAACAGAAAACAATGTCAACAAATATTTGTGTTTTACCCTTGTGACATCACAAGCTTCAAATGCCTTTAATTTTGCTAGGGAAAATTGGTCTTAGAAAATTTATCCTTCAATTAAACGCGAAGATCTGTTTTATAAAAATATATTAAACAAAATTCATTTTGCGACCAGTTTGTAGCCATTAGCTCAGGATAGTCTGTTTTTGATGGAACACATCATAAAATGAATAGATATCACTGAGTGATTGGACCGTGACAGTTATTGGCATTTGTGTCCTCCATTATCTCAGGACATTGTGGATCGTTTGTACAACAATCCTCGTCGCATCTTTGGCCTGCCCGAACAGCGCGACACCTACATAGAGGTGGACATGGACCACGTCTGGACGCTGCCCAAAGCCATGACGTTCACCAAGAGCAAGTGGACGCCGTTTGCTGGCCGAAAGGTCAAAGGTCAACTGCGGAGAGTTGTCCTCAGAGGAGAGGTGGCATTCATTGACGGTCAGGTAAATGCATCAGCATTGTAATATAGGTTTTCCCGGCTATGTTAAAACATTTTTGGTTCGAATTCACCGATTCTTATATTCAAATTTATCCAGCAACATTGATTTAGTTCACTTCCAATGTTTGATTTCGTCTTTTGTCAAACAATTTCAAATTTAGTCCAAACAAATTTAAACAATGAGCGCACTTTTTCGACCCGGAATATTTGATTTCGTCTCGTCTACCCCGAATCGTGTCATTCAGAAATCAAATTCGTCTCATTGATTTGTATAAGACGAATTTGATCTCTGAATGCTGCCATTCGGCAACAGCTTAGACGAATTTGATCTGTAATGACGAATTTTCCCGACCCGGTGACTAAAGAGGCTGACCAAACTTTATAATTGAATGGTAAATGACTAAATGGGTTTTGTTAAAAGCCTGTGAAAGTTTTCGTGGACGAATTTAAAAGATAGAGTTGGTGAATTTGAGCATCTCTTAAAATAGCCAGGAAACCTATAGTTTTGAAATTCAGTGTTATAGTGAGGTAGCTGCACTTCACAAGTCCATCCACAAGTAAAAACCGTCCGCTGAGGGATTGTACGGGGTGCATCAGAATGATCTGGACCCAAATTAAAGAAAATATTTTTAAAATATGTAGCAATTATGAAAACAAGTGCAAATGAGATATGTTATGAGCTCGAAGTACGCACAACTTCCTGAATGTGCAAAAGCTATAAGCCACCGCGTCTTCGCGTGAGCGTCAGGCGTCGTAGGTGCACGAATACGTTCGTATTCAACTTATGATGGTCTCCGAGACTAATCCCAGCCTCCAATAACTTCGGATATATTTGAAATACGCAGTCGATGGACCGGGAACCAGTCTAGGTCACCCCCAACTCTCCTTTTCTGACCATTAATGGGGTATTTGTGCACGGAGCCCATCAGCTGGTATTTTGGACATGTTTGGTGAAATAGATTTTAAATTCACAATAATTTTTGTTTTTGGTTTCTAGGTCCTGGTGCCACCAGGTTTCGGTCATGACATCCGATCAATCCCAGAAGGCATTCTGTTTCCCGCTGCTACCAAGAAGCACGTCTCCAATGTTGGCCCAGTTCCTACCATCCGCCCCTTGGCCGTCCAAGTGCCTCCCTCGTCAGCCCCACTCTCTGCCCCTTCCTCCCCTCAGAAGCTGAACGTCGAACGCTTCAACCTTCCCCCACGGGTGCACAGAGTATCGGAGCATGGTGGTAAGTACAATTCTACTCGCTGACTTAGCAAGCTTTGTACATCTTAGTCATAGCGTAGTAGTCATCAAGCTACATTTAACCCCAACTCCCTAGGCCTTTTTGCTAGGTTGTAGTCTCAGTCCTGCAAAATCCTCCAATTGGCCCAATGGAATCATAAAAAAACTGGAAAAAGAGAAGAAAAACTGTGGAAATGCATTGATTTTTACCTCATTAGCGCTCTCGAGTTTACAATGTGGTTGTTTAGCTCAGATCAGCCGTAGTACCATCGGAAAGGATGATAGATTATCTTCAGTTCATAGGTGATTTGATGTAATAAGCAAACCTGTAGCTTATAAAAATCATCATTTTTCGAGTAAACCCCTTTTGAATCTTCATGCATAAATAGACTGGTCTCCAGTGCCCTCTATGATCGTACTTAACTGCATTTCAGGGGCGGGAACCAGTCAGTTGTAAATCGTTTCAGCTACGTAAACATTTCCAACGCGTCGAAAGGACAGTCCAGAGATTACAAACGGAACATGGCGTGGCTAGCCATGTTTATGGGTCAGACCCAGGGTCGGTGTACAGTGTACAGTGTACGTGCACAATAACGTTACATTCAACGTAAAAACGTATAACGTGAGACCTTACTTTTCTCATTCAAACGGTTTCCGACTTAAATGATATTTATACATCGCACTTTCCGTGGCATCCTTTATCCTTTTTGTACTTCACGACACGGACAAACAAAAATGGAGTGGTTTTTCACAAAGTTCCGTTTCTTTCAAGCAGCCGTTCCGGTTTTTTCAAGCAGGCCCAGTTCCGTTTTTTTCAAGCAGACCCTGTGGCATCTCTGAAAATATATTTAACCACATTCCATCTCACTGGCACACCACTCAAATGAAAGGTCTTGTTGTCCCCTTTCATTTGATACCACATTTGAGGATGATGCTTGTAGTTCTGAAGATTTCATAAATGTTCCACTTTTCAGCCATGTCCACTTTTGCTCAGAATTGTCCCTATGGAGTACCGAAGTGACTACGTCATGCGCACAAAATGTGTGTGAATGACATTAGCGCATGATTCAGCCCATGAACCAACACGCCTGACTCCATTCGTTTGCACTACACTTTCTGGTTCTAAATGGCGTCACACTTCGGTACTCTATACTAAAAATAATACCATAAGTAGAAAGGCAATACTTTTTTGTTGTTGTTGTTGCAATGTATACATGACAACTAAAAACATGTATTTCATTTCAATTTTCTTTTCTAGACATGGGTATATTATCGCCAAACATAGTAGGAGGAGGCGCCTCAAAGGCCCTTGTCTTTACCCCTCCCAGCCAGCCTCCCTCAGCTCAAGCCACGCCCCTAGTTGGGCAAGTTACCGCCTTGGAACTGCACCCGTCGGCCGGCTCCAACTTACTGTACAACAAGCATATCCTCAGCGCCAGCCAATTCACCAGAGAACACGTGAGTAAAAGTAGAATGCTTGAAGGTCCCTTTACACAATCATGAACAATTATGTCATTTGAATACAAAATGAGCTCAAAGAGGGATGTTCATTTCTGGGTTCTGCAGACCAAAAGCTTTTTAAGGTATATTACCCTTGGAGGAATTGAAATATACATGGGCAATATACATGTTGAACTTGGGCGTTTGTGTAATATAAGTTTTGAAGAAAAACGGCATTTTGACATCTACAGGAAAAGAACCACATGATGTCAACTGTTTTCCATATTAATGCACCATGAATATGACAAATATATTCAGTCACAATAACCTCTTAATAGGGCATTCTGTTGTTAAACCCTTCTATTCTGTTGCCATAAGTTGGGTTAAAATGACACAGAAGTTCGAAAATGCAGTGTTTTTACTACCCTGTACTAAATGTTGGATGCGTGTTGACAGGTTTGGAAAAAAAATTAAGCATTTGAGGGTACGCTTTTGGGCCATTCAATCGAGGTTGAAACTTTGGAATGTGACGAGTCAGCTGGAAACATTTTATAAAACGGAGCAAAAGTTTCAGTTGTTTTTTTTCTAATTCAGAAATGTTAACATACATCTCAACAGTCATTCAATGAAATAAATTCTAAGCATGCTTCAAGAACTGTTCACAATTTCAGTGCTTGATTATTGGCATTGTTCCTTGCAACAGCTTCATCATCTGTTCAACGTTGCTCATTCTATGCGCGTTGCTGTGCAGAAGGAGAGAAGTCTGGATCATATACTCAAGGTAAGTAGATGCCTGACTACAGACGTTACCATCTTGTGTCACGCATGAGGCGTGTAGTAGGCGTGACTCGCGTTACACCAATACATTTTTGGTTTCAGATGGGTGAACTTTGTGTATTAACTTTTCCCTTTGACTACCACATAGTTGCAACAGTCAATCTTTCAACAAATGCCTAGTTCAGGAGTAAGCGCAATATTATTCAATTTCGATTTTGGAAACTACACATTCCAAACCAACCTTAAAAAAAATCAAGCCTTCCATTTTTTGTGACACATGCTAAAGAAAACAACTGGAACATCCCCCGATTTGCTCCATGGTCTCTGATTGTAACTGCATTTACTCGCTAGTGGTCTTCTTGGTTCATGAATAGCCTGCCCATTTGACTTATCAGAGAGTTTCTAACCATTTTTGTCAACATTACAGCTCTGGAGTGTTTTGTAAAGGCCCAGTGGTCATTAAATCCTGCAAACTATACCCAGTCATTGGGAGAGCATTGCATGCGGCACCTCACTCGCCACTTTTTGTTGGCATGACTGTGAGCTGAAAGGGAACTTCCGGTGAAATCAGATAACCGTTAGTCGGTTTGAAAAAAAAATAGGATAACCGGTTTTGAAATCTCTGATTCCTCCCATCGCCATATGAAACGGCTTTAAAGCCCCAGTCACACATTCATGGTTTGGCGCTACAAATATCCACGGTTTAGCAAGATTCAATCGATCACGATTAACCGTCGAGATTCGTTGAGGAATCAACTTTCTAAGAATGCACTACGGTTTCAGGATGGATAGCCGCAACTGTCCTACGGTTTCTCTACGAATACACCACGGTTTGTCAAGAATATGGATGGATTGGTGAAGAATATCGACGGTATTACTGAGAATAATGACGTTAACTTCGTGGTTTTCTGCGATTAGGCCACAGATGACTAAAATTCTCTTACGAATAGTCAAGAATACAGCCTTAGCAGAACCCTAGCACATCCAGGCATACCCGTAGGACATTCGTAGCGAATTTGTAGATATTTCTACCGCGAATGAGCTACAAATCTCCAAAAATATGTAAGAATAGCCACGAATAATACTACAAATCAGTACAGTTGTCCTACGGTTGCACTATGGATTAATTTTCATAAGGTTTCACCGCCGACATTTGGAACAGTTTAAAACTTCCGTAGCCCCTCCACGAATACCCAAGGAAGATGACGGATAACCACGGATGTACTAAGGATGAATATGGTACTCCCACGGTTTATCACGAATTTCAAATCGTGGATATTCGTAGCTCCAAACCGTGAATGTGTGACTGGGGCTTAAAGCTGTAAAGTTTTTAAGAAAATCACAATTCAACTAGGTTTTGCCCTTCACCGGCGTATAAACACTGTATACTCAGTGTGTTACCTCCTGAGTGAAAGTTGGAAAAAATCACTCGGGTGGGACTCGAACCCACGACCTCCTGCTTTCTAGTGCATCTAGTTCATCTCATGAATAGTTTATGCGGTACGCGCTGCTATGTACATCAGATTCGAACCAGCCAACCGATCCTGTTAGCTCGGTGGTCGAGTGGTAAGACGTCTGCACTAGAAAGCAGGAGGTCGTGGGTTCGAGTCCCACCCGAGTGATTTTTTCCAACTTTCACTCAGGAGGTAACACACTGAGTATACAGTGTTTATACGTCGGTGAAGGGCAAAACCTAGTTTGATTTACATCACTCCGACGCAAAAATTCCATCTCATGAATAAAATCAAAATTGTTTTTCGAATCTGTACACTTGTGTTTTTGACACCCAGGGCAAAGTGATGGGCAGTATGTTCTATGAAGTCAGTACCAGAACTGCCTCCTCCTTCGCTGCCGGCATGCAACGTCTTGGAGGAAGCGTCATCTCCTTCACCGACAGCAACTCATCCCACAAGAAAGGAGAGACACTCGCAGGTCGGTGTTTTTATAGTCCATATTTTAATTGTCCATAAGTATCTAACTTTCCTTTTTGGTTAGTTTTATTTGAAAGTGCACTTGAAACATTTTAACGTTGGCCATGCTTTTCCGGACAACTGAGGGCGCTGTTGCTGTGATGTCATGTCAGCAAGACACAGTTCAGTTTGGGTTTTCTGTTCAAATTGTGAACCTAAAAAAGCCATGTACTGACACAACGACGAATCATCAAAGAAAAAAAATCTACAAAAGCAAAATATCCATACTTCTGGCAACTTTTTGCTGAAAAAGCTTATTTTTTTTAACCACTTCACGCCGGTAATATTTAGACATTGATCAGACCCAGGTGTGGGATTGTTTTTCACAAACCTCGATGCCAGACGGGTTCAGGCTGTCATCTGCAGGTAGCACACCCTGATATTTTCGGCCTCACTCGCTGCGAGCGGGTCGCAGACAGATGTTTCCAGACCTCACTCGTTGCGGGTTTATCCGCCATCAGTTCTGAATACCGCAAAACCTTTGCGTGTATACACATCATGCGACTTGAAATGGTAAAGCATTGGCCAAATGTTGAAAATATTCAAGTGTCGCGTAAAAATCGGGTTAGCGTTTACCAAATCAAAACATGGACTCCTAACTGTAGACCATTATTATGTTGCAGCCATCTTTATATTTTCCCATTCAAATCAACGTAACCAAAGCGAGGCTGGAAGGAAAAATAGTCTGGTTCTTTTTGCACAAAAAATCATCATTCAGTTCCGTTATTGGATACAGGAAACATGACTAAAATGGTGGAAGCATGGTAAAGGTCTTTTGAAAGAAGTGCATGGTTTGCTTCATACATAATGAAATTTGTGTCCTTGTGGAGACATTTCATTGTTTTCGTGTAGTAAAGTTTTCGAGTTTGAAAGTGTAGTTTCAAAATGCTCTTTTTTTAACCAGAATTAATTTCCTTGGCTGAAATTCTAATTAAATATCCCTTTTCTAAAACTCTACCATTTGCAACTGATCAACATACCTTGGAAATTCCTAGTTTTTGAGTAAAATCCATATATCTATTTCATGAAACCTTGTGGAGACGTATTCATCTTTAGAAATTGCCCTGTGGAGACGTATACAATCTTTTGTTCCCTATTGTGTGCATGTCTCCAGATGGCACGGTGTATCAGATAATTTTTACCGATGTGTGAAATTTATAAACAATGTAATGTTTTGCCCCCCCCCCCACCTCCCACCTACCCCACCAGACTCAGCACAGATGATGGCAGGCTACTGCGATGTTATCGTCTTACGTCACCCGGACCAGGATGCGGCTAACACTGTGGCAAACGTCTGCCGCAAACCGGTCCTGAACGCAGGCAACGGTGTCGGGGAGCATCCAACCCAAGCCCTGCTGGACGTCTTCACCATCCGAGAGGAGATTGGAACGGTCAACGATCTCACGGTAACAGAAAAAGCTACTCGACTTCAGGATGTTCAAAAAAAAGATTTTTCTGGTGAATGAGTTATTGATCATTCCCTTGTTTTGTTACATGTATACCAAAAAGGTTTACACTTTTTTAGAGGCAGGTTTCTCAAAATTGAAGAGACATGATAAAATTGTTTTAAGATATTCCTAAACTACAAGATCTTGATCGTATATGGTGAAAACAGCGTTTAAAATAAAGCTCAAGTTAAGAAATAGCGGCCATTTACAGAAGAATGGTCAAAAACTAGTTTGTCCATGTCTATGGCAGTCATGTAGGCCTAATAACAGTTATTGTAGTTCTTTGTGAATGCAGTGCTATAGCACTCCGCACTAATGTTAAAATAGAAGCAAGTACCCGGGTCTCAGACAAGCATGCTGTATGAACTTGTCGTGTGAAGCTTACGCGCACGCTTGCAGCACGGTTTCTATGCGAATGTATGTGGCCAGGTGTACATGCATGTGCGCACGTGTTTGTTCGTAAGTTAGTCTGACATCCAGGGTATGCGTTAGTTATGTTAGTTTTTCACATGCAGTATTGAGCGCATAATTCACTGTTCCTTTTTAGTTTGACATCTGAATATGAAATGGCGTTCAAGTTTGGTCAATTTTCGAATCTTGCCAGGAACATGGTGTTTGTGTCCTTGGGTAAGACACTTTACTACAATTGCCTCTCTCCACCCAGGAGTATAAGTGGGTGCCCGTGAGGGTCGAGGACCGATTGAGCGCCGATATTCGCTGCCGCGTGGTCTCGTGGCTACGTTCTTTTCGGGTCGATAGGGTCATTATGAGTCTGTTTTACACCTCGGTCATAGAGAGTGTCATCATTCATGACTGTGTAGTTTGGTATAATGGAGCAATGAAAAAGGACAAAGACAAGCTGAAAAGGGTTGTGAAACAAGCATCAAAGATTGTGGGAATTGGAATAAATTTGGATGAAGTCTGCAGGGAGAGGGTACTAACTAAGGCTCTAAGTGTGGTGGAAAATGGTGCGCATCCCCTCAACACATATTTCAAAATGTTAAGTAGTGGTAGTAGATTTCAGTCAGTAAGGGCAAGAACAAACCGGTATCTCAATTCATTTGTACCATTTTCCATACGTCTCAATGATCAGCATTGATGCAACAAACAACAAACAAACATCTTTAACTACACATATCTTATCATTATTCCCATTTCCAACGCAGTCAGGTTTTCATTTTGATACTGTTTTTCCGGATCTATCATTTTGACTGATATGCTTAAATATTTATTTTCATAGTAGTCGTAAGTATTATTTTAGTAATTTTCTTATTTAAATTTTCTGGATTATATTAATGAATTATCTATTTATGTATTGCATGTGACAAAACAAATTTCCTGGAAGGACCAATAAATTGAAATTGAAATTGAATTGAATTGAATAAAGGGGGTAATAATTGTAAAGCGCTTTGAGATTGTTGATACGATGGTAAGCCCTATATAAGCACTACGATTAATATTTTTATTATTATTCTACAGATAACCATGGTTGGAGACTTGAAACATGGCCGCACCGTGCATTCCCTCGCCCGTTTACTGACACTGTACCGAGTCAACCTACGCTACGTCTCCACCAAGGACCTACAGATGCCAAAATCTGTCAAGGATTTTGTCAGCGAGCGAGGCATTCCTCAAGTAAGTTTCCCTTGGCAGCACAAATCATCGTGTGCGTGCAACGAGGTCGTATCTCCTAAAATGGGCCGTACGTGAAACGTTACTTTCAGAATGTTAAAAGGTCGTATCTCACTTAAAATAGCCCAGATGTACACACAAAGTCAATGGACGTCGAGATACGACCTTGTTGCACGGAACGTATTTGCGCGAGATACAACTTTGTTGCAGAATGGAGTTACGACCTTGTTGCACTGACGTGACGAAACCGCTGTCCAAACCTGATACTTCTGGTTAGAGTTTAAACTCCACGCGTTCGATTACTTCCCCCACATTTGCTCGCGCAAGTACGACTGCGTTCAGTTTAACTCTCAAGTGACTTTGCGCTTACTCGAGCCTGGCCATAGTCTGAGCTGTTACTTGGGTAAGTATCCCACAATGCAATGCCACAACATGGCGTCTAAGTCTGACGTTCTGGCTGCGGGGAATTCAAAAGTGTCTCAGCTTCATCTCATACTAGTACTAGACGACGGGAGGAAAGTTAATTTTAAACATATCGGCATTTCTTGTTCACTTTGGAAGAGCACGTACAAATGGCCACGATGGCTTGCTCTCGACGGCACGAATCCATCTTGCAAAGCGGATTAATGGTCACATGACCTCTTGACCCGGTCCGGTTGCTATGGCTTGACCTCGAGTAACCCGAGATCGTTCGTTTATTGCAACAGATTGCACATGTGCATCTATACCCAAGACGAAAGTACGGGTCCGCAAGGGAAGTAATCAAACGCGCTGACTAGAGATAAAATATGTGGATGATTATACCCCAATTTTCTGGGATTTTTTTGTGCAAGTTTGCGAGCTGAAATATATATGGTTGTAAACTCTACAAGTTTACAACCATAACTTTGCATCTAAATGTGATTTTTTAAAAGATTTTCTGGAGTTGCATCTGTTCAAGAAATACACAAGCTAAAACTTTATCTGTGTTTCCACTTTTTAAAACACTCTACAAATTAAGGACCGTAACTTTGCATCTAAATATGATTTTTTTTCTTCAAGATTTTCTGGAGTTGTATCTGTTCAAGAAATACACAAGCTAAAACTTTATCTCTGTTTCCACTTTGTGACATAAATTGAAGAGTTTATTTCTAAAACGTGATATACGCCATTTTTTCCCTCTTAGAATCCTGCTCCTTCCTGGCTGCCCCAAAAGTAATACTTAAACACAACTTAAGAATACAATAAGGCTAAAAATGAAGTTTAGAAATAGCTATTACACTGTTGTTATTCTTTAAAGTTTCGTAATCGTGAAAAATGTTCATCTTTTTCAAAGGGATATGTCATGTTTTGGAAATGAAGTCTTCAAATATCAGACACTCAGTACAAGCAATAACACTGTAAACAGTAACCTTGCAGAAATCTAGGGCCATTTTTAGTACTGCTTCAGAGTTAAAATTTCCAAAAATATTGGGGAGAGGACTAGGTAAAAAATGCATTGGGGAAGCGAAAGACCTTAAATTATATTCAGTGGACAAACCGAAGTTGCGTACCTAGTACTCACAGGGGCGGATCCAGGAATTTTTGCAGGGGAGGTGGGTTTCATTGGCAAAAATTCTGAAATGTAGACAGGTGTTTTTCTCCGGACTCTTGGCCTACAAAAATCAATGGGGGGGGGGGGGGGGGCTGTTCGAATCCGACAATTTTTTAAACTTCATTACAGAATAGTGTATAAATACCCCCTGCACATGAATACATTATTTCCTGTTATGGGGGTCAGAGCAGGGGTGGGGGTGTGCATTATTTTTAAGGAATTTCTATGAAAAAAATGAATTTGTTGACAGAGCTGGGTTTTTTTTTAACCCCCCCCCCCTCTCCCCTCTCTGGATCCGCGCCTGACTCAACAACGTTGGCTAAATTTTTGGAGTTGTCTTTCTTTTCTCGTGAATACAGGAGGAGTTCGGAAGCATTGAAGAAGCTATATCAGATACTGATGTGCTGTACATGACACGGATCCAACAAGAACGCTTCACAAGCAAAGAGGAGTATGAACAGGTAACAATTTCTAGAGAAACTTGCAGATTTTCTCAAATTTTGTCTAACTGTCAGCCATTAGAAAAAAAGTTCTAATAATTACGAATTCATGAATGTAATACGAAAATAGAACTGTACTACTGAAAGTTATGAATTCTAAATTGTATTTCGGGAGCTCAGTGAATAAACCTGAATATTTATTTTTCAAATCTTATACATCCATCATCTAGTAATGGTCAAGGAGATTACAGACTAGGAGTTTGGGATCATTTCTCTGAATCATTCATTAGATATCATGGTTAATTGGCTCTGTCACAGACATTACTTTGTTTTCTTCTAAAAATGTGATATCCATGACGCTGGAATGTGGGCGATTCACAATGCAGTGCGCCACCAAGAGTTTGCCATGGAGGGTCCATTTTCCAAGTTTACGGTCGACAAAACATGGCCCATTCGAATGAGTGTCGGTAGAAAACTTGAGCTAATTTGTTATAGATTGGGGCATACGTTCTGCCGCCTTACAAAAACACCATATTGATAAAAAGAAAAGAAAAGGGCAAACAGATACTCGAATCATACGCTTACGAAACTACTGACCGGAAAAACGAACAATTTCAAATGTCCCGCGCTGCGAATTTGTCGACCATCTCCCACAATGCACTGGTAAAAATTAACTTTTCATGGCAAACTCTAGGTGGCGCACTACATTGTGAATCGCCCGATGCCTACTGTGAACATTTGGCATGGTTATTGCAGCCGGTTTCATGAAACTTAAGTCCCCTTGCATCGCAATTTATTGCGTAAGTTGCGCAACATTTCCCGCTGCGCAACATTTCAGTTATGGCAATTTCACGAAAGTTTCATAGTGCATAAGTCCTTGACTTGTGCAACGAATTATGGCCCTACTTGCGCAGTTGTGGCGTAGGGACTGAAAATGAACTATTTTACCAGCAAATAGTGATCGTCGTGGAGCCTCTTATTGCACAACTTATCAAGGTTGATACAAGACACTCACAGTTTTGCATTTGAAGTAGATGAAGTGCTATTTTACTTTGCCAGAGGTTTTGAGAGCTTGCCACATCATCCTGACGAAAGTCGGACAAAAGTATTTTCAAAATGGCGGGCAGAGGTACAACGACTGTTTCATGAATGAACAAAATCATACACAAACAGCTGTCGTAAATGCTGTTACTATCCCCGTCCAAGATGTTTAGATTTTTGAAAACTTTGCGCAGCTACGCCAAGTTTCGTGAAATTGATTGTAAGTTTATGGCGCAGCTGCGCAACAAATTTGTGCGCAAGTCCTACGCATGGCGTAAGTTACGCACTGTTTCATGAAATCGGCTTCAGGTTCTTATAAGAGTCGTGCACCGAATTGACTAACTAAATAAGCATTTTTGTCCTGTATACAGCAATGTGGTAATTTCATCCTGACCCCACGCACCATGACCAGAGCCAAAGAGAAGATGGTAGTGCTTCACCCTCTGCCTAGGATCAATGAAATCAGGTCAGTCCCTTGCATAATTCATACTTCACTGAGAGCCGTTAATAGCGAGAGCAGCGACGTTAGAAGTGTTATATAACACTCAAGTAATTGCCTGTCATTTGATTAGAGGATTGTATGTCACTTGGCAATCATTAATCAAACCATTGCACGCCTACGTCACAACCATGCATTTTTGGTTCCATTAACCGTACGTTTTTGTCTCATCACGTTTGATCTATTGCACGCCGCGCACATGCTAAGACGTGCAGCGGCCTGGCGCTGTCCGATCTTCGCACTAGTTTAGATTATATCAGGCGTAATAGTAGCACAAAACTTACCTTTGAAGTTAATGCACATGTCTTGATGATTTCTTGTGCGTTATTTTATAACCTACAATGTTAATTTTCATAAGTGTCAGTGTTTTGTCTTTTAAGCCTTTGTTAGCCTTGAACAAGCTGAAAAAAAGTAGTGGATATGATACAATTCTTCAAGTTTTATCCTCCAATCAGATGACAGAGATCTACTTGGATGTTACATAAAACAAATAATGAATGTTTCGCATTCTTGCAATGGTAAGAATATTTTCATTCGTTGAAAGATGGAATGTTCCATTTTTCGCCTCGTTGAATGGAACATTCAATCAATAGTATCAACTCATGAAAATATTCTCACCATTGCACTCATAACCATTCATTATATGTGTATAATTTTAGGATGGTATACGTGGTATTAAACTTGCTCAATCTTCGGTGTTTGTAAGTGCATGTTTTACTGTGCGTGTTTATGGTGTAAATCGAGGGCACACACGTGCAACATCATCAATGAATTGAGGACAGGAACCAAATCGAGGACGACCTCGATTAGAAAATGTGTACAAAACCAATGAGAAAGTTATAAACAAAGGAAAAGGGTAGAGGAACAAAAGAAAATCTTTGATTTACACCATAAACAAACATGTGTGAGTGTGTGTATGTCACAAAGATATCACATATTGATTTACAAAATATTGTACAAAGGCACCAAAATACCCTTGAAAATGGCAAAACAAAAATGTGAAAATAAGGTAAAATTGGACACAAAGGTGCATTTTTAAGGATTGCATTAAAACAATTACAAAACATGGGCCCTTTAAAAGGGGTATTTATTTTTGTTTCTTTTTATTATTTCAGCCGTGACGTTGATAGTGACCCTAGGGCAGCTTACTTCCGCCAGGCCGAGTGTGGCATGTATGTACGGATGGCACTCCTAGCGATGGTCCTGGGAAAATGTTGATCAGCTGCGAAGATAAGATGCATGTAAGGAGCATTGAGCTATATTAAAGTACTAGAGCGCTAACTCCTCTTTCTTGTGCGTAGAGAAGCTTTAAAGCCGTCCTGGGCGCAGACATTTTGAATTTATGTGCGTGTTTGTGGAACATAATGAAATTAGATGGAGTGAATTTTGAAAGTGCACTCCAAATGCAACGCGTAAGTAGAACGTACGCAAACAACTTAAGCGTGCCGTGACAGTTATATAAAAACACGTTGCAGCTAATCATCTGCAGTGAATACGCGCACGCGTTGCGCTGTTTGCGTAGATCAAAATGAAACGCTCATTTGCTGATCGTGCGTTTCGGTTTTGGGTGTATCATTGTCGGTTACGTACCTGTATAGAATACAAACGCAGATATGCAAATAGACGTACAAAAGTGACACACAATTTCGAGTTTTCCATAGGTTTGTGCACAAACATGGATGTGCCCAGCAGGCATCACTTTGAACATGAGTCAGCGCTCTAGTAATTTAATGTAGCTCTATGGTAAGGAGTCGTCTCAACAAATATCTGGGGTAAGCTGAAGAAAAGTTTTACCACA
Organism: Patiria pectinifera; assembly: GCA_029964075.1. Classification (NCBI taxonomy): domain Eukaryota; kingdom Metazoa; phylum Echinodermata; class Asteroidea; order Valvatida; family Asterinidae; genus Patiria; species Patiria pectinifera. Next base: position 13,005,688 of record CM057137.1, on the reverse strand, counting down.
ATCCACCTATTGTCTGGGGTATTTTTTGGATTCTTTACATCTGTAGAAGTTTCCCGCATTGACGCTATCAGTTTGTAATCAATGCTGATAACTTCAACATAGGAAGATTCTAGGAAAGTTGTTCAGAATCCTGCAAATTGTACCAATAAAGGGTGAGTAAAAAACATGAAACCCAAATGTCGTGATTACTTTTTTAGTGAAGTTCTGCATGTAACACTTTCAAAATCTAGGATATGAAAGCCCAATTCATAAGCTTTCTTTTAGTACAAGAATCATTCACATCACTTATGTACTTTGCAAGGTGCTGAATTTTAAACACAGCCACCGTTTTAAAGGTTCTGTCCACGAATCACAAAAAGGGAAGTGTTTTTTCAGCAAAACGAAAACAAATCACATGTGCGTGAATTGTTTTCGTTTTGCTTAAAGTACGCACACTTTTTTGTGATCCGTGGACAGAACTTTAAAACGGTGGTTGTGTTTAAAAATTCCGTAACTTGAAAATTACATGACTGATTTGAATTATTCTTGTACTAAAAGAAAGCTTGTGAATTGGGCTTTCATATCCTAGATTTTGACAGTGCTACATGCAGAACTTCACTAAAACAATGGTCCCGACATTTGGGTTTCATTTTTTCTTACTCATCCTGTACAATAGGAATATTGCGGATGAATGGGTTGACAACTTGTCCCCAGATATGTAATGAGCTGGCTCTCAAGAGACGACTGATCACGTTTTGACGACAGGTATTCCAGCTGTATAAAATGGCCAGTTATGTACTCTTATTTGAATGCCTTTGAATCATTCATGTTATCTGGGGTTTCAACAGTCTGTGGCCTTATAAAGCTCTAAATGTGTTATTTAGAATTAGTGATGTAACTCAAAAACTGAAATGAATGACAATGGGTTAGTATACAAAAATTGAGTGGCTCAGAGTAAAATGGGAGGAATAATTATTATCGCAAGGTAAAATCTGGAATTTTCCATTTCACGAGGCGAAATAGTATTCCTCCCATTTCACAATTTAAAGCCACTCAATATTTGTTTTATATAACTGACATTTTAGATCCTTGTCATTTGATATATATTTGAACTTTTATTTCAACATACAATTGGTGGAAAATGTATTTCCCTCTTCCAAACCACCCCTTCACGAAAATGTTTGAACCCAACTCTGTAGTGCTGGCTCTTTGGAACAATACGCGCAACGCTGAACGTGCACACCAGCGTGCATTTGCACACAAATACCGCGTCATGGAACAAGAATGATTCTAACTGTTCAATAGTATTTCCCATTCCCCATGGGCGGATGGTACTTTTTGAGCCGCGGCGTGAAGTGGGAGCAATAATGTATGTCACGTGATGTGAGTTCCACCAATCAAATGACAAGGATATGTATGTCAGTTATATAATACAAACTTATGTCACTTAAAGGTATGCTGTTTGACAAGTATGCCTTAATATTGCACATTATTCAGGGTGGTAAAAAAAACAACGAAACAGCATACTTCCACTACCCTGAGACTCAAACCATATACCAATGCATGGAGAATCTTGTTAGAAGAAAAATGAAACCAAGATCGCCCGATTCGGCTCAGTCGTTCTTGTTCTAGAGCCTATTTTGTGAAGCAAGGTGGGGTCATTTTTGTCCCGATGAATTACTAAACCGTTCCCAGGAATTTGATTTACATTGTAATTGATAGCGGGATTGTTATGTAATAATACCCACATGAAAGAAGTTTGCTTCACTAAGTAGGCTCTGCAGCAAAAACTACTGGACCCAATCAGGAGATCTTGGTATCATAATTCTTCTAAAAGGATTCTCCGTCAATTGGTACTGGTGGTTTGAGTCTCAAGGTAGTGGAAGTATGCCGTTCCATTTTTTTATTGGATCACCCTGTTTATCAAAGTGGGCTTCATTTTTTTTGCTTCCAATTTTTCTTAAGTGACCAAAATTATAACTATGTACGCAAAAAGATTATTGGATCACCCTGTTTATCAAAGTGGGCTTCATTTTTTTTGCTTCCAATTTTTCTTAAGTGACCAAAATTATAACTGTGTATGCATAAAGAATTTACTCGTGTGTAAAAACTGTTACTCGATTAGCAGTTACAGTTGGGGTTCAAATGGTGTCTGAGGAACAATTTTGAATTGAAGAACAATCTTTCTGGCATTTGATGTATCAGGTTAAAGCTGTTGTATGATATTCTTTCAGGATAACACATTAGATAGACAAATAATAGTTATGCCTATAGAATATTTTCAGTGCCTTGTTTTTTGCTTTAAAAACTCAGTACATGTGTAACAATGCTTCAACCCAAACACAGGAATATGATAATACAGATTTTGCAGGGATATTTTCCTTTCAAATTCATTGTATTCCATTATTAGAAATTCTTAAAAGTAAAATAGTTAAAAGCTGAAATGGTTTTCGTTTAAACTCGTTTTGACCAAAAAGATCGTGATTTTGAAGTGACTTTCATCTTGAACATGTCCCATTTGGGCTCTGAAATGCATTTTCATAAAACAGTTGGAAGGGTCGTTAAAAAAGAGAATTTAAAAGTGCACATGACTATACAATTAAAATTTGTGTATCTCGTTCAACTGTAATGCGAAGCGATTCCGGCTATAGTGTTTTGGTCTTAAAAATTAAGCCTTTGGAGTGCTAGTCTTGATTTCAGTTTTGTTAATCATGGCTACAATGTTTTAGTCGTTGTTGGACCCATGGTGAATAAGTAAGTTTCGGTATTTCAACTACGCATGCGCACAATGATATGGGCGATGGGTCATTCGGGATAATCGCACGCGCATCGAAGACGCACACAGGGAAATGGGCTTATGACGCTTGTGCGTTAATTACAAGCCGAATGGACGTTCACGAAGCATCGCGTAACATCACGTCAGCGATTTTAATCCCGAAAGACTTTTGACCTGGACTACATTGACATACCGAACTGGCTTATTGTCACTTTTTTGGATATGTGTTGTGCGGCGAAACTCTGATGTGGACAGCTTTAGGTCATGATTTATGGGCGAGGCCAAAAAAAAACCTGCTTTAAAAAAAAAAAATGTGAAAAAAAATACAGGGTTTTTCAATGTTTTCTTTGTAAATGTAAGACATTACACCGATTAACAGTGACCGACACCTTTGAAATATGGTCAGTCAGCAATCATCTTTAAACATTATGTTAACAATTGTCTGTTTAATACCAACCTGAAAACTGGTCTGGTCAGTCAGACTGATAAAAGTATGGAAAGATTTTGACGAAATAGCAGGCTTTGTTTCAATCATGACTTTACTGGGGGAAAGATACAAGTTACAATAAAAACTTATTCATATCTTTCAGTTTTGTAAGGTAAAACAATAATGGTTGAGAATTTAGTAGAATTCAGGTGTTTTTTTTTGTGAACTTAAAAGTTGAAAGAAGCTATTAGAATAAATTGACAAAGTGACTAAAGTTTAACTGTCTGAATAACTTTGAAAGTGACAGAAAAATGCATTCATTATTTGTATTGTACGTAAGTCTGAAATACTGAGGGAAGTTTTGAGGAAAATAGTATTAGTTGCACCATTCAGTGATTAAAGGTATGAACTGTAGTTTTGTAAAAGTATATTTGAGGTTAGAAATTAATTTGTCCAAAAAAAAAATGTCCTACTTTTGATCTTAAATAACTCTGTTGTTTCCCAATGGAATTAAACTAATATTTCAGATCATGTAAACAAGGCATGACAAACTTCGTGGAGCGATTTTCATCAGCTTTGTGCAAGAGGGTGAGATTTAAACGCCATTGAAAAAACTTCTCACTTTCAGAATGTTGATACAGTGCTGGAGACGGTGGCGGAAGGCGCGTGCTGCGGCCGAAAGCTTCTGAAGGAATGCAGGATCAACCCTGGATGTCATTGCACACGGCCTTGAATGTGTGTTTCGCCAAACGATCGAGGAGGTGTGCAATAACATCAAGGGTGATCCTGCATTCCTTCAAAAGCTTTCGGCCGCAATACTCGCCTTCTGCCATCATCTCCAGTGCTGTATGGACATTTTGAAAGTGAGCTTTTTTTTTGGTATGGCATTTAAATCTCACCCTCTTGCTAAAAGCTGATGAAATTTACACTTGAAGATTGCAGTTACTGTGATGTCTTAGACTATCAATTGCCTGAATCCGCTTTAAGTTTTTGTTTTTTGTGGATAGTTCTATTATCACGACTCCCAAATTTCAAGGTTCCTCCAAGTTGCAGCATGCCAGACAGAATTATTTTACAAGATGTTTCTAAAGGGCCATAGACAGCAAGATTAATGTTTGTCTCAATATTTGGCTTGGTCTCCTTTCGTTAAATACTGATCGTTACTTGACTTAGCTTTATATATTCACTTGTAATGGACTATGGGCATCTGTTCTCAGGGTATTTGGATGTGTGAAATTCATTTGAGAATATAAAGAACAAACAGTTCCAGCATTGTAAGCATAAAATACATTTGTCCTTGTATTCTTCATCATTTTTGGTAGATCATTGATCAAGTTCCTTGTTTGAATGACATGCCTTTTTGCAACTTTGTTTTGATTGCTTGAAGCAGTATTAAAGCATCCACCAGCTCTTCTAGTCTATTGGTGTACTACTTCAGAAAGCTCCTCAGAATCCAAGGACCGAGCACAAGTCTAACGCTAGAGTTGTACAAGTCACTTATTTTAAAGAAGTGACTCGAGTCGAGTCATTAATAAAGAAGTGAGTCGAAAGCGAAGAATTCAATCCAAATTAAAGTCAACTTTACTCAGAGCAAAAAATCATACTCGTTGTGGGCGATATAACTCATAAATACTTCTTGTCATGACAGGAAATTGTTTGTTCGTGGTGCCATAAAGAAGGATATTTTATTTCCAACAAAACTGTAAAGCACTGAATTTGATGCAACCAAAATAAGGAGGTAAGCGCGAAAAATACTGCCCGGAAAAAAAGTCAACTTTCATGAAAAAATTGTCGTTTTCTAGACAATAACTCAAGAGATACCTGTTGTGAAGAAATGAAATAGGCCTATTGCTTGGTCGTGATGTCAAGAAGTTGGTTAAAATTAAATTTAAACAAAATTTGTTATTGCATCGGCCGGGAATCGAACCCGGGTCTCCCGCGTGGCAGGCGAGAATTCTACCACTGAACCACCGATGCTTCGTATAGGTACATAATTCAAGGATATTATGTTTCAAAGTTAAAAACCTTAAAATTCATGAGTCGGGACACAGTACGGCGGCTTCGCTGCATTTTTGTGCACAAATTTCAAGCAAGTATAAAGGAATATCGATAAAAATTAACACTTGTTAATGCAAATAATAGTCTTAAGGTATACGCGCGTTTGTATATACCGCTAGAGGCGACAGTAACAGTCGCCCCCAGCGGTACGCGCGTTTCTATTTACCGCAAGGGGCGACAATAACGGTCGCCCCCAGCGGTATAGAAACCGCTAGAGGCGACAATAATGGTCGCCCCCAGCGGTACAAGCGTTAATATATACCGCTAGGGGCGACAATAATGGTCGCTCCCAGCAGTACTCGCGTTAATTTATACCGCTAGGGGCGACAATAACGGTCGCCCCCAGCGGTATAGAAACCGCTAGAGGCGACAATAACGGTCGCCCCCAGCGGTACAAGCGTTAATATATACCGCTAGAGGCGACAATAAAGGTCGCCCCCAGCGGTATAGAAACCGCTAGAGGCGACAATAACGGTCGCCCCCAGTGGTACAAGCGTTAATATATACCACTAGGGGCGACAATAATGGTCGCTCCCAGCAGTACTCGCGTTAATTTATACCGCTAGGGGCGACAATAACGGTCGCCCCCAGAGGTACGCGCTTTAATATATACCGCTAGGGGCGACAAAGGGCGCCCCCAACGGTACAAGCGTTATACCGCTAGGGGCGACGTCGCCTCTAGCGGTATGTCGCCTCTAGCGGTACCGTGTACCGCTAGGGGCGACGTCGCCTCTAGCGGTAACCGCTAGGGGCGACGTCGCCTCTAGCGGAACTCGCGTTAATATATACCGCTAGGGGCGACAATAACGGTCGCCCCCAGCGGTACGCGCGTTTCTATTTACCGCTAGGGGCGACAATAACGGTCGCCCCCAGCGGTATAGAAACCGCTAGAGGCGACAATAACGGTCGCCCCCAGCGGTACAAGCGTTAATATATACCGCTAGAGGCGACAATAAAGGTCGCCCCCAGCGGTATAGAAACCGCTAGAGGCGACAATAACGGTCGCCCCCAGTGGTACAAGCGTTAATATATACCACTAGGGGCGACAATAACGGTCGCCCCCAGCGGTACGCGCGTTTCTTTTTGCCGCTAAGGGCGACAATAACGGTCGCCCCCAGCGGTACGAGTGTTTCTATTTACCGCTAGGGGCGACAATAACGGTCGCTGGGGGCGACCTCTAGGGGCGACAATAACGGTCGCCCCCAGCGGTATAGAAACCGCTAGAGGCGACAATAACGGTCGCCCCCAGCGGTACAAGCGTTAATATATACCGCTAGAGGCGACAATAAAGGTCGCCCCCAGCGGTATAGAAACCGCTAGAGGCGACAATAACGGTCGCCCGTAGCGGTACTCGCGTTAATATATACCGCTAGGGGCGACAATAATGGTCGCTCCCAGCAGTACTCGCGTTAATTTATACCGCTAGGGGCGACAATAACGGTCGCCCCCAGAGGTACGCGCGTTAATATATACCGCTAGGGGCGACAAAGGGCGCCCCAAACGGTACAAGCGTTATACCGCTAGGGGCGACGTCGCCTCTAGCGGTATGTCGCCTCTAGCGGTACCGTGTACCGCTAGGGGCGACGTCGCCTCTAGCGGTAACCGCTAGGGGCGACGTCGCCTCTAGCGGTACGCGCGTTAATATATACCGCTAGGGGCGACAATAATGGTCGCCCCCAGCGGTATACGCGCTAGGGGCGACAATAATGGTCGCCCCCAGCGGTACGCGCGTTAATATATACCGCTAGGGGCGACAAAGGGCGCGCCCAGCGGTACAAGCGTTATACCGCTAGGGGCGACGTCGCCTCTAGCGGTACGCGCGTTAATATATACCGCTAGGGCGACAATAATGGTCGCCCCCAGCGGTAACCGCTAGGGGCGACAATAATGGTCGCCCCCAGCGGTACTCGCGTTAATATATACCGCTAGGGGCGACAATAATGGTCGCCCCCAGCGGTGACCGCTAGGGGCGACAATAACGGTCGCCCGTAGCGGTACTCGCGTTAATATATACCGCTAGGGGCGACAATAATGGTCGCCCCCAGCGGTAACCGCTAGGGGCGACAATAATATTTATATTACACGACAACAATAACGGTCGCTGGGGGCGACCGCTATTGTCGCTATTGACCGCTATTGTCGCCCCTAGCGGTATATAGAAACGCGTGTACCGCTGGGGGCGACCGTTATTGTCGCCCCTAGCAGTATATATTAATGCTCATACCGCTGGGGGCGACAGTTATTGTCGCCCCTAGCGGTATATAGAAACGCGCGTACCGCTAGGGGCGACCGTTATTGTCGCCCCTAGCGGTATATATTAATGCTCATACCGCTAGGGGCGACCGTTATTGTCGCCCCTAGCGGTATATAGAAACGCGTGTACCGCTGGGGGCGACCGTTATTGTCGCCCCTAGCGGTATATAGAAACGCGTGTACCGCTAGGGGCGACCGTTATTGTCGCCCCTAGCGGTATATAGAAACGCGTGTACCGCTGGGGGCGACCGTTATTGTCGCCCCTAGCAGTATATAGAAACGTGCGTATTACTGATAACGATAAAAAAAATAGACAAAAAACATCACCCACATTTTCATGGAAATTCGTCCAACAGAAAGAAAATGAGATCGAAACAATAAAATCCAAATGAAAGCAACGTTCATGGCAAAACAAAACAAAAACAAAAAAAACACGCCTTTTTGGGCAATAACCCGAAAAATTCGAAAGACGTTCATTTGTTTCACTTTTTTTCAAGGGAATTTATTTTTACCCTAACACTTCTCACAACAAACACTTTGATTTGTGGACTTATTTTTGGCGCACGGAGGCAAACGTATAAAAAAGCCGTATTTCATAGAGGGCGCGCCACACGCATTAGACCGGCCGAGTGTATTGCACTACGGAGTGTCATTAAAGAACACTCCGTATTTTCTCTTGGGGAAATATCGCACAAGAAGCATCGGTGGTTCAGTGGTAGAATTCTCGCCTGCCACGCGGGAGACCCGGGTTCGATTCCCGGCCGATGCAAACTATTTTTTGTTAAATTCTTCATTTAAGCTATGTTATTGCCAACCTTTTCTCGATATCTTAAGCCTAAAAGGGCCGGGTTATTTTGACCATCTCTCAGCCTGGGGTGGAGTGACGAAAAATGTTGAAAATCGGTACATGCGTAGAGCAACTCTTCATAAACATACCCAAGACATTTCATGACTACAGGTCAAAGGGTTTTGGAATTATGGCTAATTATTTATTTCTAATTAATTATTAAAAAAAATTCGCTGCGCGACAACCCCTGTGCCGATTTTTATTTTTGGTGTCAAAAGATGCGCGAGGCTCAAGGCTAAAAAGTAATAACAGCTCGGGTCTCGAAAAAAAATTGTATAAGGCTATAGCGGAAAAAGTCGAGGGGGGGGGGCGGAACTTGTATTTTGCATCTTCGAAGATGCGATCTCCAATTGCAGGAGTTGGCTCGACAAAACTTTCCACAATTCATTGCTAAACGGCTGGTGATTTATTAAAAACAAGTGGACATGACAATTTTTCACGTTTGGAGCATTTGGGCAATTTCCCAGACCTCGGCTTCGTTCTTAGTTGGTGCGACCAAAATTGCAATAATGCTCACCCAAAGAGGTACTGATGACGATTTCAACATGCCTAGATCTAGGGGTGACCATAAAAATGCAATAATTGTAGTCGCTGTCCAGAAAAACCTGTTGTAAAGAACTGAAAATATTGCACATTACTTGGTTTTGATGTAGTTACAAAACCTGTATAATTTCAAAAGAATCTGTTATTTATTTACACCAACCGAAACAATAGAGTAAAGTCAGGTGAAATACAAACAAAGTAAAGTCAACTTTACTGAGAACAAAAACATTGCACTCGTTGTGGGCGCTTTAACTCAAGCAACACTTCTTCTGCGTAATAGAAATTTGGTTTAGTGATTGCTCATGTTTTGTGAGAGAAGGCTACTTAATTTCAATCCAAACAAAAGAGTATGTTTAGAGCAAAAAAATTAATCCGAAATATAGAAAACTTTAATTAAAAATAATTAACACTAGATAGATAACAAAAATCTGTTGAATTGGAGGGGAATCATTACTCAATACAAATATTATGACCAAAACAATGTAGCGTGTTATAAAGCGCGAAAACTACTAGGCGAATTTGAGTCAACTGTCATGGAACAAAAAACAACACACTCGCTGTGGAGACAATAACTCCAAGAATATTTGGTGCATTGAAAAGAAAATATATCCAGTGATTGGTGGTTATAGGTAACACAAATCTCTTATATTTGAGGAGGGATCATTGATCAATACAAATATTATAACCAAAAACAATGTAGCATGTTAAACTCGAAAAAAAAACAAGGCCAATTTGAGTAAACTTTCATGGAACAAAAACAAGACACTCGTTGTGGAGACGATAACTCAAGGAATATTTGTGGTATTGAGGTGAAATGTTATCTAGTGATTGGTCGTCATAGATAACACAAATCTGTTGAATTTGAGGAGGAATCATCAATCAATAAAAATGTTACAACCAAAACAATGTAGCGTGTTAAGCGCGAAAAATACAAGGCGAATTTGAGTCAACTGTCATGGAACAAAAACAACACACTCGTTGTGGAGACGATTACTCAAGGAATATTCGTGAAATTGTCAAATTGAGTTGAAATGTTATCGAGTGATTGGTCGTAATAGGTTACATAAAGTGTTCTTAATTGAATAGGAATCGTCAAACTATAAAATTAATATAACCAAAGCAATGCAGCGTGTTATGTAGTCAACCCAGAACGAAGCCGAGATATGGGAAATTGCCCAAATAATGCTACAATTTGTGAAAATTATTGTCATGTCCACTTGTTTTGAATAAATCACGTGGCGATCAGCAAGGAAATGTTCAAAGTTATACGTCAAGCATTTTCTCAAATTTTAGAGAAAAGGGTGGTAAAAAAATAGCTTTAATGAAGAATTAATAAAAAAGAACTTGCATCGGCCGGGAATTGAACCCGGGTCTCCCGCGTGGCAGGCGAGAATTCTACCACTGAACCACCGATGCTTCTTGTATGATATCTCCCTAAGTCAGGGTTTTGTGATTAACAAGCGTTAATGTCATCGTTATCTATCAAGCAGCCGTTGTATTCTCATCGATAGAAGTATCTGTCAACGGGAATTAACAGTCAAACTTGAGTCGTCCTTGTTACGTGTCAAGAATTTAGTGATAATCGTTGAACACATTGTTGAACAGGTAATTTGGAATCTAATTACTGAAAAAAAATCCTCATGTTTGAAATAAATTCAAATTAAGGTCAACTTTACTGAGAACAAAACTTCGCACTAGCTCGTTGTGGGCACTATAACTCAAACAACACTTCTTGAGCGTAATTGAAATTTGGTTTAGTGATTGCTCATGTTTTGTGAAAGAAGGCTACTTAATTTCAATCCAAACAAAAGAGTGAGTTTAGAGCAAAAAATTTAATCCGAAATATAGAAAACTTTAATTAAAAATAATTAACACTAGATAGATAACAAAAATCTGTTGAATTGGAGGGGAATCATTACTCAATACAAATATTATGACCAGAACAATGTAGCGTGTTATAAAGCGCGAAAAATACAAGGCGAATTTGAGTCAACTGTCATGGAACAAAAAACAACACACTCGCTGTGGAGACAATAACTCCAAGAATATTTGGTGCATTGAAAAGAAAATATATCCAGTGATTGGTGGTTATAAGTAACACAAATCTCTCATATTTGAGGAGGGATCATTGATCAATAAAAATTTTATAACCAAAACAATGTAGCATGTTAAACTCGAAAAAAAAACAAGGCCAATTTGAGTAAACTTTCATGGAACAAAAACAAGACACTCGTTGTGGAGACAATAACTCAAAGAATATTTGTGGTATTGAGGTGAAATGTTATCTAGTGATTGGTCGTCATAGATAACACAAATCTGTTGAATTTGAGGAGGAATCATCAATCAATAAAAATGTTACAACCAAAACAATGTAGCGTGTTAAGTGCGAAAAATACAAGGCGAATTTGAGTCAACCTTCATGGAACAAAAACAACACACTCGTTGTGGAGACGATAACTCTGGGAGTATTTGTTGTGTTGAGGTAAAATTATACCTAGTGATTGGTCTTTATAGGTTACATAAAAAAGTGTTCTAAATTGAATAGGAATCGTCAAACTATAAAATTAATATAACCAAAGCAATGCAGCGTGTTATGTAGTCAACCCAGAACGAAGCCGAGATATGGGAAATTGCCCAAATAATGCTACAATTTGTGAAAATTATTGTCATGTCCACTTGTTTTGAATAAATCACGTGGCGATCAGCAAGGAAATGTTCAAAGTTATACGTCAAGCATTTTCTCAAATTTTAGAGAAAAGGGTGGTAAAAAAATAGCTTTAATGAAGAATTAATAAAAAAAATTGCATCGGCCGGGAATTGAACCCGGGTCTCCCGCGTGGCAGGCGAGAATTCTACCACTGAACCACCGATGCTTCTTGTATAATATCTCCCTAAGTCAGGGTTTTGTGATTAACAAGCGTTAATGTCATCGTTATCTATCAAGCAGCCGTTGTATTCTCATCGATAGAATTATCTGTCAACGGGAATTTACCGGACAAACTTGATTCTTCCTCGTTACGTGTCAAGAATTTAGTGATAATCGATTCACTCATTGTTGCATAGGTAATTTGGAATCTAATTACTGAAAAAAAACCTCACGTTTTAAAAGCTTATCAAATATTGGAATGAAGAAAGTTTTCGGCATCCCTTTTAGAGATACCAGTTTCATTATACGTTAATATGAGTATTATGACCCTGCCAATATTGGCCAATCAGTATCGAGATTTCAAGCCAACGCCTCCAAACACTGACCAATCACAGTTGTTCCTTCGGGACTGCTGTGGCACCCTGAAAGAAATTCCAACATTATTTCTTCTTTTGTTTCTAAAGTTTAAAATGTTAATTTTATTGACAAAAATAACTCTCATTTTTACGTACATTCATATGCAAATCGATGGTCAGATATTATTTAAAATAAATACTGAAGAAAAAAATAATTTAAAGTTGACTGGTTGACCACACCCATAGGTTTGTGCATAAACTGCCTGGATTGTTTGTTGAATATCGAAAAGGTTTATTATGACAATGGAAAATTAATGTTCAAGACATGTATTGTTCTTAAGTTACAATCTTTACTCACAAGTCGAGAAGTTCGAGTTATAATATACTAAAAAAATACCCCACGAACTGTACATCTTTATAATAGGGCAATGCAATGTATGTTGTTAATGCTATCCTTCATAAATCTTTGTGTCCGATTTAGCCTTATTTTCAATTCTCATTTTGCCATTTTCAAGGGTATTTTGGTGCTTTCTCGGTTTTCATGCTTATGTAAATTTACATATTCATAAGCAAAAGTGTGATGCCATTTCAGGCAGAAACCTCAATGTTACAGCTATTTCAGCGCCAAAAATTGCCGGAATTTTGGATATTTTGCTGTCATAGATTTTCTTATCTTTGGTGATTCGTTGCTTTGTCAGTACATGGCAGTAAGCCAATGAGCAAACTTTTCTCACAAATGTTTTCAATGAGCAAATTTTTGGGTTCACAATTTTAACAAGAAATCCCCTAAACTGAACAGTGTCTTCCTGAAATGACATCAAAGCAACAACGCCCTATCTCATCGGGAAAAGCATGGACATTGTTAAATGATGAACGAAGTGCACTTTTAGATTAACTTAACTAAAAAGGGATGTCAAATAGTTCAAATACATTTCAGAGGAGTAAAAGTGCACAAGAAATGTTCCTCAGGAAAATTCATGTCATGAACACTTTAACCCTTATTGCAGCCCTCGCAAAATGAAATTGTCTGAGCCAAAATATACAATATGGGACCTTTTTGGCAGCGATAGAAATAAGCAGACAGTTATGATGATTGCGTTTCAAGTTGCAGATGCTCTTTAGATATAAATAATAGATTTTATTATTACAATGGGAGAAACTCTAATAGCAATGAAAGACCGCGATCAAGTGAGATTTGCAATAATATTGCGGTTGCTGATATTTGACTTAGCGAGCCATATAACACCAAGGCCTCGGGTGCAAATGTAAACAAAAATGTAAAAAAAGAAAAGAAGTGGGTGTTTTCAAGCTTAGGCCTTTTTATTATTTGATGTGGTCTCTTCAAGAGCTATAAACAGACAACAGGTGCAGGCCATTGTAATATCTTCAATTCATTTTACCGCTATTGTCTACTTTGTCAAGCGCCAGATGCGATTAGCAGTAAATAATAAATGTCGTAATCATAATAATGCGTAGGAATAAAACTTAATGAATAATATAGTAACACATGAACACCGCAAAAAAAGAAGAAGAAGAAGAAGAAGAAGAAGAAGATCCCTTACAACCAGAAGACGAGTGGGTACAGGCAAGTTGGGATTGGTTTTGGGGTCCAAAGGTCAAGGGTGAAGGTCATTATGGTGAGTTAAATGTAAATGGATTCCGGATGATAACTTGTCTGAGTTAGAAATGAGATTTTGGTGTCAAACTTTGGTAGGGGGTTGCCCTTGGTTAAAGGCAAGTCGGGATTGGTTTGGGGTCAAAAGATCAAAGGTCAAAGTCACCGTGGTGAGTTGAAGGTGAATGGTTTCCGGATGATAACTTGAGTTAGAAACGAGATTTTGGTGTCAAACTTTGGTAGGGGGTTGCCCTTGGGTAAAGGCAAGTTGGGATTGGTTTTGGGGTCAACAGGTCAAAGGTCAAGGTCACCGTGGTGAGTTAATGGTAAATGGTTTCCGGATGATAACTTGAGTTAGAGAAATGAGATTTTGATGTCAAACTTTGGTAGGGGGTTGCCCTTGGGTAAAGGCAAGTTGGAATTGGTTGGGGTCAAATGTCAAAGGTCAAGTTCACCTTGGTGAAGTAAAGGTTATTGGTTTTCGGATGATAAATTGAGTTAGAAATGGGATTTGGGTGTCTAACTATGGTAGGGGTTTGCCCTTGGATACAGGAAAGTTGGGATTGGTTTTGGGGTCAAAAGGTCAAAGGTCAGGGTCACAGTGGTGTGTTAAAGGTGAATGGTTTCCGCATGAAAACTTGAGTTAGAAATGTGATTTGGGTTTCTAACTTTAGAAGGGGATTGCCCTTGGGTTCAGGCAAGTTGGATTTGGTTTGGGATCAAAGGGGTCAAAGGTCAAGGTCACAGTGGTGAGTTAAAGGTTAGTGACTTCCGGATGATAACTTCAGCCCGAATGAGGGGTTTCAACAGCATCGCTGTTATTTTAAAACTTACTATAAATTCTAGTAAGTTCATCACAAACATTAACATTTTATAAGAGCTATGATGTCCTTTGCCTACAACACCAATAATTAAATTTATTCCAAAATAGGCTCTTACAAAGCAACAGGGTGCGGATTCATTGCTAGCTGTGCAAAATAATGTAAAATCTAATGAATTAATTGTATTCACGTTATCATGCCAACGATTTGAAATTTTCAAAAAACGTGTTTTGTACATATCGACCAACTTGAGAAATTGTAATTCGCTTCCAAACCGATAAAACTCAGTTTTCAAAATGCATTATTGAAAGGGCTGTTATTTTAATACACGTGAGTGATTAAAACCTACTCTTTATTTGTAAGTAAAGAAAATGACGATGGTAATAATTTAAGAAACATTAGATCAACGATACAATTGATCTAACGCAATATTTGTCGTTGCTGTTTTGACAAATGCCAACACTGCAAAAAAATAGAGCTACTTGCGAATGTACAATGCATTAGCGCTTGAAAACTGTTATGCAATGTGTTGAAAAAAAAATCCAACGATTTTCATCAGTTCAAAATGCTTTCAATCCAATCATTTTCTTGTTCGCAAAAAGAGCTAAATATTTACAAGTGTATTCTTTACTTAAGTACATCAGAAGCTGTGTTTTTCTCTTCAGAACGAACAAAACATGAAATAGTTGCTACGCGATGTAAATTTTAAGAGCAAATGTCTCGCGAATGTTTTATCATCTAAGAACCAAATCCGAATTCACAAGTTTATAGAGTGCATCTTCGGAATTGTTCCCATGTTGTGATGACTAGCCGATACACACTTCTGAGTACATACAGAAGTAATCGGTCTTCTGAAACTTGTCCTTATCTTCGGAGCTTGTGCTGTTGTTCAGCTGGCATATCTTCTTCCCTCCTTCGGTTTTCTTGATGTTGAAAGAGCGGCATCCGGGCTCCTGGGCGCAGGCCGAGCCACAGGCGACCACGCCCTGGGTGATAAACTCCCGGATGCTGTGGTCGAGGAGGCAGGTTGAGACGAGGATGCGGCCGTTGGTGTCGGTAGAGACGCAGTATCGACGGGGTTGGGTTGGGAGATGAGTGCAAGCTGCCTGACGAACACAAAAAGCCCTGTTTGAATTATCACAGCCATCGTCATCCATCCTGTGATCGTACCGTGCGGCTATTGCAACACAATCTTGATTGCCGTGTGAACCGCCATCATTTGGTTCTCCATCATCCCATACCAAGAAGGGCTCGCCTCCTTCCTGACCGTCACACTCCCAAGTTCCTTCAACCTCTTTGTCATTGCAAGCAATCCAGGCGTAGTAGTTACTGTCCACCTTTCGTGCCAGTTCCGCCGTGAAGTTCAGTTCCTCGAGCGAGCGAGGAGCGGCCATCTTGCCTCCCAAATCTTGGCAAGCTGTCTTGGCGTCATCCCAGGTGTCTTTTGAAGGAGTGAGGCGATAACACGCGCTCCCCCACAATTGCCACTCTAGCTGGCAAGAGCATTTGACAGGGGACAGAGAGGGGCAGAAATCTGACTCAGAGAGGGCCCTCATCGATAAAATGCCAACCACAATGGCAAAGAACTCGGACATAAACGACATGATGAGTGGACAATTCGGAACGTTCGCTTTTCAATCACTCAAGTTTACAAAGTGTCAATATTTCTGCGACCGGACTTGGCTGTGAAACGGCGAGAATGACTGGCTGGCTCAAAATGACAACTCCGAGCGGTGGCAAAGCAATATGGGCAATATGCCACACAATCGTCAACAATGTTTCAGTCCGTTGCCATGGCTCAATGATCCGCTGCCATAGCAACGCATAATGTACGGAGCTCTGGCGGTGCCATCCAAGATGTTGAGATCCTGACATAACTTTTCACGGTATCTTACATCACGTAAGATGTCTGCATCCTGAGATACTTTCTTACAGGATGATTACCTCGTCAAAATTGGATGTCGACATCCTCAGATAATAAAGGACTAACGACATCCCAAGAGTAGGATGTGGACAACCTGAGAAAATTCATCACGGGAGGACGACATCCTGAAAGTATAGGATTGCTTTCTCATAACTCCACTAAACAACATTCGAAGTTATCTCATGTCGATGTCGGTGGGATGTTGGAATGTCGACATTTGACTTTCAGAATGTCGTCGACATGGGATTAATTACATTTGGATGTCAACATCCTACTTTTAAGATCAGATAATCTCTGGCTAAATTATCTCGGGATGCCGACATTCTACTTTCAAGATGACGTCATCCCGTGATTATTGTGTTACGATGTTTGGACCCTGCATGTAATAAAGTATCCGAGGATGTTGGCATATGTTTTCAATGACACAAACATTTGTTCGTTATAATAATTTACGGGCTTGTTTAACTAGTCATGACAAATAACTAGGCGCAATTTCAATCGAGTACGACAATTATTTAATAACTTACTGTTGAAGCAACAGAGTTTTTTTTTATTTTTGTTGTCATCACGGAGAAAAACCTGCCTAAATGAAGTCCCAATCTGCAGAAAATCTTCCTGACTATTGAACACGCAGAAATCACACACATGTTGCTTGAACAGTAAGTTATTAAATAATTGTCGTACTGGATTGGAATTGCGCCTAGTTATTGATCATAACTAGTTAAACAAGCCTATAAATTATTATTACGAACAAATGTTGGTGTCATTGAAAACATATTCGTGTCATCACGGAGAAAAAAACCTAGTGCCTAAATGAAGTCCCAATCTACAGAAAAATCTTCTTGACTATTGAAAACGCAGAACCAACACACATATTGCTTGAACACTAAGTTATTAAATAATTGTCGTACTAGATTGAAATAGCGTCAAGTTATTGGTCATGACAAGTTAAACAAGCCTATAATTTATTATAACGAACAAATATTGTTGTCATTGAAAAAAATACGATTTTGTCTTCACGGAGAAAACCTCCCTAAATAAATCACAACCTACAAAAATCTTCCTGACTATTGAACACGCAGAAACAACACCCATGCTGCTTGAACAGTATAGTTGTTTAATAGTTGCTGTACTGAATTGAAATTGCGCCTAGTTGTTAGTAATGACCAGTTAAACAAGCCTATAAGTTATCATAACAAGCAAATGCTTGTGTTATTGAAAAATATATTATTTGTCATTCAGGAGAAAAACCTGCCTTAATGAAGTCCAAATCCACTGAAAATCTTCCTACTGAACACGCAGAAACAACACCTATGTTGCTTGAACAGTTAGTTGTTTAATAGTAGCTGTACTGAATTAAATTACGCATTGGTCATGAATCGTTTAACAAGCGGTTTTTGTGGTCCTGATTACTGAACACGCAGAAACAACACCCATGTTGCTTGAACTGTTAGATGTTTAATAGTAGCTGTATTCAATTGAAATCGCGCATAGTCATTGGTCATGACTAGTTAAACAAGTCTATAAATTATTATAACGAACAAATGTTGGTGTCATTGACAAACGTATTTTTTTTTTCATCACGGAAAAAAATCTACCTAAATTAAGTCCAAATCTACAGAAAATCTTCCTGACTATTGAACATACACACGTGTTGTTTCTGCGTGTTTAATAGTCAGGAAGATTTTCTGTAGATTGGGACCAAATTTAACATTATTTTAGGAATATACTGTGGATGTATCGCAAAAAAATTCATTCCGAATTCAAGTCACTTTTGACTGAACAAAAGTAAAACTTTCTTTGAGGACCCGATAACACAAGAAAAACATATTGTATTGAATTGAAATTTCGTCTAGTGATTGGTCGTGATATATGACACGACTGGTTTAAAAAATGACGGGAATCGTTGACGGAGAAGTTTACTATGATTTAAAGAATACTGTGGATTTATCGTGAAACACTCATTTCGAATTCAAGTCACTTTTAATTGAACAAAAATAAAACACTCTTTGTTGAGACAATAACTCCAGAAAAATACATTGACACGAGTTGCAAGTTCGTCCAATATTTGGCCGCAATGTGTGAAAGAAGACATGTGAAAATTGACGGGAACCGTGAAGAATACCTTTAATACGATTTAAAGAAAATACAGTGTATTAACCGCGAAAAATTCAATCCGAATTCAATTCACTCATAATTGAACAAAAGTTAAAAACACCCTTTGTGGACACGATAACTGAAAAAAACACGTAGCACTGACTAGAAATTTCGTTCAATTGTTGGTTGTGATATTATGACATAAAAACTATAAAAAATTGACGGTATATAACCGTGAAGGAAAAAATAAATAGGACAATAAAAAATACAGTGTGTCGCTCCGTACTTTTTGATGCACTATCAATTTCTCCAAAAGAGGGCGCCCTACACAAACGCTGGTCACCACACCTCTGTCAATGCGGATCACGATCTGCCCATTCAACAAAAATAAACGACTCTTCTCAATAATTCGTCCAATAATTAGCCGTGATATTTTACACTAGAAGTTTGAAAATGTAATATGATTTGAAGAAAAACGGTGTGTAAGTGTAAACCGCGACAAATTCATTCTTAATTCAAGTTTTAATACTTTTAATTGAACAAAAATAAACCACTCTTTGTGGAGACAATAACTCAAGAAATGCTTCTTGTGTCGAATTGAAATTTCGTCTAGTGATTGTCCGTGATATATGACATGACTGGTTTAAAAATTAACGGGAACCGCTGGAAGAATACATTTAATATGATTTAAAGAAAAAAACCCAGTGTTAATCGCAAAAAAATCGTTCCGAATTCAAGTTACTTTTTATTGAACAAAAATAAACCACGCTTTGTGGAGACGATAACTCAAGAAAAACACTGAATTGAAATTTCGTTCAATAATCGGTCGTGAAATTATGATATACAAAGTACAAAAAATTGACGGGAACTGTGAAAGAGAAAATAAATACGACAATAAAAACTACAGTGTGTAAGGACACTCCGTTCTTTTGCTGCACTATCAATTTCTCCAAAAGAGGGCGCACTACACAAACGCTAGTCGCCACACTTCTGTCAATGCGGATCGCGATCTGCCCATTTAACAAATATAAACCACTCTTTGTGGAGACGATAACTCAAGAAATACTTCTTGTATTGAATTGAAAGTTTCGACCAATAATTAGCCGTGATATTTGACACTAGGAGTTTGAAAATTGATTGGAACCGTGGAAGATTTATTTTAATATGATTAAAAGAAAAAAACGGTGTGCACATCGCGAAAAATTCATTCCGAATTCAAGTTACTTTTAATTGAACAAAAATAAACCACTCTTTGTGGAGATGATAACTCAAGAAATACCTCTTGTATTGAATCGAAATTTCGTCTAGTAATTGGTCGTGATATATGGCACCACTGGTTTAAAAATGGACGCGAACCGTTGAAGGATAAATTTAATATGACTTAAAGAAAAATCAGTGTGTTAATCGCGAAAAATTAATTTCGAATTCCAGTTGTTTTAATTGAACAAAAATAATGCACTTTTGTGGAGACGACAACTCAAGAAATGCTTTTTGTATTGAATTGAAATTTCGTCTAAGGATTGGTCGTGATATATGACACGACTGGCTTAAAAATCGACGGGAACTGTTGAAGGATACATTTAATATGACTTAAAGAATATACTGTGTTTTTATCGTGAAAAAAACATTCCAAATTCAAGTCACTTAATTGAACAAAAATTAAACCCTCTTTGTGGAGACGATAACTCAAGAAAAACACGTAGCACTGAATTGCAATTTCGTTCAATCAACAATTGGTCATGATATTAAAATTTGAAAATCGACGGGAACCGTGGAAGAAAAAAATAACTACATTGTACAACCACAATTAATACTACAGTGTATGAGGACACTCCGTACTTTTTGCTGCCATCAATTTTCCTAAAGAGGGCGCCCTACACAAACACTGGTCAGCACCGTAAAGACTGCGGATCACGATCTGCCCATTAAACAAAAATACAACACTCTTTGTGGAGACGATAACTCAAGAAATACTTGTTGTATTGAATTGAAATTTCGTCTAGTGATTGGTCATGACGGGATGCATAAGGAGATGGAATGGCATGATAAATCGTCAAACAATACAAATAAAATGACCAAAGTAATATAGTGTTTTAAACGCGAAAAATAATATCCAAATGAAAGTCAACTTTCATCGACCAAAAGCAACACATTCGTTGTGTGGAGAAAGACATACTTGTTTCGTTTAATTGAAATTTGGGTTTGTCTCACGACTTTGCAAGGGATTTTACCCGCACACTTTTGTCAAATGTCGAAAAAGGAGGGCGCGCTTAACAAAATAGTGATCTCGCAATGAGACAAACATGCCGGACAGTCTACTTTAATTTTCTTTCAATAGAGGGCGCGCCACACAAATACATGTAGTGGTCTCCACTACATTCGCTCGTACACTCCAAAAAAGCATTTGTCAGATTTGACTAGAAACCAGTCAAATTTGACTAGCCATTCAGGGTCAGCTTGGTGCACCTGAAAATCAGTCAATCTGACTAGATTTTTTCCTGTCAGTATTATTGACTTTGGAAAAATAGTTGTGCAAATAACTGAAATTATAGTCGAACCCAACTACATTTTCTAGTCATATGTAATTTTGCATGTTTAACTAAATTCCTAGTCAAATTTCAATAACTAGCAAAACCAGTCAATATTTTGACTAATTTATTTTTTAGAGTGTACCCCCGCCTTGCAAACAGGGCGCTGGGATACGCTGATGAGCTTCACAGAATCTTGTGAAGGAAGTGACCTATGACCAATATATAAAGCATCTGGCTGCAACTGTTCAAGACCGCAGTTAGCCAATGCGCGCAAATGCTATCCGAAAACTTCCTCATAGAAATGTACACAATCCATACCGGATGAAATTTCTTTTTCATTGCGGACCATGTGGACAAAATGCAATCATGGACTGTTCGTGAATTCGAAACGGAGCCTGAGCAAGTGAAGGGAATTGCAATTTTACAACACATATAAGTTTTACTGATTTTCCTACATTATAATAATAATAATAATTTGGTAATCATCCTTACTCGCAGCTGGTATGCTGAATTGCGAAGGACGCGGCTACAACGTGGTCGGGCCGCTGGCACGTAAAGGCGCCTATGGCTGCCGGCCACATCGACCCATATATGACCACGGAGCACAGCCTGAGATCGAAAGTGTTTGATTTTTCCGGAGGGAGGAAAACCGGAGGGCCCGGAGAAAAACCCTCGTGGCACAGGAGAGAACCAACGCACAACTCTACTCACATGCGATCCGCGGCCAGGATTCGAACCGTGGTCACCTTGGTGAGAGGCGAGCGCTTTACGCACAAGCCACCTATACGCTTTTCAAAGAAATAAAAAAGCATATGTAAATTGGAATGGATGGAGTAATGAACCAGTCTTAACGGCCGTTTAGAACCTTGCAGAGTCATGGCTGTGATGACTTGCAGTTAACAGGTCACGCAAAATCCAACCAATCAGAGCGTGAATTCATCAGAGTATCCCAGCGTCCTGTTTGAAGGGCGGGGGTACGAGCGAAGCTTAACAGTCTACTTTAATTTTCTTTCAATAGAGGGCGCGCCACACAAAGAGTGGTCTCCACCACCAAGCATTTTTTTTTTTATCAACGCTTGTCATGAAAAAAAAAGCTACCGGACTGAAGTGAACCTCTCTGGTTGCGGATTTGGGATTTTGATATGGGTCTGGTTTTTTTTGCATTTGTCAAATTGAACAGGGCCACAAATACTTAAGCTACGGGTCTGACTGAAACAAAGAAACCAAAGTCAACATGAAGTTTTACCACCTAGCATAAACATTCTTTAATAGTTCTTGCTATAAAATATTTTATTTCAAATTATGCAAATAAATCTCTACAAATACCACGTTTACTTACATAATTCGAAGCAACACAATCTGTTATATCTTTTCTTTATACATTGATTAAGAGTTGCATATAATTTGTGCGTACTGGTAACATAATACAAAGGAAATTGGGCTGAGCTTCATCCACGATAAACAGAACACTACCATTTTGTAAGAATACGTATATAAATAGCCTACCCTTTAGTTTTGTGGTCACAAATTCATTTACAGGTGGTTTCTAAATTTTCCGGCGTGTTCATAGCATCAAAGCCTGATGAACGGACTTGTTTTCAGGAGAAAACTGCCAAGAGTTAAGCGTATAATTTCGATGTTGGTGTGAATGGTTCTTAAACGCACAGAACCGAAGAGCCTTAATGGCAGATACTTCAGTGTTTACCCACCCGATCCAACCTTGAACATTATTGCATAGTTTTATTGAGTTCTTCAACATGTTTTTCTCTTGAGGGCTTATTTTTTAGTTCGGGGATCATCTCTGGGGTAGAAACGGTGTACAGGCACTGTGAAGCTAATCAAACTTGGACTTTCAATTGAGAAATATTACGTGACGTCACAGGTCGTGGTAAGGGACACGACGGCCATAAACGTCTACGGTTGCAGTCTCCAGGTGTTTGAGCCAACATCAAATCAAAGCTTATGTCATCATCTTTCATTTTCTGTTGAATTTGTTTGGGTTAACCAATTACTTTTTGGAGAAAATTCCATCCAGAGATGATCCATGCAATTAACCACAATGCAGTGCACATGCACTGTACGATCAAGCGATCAAGAGACGCGCCAGACGTCCAAAATGGCGGATCTATCACCGTTCACGTAATAAGGTCTGCAAAACCTCAATATCTATAATTCGTGCTTTAACGAATGGTGTCAAAAAAAATGTGTGTGTAATAATCACATTTTACCAAACATTTTATCAAACAATCGAGGTCACTATAGGCGGCGCCGTAGAGATCTGGGCAACATTTTTAAATGTATTTTTTTTTAATTATGAATCTTATTACAGTCATATTACAAACCTAGTTTCTAGTTCCGATTGTCAAGTTCAAGTTCAAAAGCCACATACAGTATAACTGCCATACCGTCATTAAGATCAATAATTGACCATGTTGGTCTTTGGTGACGTCACAGACACAACCTAAATCCTGAAGTTCGATCAAGGACCAGTGGTTAACTAGAGGTTGGTTCGTGACGTAACTTGCGCATGCGCACTGAAGTTGAATTGCGGACGACTCTATCCGGTTCGTGACTTCGTCATACACGCGCACGCACCACTGATTACGAGCGCCCATTGGATGAACACTCAAGTTGCGTTAACTTCCGGTTCCATTGATGCTACACCATGTACAGTAAGTTGAGATGACGTCACACTTACGAACCGGATAGTCGAACTATTGTCATGTCAACAACCGTAAGAAAATGGCGGTCGCACAATTTTTCAACACTGATGTTTCTGTTTACTTATACACAAATAATTGTGATTGTGTAGTTAAGGACACCTATCGCCATTATTATTATACAACGGTGACAAAGTGACAGAATCGTAAGCTAACATGGAAAAACTATGCAATGAAAATGAAATTTAGCACTCACAGTTTGTTTTCCCGCCATTTTTGTTGATGTTGGTCCCCTCTGCACTTTGCTATAAAAATTGCTTTAAAGGAAGCAGCTATACGTCGTATAGGTTGGTCCTGAATCGACTAGACTAGTCCAACCATCGTCGACTAGCGTGCGTTCCACCAGAGTTAGTCGAACTATGGTATGGTCCTTGATTGAACTTGCCCCTAGATGATGCACTCGTGTGATGCCTGAAAGCCATAATGTATGCCTACACCATGAGCCCTGCACCTGGGCCGACACAATTGGAACTGGCATGGTAAGCGCTGATATTATCTAAGCACACAAAGTGATCATTGGAACACGGGTTTCGAGCCAATGCTGTTACTGGGCAACGACTGCTAGCAAAAATATTCAGCTGGGGAGATGGACAAAGATGTTCTAGTACCACACTTGGTTTGGGTGAGTCATTACTTAAAGTTGGGAATTAGGCCGGTCAATTGGGTATTTAATCGGAACAGAGAAAGAATGCTTATTGAGCCGTGTTGAAAACCTTTGTAATGTAGTGACGTGATAAGTAAATTGATAGGGATAGGCCTACTTACGGGAATGCAAGTTCGCCGTGGTACGTAGGACAACGCAGCGGATCCCGTCGGCGCCATTTTGGGATTAGCTATTTTACTTAACAATAACACCACCTTTTGCTTGCCCACTATTGGGGGCGCCCTTTCCCGGTGCATCCTGCCGTTTGGAAGACACTTTGATGTTGGAGTTTCTGTCCTTTTTGGCCAGTGCCTCTGCATTTGTCTCGTCTGTGGTCACCTTTTCCCCACCCAGAGCTGAACACTCATTGTCACCGCCAACCTGCCGAGCTGGAGATGCAGCTCCCTTGGGTGGGGTAGCGTCCCTCAAGGTATCTTTGTCACTATTTGTTATCTGGTTCACACCATGTGGATTTTTGTAATGTGTATCCAAACAGGTGTCTTTGTGTTTATTAGTAGATTTTTCCCGATCAGCTGCGACAAGTTCTCCTATACTCTTTGGTTTTAATTCAATGCTTTGTACCGGCACACAGTCTGAATTCAAAGGCTGCAGCAATGGAATATTAGACTTGCCACCAGTCGCTACTAAACCCGCTAAAGGATCGTCCGTGTTTTTAGCATTCGTTGATATTGATTTATCCAGTTGACAGTTGCTGCCCCAGCAGCAGTCCGGCTGCAGGCAGCAGCAGGAGTCTAACTGTCTGTCCTGAGATCGTGGTGTGGACATGGACGGGTCTGATAAGCAGCGGCACTGGCCCAAGCTAGCCTGCAAGCTGCCTGCCGACTTCTTCTTTTTGCCCCGCTTCACCCGTCCCGATGTTGAGCCCGGACTACGAGGCTGGGGTATGCACTCAGCAGATTTGGACGCATTCGACGGCGCGAAGGGAGACAGTTCTGTCGGCGAGTCATCCAGCCGGACCCTGATGGGTCCATTCACACTCCGAATAGGCGAGAGTTTGAGCGGCTGCACGAGAATCGATTTCGGAATGGCTCCCCCTGCACGTGATATTCCATTGCTGCCTCGCGGAGAATCAATTTTGGGTAGAACCGGACTGATCGGGAAGGCCAGCTCGCTCTTCGCATCCTCAATGCTGGAAGGTCTGACGGCATTGTGTTTCTTGGAGTTTCGAGACGGACTGCTACTTTTGTGGTCTGGACTGTTGTGGTTTGAGTTTGAATGAATATCACTCACTCCGTTTTCGTTAGTCTGTTGGTGTTCATCGCCAGCAGAACACTGCGCTGGTTCGATGATGGTTGGTCCATGAACAAGTACAACAGGCGAGCCGGAAACACCACTTGCTCCGTCACTTTCTGCAGCAGACGAGGCCAAGGGTTTGACTTGCGTTATGGCGCTGTTTCTGACATTTTCAGACTCTAAGCAAGAAGTACACTCATTGGATGAGGCTTTAGGGTTCCGGTAGTCCACTGTGTTAGACTCAACCAATAACGCATTTCGGTTCTCGTTGTAAAAGCGTTCTCTTGCTTCTTGCATGATTCGCTCGTGCTCGCTCAGCAGATTCTCGCCCGCGTGGGTGCGAGATTTGTGTTTCTTGTCTTTCTCCTCGCATAGCAACACGCATGCGCACATGATGAGGAAGCTGCCGAAGCCGATCATGACCGGCCCGAAAGTCCGGAACTTGTACAGGTTCTCGTGGAGCTGCTCGTCTAGCACCACCGCGGTCTTGTTCCCCGACTGCACTGTCTGGCTGGCAATGTTCATGGCGAAATATCCACAGACTGTCATGGCTATGCTACCCAGGGTGATCATAACCCCAACTGCGAGACAGGCTAGGACGGTGCTGCAATACTTCCGGCAAGCTAGTTGCTTCTGGCGGAGCCTTGATGTGGGTGACGAGTGGCTCGAGTGTGCGCTGCTGTGAGATGTTGAGGACTGCTGGCTGATGGCAGAGCCGTGAGGAGAACTAGGCACCTCCGTTTGACCTTCGACATCTGCTACCGGGCCAGACAGCTGATCCTCCTGGCTGGTAGGTCCATCCATCGCTGGTCTTCAATCACGACTGCGGCTCACTCTGGCCGTCATTAAGCCGTGTTTACAGCGACCTTTCAGGCAAGAATCGTCTGAAAATACACGGAAAAAATGTGAATGAGACTCATGCTGACTGTCCACAGCAGTGAAAAAAAGAGTGTTAAATCGCTTGCAGAATCGCCAGAGTAAATGGGCCCAAAATTAACATCGACTCGTGTACCATTCGTTGGTGAGAGAAACTCTCTTAAGGGACTGTGAAAATAAAGCCCAAATTATAATTAAGCAGGTGTTATGGCAGGTGTCTTTATGTAACGGAGAAATGAAGGTGGTACAATCAAGCTTCATTTTTGCTTACGACACACATCCAATTAAAGGGCCATGCAATGTATTTTTTAATGCAATCCTTGAAAATGCACCTTTGTCTCCCATTTAACCTTATTTTTAATTCTCTTTTTGCCATTTTAAAGGGTGTTTTGGTGCCTTCTTGGTTTTATGCTGATGCAAATTTCTATATTCATGAGCAAAATTGTGATGCCATTTCAGGCAGAAACCTCAATGTAACTGTTAATGTGGCCAGATTTTTGGATAATTTTTCTGTTGTAAATTTTCTTTTCTTTAGTGATTCGTTATTGTGTCAGTACATGGCAGTAAGCCAATCAGCAACCTTTTCTCACAAAAGAATGTTTACAATGAACTATTTTTGGGTTCATAACTTGGACAGAAAACCCCTTAACTGAACAGCGTCTGCCAGAAATGACATCACAGCAACAGCGCGCCCTCAGTTGTCCGAAAATGGACAATTTTAACTGATTAAAAAGTGCACTTTTCAATCAAAATAACCAAAAAGAAATGTCAAATAGTTCCCATACATGTAAGAGCTTAGAAAGTTGGACAAAATGTGTTCCTACCAAAAATTCATCATGGCCCCTTTAAAGCTTGATCGACCATCTTTCCTTGGAGAGTTATAAATATTATTGGTACCCTTTACAGTTGGTATGTTTATCACTGGTGTCATTGTTTCAGCATACAGATTTATGGTATTTTTCGATATACGGGCTCGGTCTATGTGGGCGTTTCGGAACATTAAGGTCGTAAATGAAATGTCGTCTTAAGATTACTACGGGTGCACACCAGTTTAGGCCCAAACGTGCCTGTGCAGGCCAAATCTAGATTTATAAATCACGATTTGTAGCCCAAAAAATTGCCATTAGAGCATTTTGTGGGTCATGAACTTGAAGGTTTATGAAAAATATTGGTGGAAGCCGTGCACAGGACTGCGAGCTTGTATATCTGTGAAATTCGGATGAAATTGGGCCCTAAAATTGCTCCATTTTGCAATGGAGCGCAGGAATCATTTCACAAAATGGCGATGGGCCATTGGAATACTTTTAGGGGTGATCATCTTTTCATGAAATTTTCTCCCAAAAGTCATCGGATTACACGCAAAATATTGACAGAAAATGAAAGATGAAGTTAGTTTTAATTTGATGGGTGTTTTAAACACCTTGGAGAGTTGCGAGTATATTTAATAATTGTTGGAAGTGCGCGTAATATTATTACTGAGGTCTATTGGAGTCGATTTACTGGTCTGTACCCTGTGCATTCATACGGAGGACACAAGGGATACTCCTTGATCCGACTCCAGGTACACAAACAACACACTAAGTCTTGGTCCCAGACCAATGACAAACCAAAACACTCATCCTAAAAGGGAAAACCTTAAGTAGTGCTGGGAGCTCTAAACAAACCACCTCTGATCATCTATTTCCGAGTCTACAAGCTTTACCCTCCCCTCCCCCCCATGCCGGAACAGGACAAGCAAGAATCTGTGCTGGCTTCTCGAGATTTATCGAGCTGTTTTGCGTTGGGATTTCTCATTACTGAACCATTAAAACGCCGCGCGGGCTACCGTTCTCTTGTTCTTCAATCAATATTTCATCGGGGACAGAGCTGCAATTTCCCCACGGGAGCTCGGGAGTGAGTGCCGGGGCACGCCGCGCAAAATGCAGATTTTGTAAATTTCCTACGAGGAACCGTCGTCCGTAAACGACGATGCTATGCTAGGCCTTGCTTTTGTGTTATGTCTCTTGACTGAAATTTCGACAGCGGAATTGGGATTCGATGTTTTGGCATGACCAGTGGCGGTGGCGGCGGAGGGGTGGGGTGGGGACTGAGCCGCCCATCCCCCCTTCTCATTGACACCCCCCCCCCAAAAAAAGGGGAGGGGGTTGAAAAAGACGAAAAGGAAGAAGCAAACTGACAATTTAAGATATTTAATGTTAGTGAAGTAAAAAGAGCGTGGAAAGGACCCAGAATGTGTCAAATGACGAGTAGCCCCCTTAATAATAACAACATAACAGGTACTTATATAGCGCCTTTAACTAAGATCAAAGCGCTTTACATTATAGTTGCCCCTGATCATTGGGCCAATGAAACATTCCAAAGACAATCTCAGCTCCCTCGGGAGTGTACAGCTCGATGCTGACATTTCGGCACAAGGCAGCTAAAATCAATCACAACTAGAAAGCACTCAGAGAGCGCACACCTCCGCCAAGCTGAACAATTCCCCGCCATATTGTTAGTACAGTCGAATCCTAATAAGAAGAACACTGTTAATACAAGATCCTGCTTTGTTTTCCTTTGTTTTCCATTAAGGTTATAATACAAGGTACCTGTTATAACAAGGTAATACGTAAGGTCACAAGGACCTTGTTATTAAGGTGTTCGACTGAACACCCATACAGCCTTGCATATCCATTGGACTTTCATATTTTATTGCACATTTAAAACATCCTTAAACTCAAACATTGTGTATATATGCCTGTGTCGGTCTATCTCTCCACTCCTCCATTGGATAAAATGGTTTAGTCCATTGACCTGTGTGGTTAGATTAGGTGGGTGCTGAGGCATACAGGGTCACCGAATCAGTGCATGCACACGAAGCTGCTCAGTTGTATAGGTTCATGGTCTCTTTAGATAGCATATTCGAACATACAACTCTCTAAATTCCAAAGAGTGAAACTTCACTCCATTCGAGTGAAGATTCACTCCCACAGTCTTAAACTAGGGACTAGACGTTTTAGAGTGAAATTTCTCAATCGTAAAGATCGAGTTTTCACTCGAGCTTCGACTGAAGTGGTTCATTTTTCAGACTATTTCAATCGAAAATGACAGTGATTTTCACTCTTAAACGTCTAGTCCCTAATTTCACTCTTTGGAATTAGAAAATGGTAAAAAAACCTTTAAAAAATCTTGCATCCGGACCCAGATCCGGATCACTTCCACAATCTAATCAATTTGTACTTGAACTAAGGACCAGCCCTATAACAAAAATCATGAAAACCGTCCATAACTTTTTGAGTTATCCTGTTCACAAACAAACCAACCAACCAACAAACAAACCAACGCCGAAGAGAACATAACCTTCTTGCGGAGGTAACTTCACAGTGTCAAGTACATGTATCGGGATACGGCACTGGTGAACCATGTTTAATTCTTTGACATACGCCGCACAGTCTAATTAGCGTTCTTAGTTAATTAGAACTCAGAACGGAATAAAACTTTGTGAGGATGAGCACCTTGATGAAATAAAAACGTTATGACACAAACTCAATTTGGCCAAAAATCGGGACTGATACGACGGTTCGTGGTGCAACTGGATCCTCCATTCAAAATAGCCATTTTAGTGGCAATTTTATTTGTCCGTGAAACATTCAACAAACGCTGATATTCAACGAACAATTCATGAATACAGTCCACAGCATAGATCATAACAGCAGCAGCTGATCCCGACAATTCCTTAAGACCAACCTGCGCCCAAACCGGCCACTTTGAATAATCTCCAAGAGATTTCCATCACCTGAAGCCACAACAACAGCGTCTGGCTGCTTTGCGAATCCAAAACAGGCCGGCCGCTAGCAGCCTCCTGCCGCGCCTTATGACGTCACCACTGACGCAAAAGACGCGCCAAAAACGGAAACAAGTTCCCAGTGGCTGGGTGGGCAGTGGGCCAGACAGGATATTGCTGTTGGTGTTATTGCATATACGTTTCACCGCGCGACTGTTTTTGGCCCAGTCGTGCCTGTATGAATATGCAACGCCTGCAGGATATCAATTTGTCGGTCTACATCTCCCTAGGCCGATTGAAGAAAGAAAACAACCTCTGATATCTGATGTTTTCTTCTATGTGTGTCTTTCAAACACTTCTTCATGTAAGCTGTAATCAGGCCTCAAAAGACTGAGTCTCACCAAAACAGCATCACATTATGTTCTTAAAGAATGAAGTTGCCATCAACACAACGATCAATGCAAAACGGCAAACGTGCCTAAGGGGGCTTTAGGGTAAAACCTCCAACAAAAACAATGTGTCCGCCAAAAATAGCTTCCCAACAAAACACCAGAACAAATTTGAATCACACCTTTCAAAAAATGTCTGAATATCACTGCAATAATCAGGGTTCTACTTCAGCAGTAGCCCGCTAGCCAAATGTTTGTCAAAACAGCGGCGGGATATAGTCAAACTATTCCTTATTATTAGTTTCCCGGCTGGCGGCAAAGATGAAAGGACAGGAAGAAATAAATCATAAGGTCAGAAAGTCAGCCAGATGTATCAATTTGTGTCTTATTTTATTAGCTGCTTAGGGTTAAATTATTGGTTCTGTTTTAAAACACTGACAAGATTGCCTCAGGATACACGTTTTACATGTGCGCACTGTTGATTATGAGACACTCTATGAAAGAAAAACATGCAGAATGCCCGCGGTCTAGTTAAGAGTCTGTTTCAGTAGCCCGGCTGGCTAGTGAAGAAAATAAGTTAAGATGCAGACACGCTGAAATCGAGTCTCTTACAGCAAAATTGGGGAATGGCTTTCTTAAATGATTCGCTACAGTGGCATGCTCATCTTAAACTCGTCTTCAGTTGAGACTAATGTTCAGAATGAAAATCTTCATCAATAACGACAAGTTTTTCTCTAGCTCTCCAGCGTGTTTAAAGTGGCACTACCGACGGCCTGAAATCACTGAAATTTGTATGTTTTGGATTGTTTACTTATCACACTTCAAAGGTCTGGTTGAAAGGAAACTAACCGAACGTCTTACCTTTTCCGAGAAAAGACGGGGAAAAGACCGGTTGTTTACATCGGAAATTGCGGACATTTTGCGGCATACGCATACGTATTTCCAGCCGTGTCCATTCAATGTACAGTACACGTTGTGCGTCACATAATACACACAGCACCAATACACAAGTGGTGTTTCTCGCACGTCCGCAGAATACCATGCACTTTGCGGCAGGATTCATAGCTAGCACTCAACAGCTCGATTTGTTTTAATCAATTTTTTGACCACCGAAATTCGCTCTCGCAAGAGCAACACAAAAAGCCAAGTTTTTAAAGGAAAGTTGTGTGGACGTTAGGCCTATATTCTTCTATTATTGATTTTTCCAATTAAAATCATTTCGTTTAAAACGCGTTGTGTTAGCCCAATTGGGCGCATTCTAGGATATAATATCCCTTTAACTTGCATTCTTACAAATTCACCTCGCGAATCGCCTAATAAACACTGGTCAACAGCAACGTAATACCTTATGGAAAAGCAATTCATTTCCGACACTCCGTGCATCTTCAGCTCATACGACTTCTGTTTCACAACTGTAGTTTTCAACCACCACCTCGAAGCAAATATTCAACAGTAATTGCCTTCACCACAGTCTGATGAATATTATTTTCCAATTAATGTTCCGTGCAACAGAAGGTGATTTCCCAACCATTCGAGGTGCATGCAGCGCAAAATTCGAGATTTCTATGCGGAAACCAAACGCCTCACTGCTCACCATCAACACGATTAAAGCGGTAATCGAACTCATATGAAAGGGGCGATTTAGAAGGCCAATAAACCAGCCAGTGTTGGTATAATGCGGTAGGCCTACTTTCTTTCACAAAAGGCGTTTATCAGAACAGGATTTAGTCAAACAAATCTAAAGATTATAGCCAGATCTGGCATATATACGGAGTTGGGCTACACATTGGCCAGAATGCATTATTACAGTGGCACAAATACAGGTTACAGACAAGTAAATAGACTGCCATAGACCTCAGTGATAATTACGCACACTTCCCAAAATTATTTAAAAATACTCACATTTCTCCAAGGTGTTTGAGACACACATCAAACTAAAGCTTATTTCATCATCTTTCATTTTCCGTTCAATTTTCTGGGGGTTAACAAATGACTTTTTGGAGAAAATTCCATCCAAAGATGATCACCTCTAAAAGTAGTCCTGAAGCCTGATATGAAGTTGCATATGTCATTTTTGGATTGATTAAAACTGTTTTGGAACTAAGGAGATAAAAATGCCCTAAACTATTACCGAAGCTTTACTCAAAGCACAAAATTCACAAAGATTTAGACTTCTCAGTGTGGCTAAAGACAACACAGGGCCACACGTCTATCTAAACAATGCACCTTTAATCAATGCTTGCTCTGTTTGATTTCAAGCGCGAGAAACGAAAATCAATTTCACATCATGCTACTGTTTGATTAAAACGGCGCTATTTTGCCGGAATGTAGGTCGCAGTGGTTCGAATCTTTAATTCATTTTGTGTGACGGTTTGTTAGGGGCATGGCATGATTTTGTGTGTGTGTACAAATATCCATTCCTCTGAAGTGTACGAAAACAATGAAATCCTTTTTGGTTAATTTTGTTTCAAAGTGCACCTGGTTTTTTTACATTTAAAACGGTCCATACTTTTCTTGACAATTGAAGGCGCTGTTGCTGTGATTCTATTTAAGGCACACACTCTTTAGAACGTTCATAATACATGTACAGTGGTTAAAGGGCACATGCAATGTACATTTTTAATGCGGTCCTTGAAAATGCACCTTAGTATCCCATTTATCCTTATTTTCAATTTTTGTTTACCCGTTTTTTAAGGGTATTTTGGTGCCTTTTTGCTTTTATACTAATGCAAATTTCTAGATTAATGAGCTAAAATGTCATGTCATTTCAGGCAGACACCTCAATGTTACAGTTATTTCAGCACCAAAAGTTGCCAAACTGTTGGATGTTTTGCATGGTAAATTTCAAATGATTAAAGAATTCAATTAAATTAATCCAAAAGGGATGGCAAATAGTTCCATACATTTAACCCTACAGGGGCCGTGTTATTTTGAATATCTCACAGCCCCCCCCCAGATCTCGGCCATCGAGTGACCAAACGTTTTGAAACTCGGTGCATGCATAGAACAACTCATACCCAGGACATTTCATAACTATAGGTTAAAGGGATTTGGAATTATGGCTAATTAAGTATTCAAATCTACTAATGGTAATTCTACTTTGTGTGCACTACATATATTGGGAAATTCAGTTTTCACCGAAAAAAATCTTCGCTGAGCGGCAACCCACTGTCGGAATTTTAAGTTTCTGGTATCAAAAGATGCGCAAGACTCGAGGCTAAAAATTCAGGAAAGCTCGGGTCAGGAAATTTGTTTTTGCAAGGGTATCGCGGAAAAAGTTGAGGGGGGGCGGATTCTGCCTCCGGCCCTTTTAGGGTTAAGAGGAGTAGAAAGTTGCACAATATGTTCCTGAGAAGAAAATCATTTCAAGGCCCTTTAATGATTATGACAAATAGTTTTTTTCTGACGTCAGAGACTCATCCTAGGTGTTCAACGACGCGTTGGCTGAATGGGAAGAGGAGATAATTGAATTGAGATTGATCGCAATCACAGTCTCAAACTAACATTCAGATGGGTCGGCCAATAGGTGCGGGGTTTCAAAACGGGCGCCACACATTCGTAAATTCTCGGGAAAATAGTTTGTGAATTTAACTTTTTCTCGTGGCGGGGAGGGGAGGGGTCTGAAGTCTGACGCGATCAATACGTGCTCCTGGGATTTTGTTGTTTTAAGATGATTTCCTCCAAAATCCATACAATTCCAGAACTGTATTTTTTTTGGTAAAGAAACAATCACTAGTCATGATAGCCGCTTCACATAGAGCAAACATTTGCCCATCACGTCATGTTTGGAAAACAAAAATGGCATTGAAGAGTAAGAATACTTTGGTTTTAAACCTTCACATATTGTGTTAATGCTGTGACTTATTGATGTTTGTAATGAGAAAAAAAGGCGGGGGGTGTTACGGGTCAGTTTGAGTATAGTGCATGGGTTGCTAAGCTTAAAGGGGCCATAACACGAATTTTACCTGGGAACATATTTTGTGCAACTTTCTACTCCTCTTAAATGTATGAAAACAACTTAAGATCCCTTTTTGGTTAATCTTGTTGAAAATAGCGCTTCAATTCTTTAAACATACTTTTCCTGACAAATGAGGGCGCTGTTGCTGTGATGTCATTTGAGGAAGACACTGTTTAGTTGAGAGGTTTTCTGTCTAAATTGTGAACCCAAAACGTGCTCATTGAAAACGTTTTGTAAGAAAACTTTTGCTCATTGGCCTATTGTCATGTACTGAAACAACAACGAAACACCAAAGAAATGAAAACGTATACAGGAAAATATCCAAAATTCTGGCAAATGTTTGGTGCTGAAATATCTGTAACGTTTAGTTTTCTGCCTGAAATTACATCACACTCTTGCTCATGAATATGCAAATTTCTTTAGCATAAAAAAGGCACCAAAATGCCTCTAAAATTGCAAAATAAAAATTTAAGGTAAGGCCAAAAAAAAAAAAAAATAGTCGGTCTCTAGTGAGACCGAAGTTCCGGAATTGATGCGGCGACGCGGTTTTTGGGGTTTTTTTTGTGTTTTTTTTTTCAAGCTTGTATTGTAAAGACAAGGTGGGTACTATTTTGCTTTTTTGTGTCCTCATTATACATTGGTGTCCTCCATAATTTGCCGTGGTGCCCTTTATCATTTGCCTTGGTGCAATTTCCCCATTCCTTGGTGCTCCTTGGTACAAAAATTTGAGGAGGCGCGGCAATGGAGAGCGATGTTGTAGCTTCCGTGTTAATTTGAAGAGAAAAAAGGGTTGACGCGCATGATTAAAATCGACGCGCGCGCTGACCAGAGTATTTTATTTTTTTGGCCTAAAATGGGACACAAAAATGCAATTACGAGGACTACATTAGAAAAATTACATTACATGGGCCCTTTACGTTAGCGAATATACCATGTAGCTTGCGTCTGATGCAAAAAGGCAGAAATAAAAGAGACTGTCAAGTTCCCAGACCAAAATAATCTGACTAATATTTACAAATCTTAGGTCAGGTAGTCGCCACACTCAAAAATAGAGCATGACGCAGCTATGTTCGCCCCTCGTCCACTTACAAGTGCATACTTGAGCCACAACGTCTAAATTGGCCAAAGTTATAGGTCTACTGGATAATGCACCAGGCATTGGAATTTAAAATGTAGGTAATGAAGTTATCAACTCAAAAGTTTCATAACTAGTCAACACCCGGAAATATCCGAGCTATTGTGAGCATACCCGAGTGCCAACGAAATGTATTTGGTAACCTTCAGACATTTTGTCAGAAAAGTCTGCCTCTGCTGGTCTGGGAACCAGACTTAAAAAAAGATTGGCCAACGGCTCCACAACCGATGTCGTATGAGAACTGACTATTGATTTGTACTTTAAAGTTCAGGAGACGAATCTTTTCCACCGACAGACTGATTCTGCCTTAAAGTGATCATTTCTTTTATCCTTCCTTTCATGATTTCATATCAAGTGCCAATGTACAACTGCGGTACAAAAAATGTATAGCTGCCGCAAGTCTCTGAATGCTAAACACACTAAATCAAATTCAACTTTGTTACTGCAGTTCTACTGCTTCAAACAACGCAGGACGCAATTATCGATCCGCCTCAAGAGGCCATGAAAGTGTAAATAATTGTAAGGGGAATGGCCGGCTATAACATAGGCCTGTCATTGGGTGATTTTGGACTTCCGATGCACTTTCTAAACAGCGCCCTCTTTTGATATTTTGCGCGTGTGCTTTAAGATGGCTGAAAGACCAATTACATTTTCAAAAAATGTAACTAATTTCTTTAAAATGACGGCATACTGAACCGAGTCTACGTGGTGTTGAATACCAATTCGACATATACACCAAGTATCCTGGGTAATAGTAGAAGAAAAGCCGAAAGGAAGAACAAAACATTTTTTTCACCTATTTTCTTTTGCGACATCTCCACAAAAGAAACAATGGTCTGACAGGAAGTGTAATTTTAAATCCACTGAAATCCAAATTAATTAAAAGAGAAAAGTATGATCTGCACATGTTTAAGCATGATTTATAAATTGTTCTCCATAGTTCTCTGGCTGCACAGGTGCAGAATGGGAAACGTTTTCTGTTAAATGCCCTTCACGATTTTGTGTGCAATATCTTTCATAATTGGATGTACATTAAAATAATATTACAGTCATCCGGGTACTTTTACTGACAAATATTGCTTTCAATACGGAATCATACAAAACGCTGATTTACCTTTACCACTGGAAGCCTGATCCAAATAATAATATGTAAAATTATATTACTGAGCTTGGTAGCGGAGTTGAAAGATAATAAAATAATAATAATTCCAAAACCATTGTTATATAGCGCATATGCGCTCTCATGAAATCAAGAATTATACAAATCGAACAGATATGTTTTGACCCAGGTTTTGAATAATTGTTCTGTTGTTTCGGCCTGTTTGACAACATCTGGTAAGTTGTTCCATAACTGAACTGCAGCTGACTGGAAGGAGCGGGAACCATAGGACTTAGTTTTAATGACTGGGCGTGACAACAGAGATTCATGGATAGAACACAGATATAGCTGGTTGGTACTCCTGAACTAAACTTCAAAACTAAACAGGGGCTTTACCATGGATATATAAGTACCTTAACTTTAAAATATATTATTACCCGCATCGGCAACCAGTGCAAATCATGGAGAATAGGCCTTGATTCACGTGTGCGTGTCCTGGTGACAAGTATATATAGGCCTATTTCACTTGGGTCTGCTCCCCCCCGGCCCACAATTAACATTTTACAGCCGCCAACGAAAGAGACAAATAATTTTCAAAACAAGTTTATGCTTCTTTACGTGTCAGTTGTCAATCAGTTTTGCTTCGTGTCTAAACTCAGTTGCTAGGTGCAGCTGGCTTCCGGGTTTTGACCAGTGATGTAATTTCCCGCGCGTAAAAGTGCTGATAATTGTTATCTTAGGTCGGGCAAATTCGGTTACGTGGTCCACGACCCGACGATCGATATTGCATTAGCAACGACCGCCCTTCCCAAGAAAACGTGTCCCCCCCTTTCCCGCCAAAAATAACCACAGAACAAACCCAAAGTAATTCGTGTGACAACATCTCCATGGCAACAGTGACCGAGCTGTGTGATAACTACGAAGAGAAAACCAATCACTGAACTGGCATGTGAACGAGGTGATTTTTTTAATTGCGTTTATCGGACCTCTTGAGGGCCCTTTCGCTCAAAGGTCGATTGGGATATCGAATTCATCAAAGTCTTATACATCATTTTTACCCTGACTAGAGAAGAGACCAGAGAACCTCCGGGTTCCCTACACTATTCCGGCTGTTGTAGCCTATAGAGGCACTGCACTAAAGGATAAGGTAGCAGGGGCGGAGCTAACTTTCAGGAAAGGGGGAGGGGTGGTATAAAGAGGGGGTGAGTCTAATAAGGCGTACCCTGCTGGGGGGGGGGGGGGGGGGGGGGGAATGCCCCGGAAAATGTTGAAATATACGACGATAATTCACCTGCAAGTCAAGAAAAAATAGGAACTTTAGGCCAAAAAAAAAAGTCTCCGGTTTCTGGTATGGAGCTTGCCCAAAAAGTGGTGCGGCGACGCGGCTTTTTTTTTTTTACCTGATTTTTTTGCTTCAAACGGTCGGCTGATGACTGCAAATGGTGCCCGACTAAACTTAGTGCAAATATATGGGAGTCCAGAGAGGTCACATAGAGCTTATACTCGACCATAACCCAATCTAAAAACACGTTAAAATTGTGCAGCAGCAGGATTCCAGTCAAACCAGCGAGTTTGGTGCTTTTGAGACATCATTTTTCATTGAAAAAAAAACTTTTTCATTTTGCCGACGCGCATGGCTACGGCGACGCGCGCGCATACCAGAAACCGGAGACTTTTTTTTTTGGCCTTAGCATTCCTTCTATTAAATTTGGCACCATTTTACTGGTATGATATTACTCAGCAGTGTCTTCCTGAAATGACATCACCGCAACAATGGACTCACTTGTCAATAAGATTAACCAATGAGGGATGTCAAATACATTTCATACATTTAAGAGGAGTATAAAGCTGCACAAAATGGCTGCCATTTGCTTGTTGCTCTACCAACATTCTTTAAGGAAAAATCTGCGATGGTCCTATATAGGTAGATGTCTTTCTCATAGCATACTCTGACTGTGTGCCAAATGCCATGCTTGTACCATGAAAGGCACAATCCCATCACCTATCCATACTAAAACTTAATATATCGGGCCCTTAGATGTCACTGCAACCATACTAGCTGGAACACTGATCAAACGCTTTCTTGATTTAACAAAAGTGAAGTTTCGAAATTATGAATGTCCCGGCACGGTGGCTTTCATTACTTTGCAGAAAATCTGAATTTTACCTCAAAAAAGGAAAAAGAACTCAAAAAAGGAAAAAGAACCGACAAAATAATCCATTTAGGCAATTTCAGTGCTTGCTTTGTAATTTCTGTTGGTGTGTTTCGTGGCCTTTGATGTAGCCGACATTTACGCCGAGGCTTATGTGACAGCTATTTTGAGCCACGTATTAGCATTTGCAATTACCACCGAACGTAGTACCGATTTAACGAGAAAATCCTTGTTCAAAGTAAACAGGACAAATGCCCTGTGGAATTCCGCCTGATACGGCATCATTCGGAGGAAAACAATAATTGAAGCATGGTGGAAGGACAACGGAAGGTATTTTAAGGAAATGTGCCCGCGGCACGTTTTTATATCTTCACTTTTTCACGCGCGCTAACAACGGAATCCAGTTACGCGACCCCAAAAATCGCGCATACGTTTCTCTGTTTTCTTAAAAATGTACATGTAGGCCCTATACAGGGTGGTGCAAAAAAGAAGGAAACCCACTTTTGACAGCAATGTTCACCTACTTGTTGAGCAGATTACAAAAATTCATTGAAAGGTCTTAAGATATTGATCTTTAAACATATTTAAGTGACGAAAAGCATATTTTGTCTCTGAGATGTGGTAGTTTAAAAATGTTATGCGCCAAACCTGTTTGTCCACGGACAGCTTTATTCCATCCGCTTGACTGAGCTCCAGAGCTTGATTTGAAGACAAAAACACTACACTAGACTTACACGTGGACAACAGTGATTTTTGAGACTTGTATTCAAATTAGCACAATAACTCTATTCTTGGCTTATGGAACTATGGTTGAAGAGCTATACTTCACTACATTATAAAGAAAAACAGCTCAAATAAGTTAAGTAGGTAGGTTTGAATTCCCGTCAAAGGTGGGTTTCCTTCTTTTTACATCACCCTGCAGTATCCACTGAGCTGAAACTTCAACTCAAAAAAATAAATAATCCTATACACCTTTAAAGGTAGAGTAGATCATTTGCAGCTATCCAAAAAGTAAAACTGACGAAATCATTGTTAACAAGCATACTTGGTTTAAAGATAGTAATGGCAGTGGCACCAAAGTCCCTGTGAAATTATTCTTTCTAGTATGCTGTCATTTTGAAGAAAACAATAAAAGACGGTCATTTCCAAAGATTGTCTAAAGAGATCACAGAATATAGTTCTCGGAATTTACAGCATTCACTGAGCTAAAACTTCATCAGGGCTAGTTGTTAAGCACCCTTTTTTAGATTTTGAGTGCTTCAAACGAAAAAAAATGCACAAATGACAAATGATGGACGCTACCTTTCAAGCACCCAAAAAAATCTGTGCTCAATTCTCTGATCTGTGTGCGTTTCCTTGTTAGGTAAAAATCAATTTAAAAAACCCAAAATTTAACCAATTGTAGAGTACGTGCCTAAACTAACATCACAGTAACAGGGCACTCAGGTGTGAGAATTGGTAATTATTCATTTCTATAAAAATATAAGATTTGCAGCCATAATACGACTGGCTCAAGGCTCATATCCTTATTAGTATGTACATCTGATGGCATTTTATAAGGGGAGATGGGCAAGTAGTAGCAGTAACGACTGGAATGAAGCCTAAATCCTGCCTGTAATGGTTGCTAAAATACTGCTATACATTACTCACCATGCTAGACAGCTCGTCCTCATGTGAATGGAATCTTCATATTCCATGTTTGTTCAGTAATCGCTCCCGTGGTCCAATGCTCTATTTTCCACACTGTCTGCGTACAAATAAGAGGTTCACATTTCACACTAACGGCAAGGATAAAACATCACACACGAGACCATCTCGCCGAGCGGGAATCTCAATCCAACCGCACACACAAAACCCCGGCACGCGCGTGCAATTGAAAAGGCGGGAAAGGATATGCTTTACGACGAAAAGGTCAACATCCGGGAGCCTCCGCGTTCACCATAGTAACGCCTTCATATAAAGTCTCCGGTGAGGCATGATGGCGCATCTGACGCAAAAGACTTACATTCACTCTTCAAATACAGTTAGGTCTTCATGAGCTGGGCCC
Source organism: Patiria pectinifera (assembly GCA_029964075.1). Taxonomy (NCBI): domain Eukaryota; kingdom Metazoa; phylum Echinodermata; class Asteroidea; order Valvatida; family Asterinidae; genus Patiria; species Patiria pectinifera. The sequence continues at coordinate 12,964,558 of CM057137.1, read as the reverse complement.
ATGTCGTAAACAATGTTTTCACCTTCACTCTGGGGAAATCAGACGATCTCCATTTATTACCCGATAAATATTTGGGTGGCCATGATGAATGAAACGTCATGCTCAATCAGATATCACGGGTGTAATGATGCCTGACTACCGTCATTTTTTACCCAACATAAAACAAGGGTTATGTAACCCGTCGTAACTGTGTCACGTTCCGGGCAATAACAATAAATCACTGTGCATAAACATCTATAAAATCCTGGGGTATCGCCAATGACAATAACTTACTAAACAGGTGTACCGAAATCTGCAGACACATTGAGAAGATCAAGTGTGCACAATAAATGGAATTTTCCTGGAAAATGGAAAGTAGAAATTTCCCCCAGAATTATGTCACGGAACCATTTCTAACAACATGTACCACATATTTCAAGATGTCACAAACGTAACATTTGATGGCAACAATGCAACAGATGTGTATTCCATTCCTGGTTAATTCCTTTAATAATAATAATAATGATTACCGATATTAAATATTGGGTCATTTGGGAGACATTCACTGGGACTTCCGCACACGATTTTTCTACTTTTAATGACCTCTGACCCTTATTATACCGTATCCTTAGTTATACCCCACGAAGTTTGGTATATTTATGTTTTGGACCACGATTTAGCCTATTTGCGACGGTAAAATGTTGCCTCTAAATAGGAGTTGTGGCATAAGGGAGACATTGAAATGTCTTCCTATATAATGTCCGGTGTCTCTATAAGGTATAATTGATGATGTGTAATAACAGCATGCAGGTGTAATAAAAGCAGGTACTTATATAGAACTTAACTAAGACCAAAGCGATTTACATTATTACCCCTGATCATTGTGTCAATGAAACATTCCAAAACACAATCTCAGCTCACTGGGGAGTATACAGCTCGATGCTACCATTTCGGCGCAAGGCAGCTAAAATCAATCACAATAACCATCTCTGCCCTCGCAGGTCCGTATTTACTCCTGGGTGGGGAGAAGCAATGAGTGACAAAGTGCCTTGCCCAAGGGCACACGCACCACAACCCCAGGCTGGACTCGAACCCACAACCTGCAGAATTACCCACAGACCCCAAGTTCAATGCTCAAGACCACGAGGCCACGGCACTCCACACAGAATTTACTGAGGGGTCTTCCAGCCAAGTTAAAAATTGCCAGAATCAGGAAAAGAACGATAAAACACAATCGCTATTCGAGCATGAATCCAACTCAGGGGAAAACCATGAATTTAATTGACTTCGCCATCTTTAGCATGTAACATAAACGAGCTATTCACGACTGAAAAACAATGCGACAGTTTACACAAAAATAGCATGGGTCGTGATCCGAAGATAACGAGGGCAAGTTATTTTCAGACTCGCCCCCATTATTTTGTAATAATGTTATATTACTATCACATGTGAAAAACAGAAAACATTTGTGAGGCTTTGTCTGAACGGAAGGAAGGTTATTGTACGAGGATATTTTATCTAAAAAGGAAGTGTCTGTCGGTATTAATGTTACATATCTTTAAAAAATCCCAGCATGTTCCAAAATCACAATTAGTGCATATTGTAGCTTCATTTGACCTTTAAGCTTTTAATTATTTCAAGCATTCGCCCTTTTAGAGGCGTATCATCATTTTTGCTTTTCATGCATAATGTTCGTTTCCGACAACACCACTCAAAATCTAAAGAAGAATGTTCAAAACCTAACCTGTTGAAGTTTCAGCTCAGTGGATACTACACACTTGTTGAGAAAACATTGAAAAAACCGTGCACAACCTTTTGATCACAAAACGCAATTTCGTCTAATAGCACTGGAAATCACCTACACTTCTTGATTTCTTCTAAATGACAATCATGACAGGCGGAATAATTTGACGGGGTGTTTAGCAACAGTACGATCTTTAATACAAGTAAGCTTTTTGATAATCATTCGATAGGTGATATGTTTGTGATAAATGCAAATTATACTATATGCCTTAAAGAAATGATACTCGATGTTCATTGCACGCGTATGGAAATCAACTTGAAAAAATATTTTACTCCTTGTTTCACGAAGCCTTTTAAAACTGTGCCAAGAAATCAGATCGTTATTCGGGCTGTTACGTGATTCATATGACACTTTCAATACATGTGCCACACTTTCAATACCACAATACCATTAAATGGAACATCTACTTGATATGTGCAACCACGAAAACCAATAGTCATCAACTAGTTCTACCGCCAATTTATCATCGTAAGCATGTCCTTGTGACTAGCGAAACACCGTGAATCAAATTGTTCGATTTGTCTGAACAGAATAACACATAGAATGCTAACTATCTGATCAAACCCTTGGAAATTGTAAAAAGGCCAGGCTGGTCTCTTTTCAAGACTCTCAAATTACCCCTTCTGGCTTTCAAAAGGCACTGCCATAGAATCGGAGCAGGCTAGACACGACATCTGAGCAAGCCGACTTGTTTTACTTCTATTCACCGCCTTGTCCATGGGGACATCATACGATCCTACCTGTCACGTTAACTGCCACCGTTTCGGATGAATAAGATGCATGATTTATCAGTCGTTATTCATATTTGCTTTAAAGAAGGGATCCATATTACAATAACGACTAATCTTGTCAAATTTTGATCAGGACTGCAACATAGTATTTCTGGGAAATTTTGATTATATTAGGCCCTAAAGTTGCTCTATTTTACAATAGAGCGTAGGCATCATTTTTCAAAATGGCGATGGGCTCCAGGACTACTTTTTAGGGGTGATTGTCTTTGGATGACAGTTTATCCCAAAAGTCAATTTGATGGGTGTCTCAAACACCTTAGAGAGTTGTGAGTATTTTTCCTAAACTTGAGAAGTGGGGGTATTTATCACTTATGTCTATGGCAGTTTATTTACTGGTCTGCAACCAACAGGATGTCCACGAGATTTGACGAGATTTAACGAGACAACAATAATACACATATTGGTTTTTTTTTGCCATCACATCTAATTATTCGTTTTGGTTTCACGAAAGAAACACACCGACAGAACATTAAATAGATTAATTGTGTTTTGTCTACGAATTGCGACATGAGATTACAGGACAACCATAATTACTGGAAGGTTTTTTACGACGTATGCCAATGCGACTAAACTCCGTCATAATTATGTTGTGTTTTCATAATTATACGTAGACTGCATTTTTCTGAAACTATTTCGAACGCAATAGAATTTCACTCTGTGCCTCTCATGGAAGTACAAAGGGAGACATATTATAAATTAGATGACATTTTACACCTCATTGTCATGTTAATAAACATTAACACTTTATTTTAGACAAAAGGGTTTTTCACATAATAATTAGTGTTTGTCTGAAACGTGATTTCAAAGTTGGTGTATACGTGCTTTTTGGGTGTAGCACCTTGAAAAAAATAGATTTTCAAATTGAATTGATAATTTTCTAGCACAACATTAGTTATGAGCTTTCCAATGAGACATCGCACGAAAACATCGGCCCATGACAAGTAATCAATTAATTAATTTCAACTTTTGAATTAAGAGCGAATTTCTGAACTGGAGTGCGCCTTTTAAAACAAATTTCTTTTTTAAAACTGCATAAAGGCTTGCAAAAACAAGAAGTAAATTTATTTGTTACAGGACATTATATTCCTTTAAATTTCGTTCGGAAAAGAAAGTCGAAATTTTGAAAAGGCACGTATATGTACCAACTTAAAAAAAAAGAAACGCAAAATAACATTCGAACAGTCGTCTTCAGAGGCGCGTGGATAATGGTGTGGTCTTTACACAAAGCCTGTCTATTGGACCCGCACCATTAGACATAAAAACGTCATAAAATACATCTTGAATGTCAGAATAACATGTCCAAATTAAATGGAGTGAGTCTATCTGGTATGTGCTTAATGCCAAAGGCCCAACTTGAAAAAGTCTAGCGAGCGAAACTGTCTCCATTATTTTTACATTATGTTTTACCGTGTTTTTTACGAGTTGTCAACCAGCGATCGATATCCTTGATTTCCCATCTGTTTCCCGCCTTCGTGCATATTTAAAGACAAAAACCAAGTGCTGCGGATTCTCTCTACAGTCAAGTTGACGACCTCCATTTCCTTAGCTCGATCAATGACCCTGGCAACCTCACACTCTCTCTCCCAAGAATGAGACATGATGTTGAACGAGCATTTTTTCCTTCAATTTCTAAGGTGTCAGGTGTACATTTTTGGACAATTCAACAGTGTGCGTAATTACAGTTATAATCACAAAGTGGATTTTAATTCTGATAAAAACACATCAGTTAGCTACGACAGTGATTTCAAAGAGATACTATTCATCCAACTTTTGTGTTGTACTGTCGTAGGAATCGGATGGAAACACCATGGTGTCGGACTTTCTTTTGTATATGCAAATAACCCATCACAAGGCCAACGGCCACTCGAGGTGTGGGCTTCAGAGGAAAGTGTGGAAGAACCAGCCCCTGACACCGAAACAAGACAAGATAATCTAATTCTTCACAGTATGAGACTGAGTAGGGATGGGATGGACAACTAGTCCACTGCAATAATGCCTCTACCCGTATTGAATGTTCTCGGACAAGTTGATTCTTTTGTGTACTTATAAATTAATTCTTCAGTAAAATGTTGCAGCTGAACTGTTGAACATTGTTAACAATCAACTATATCTCAATTAAAAAATGCAGATGATAAGCTTAAAATGATAAACATGTTTCATTTGTGGCATTTCGATTTTTTATGTTTTGGCATTGAGGTTTATAATCCCATAGAATTGCCCAAATAAAGACTCATAATACTAACCAAAATTGTTTTCATTGTCCGTTGTAATTGATAGATCCCACAATTTACTGAAGACATTTAATTGTACATTTCAGGTAAATCTAGTCAGTGTTTCGTTTTCAGCGGTAGTTGTGGTTGTTGATTGTGGTGGTTGTGGTGATTGTGGTGATTGTGGTGCTTGTTGTTGCCGTTGTTGCTGTTAATCTGTTGTTGTTGTTGCGGTTGTTGCGGTTGTTGTGGTTGTTGTGGCTGTTGAGGCTGTTGTGGTTGTTGTGGTTGTTGTGGTTGTTGTGGTTGTTGTGGTTGTTGTGGTTGTTGTGGTTGTTGTTGCGGTTGTTGTTGCTGTTGTTGTTGTTGTTGTTGTTGTTGTTGCTGTTGTTGTTGTTGTTGTTGTTGTTGCTGTTGCTGTTGTTGTTGTTGCTGTTGTTGTTGTTGTTGTTGCTGTTGTTGTTGCTGTTGTTGTTGTTGTTGTTGCTGTTGTTGTTGTTGTTGTTGTTGGTGGTGGTGGTGGTGTTGGTGTTTTTAATAAATGCTGGTAGGTTTGCACGGTGGACATGAACAAAGTATTGAGTCTGGCAGTCTCCTGGTGACGAGCAGAGCACACTGTTCGAAACGTCGAGTTAAACCAACTGGCTCCTCTCAGAACCACACAACTCACAAAGAGATAATATTCACATTGTGTTACCGCAAACCTTCCATCTTTTTTCTTTCTTTTTAAAATAATTTTAACAAACGTTTGTGGAGCACCTTTCCACTGGAAGCAAAAGACTGTGAGATGTAAATCCACAATCAGTAGTAATAATCATAATCCACTGTCCTATAGTATTGACAGTGCATTTAATTTCCGGGCAATACTAGGAACTAGTCTGTCTTGGGATTCCATTTAAATTTTTCCACAGATGCTTGGAATGTGAGATCATCATGGAGTTGTTTTGGGAGCTCTTGATGTGAAAACATAGTACCCCATCTCAATAGTTGCAGAGATCTCAATAATGGTTACGGCGGATAACACATTAATTGTGTGAGAACACCGCAATAGAGAATCCTCTTGTTATTTTCAAAAGAAAACAGTATGTAGACCTAATCTAAGATTGAACAGATTAAAGAATCTCTGACTAAATTTAAGGTAAAAGGCTTGTTGCAAAACTTGCTAGATTCATTGAGCGAAACTGTGTCTCATTTATGATATCACTTACCCACTAGCCCGGTTCATACTTCACGCGAAAGCATGTGCGAAGCGAAATTCATGTCGTCAACAATGGTGGACGCGCTTCGAATGTATTGTTGACGTCACGAATTTCGCTTCGCTTTCGCTTTCGCATGAAGTATGAACCGGGCTTGATCTCTGCAAAAATCATTAACTGCAAAAACTAATTAACATAAAATCTAATTAAGTCAACAATTGTTTTGTAAAATCGTGCCAATAAGTCAAAAACATAATTGGTTGTAACTTACTTTGCACGGAATAAATTAAATCAATGCGGTGTTACCTTTGATAATTTTAGGCTCTTCTGCCGGACATGAGCGGTTGTAGTTCTCAGGCGCGATGTCGAGCGCGACGCGTGCAATTATATGCAGCGCAGTGTATATAACGTGTCTTTACATGGAACGCAGTGTATATGAGATATAGTTTATATGCAACGATGAAAGATGATAAAATAAGCTTTCATTTGATGTGTGCCTCAAACACATAGGAGAGTTGTGAGTATTTTCCCTGAATTTCGCCAGTGGGCGTATTCATATCACTAGTGCCTATGGCAGATTCTTTACTAGTCTGTTTCCTATCATAATACGGATTGCTTTCGATTTTTTTTACTCCTGAAGTTAAGTTGACCGTGGGTGATAAATGCCACTAGGTGTTCAGCCAGACAGACAGCGTGTGTCTGGTATACATTATAGATCTTTCGTTTGCTTATCACTTTATAACCAAAGTAGTTACCCTTATAAGCAGCAATTTTTTGATCTGATGATACCTCACATTGAGGCAGGTGTTATCTGCAGGGCCATCGGACTAGACGACTGTTCCATGAAAGAATTATCTGTCATTTTACACAGTTAAATAAAAATGGTTATTTCCAGATCCCAATTGAAACAGAAGTTTCAATTTCAATAATGATATATATACAATTAATTGCATATTTCTTTTCCTCAAGATGTCATATTTTGAAAGTTTGTAAAAAAAATATGAAAGAAGAATTTATTTTCAAAAACTGTTCACAGTATATTGTCAGTTGAAAGCCCAAATACATTTTAACACACAACAGAAATAAATCGGTCGAGAAATCTGCTTTTTATTGTTTGCCCTTGTCCAAGATGAGGAAAAATAAATCAATAAATTTTGGGACAAAAATATTATATCCCTCTCCTTCGAGCCGGATTCGAACCAGCGACCTATGGATTTCAATGATTCAACTTCTACAGTCCACCGCTCTACCAACTGAGCTATCGAAGGGATGTTGAAGACAGTGAAGTTTTATCAGCCTATATGAATAGCGAACTTGCATCGTCCAGTGCATCGTCTTATTTCATAATGACCGAAGTAGACATTTTGGAGTTGTTGGCCGGGGCTTAGGGGTACACTCAAGCAAACAAGTTCCCATTTACAGCAGTGTCAAATCCCGATATTTCCAAAATCTTTTTAAAATACTCAGAACTCTCACAGGTATTCAGGCTGCACAGAAAAATGATGATCAACATGTCATCTTTCATTTTCTTTTCAATTTTTGGTGGGTTGATGGATGACTTTTCGAGAAATTCTCACCCAAAGAAGACGACCCCTAAAACGAGTGATGTTTTTATAAGTGGAAAAGCATGCCATCTTGAAAAAAAAGATCCCTCCACCATATGGCTAAATAGCGCCACTTTCGGGCCCTATTGCATCCAAAATTCTCGGAATTGGAAGCCCCAAGTCCAGGCCAGAGGTGCATAACCATATCGCTTCAATTTCCCCAATTCCATGGCTCTCAGAACTCTCTAATATAGAAGAGTGTATAACTTTTATTCATGGGCTCGGCGGGCGGATTTTTGGCATATTTACTGGGTTGCACCCTTAGTCAGAAAATTAAAGATAGTTAAAACATGTAAACACACGAAAATAGACTGGCACATGAAAAAATCAGTCAGTCACCCCTTTAGTACTGCATCAACAATTTCCTTGCTCTATGGTTAAAGAAACAGCAGGTACCTTGCTCTATTTCTACACATAATATAGTCATGCCACCAGACTACTGATTGTTCAATCTTTTTAAAAAGTTGGACATGTACTAGTCTAGTCTTAGGCTTCAAATTGAAACGACTTGGCTTCAGTTTATGTATGCTGAATGAAACAAGTAATAACGGATAACACTTTATTAACAGAAGTAACAGGAAACCTCAAAATGGCTTTACAAAATAATAGTAGACCAGTCTTCAATCTTGTGAAGTCTCATTGATCATCTAGATCAACAATTATTTAAGCCCGCTGATTTTCAGAGTAAGAGCGATTCTTTCGGATCACCGTCGTTTTTCCGGGATCCAAAATCCTGTTTAGTTCATGACACGTAAGAGTCGTCGGCAAGCGACATACAGATACAGTACCGTAAAATGAACAGCCTTGAAATTGGAATCGGTAAAGATCAGGTGAACTCCTAATAATTCTGAGGATACAGAAACGGCTAATTGCTTCTGCGAGGATAAGGACCATTTTTTTCTGATTACTATCTCAAATTGTGATTGCCATTGCAGAACGAAGGACACTCGCAAGTAACAAATTTTACTCGTAGCTACTATTGAGGTATTTCACGTCACAGGTCAGTGGTCACTCACACGCCCGCCATATTGGACGTCTACGGTTACAGACTAGTAAATAAACTGCCATAGACCCCAGTGATCATATACGGCCACTTCTTAAAATTCAGGAAAAATACTTACCACTCTCCAAGGTGTTTGAGACACGTATCAAATTAAGGCTTATTTCATTATCTTTCATAGTTTGTTGAATGTTCGGAGGTTATCAAATAACTTTTGGGACAAAAATCAGATATTGACCGTGGTAAATACCGCAGAACATTTTTTTATAGACAATGTTTATTTTTGGATATTTTTTTGTTAGAAAAAAACAAACAAGGTACCTTACTATAAAGCTAGTCCCAGAGTGTAAAAGAAAATCGTAAAAATAAGCTGTAAATGGTATGGAAAACAAAACATCTAGTTTCGACGTTTGCATGGCCTATGGACACTTGACTTATTGCCAACATACGTACCATGAAGGTACATGAAACAAGCGGCGCCTGGTGGCAACTCCTGTTTTTCTTACGGCCTATAACTGGGATTGATTGTAGAAATATTTATGAAAATCAAACATTTTGTGACTTGTGGCTTCAAACTCGGGCGATTTTGTTCGGATAAACCCCCAACTTGTGGGTCTATTGCGAATAGAGGCGGGGGGTAACATTTAGACCTTGGACCTGGGATTGGTAACCGTTTTAGGGGTGGTTTTGAGAGAGGGGAATATAAAAAAAAATTGTCTCGGCTACCTCGGTAAAATTGAAGAGAACATTGCCCCAGAGGTCGAAATCTTTAGTTTCCAGTGAAAAACATTGCCTCCTTGCTCCTGAGCGTCACAAGGAGGCGCTCTTTGTGTCCGAGTTTGCGTTGTTTCCTACGAGCACGTAGGCTAATTAGTGTAGTGAATCCACAAGCTATAAGAACTTATTTCGAATCAGGTGACCCTCGTTCAGACTCGTGGTGGTAGCAGATTCCATTGGAATTATCGTGACCCTACCCGTCACCCCTTTCAAGAAATACATTACACACTCGCAAAACTCAATTACAAACATTATAGTGCACTTATAAAATGATTTCCTCACCCCTTTCAAGACTTCCCTTCTTCAGAGGTAGAGACAATGAACAAATGCAAACCTCGGGGCTCTTAAAGACGCCACAAAACCCACCTTCATGTTATTTATACGGGCTTTACTTCGTAGAGCTATTAATCGAGAATGTCCTCTCAACAGCTACCGTAAATGGTACCATTGGGTGACACCTTAGCGTCAGAAACATATACCTTAATAGGGAGACACCAGACATTAGGGAGACCTTTCAATGTCTCCCTGATGCCCGAACTCCTTTTTAGAAGCACCATTTTAATGTCGCAAATAGGTAAGATCGATTGCTCGCGGTCCAATTAGTAAAAACACGAACATTCGTGGGGGTATACATACGGTATTATTAAGGTTAGGGGTCATTAAAGTCAGGAAAAGTTTGTGCACAAGTCAATGGGAAAGTCTCCCTATTAAGGTCCCTTTGTCGGATACATTATAACGATAATTGTTATACCTATTCCTTGAATCATTGGGTTAGAACGATCACGTGTTAATATTATATAAAGTCATGGCACACTTATATGCTATGACCTTGTACGTACTCTTGTATCTTTGGTACCCACGCTATTTTCCCCATGTTTTCACACATGAGTGGGAGCAGCGAACTAGCAGACGATCAGCTGTTTCGAGCGCGCGACATGCATGTGAGTTGACGTTCGATTGTCATGATTGTTGTGTTTACTGCTGTTTGTTTTCGTGATTTTTACATAAAAGTTCAAAGAATCCAAGACAGAGGGATAATAAGACAATTGTTGACTGCCGTGATGTGGGATATGACGTTTTAAACACCCGAGGGGCGCATATCACCCGAGGCGAACTGTTAATTACAACAGTCCACGGTTGAACTCATGTTAATGTTGTATGCATTTTCATATACAAAGGTTTACCCTTCTACAAGCATTGTCACTTCGACGGTGATAAATCTGGGGAGCCTAATTTGGGGATTCTGGGGAGCGTAATTTGCAGTGTTATCGCTGTCCGTGTGCTGTGATCGTTTAGAAGAAAAAGTACAGAATGCTGTAGAAGTTTAATTAACTGGAATTCGACGTTGACAATAGTAAGGAGGGGATGGCGTTTTGGCTCAGGAATAGCAGTCTAAGTTCGAGACGGGCTTTGGTTGCAGATCCACGATGTATATGGTGCTGCCATTGAATGCAAAGAATGTTTGTGGTTTTTCGAAGAAAACAGCGACACAAAAACATGTCCATCAGTTCAACGGACACAGACATACAGTCGTGAATTTCTATACGCCCGAGGACAATGCTTTGTGTCTCCTTTATCCCTGTAATATAACACCCTCACATAGACTAAGCACATAACCGTACGATCGAGGACGTTTTCAACAAAAGACCCAACGCTCGAGGGCTGAAAGAATCTTTTGTTCTCCTTTTGTGTGTCTGTCTTTTAAGGTAAAGCCATACATGTACAAGTAAACAAGTACATACAGTCGTGTTTTACTCAACTCCCGAAGACAGGCCATTGTCTTTTCCTTTTTCCCTGTACTATAACACTCTCCCATAGCCTAAGCACATAAACGCACGACCGATGACCGTTTTCTACAAAAGATAAACGATCGTGGTCAACAAAGAATCTTTTGTTCCCCCTTTGTCTGTCGGTCCTCGGGGGTGCATGTAGTGTTCGCCCACACACAACACACACAAAATAATAATAATACAACTGCTTCAACAAACGTATTTCATGTTGTATAGAAAACGCAAGGGACCGTCTGAAGTCCTTCCTTAGTTGATGGAGTGACCATGAGTAGATTTATATTCACAATGGTAACATTCGAAGAGCCATGTGCGAAGCGTAAAACGTCGGACAGCCCTGTCATTTGTGAATAGAGAGCATGTCATTCTCATGCGTGGGCACGGAGAGTCTAGAGACTGCAAGGATGCTGCGAAAAGGTCAAATTGGGTAAGCTCCACCACTTATACACTCGAAAAAGGAAATATTTTTGGATATAATCAAGGCTGATTTGCACGTCGACGTTTCAAGTGTTGTGCAAATATCGTTTCGTGGGCAATATACGCGGGCCTACGTTCCGATGCTGGCAATGCGCTGCATCCAATGAGTATTGCCATGATCGTGAAGCGAAATTTAAGAATGATCAAACCAGTCATCCATCCCAACGGTATTTTTCCCAAATCCTCAAATTTAGAGACTACACGATTTCGACTGAGAGATCACACTCATTACAGATTGAAGTACTTCGGCTAAGAAAACCTTTGGTCGAAGATGGAGTGAAAACTTGATCTATTTGATGGAATGACTTTCCCTCTAAAATCTCCTTGTCCCTACTTTCAGTAAGTCTATGGAATTGAACCTTGCACAGCAAGGCTCCATGGTATGCGAGTAGTTCGGCGATTAATTACACAAAACAAGAGGGGCGAGCTTTGCTGCGTCATGTACTATTTTGAATTTGACGACGGTAATACAAAACTCGGCGTCGTCTCCATTTCGACCTTGCCTGCTATTTGAGTCCCTAACTTTGAAGATTCCAGCTCAACATCAGTCAATGTTTTCTTACAAAAATATCAAACTGTATAATATCTGAAGCAAGTGATTTTTTTTTAAATTTAATCGCAACATGATAAAGCTAAACTGGAAACGAAGCCGAGCTTTGAAAAGGGCCATCATGTTTATATTTAGCCCGGTGGCGGCTGCCAGACCTACAATTTAGACGTCAGGGCGTCAGCGGATTGTCAGGTCAGGGAACCAGACTAATTTGACCCTGTCTCCGGGTTCTATATGACCCGATACATTTCAGGATCAAAATTGACACTTGACAATTTGTCTGGGTCAATATGACACCTTTGCCAAGGTTTGCATGTCAAATGAGCAAGCGATCCAATAGAAGCGTCATATCGACCCTGAAAAGAGTAAATTTGACTCTGAAAGTATCGAGGTCAAACAGATCCTGGATTGCGAGTCAAGGCTGTCCCGGACTTTTTATACAGTATGTCCCCCCAAAAGTGTCCGTCTCACTGTTTAAAAAATAAATACAAAACCATGAGATCAATTTTAAAAATTGTTGGTTGTGCAGATACTCCTAAGCCTTAGCCTCAACCCATATGAGTTTCATTTAATTTCAGTCACGCATCACAGTACTGCACAATTGTCAATTAATCACAACAACATTTTTGGACACTGTGACCAATTCCATGCCTTAATCAATTTCAGTGCTGTGATATGTAAGCCGTGTAAAATCCTGCATGTTGTGAAAAAAAGGCTGATGTGGTTTGGGATTGGAATCATTTGCCCTTGAGCATTAAACTGATGTCTTGCTATGATGACTGGTAGCCAGGCGAATTGATTCCAATCCCAACTGCAGCCCTTTTCACAACATGAAGGACCTTACACAGCTTTCTTAACACAGTACTAAAATTGAACAAGGCAAGGAACTTGGTCACAGTGTCCAAAAACGTTGTTGTGATCAAATGATAATTGTGCAGTGATGCATGACTGAAATTAAATGAAACTCACAGGGGTCGAGGCCAAGGCTTAGGAGTATCTGCACAGCCAAAAATGTTCAAAATTGACCTCATGGTTTTGTAGTTATTTAAAAAACAGTCAGATGGACACTTTTTTGAGGACAAGCTCTAGTGTACAACTTTCATGTGTTTACGTAAATGAACTTACGGGTATGGTGCTCCGTTTGGATGCCAAAGTGATGTCTTTCTAGTCTGACTCGAGACCAAATATCTCTACATCTCTGCCACGGCTGCTTGTTTGCTAAAATGGAAAATAACGAGTTACTGTTTAATAGCAGCAAAAAAGGGGAAAAAAGAAAAACGTGAGCGGATCATTAATGGCCGTTTACTTCGAACTTTAGATTAAGGCATACCGAGATAAGGACTGAGGCTCTTCAAGCTGACAGGCATGAGAAAGATAAAAGTCCGCGATCGATGGTTCGGAATGGGACGGAAATTGCCGGGCCTAACCCCCGTCCCAGCCTGACAGCTGTCGAGGGATGGGGTGAAAAACAACAGAAGCCTAGACGACCTTTGAAAGCAAGCCCCACGCGCTTCAGCCGAAAATATCAACATTCTCAGACCACTCGAGACAGTTGCCAGAGCTTTTCTTCACGGAGAATTCCTATTCCCCCGGAAATCCTCATGATTGCCGGTAATGAGAGAGCTGTATATGAAAGCTCTTGAATAAAAATGAAACGAAAGCTTGATTGTTTTGTAATCCAAGTGCTTGACTCTGACGTATGAAGCTGAATATTAAAGGGGTGAATAAGCAGAGCTAAATATAAAGGAGTCTTCGGGTTTCTTTTTATCGGAAGACGTTAAGCGAAAAGTTGAGAACATCTCGAGTGTAAAGAAACTGAACCGAAGTGTCTGTGGTATGAACAGGGGACACTTTTATAACTCCGCCAAGGAGGTTATGTTTTCATCGGCGTTGGTTTGTATGTTTGTTGGTTGGTTGGTTGGTTGGTTTCTTTGTTAAAGATACCAAAGTTATGGACAGATTTTCATTAAAACAATTCTTAAGGGATGGTCCTTGGTACAAGTACAAATCGATTAGATCTGGGTCTGGATGCAGGATTTTTTGAAAGGATTCTTCACCATTTTGTATATGCGAATATGGTATGTGTATAGAGACCATGAACCTCCGTGTACAACTGAGTAGCTTCGTGTGCGTGCACTAACCCAGTGACCCAGTATGCCTCATCACTTACCACACAGGTCAATGGACTAGACCATTTTATACAATGGGGGAGTGGAGAGGTAGACCGTGACAGGCATAAACATGTAGACTACAAAATGTTTTGAGTTTAAGGATTTGTTTTATTGAATAACTAACGTCATATGAAGCGGCCAACATTTTTATTTAAAATTTATGAGCAAATAATAAATTCAGTATATGAGCAATCATGTTGACAGTTAAAATGTGCAATAAAATATGGAAGTCCAGTGGATGTGCGAGTATTTATTTTGGGTGCACAATATGGCGGGGAACAGTTCAGCCTTTGCGGAGGTAAGCGCTCTCCGAGTGCTCAATGCGTTTAAAGAAAACGACAAAATTAATTCTATTAGTTGGAGGACGAATCCCAAAGCTTCATCTGATTAAATATTCAACATGCAAAAGTTCCATTTTTTTAATTAATGTCAAAATGAATTAATCGAAAACTAAAGCTTGACATCAGTTATCCGCAGTTAACCTCACACCAATCAATGGTAATCCTAATACCTCGCATCGTGTAAAGGAAAACAACAAACTGTGGCATAATGCCGGCAACACTGTAGATGTATTTAATTATTGTTTGCCTTCGGGTGATACTCAACTAATGAACATAATTGGAATTAGATTGAACGTTGGTGTGGAGAGACAGGTCTTAATTACTGCAAAGCAAAGTAACGCGGGCTTTACATGAAGGTCGTTTAAATGAGAACCATGCCGTTCGTCACGCCATCTGCGAAGAATGATGAGCAATGTAAATACAATTCCGAATTTTCATTTAACGTTTAAAGGTACAATGCGACATTTGCTTTAGGTGTCATTTTCAGAAATGGATGGACTTGGGGGTTAGTGTTTTGAAGCAAATATTGTTACACTGACCCGTTAAAAGTTTTGTGTTCATAGATGCAGGAAAGACAACATGTTTTTCTTGTAGTCTGGTTCCCATACCCTATGGAGTGATTAATAAACGTTGGGAAATGGTCAGGTCAGTGAACCAGACTAGCTGGCTTGGCTTGCACCCATTTACGGATATGTATCTATTGCAAACAAAATGCGACTAACTATATATAACAATAAATAAAATCAGGGGCAGTACTTGAAAAAAAGTCAGTTTTTCCGACGATGGTCGGCCGACCATCGTTGGAAATTGATATAAAATTAAATTTTTCTTGACAATGACAGCACATCAGGTGCCATGATTTCACAGGATGCTTGAGACTAATATTCACTTGCAGTCAATTTGTTAGTTTTGTTTTTGATGTTTGCAAATGTTGTATACTACCTCGTTTTCAGGAGCTACAAAATCACTGAAACTTGAAATAACACTCCTCCAATTGAGGAGAATGTCGTTGAAGCCCATTTCCGCCTTTAGTTTTCAAAAAAGTATAACTTGTTAGAAAAAATCCATATTAAGGAATCATACTATATTAACTCTTAAACAAACAATTTGTTTTCGAACCGTTATGATGATTAATTTGTTTAATGCAAAACTTGAAAATGCACCTTTGTGTCCCATTAACCTCATTTAAAATTTTCGTTTTGCCATTTTCAATGGTATTTTGGTGTTTTTTTTTTGTTTTTATGCTAATGCCAATTTCCGTATTCATGAGCAAAACTATGATGCCTGACTATCAATGTTACAGCTATTTCAGCAAAAAAAAGTTGCTGGAATTTTGGATATTTTGCTGTCCTAAATTTTCTTTTCTTTGGTGATTCGTTGTTGTGTCAGTACATGGCAGTAAGCCAATGAGCAAACCTTTCTCACATATGTTTTCAATGAGCACATTTTTGGTTCACACTTTTAACAGAAAACCCTTCAACTGAACATTGTGACATCACAGCAACAGCGCCCTCAGTTGTTTGGAAAAAGCATGTACAGTTTTTAAATGTGTATAGAAGTGCACTTTCCAATAAAGTTAACCAAAAGGGATGTCAAATAGTTTTCATATATTTAAGAGGAGTAGAAAGTTGCCCAAAATGTGTTCCTAGAAAATAATTATTCCTAGGAATAATTCATTGCATGGCTCTTTAAGGTGCCGATTGAAGATCTAAATTTAAACAAAAAGAAATTGAAAATTGAGACCTTTACCACTGGCAATTGCAATCAGTTTCGAGGATCTTAGTATCGCATTTCCACATTAGACCCTCTAATATCGGTGTTTGGTTGCAATGTTTGCCAAAAAATCGAAATAGTAATAATGGTCATGAAATCAATACGTCGAGCATTTGAAATAAACAAATATAAAAAAAGACATCATTGAGGACCACAAGGTCCCCCCCATTTTTTTTTTAAAAATGGGCCAAGTGATAAAATCTAAAATGGTAAAACAATAAACTGCATTTGTGCTTTTACCGAAAGGAAAAGGTATTACTAACTTCGTTAAGTACATTGAATTAGCTAAAATGGTTAAACAATTCACTGCATGAGCTTCTATACCGCTTGAAAATGATCAACTTCGAGTTGAATACATTGAACTAGCTAAAATGGTAAAACAATAAACTGCATTTGAGCTTTTACCGAAAGTAAAATGTAACTTCGTTGAATACATTGAATTGGCTAAAATGGTAAAACAATTAACTGCATATGTGAGCTTTTACCGCATGAAAATGGTCAACTTCGCGTTGAATACATTTAATTAGATGGTATAAGAATTAACTGCATGGGAGCTTTTACCTCAATGAAATGGTAAACTTTATGTTGAATTCATTGAATTGGCTAAAATGGTAAAACAATTAACTGTATGTGAGCTTTTACCGCAAGAAATGGTCAACTTCGCGTTGAATACATTTAATTAGCTAAAATGGTATAATGGTGCATGGAAGCTTTTACCTCAATGAAATGGTAACCTTCATGTTGAATACATTGAATTAGCTAAAATTGTAAAACAATTATCTGCATGTCAGCTTTTACCGCAAGAAAATGGTCAACTTCGCGTTGGATAGCCTACATTGAATTAGATAAAATGGTAAAACAATTAACTGCATGGGCGCTTGGAAATAGTCAACTTCACATTGAATACATTGAATAAACTAAAATGGTAAAACAACTAAGAGTATGTGAGCTTTTACCGCAAGAAAATGGTCAACGTTGCGTTGAATACATTGACTTAGCTACTTAGCTAAAATGGTAAAACCATTAACTCCATGTGAGCTTTCACCGCAAGAAAATGGACAATTTTACATTGAATGTATTGAGTTAGTCAGTCCGTCAGATCGAATTCATGATCTGTAGACGCGATACTTCCTTGACGTCATAACGGCAAATATCCCTGCTATCTACTCCACATTACCACTACCGGGCATTGCTAAAACAACTCACAATATGAATTTTATTTCCCGAAGTCTTCAATTGACCCAACTGTTTCGGGACTAGATGGAACCATTTAACCCTAATACAGATGGATAATGTCAGTGTTGAGGTTTTTATAATTTCGCAGACGTACGAATTTCGGAGAAAAGCATGTCTGTTGGACATAAAAGCACATTTATGTGAGCACGCCTCATGCGGATTAAGGCACCGAATTATGTGCTAAGGGTGTAGACAGCAGACTGGCGCCGCCATCATGTAATGCAAGCTTTAAAGGTAATATACACAACATTTGCTTTTGCTATAATTTTCAGAAATGAATGAATTTGGGGTTTAGTATTTTATAGCAAATATTGTTACACTGACCTGTTTAAAATTGTGTGTTCATAGATGCTGGGAAACCAAGCCTGTTCTTGTAATCTGGCTCCCTGACCCTACTACATACGAAATAGAGCAATTTAAAGACGTCGGGGAATTGTCAGGTCAGGGAACCAGACAAGCTGGCTTGCACCTGTTCACGTTAAACCGACTGAAAACCATTTAATGTGGACTAACTAAATCTCTTGTAAATTGGGAGCAACATTTGAAAAAAAAACTGACAGCACACCAGGTGCCATGACTTCACAGGATGATTGAGACTATTATTCACTTATACAGTCTAGTGAGGTATTTCATAATAATTTGGTAGTTTTGTTTGTGATGTTTGCAAATGTTGTATATTACCGTTAAAGAAATCTCCAGAGGAACGAAGTACATTTTACAACAGTTTATGGACATTGCCCAGAACATTATACAAAAAAAGTTAAAGTTGCCTGTCCCCATCTTCTTGAACTGTCTGGAGGCGCTCACTTATTGTACACTGTCTGGTGTGACATGGCCCACAGATGCAGCTCCAAATTTGCATTGTTTCACGTCTTCAAGAAGTAAAACTACTTTAAACCTGACACGGAGCTTAATTTTGCATACCCCGATCTCCTAACGAATTTTCAATTTGTAAGTTTTGTTTGAACTGGATAGAAATACTTTATTCTCATTTTGTGCATTTGCAACCCTCTGAAAAGGCTTTCATTTTTTTTCTCACAAAATGAACCCGCCCTAAGAGAGCCGGATTATTGTCTGGCAGCCAATAATTCGCGGTTTGGGAAGAAATAATTCAATAACTAGAGGTTGGAGGATTTTGTTTCGTTCGATGTCTCATTCAAAAGTGAATAACTTACGGCACGGTACTGGGGCAAGCCCTGTGCGACTAGTGCGACTACTCGACTAGTTGCAAATACTAAAAAGCATTGGTAGTCGCGACTATCAATTTCTAAATAGTCGACTTGTCGTTATGCCGTGACCAGTCGCGACTAGTGTAATTAGTCGTTACTATTGAAATTCACTAGTCACCCACACCTGAAAATCTGTGATCCAAGTAATTAAACAATGGCCCAATAAAGATGTTTAAGGAATAAGCATTTAATAGCAACAATGACAGAACATGAATGCCAATTTCTGAGGCAAAAGTAATGTGATCCTACAATGAATGATATGTAGTACACATGTGATTCTGTCATTACATTGCAAGCGTATCAAAGGCTTCATACCTTGTAGTACGCAGACATTATTCATGTGCGGGGCTCTGTTCTGATTGTAACAGAACATTTTATGGGGATTGCTTCTTAATTTCACTGGAAAGTACGCATGTATCATGTATGTGAAATGAAAGATGATGTTTGCACCGTAACACAATTCGGTCAGCCACGAGAAATGCAGCTCTCATTAATTAAGCAATGCGACGAAAGAAAAAAACACTTCGACTAACGATTTCACGTTCTGCAAATATACGAACATCTGTCGATATGTTGAGCACATTAGTTGTATGTACCACATTACGTAGGCTAGCATTTTGTAGGTGGGAGAACAGCCGGTGACCATTTATTTTTCTGCAACCAGGTATAATCACTGACCACGAATGTGCATGCGTCAGATATTACCGGACTGGTTCATAAACGAATACAATATCATGTCACATTGTTAGTATGATACATGTTAGTGCTACAGGCCTATTATGGCAATTCGATTTTTTCCCTGAACGATTTTTCATTTGGAAGTTTTATTTTAATGAACAAAATATCTTTCTTTTCATTTGAAGGCGTCTGCTTTTGCGCCTTTAACGCACCGAGGAAAATCCGCTTAAAGGAGCAATTTAATTGATTTTTAAAAATGATATCCTTCAAATGTACCTTTATTGACCAGACCCTTTATTTGTCATCTTTATATTGCCATTTTAAAGGCGTTTTGGTGCCTTTTTGGTTTTTATGCTAATTAAAATTTCCATATTCATGAGCCAAACTGTGATGTCATTCAAGGCAGATTCAGTTTAACATCTGCTTCTGCATAAAAAGTCAGCAGAATTTTAGCGGTTTGCTGTGGTCATATTTCTGCTTTCAGTGTTTCATTTGTTGTTTCAGTACATGACAGTAAGACAAGAGAACACTTAACTGCACGACTGTTTTCAAAAAGCAGAATTTTGGGTTTACAACTTGAAGAAAAATACCCTAATCTGAAGAGTGTGGTCCCAAAGTGACGTCACAGCAATAGCGCCCTCAGTTGTCAGGAAAAGCATTTAACATTTGAATTTTTTATAAAAAGTGCACTTTGAAAATATTGTTACCAAAAATGGATGTCTCATAGTTTTTTATACATTGCAGAGGAATGGATATTTGCTAAAATATATTGCAGTGTGAAATTCATTTCATGAACCCTTTAAATTCTATAGTCGGGCCTCAAGTAATTCCATATTTGTATCGAATTATTACAAAACTAAACCTGGACAGCTTAATTAATATTTTGTTCAATATCTCATTGAAGGCGAAAAAATCATTGCCAGATAAAACGTTTTTTAATTCTTTTTCTTTCTTTCCCCCCTTTTTTTTTTGGGGGGGGGAGGGGGCTATTTTTCATGGTGAAACTTGACAATTGATCGATGAGACCTACTAGAAGTGTACCTAAAAAAGATCGGTAATTGACGATGTGATAGGTTTCAAAGAAAGTCATATAATTTGATCTTTAATTCCAAGGTTATTTTTTTTTTGAAGCTGAAGAAACAGCCTTGCGATCTCTCAGTATCCACAAATACCCATTTTAGTTTCCACTTCTCTGACCAGCAGCCATTGCGTCGCCATGGTTACCGGTTGTCCTTTATGTAAATAGGCAGCGCGGTGAAGATAGCGTGAGTTCAATGTATTCATTGATTGACATTTATTTTTTGACGTTCACGCTATCCCCTCAGGAACAGCAAGTAATTCTCCTCTTTTCATCACGGCTTTCTTTCTCTCATTATGCGAATTTCTGCCGCAGAACGCGGCATGTCGACGGCCTTGAAATATCGCCGCTTTGTTGTGAGTACGATCTTCGACATGTGAATGTCTCGCTTCGAAGATCTACACTTTCACAGCAAGACAGATGTGCTTATAAAACAGTGACATTTGCACCAACTGATAGCTGTTGTCAAATTGGGTCAAGTTCGACTGACAGTGTTTTCAAGACAAATTTGACTACGGTTTTAGTGCATCACCAGCGAAGGAAATGGATAAAAAATAGATAGACTAAATGGGTGAAAAATGCCGAAGACGATTGCTAGGGATACAGTAATGCACTGAAATTCAAGGTCAAAAGAAAACTAGGCAAGAAAATCTAGCTAATAACAATTTGTCAAGTGGTTTGAAGGGAAAAAAATGATCAATAATGTTCAATGAATAATACCACTAATTATAATGTATTGGATTTATCTTTCAGTTAAAAACTGACATTTTATAGGGAAAATACAACATTTGCAAACATCGAAAAACGAAACTACCAAATTTTTATGAAATACCTTACTTGACTGTAAGTGAATAATAGTCCTAAAATGTAAAATCAAGGCAGCTAGACTGGTTCCCTGACCTCACAATTCCCCGACATCTACAAACTGCTCCGTTTCATCTGAATTACAGGGTAAGAGAACCAGACTACAATAACATGAGTATTTTTCTTGATTTTTTCCAGCATCTACGAACACAAAACTTGAAACAAGTCAGTGAAACAATTTTTGCTATAAAATACTAACCCCAAATCCATCCACTTCTGAAAATTACAGCAAAATCAAATGTTGTATATTCCCTTTAAAAGGGTTAGACAAAGCTACCAAATTATTATGAAATACCTTACTAGCCTGTTAGTGAACGACAGTCTTAAAGTGTAAGATCATGGCAGCTTGACCGGTTCCCTGACCTTGCTCCGTTTCATCTGAATTAGGGTCAGGGAACCAGACTACAATAACATGAGTATTTTTCTTGATTTTTTTCAGCATCTACGAACACAAAACTTGAAAAAAAGTCAGTGTAACAATATTTGCTCTAAAATACTAGCCCCCCAAATCCATCCATTTCTGAAAATCAAATGTTGTATATTCCCTTTAAAAACGTTAGACATAATCTCACACGAAAACCACCACAATGTAAGACTTTATTTACAGGAACTACACATGATCTCATTGTACACAAAATACTCGGAAGCCAGGGACAATGCATAAATTTACGAAAATTGATTGACAATCGCGGAAAAGAGTTGCACTCGAGACACTTACAGACGTCCAATCCTTTAATTAATTCCAAGTTAAAAAGTAGCCAAACTACTTCACGTCTAAAACGCCACTCGGAAATCACAGTCTTACATTGGTGGGAAAGATTCCAATCTGGGAATGGTGTGCGCAATATGTCCTTTTCTAATAGCTGTATTGCAACCTCGTTTTTGCATTTTCATAAAATATTATTCCTCTTCTAATGATTTCGCTTTATTCAACGTAAGCCAAATAAAAACTATGCAGTATAATTGTTAAATAAGTCTTGCTACACACGACAATTATTTGAATACTTTTGCTATTGTGAACGTATACTACATCTTCTGGTGCTGAATCAAAGTCTCTACTACTTAAACCCCAACACCAGCAAGAGTCCGGCAGTCTCCTGATGACGAACAGAGCACACTGTTCGAAACGTCGAGTTAAAACAACAGGTTGTTCTCAGAACCGCACAACTCAACAGAGATATCATTCACATGGTGTTACCGCAAACCTCCCATTCTTTGTTCATGTCCATCATGCAAACCTACAAGTTTTACATGGTAAAGTTCAGTTACCAATACTATACGAATTTCATTTCGTGGCAAATATTGTCCAGTTAATTTGGTGCACGTTTAAACAAACTTCCAACAAGACGAACTCAAGCAGCGATAAACGATATATGAAAAATCATGTAGAGCAAAGCGAAAAACTACTTTGAAATGAGGAAGTGTAATTGAACATTTTAAATTTAACAGTGTAGTGGCGGGCAGCCGTATAAATGCTACGGGTGCACACCAGTAAATGGGCCCAAAATAGCCTACGCTAGTCAAGTCACGATTTGTATACTGTCAAATTCTCTTAAAAGGTCCGTGTAATATAATTTTTATTAATGTAATCCTTGAAACTGCACCTTTTGCCACTTTAAATTCATTATCTGTACAATAGCTAGCACAATGCTTTCGCCATTGAAGGGGGCCTTCGTGATAGAATTGTAAGCGTGCCAGGATCGGTCCACAGCCCAGTCGTTCACTTTGAAACTGCCATTTAAAAAATGGTAAGAGAGAAATCGGTGGACTGATATAAAGGTTGGTTTGTCTTTAATTAAGTTGGCCTACGACGAAACGTGTTATGCTAATAATTATATATTAAACACAGTCACCCAAAGAAGTCGATGTATTTTCAGAAAGCTTACTTGTGCGTATATTGCACAGACGTCTGCAAGAACACACACAAACGGCCAGTTCCGAATGACGTCAAATCGGAGGGGATATCCAGAAATAGAACGCCACATGCCTCCCACGACGTCCTGCCGATTTCCTGTAAACAGTATCAACTACGAACCGGTTCCGTGGAATTTTACATTATCGCGAAAATAATTTGGCTTTTGTGTATTGTGATAAATGTGTCTCAAAATCGAATTCGAGATTTCGCAAACGGTCAATGGGATGAAGTTCTATACCAAAATATCATGTAAATGTTACAGCCAGGGGCGTATCCAGATTTTGATGTGGGGGGGGGGGCAACGGCACTCGCACATCCGCGCCAAAATGTAGACATGGTTTTTTTTCTCAGGACACTTAACCTCCATGAAATCGAAAAGCAGGGGGGGGGGCCCTGGTACCCATCTTTCAAATGGCGACACTCTTTAAAACTAACCATTGTTATGCATACTGGAAAATATATGCCGATTTTCACGGCGCATTGTAATGGTTTTGGAGCTTGGTTTTCTTTGTGTTTGTTCAGGTAAGAACTCTGTAACCATTTATGGAAATAGTTACTAAAAAAAATCTTGTTTTCGCCAGGGGGAGGGTTCCCCCTCCCCCTTCGGATACGCCACTGCTTACATTTTAAATAGGATGTTTTGCAACAAAATTGCTCACAATATTTTGCAGGATGCACAACAACTTACCTATTGAAGTTGAAGCTCAAGTGCTATTGTACATTTTGGGAAAGCAGAAAACATACACAATAGATCCAAGATAAAATGACGTCACGCTTTGTTTACTTGTGTACTTTCCTACGGGAGCCAGGTGGGGACGATTGTCTCTCATCCCACCCTGCGCCCATAGGAAAGCACACATGTAAACAAAGCGTGACGTCATTATGTCTTAGGTCTATTGTTTTGGTCTCGTAACTGGATTCCGTCGATCACGTTCGAAAACGTGTACCCGCGTGCATCCTATTGTGGAACCACCTTCAATGTTTATGTTCTTCCAAACGATGCCATTTCAGGCAGAATAATTTCACAGGGTATTTGGTACCAGTCCTATCTTCACAAGGTTTCTGTCATTAAATCTGTAGGTATACTTTTGCGGGTAATTGCAAATGATCCCACAAGGCATTAAAGGGGCATTACGGCCTGAAATCTCCGACAGTTTCGTGTTTTGCATTGTTTACTATACTATTTTAAACGGTCTGGTTGAAAGGATACGAACTTAATGTTTGATCGTTCCCGAGAAAAGACGGACAAATCCGATTGTTTACATCGGACGTGACGGGCATTTTGTGGAATACCCATACGAATTTTAAGTCGCGTCTATTTAATGCAGCATACACGTTGTGTGCGGTGCATAAATAACACACATTACAAATACACAAATGTTGTTTCTTACACGTCCGCAGAGTGCGAACCGCTGTGCGGCTGGATCACTTTAATTAAATGTTTGTGTAATCCCACAAGTATATGGACGGATTAAATTCATGTAAAACCCTTCAAAGCGTATTTCTCCTTAATGTATTACAACAACAGGCTTGGGTGTCAGTTCGTGAAAACCAAAATCGTTCTATTTCGCGTCAGTGTCCCGGTGCGCGCGCACTAACGGGTGTCAGTTCGTGAAACCGAAATTGTTGATAACGTGGTTTTTCACGAACTGACACCCACTTGCGCGTGAGTGTCAGTTCGTGGTGCCGATGACGAATTATGCAAAAAAAAGTGGACCTCGATATTCTGACCATTCAGCGGGCGCCTTCTATCGGGCCTTCGGTAACCCGTTGCTTTACAAAAACATGGCACCCAAATTGACCAATCAACAGCTAAGTCTACATTTCTGATCAAAATGACGTCACAGTTTCTAAAGTCGACTCCGATTGGCTGGCGCGCGGGGTCGCATAAAATTTGCATGCTAGGATATATCAGGCCATCGACCGTGGCTCTGCACACATGAATGGCTGATCCTCAGACTAATGATGGCCGACCTAGTTAGTCAAAAAAGGGAGTCCACAGAAGTGGTAAGAATATCTAGTTTGTCACCCACAGAAATCCATATTAGCAATCAGGCCCGGAACATGTAAATTGATGTCTGGTCGCGGTGCCCAAAGCACTGTGTTGACGCGCCGCAGTCCTGGCGATCGCCAGAGAATCCCAAATTAATGCCCCGCTGGGAGTTTCCCGCCGAGATTGTTTTGGCGGGAAGTAATTATGCCGCGTGCTCGCGTGCTCCCTTTCCCGCGTTTTCTACTTTTGGCGGGCAGCTGCTTTTATGTGCCAGAATCCACGTGGGAGAATGAGCTACAAGAGCAAATGATACGATATTATCACAGCCTCATGTTAATCGCTGATGAAGCTGTATGGATACATATATGACTTTATTAACTAGCATCCAACTGTGATGTTTTCGGACGACTATCACATACGGTGACATCATTCATCTCTAGATATGCAACTACAACATGCATTAAAAGAGCTCTCTGTTGGCAACTCGTATAAAATTTACACAGTTGAACAATTATTTTGTGTTGCCTCTGAAGAATATGTTGTTCAGATCGGAATATCAGACCTCTTAGTTTTTTGGACCCTACCCCTGCTGAATCCAACAGGATCCAACTGTGTCATGTAATGGAGCCTGTTGGGATTGAGCAGTAAACCCCTTGTGTACATTCCTGATGCAAAATGTTGGATTCAGCAGGCAACTGATCGGCATTATAATGCCATGTTGGACTCCGTTGGATTCAGCAGACAACTGAAAATAAGGCACAGTGGATTGAGCAGGACACTCCGAAATTCAGGGGAAAATACTCGAAACAATCCAAGGTTTTTGAAACACACATCAAATAAAGCTTGTTTCATCATCTTTCATTTTGCTTTTTAATTTTCGGTTAACCAATGACTGTTGGATGAAACAGTCCAAAGATCCAAAGATCATCCAAAGATGATCAGCCCTAAAAAAAAGGCCTGAACCCATCGCCATTTTGAAGAATTGCAAAATTGCTCCATTGCAAAATTGACAACTCCTAGTGCCAAATTTCATGCGAATTTCACAGAAATACGAGCTGCCAAGTCCTGTTCACGGCTTCCACCCTTCTTATTACAAACCCTCAAGTTCATGGCCCACATCCCAATAAAAATCGCCATTTACACCTTCGATGCATATCTTGTCTATTAAAAATCAGGTTTCTCGGTTGTCCTTTTCCTGCCCCACATAGACTACTAAATATTGCGTGAGCTGCATAGGTATAATGACGAAAGATGGGCAGCGATAATTGGATGAATTCGATAAAATGACACGCTTAGCCGGCGGTTTAGCTATGATAGTCTGGCCTCCCCCCGGTTTATGCCGGCGTGTTATGAGGGAAAATAAATCAATTATAACAAGTTGGCTTATAACGCACGAGATATGTAGGTCAGCTTCTTCGGTTGACTGGGACTCGCCACGGGTCAATCTTCCCGAGCTACATGCAAAAGTGGCTTCGTTCCCTTCGACTTAACAGGCAATTAATAAATGGTTCGGCTGTGACACCAAATAAACGCTACGAAAAGCTATGAGGTTATGGCAATGATGGTTGTATAGCAGTTTAATGCTATTTATTGCTGCTGGAGCTAAACTATATTTTGGGGTTATAGGCCTAATTGACAAATCAGTAGTACAGGGTGAGTAAAAAAAAAAGCGAAACCCAACTATCGGGACTATTGTTTTAGTGAAGTTCTGTCTGTAGCACTTTCAAAATTTAGGGTATGAAAGCCCAATTCATAAAATGTCGTTTAGTACAGGAATCATTAAAATCACTCATTTTAGTTTCAAGTTAGTTTCAAGTTACGAAATTTTAAACACAACCACCGTTTTAACGTTCTATCCACGGATCATAAAACACTTTGTTTACGTGTGTGCTTTTCCTATGGTGCTCATAGGAAAGTGCACATGTAAACAAAGTGTGACGTCATCAGTACAGAGTCTTATTCACACACATCCCTATTTGATTTGTTTTTGTTTTGTTGACTGCAAGAGCACTTAACTAAATCGATTTGTACTTGAACCAAGGACGACCCCTACAAAAAAATCACGCAAATCCGTCAATAAGTTTTTGAGTTATCTTGTTAACAGACAAACCAACCAACCAACCAACCAACACAATACCATGAAAATATTACTTCCTTGGCGGACGTCATAATATGCCCTCGTCCTCGTGGCAAAACCGAGTCTGGGGCGACTTAATTATCAGGAATACGATACGTACTTTCAATCAATTCATGTTACCAGAGGCAGACATTAATTAGTTGCACTCTCCTCGAATTCACTCCTCTGGCGGGCCAGAAATCAGAGCCGTTCCTAAATTGATCGCCTTTCCAATTTCCGGACGGGAAAATCTCAGAATAAAATATCGACGTGTCCGTGTATGCTGGCTCTTTCAGTAAAACAAGTAAACAGCAAAAGAAGAAGGGTATACACCAGTACATGAATTGCTTAGAACGGCCGGTCGATTTGTAGGTCAACTAATTCTTTTCAGCATGCAGCAAAGTGCGATACAATCGGCAGAACTATTCCCAATACAACATGCACTTGCCATTGCTGTCGGGTGAGTATTGAGCGGCCACCTAGCGTAGCCATTTGCTATCGGGGGTAGACGTAAAACGGAGCCACTAAGGCCAGCTAAAGCACGATGCCCTTTCGTTAGAATAAATAAGTGAACACTGCTTACCAACATCAGACCATTATTGCACCGCACAATGCCAATAGGGTGCCCTCCTAGCTGTGATTCTGTTTGGCTTTATCACATTTCTTTCGTACTTCACACAAACTTCAAACCATAAGGCAAAAAAAGGAAAATAAATAAATGTTTTGCGTCCCCGTCCGCTTCCTTTTTTGTAGGCCGCCTCCGAAAGAAAGATAAATTTTAAACAGTGACATCATTTTGGCCTCTTTGTTTGTTGCATCTAAGCCCATATAAAAGCTGGTATGTCATTTCCTGAGTCCAAGTGGTGGCAATTTAAAACAAAAGCTGGCGGCCATCTTGGAAACTTGCACGGCCGGTCGTTTTGGGAAAAAAGGGGGCCTCCTCTTTCCTTTTTTTCAAAAAGGCAGGACGCTAAACATGTTTTGTGTTATTTGGCCTCATCGACATTGTGAAAAAAATAACTTCTGCAAGCTTGGAATTAAAAGAAAAACAAACATGTTATACATATCTTTAGTACGTAAGCGTAGAAGGGCCACGTTAAATTAAACAACAATTGACTTACTATCTCGCCGCGGCGACTTAATACTTAAGTCCTACTATGGTGTTGAATAATTTATTCAACATTGACAAATAGTTACTTTCCATTAAACCTTAATCTTGTCGCAGATGACGGAGCACCGAAGATTTTAGTTTAAAAACGTCTTCCAATTTAGGCTCATTCAAAACATTCTTTTAATTATTCCCGTAACAACTATTATTACGTGGACTATTTTGTCTAGTAAACCTGAGAAAGAATGACGTCACGCTTTGTTTACATGTAAGCTGTTTATGGGAGTTTGCTTGTTCTTGCCCCTAACTGGCTCTCACAGGAAAGCGCAAATGTAAACAAAGTGTGACGTCATCATGTTTCAAGCGTTTGCGTCTTTTAGTACGTCTACACGGACAGCGTAATGACAACTTATCGCACATATCTGGCTAGCTTGGCAGTCTCCTTTCCATTACCCGAGCTCGCCTTGCCAGTTACGGTGACAGAGCCTTTTCAAATGTTGCACCTCGGCTTTGGAACCGTTTGCCACTTGAAATCAGAGACACAGAAAACATCACATCTTTCACGCAGCAATTCAAAACACATCTCTTCATGCTGGCCTTTCCCAATAATTGAAGGTTTTTTCTTTACATCTATAGACTGGCGCCTTTGAATGGATTCCAGAGACAGTGCGCGTTATAAATACTGTATTATTATTATTATTATTATTCAAAGCTCTTTATTTATGCAACTGAACTAATATTCAAGTTTATAAATGTATCAAACGAATCTACTGTGTAATCCACTGTTTTCGTCTATTGTTTATTCTGTTGTTTTCAGGTTTTTTTGATGAGCTTAAAATGAAATGTCTGTGAAAATCAGCAAACATTACACTCATCAGCACGCATTGCTTGGAATCGACTTTTGAACATCATTTTCATCTTTTTATTAATCGTGAAATTGCTCCTTTTTTAAAATAACAAGCATATTATCGAGTTTCGGGAAAAATGTTCATCATAATTATGTAACTGATTTGTTTTCATTTTGAAAATGAAACAGGTTACATCAAAAATTCACCTCGACACCACCATCTTTCGGCCCATTATGTGCGTTATACATTCCTACATACTAGCTGCGCAGCAACACCTTTTTCCTGATCTACTGCGCAAAGGTCGTGTCCGAGAATAGACAACAAAGCACCTGCTTATAAAAGGCCACACAAACCTTTTAATTAAATCTCCGTGGCTCATTTCATCCTCGATCATGCCCAGCACTTCCGCGAGCGCGCAACGGCCATTTTACCTACACACAACGAAAACTGATGATATCAATGATGATATCACATGATGATACCATCAAAAAGACAAACCGTTTAGGCATCGCGCCTATTACCCAGACGCGACAAACGTTGAGCAATTCTGACAGGGTATTCGCAAGGGATAATATAATTGGATTACTTTCACTGGAATGGACCGTTTAATAGCGTTAATTCTGGCCATGGTCGAGGTCGCATAAGCTGTCAAGGCGTAGACCATAAACGAGGGTAGGCCTATTTAATTAAATACGATGAGCATTGTTCTCGTCGTATTGTGTACAACGGTGAATATGTATGCGCACTGCCAGAGCTTTTATTACATGCAAAACGCATTTTGAACGAAATGATGTTAATTGGAAAAACATTTTAAAGTAGGGTATAAACATCCACACAACTATCCTTTAAAAATTGGGTGTTAATGTGTTATTCTTGTGTTATTCGTGCGAGAACGATTTTCGGGGTCCACTTTTGCGACAACAAAAAAATCGGGCTGTTCAGTGATAGTTGTGTTTCCAACCGTAAGGTATTCGCCTTCTGCGGACGTTTACGAAACCACATTGTTTAATGGTGCTGTGTGTAATTTACGTGACGCACACAACATGTATCGTACATTGAATGAAAACGACAGGAAACACGTATGCGTGTCCGATGTAAACAAGCGGGGTTTTTTTCCCCGTCTTTTCTCTGGAACGGTATATAATTAGACATTAGGTTAGTTTCCTTTCAACTAGACCTTCATAGTGAAGTAAACAAATCTAATACATGAAATTGTGGGGGATTTCAGGCCGTAATGCCCCTTTAAAAGCACAAATGCTTTCCGTAGTAAAGAAATGACAATGATATGTGATTTTAAAAGCATTTCGTGTCTTTTTGGTATCCAAATTATTTTGTTCAACGGTAGGAACATCATTAGGTAAATAATTTCGTAAATAAATAATTTCGTAAATATTTAAGGCTCATTTCCTGTGCAGATAATTAACGATTGTCTATATTTGATCAAATTGAGAGTTAGGTGAAAAACGTCTTGGTATGTATTAAACAAAATTGATCGGTCATTTTGATCGCGTCATTTTTCATTGCATCACCTCAGAACTATTTTATGATAATCAGGGTTTACTTTGTCTTTTTATCACTGCATGGTTAACACTTCGTTGCTGTTTTAAATTATTGAAAATGTATTTAAAGGGATATGATTTTTTCTTAGGAACACATTTTGTGCAACTTTCTACTCCTCTTAAATATATGAAAACTTAATGTCAGGAAGACACTGTTCAGTTTAGGGGTTTTCTGTTCAAATTGTGAACCCAAAATTTGCTCATTGGAAACATTTGTGAGAAAGGGTAGCTCATTTGGCTTACTGCCATGTACTTACACAACAACAAATCACCAAACAAAAGAAAATTGAGACAACAAAATATCCCAAATTCGAGCAACGTTTTGTACTGAAATAGCTGTATCATTGAGGTTTCTTCCCGGAATGACATCACACTTTTGCTCATGAATATGGAAATTTGAATAAGCATGAAAACCTAAAAGGCGTCAAAATACATTCAAAATGGCAAAACGGACATTGAAAATATGATTAAATTGGACAAAAAGGTGCATTTCAAGGATTTCATTAACAAATTACATTGCATGAGACTTTTAAATGAACCGCAACAACAGGAGCAGAAACAAGTGTATAGCAATACCAATTTGATACAGAGTATACTCTCTCCAGTTAAATTATACCAAGGGCCCTTCAGATTTGTAGCACAAGACTAGTGGGCCACGGTAAGCTCCTAAATAATGCATGGTCGCTCGATAAACAAAACTGGCGGCAGATAGGATGCTGCCATGTTTGACTAGAAGGAAATCATCCATTTCGAAACCTCTTGAGATCCCTTAGATGAATATCAGCGAAATAAAGACCGTTTTCGTTCTATCGGCCTGACGAAATGACGTGATTACGGAGGTCGTTCTGGAGGAAATTTTGCGAGTCTTTTTTTTATGAGCGGCGCCATATTTTGTGATCAAAATGAGTAACAGCTCTAGGCAAATGTGTTAAGCTTTAAATCAAATGTCAGCGGGGTAATGAAGTGGACAGTAAACAGTCAATTTAGCCAAAGCATCTGGCCATTGACGTTCGTGCATCGGTGTGCATACCGTATGAGTTCGGTTTCCCATACGACAAATACCGTGGTGAAAGAGTTCTCGCAGTACCAGGTAAAAATGCTTACATTTATTCACTTAAAGGTTAAAAAAAACATTATTTTACGCGTTCAGTACCAATTATGCCTAATAGAGCAGATAACTAAAGCATTAACTTTGAAGTTTAGTCGTCAGGCCCCCTCCCTCCAGTCTGAGTATCATCCGTTGTTTAACCATGGAGGAAGGAATGGAGCCCAATCCGTAACAACGTCTGATATACACCTGGCACAAAAAGAAATTTAGCAGTTTATATAATCATCCTTGTTTAGAAATTTCTCGGTGAACCCAAAAAATCCGAAAAATATACGTTTTTTTACAGAAAATGTCCAGTTCAATTTGATACTTCACTTGCGAACACTGTGTAAGAACTAACAAGAGCGCAAGCGCTGAAGCTCCTGAAACCCCAAAACTAAAAGTTGCACTAGTCAGCGGATTTTCAATGGGCATAGACCTTTATCATGCTGCCACCATATCAGTCATATTCCCTGTATCCAATAACAGTACTGAATGCTAATGTTTTTTGTGGAAAAAGGAACCAGACTATATTACCATCCAGCCTCGCTTTTGTTACACTGATTTGAATAGGGAAAAATTCAAATGGCTGCAACATGATAATGGTCTATTGCAACACACAATATTGAATGCGGGGCCTGCATCATTGCATTCAATTGTGTGTTGCATTGCCCATTGAAAACGCCCATGGGGTTCATGGAAAGCTTCCATGACAAAACGTATATTTCAGATTTTTTGTTAATTGAGAAATGTCCAAACAAGCATGATTATAAAAACTGCTTAGTTTCTTTTTGTGCCAGGTGTATGTAAGCATGCAAATTTTATGCGACCCCGCGCGCCAGCCAATCGGAGTCGACTCTAGAAATTGTGACGTCATTTCGAGCAGAAATGTGGACTGAGCTGTGAATTGGTCAATTTGGCTGCCATGTTTTTGTAATACAACAACGGGTTACCGAAGACCCGATACAAGGCGCCCACTGAATGGTCAGAATCTGGAGATCAAGACGCAGTCTTGTTTTGCATATAATTACAGTGAAAGTAAATTAAAACTCTGATAACTCAAAACAACTGTTAAGTCAAACATAGAATCCATTGCTTTTGGTAGTATAACAATGATATACAACCCTGCTTATCTCAAAACTCTGCTTAAGTCAAATTTGAACCTGGCCCTCGAGGTTTTACTTATCAAGATTTCACTAATCGCCTAAAGCTTCTAGAAGCGGTCATGCCATAGACTCCCCCACCTTTAACAAAATGATAACAGCTAGAGTCGGATCGATATTACTCAATCATTCCATCTTGCTTTGATATCAATATCGCAGATATCATTTTTTAATCATATCGAAATATCGAAAATTTCGATATTGAGCAATGATATCGAAAATATCGAAAATTTGATAAATGAAAAATGATATCGACAGCATCAAAAATGCGTTATATTATCGTCAAATAAATCTCCCGATTGTTGTTTTACTTTGTGTCTAACGCTTATTGTATGACGAGTCCCTGATGATGTTAGTCTCTATTCCTGTTTTTCTTCTTGCACTGCCATTTGCCGTGCTGCCTACGCCTTGTCTGGAGGCTGCTGAACAAGTCCCATGTGTGCTGTGCCCTGACGCGACATTAAAGCCGGTCGTCAGGAGCAGCGAGGATGGTTTTGTGCAGTGATGCGGTATTGAAAGTATTTGGCTTGGATGGGATAATCCTTGACCGTACACGCCGAATGTCGCTTGGTACTCCGCTGGGAGATCACATCAGATGTACAGTCCTGTACTAAGCCTTTCAGGCGTGAAAAGATATTCATAACTTTAGAGCAATCTGTTCGAGTTATTTTTAGCTACAACGGCCCGGAATGTTGACAAGCATAAAGCAATATTACAGGTGTGGATACACAGGGCCAAAGTCACCTTTAATTGACCTTCCACTTTGACGAAATAGAGGTAAATGTGCGATGAAAACGGATAAGGCATCAAATATTCTTGTTTAAATTGGTCAAATTGTATAAATTTATATACAGTGGGTAGGCCTACACCGCGTGAAGGAGAGGGTTTATATTGTTAGGCAAATTAGGACCGATTTATGCGAACTTTCTGCTGTCCCCGCAGCTTTTTGGTCCCCACAAATACCTCGTACAGGCGAGTGCATTATGTCCCTTCAACTACGGAACAAGAATGGGTTGCTCTTGAATTGCTTTACGATCGAGGACAGACACACTAAGGGAGAACAAAAGATCCTTTAGTCCTCGAGCGTTTGGTCTTTTGCATACAAAAACAGTAAACAATATCGCAATTATCACGGTTCACCAATTTAGTACCATAACTTTAATCTAAAAAGAAAGATCGCAAATAATATACGAACTAGGCCACAAAATTAACTAGAAAGCACTCAGAAAGCGCGCATCTCCGCCATGGTTAAACGAAATCTAATCCGGCGATTTTCACTTGTACCAATGACCACCTCTTTTCATTAGAATCCGTCCAGAACTTCTTCTCATGTTCACAGACAAACACACTAACCAACCAACCAACACACACACAAACCCACGAACCTCCTTCACGCCTGTTTGTATATGGGGTCGTTGAGCGCCCTCTATGGCTAATTAATGACCCACTGACAGCGATTTCCACCTTTTTATGTTGGCGTCATCGAACAACATCTCTGAAGATGTTTTGCAAATCTTGCTCCTGCCGATCCTTCGGGCCGGCTGCGCGGCATGCACAACCGGTAGAGCCATCGCTTCAAATCCCCCGGTGCACAGCTCCCTACATGTTCCGCTAAGTCCACGCCGAGGGCTGCCCGTGAACTTTAGCTGTTAAGACGATCTGCCATGTCTGCTGAAACATAAACCGCCTGAGTGTACATGTGCACGCAGCGGTATGCTAATAACACTGCCGGCGCTGGTAGGCACCACAAAACTAGACATGACACACGTTTTATCCCGACGATTAATTTTAAAGGGGTATAACGGCCTAAAATCCCCGTCAATTCATGTTTTGGATTGTCTACTTACACTTTTACAAGGTTTAGGTGAAAGGAACCCAACCTAATGTCTTACCGTTCCAAATAAAAGACGGGGAAAACCGGTTGTTAATGCATCGGACACGACAGCGTACGCATACGTTTTGCCTATCGTTTCGTTAGATGTACATACACGTTTTGTGTGTCACATAAATTACATATGTGGTTTATTACACGTCCACAGAAGGCGTAATGAGCGAATTCGAGGACGTAATGTACTTTTCAACATTTTAAACCTGTGATGTTGTAAACGAATAGCCAAATACTAACCATAACAACACAAAGGCACAGGTGAGGAACAACCTACTATATTAGCGAGTTTAGATAATTGAAAAATGTCCGAAGTAGGCCTATTTCGTTGTTTTGAACATGTTTTTAGGGCCCATACAATGTAAAAGTTGCCAGAATTTTTGAAATGTTGCTAGCTGTCATTAATTGTTTGCTTTGGTGATTCGTTGCTGTGTCAGTACATGGTAGTAGACCAATGAGCAAACTTTTCTCACAAAGGTTTTCAATGAGCAAATTTTTGGGTTCACAAAATGTGTTCCTAAGAAAAATTCATCGCATGGATCCTTTGAACCCACAACGGATATGGAAAAACATCGGCATAAACTTTCTTCCCAACCTATTTAAGAACTATTTTTTGAATGAAGACGACAAAAAGAAATGTGCTTTAAATAATGAAAAGACATCCTTATTATGCAAGAGAAACCATGCTCTCTTTGGTTCTAAGGGAAAAGGTGAACTAAATGACAGTATGCATTAAGCATATAATAGAAAGTGTATGCCCTGTGTATAAAATCAGATCTAGTCCTGAAACATACTCGCGAGAATTCATTGATTGTAGTCAGGTAACACAATTATATACACAGAACTGTATAATTCGTGCAACGATAGCTGAGTGCATTCTTATGTTAAAGAGGTTGTGGAATGCTCGAAGACATTTCCGTCATTTTTGGGGTATATGTAGCCTAAGGTGTGATGAAATAAAAACGACTATTGTTTCTGTCATGAAATGAGCACAAAGGTTACTTTTGAGAGCTATTTTTCAGGTCCTGTTTCGACCCGAACGTGCAATTTGTGTAAAAGTCGTCGTTGCGGGCAGTAAAAGTCGTCGTTGCAAACAAAACACAGTAAATCGTGACGTAATAAGCAGGACTCGTTTATGCTACTCTGCATCGGGAGTCCTGTTTATTACGTCACAATTTACTGTGTTTTGTTTGCTGCCCGCAACGACGACTTTTACACAAATTGCATGTTCGGGTCGAAACAAGCATGACAGGACTTGAAAAACAGCTCTCAAAAGTACCTTTTGTACTCATTTTATGACAGAAACAATAGTCGTTTTTATTTCATCACACCTTAGGCTACATTATACCCGAAAAATGACAGAAATGTCTTCGAGCATTCCACAACCTCTTTAATATTCACTCTTTGTGCACATCAACTAAAAGCTTATAAAGCTTGGATTTGGAGAAAACAAATTGCTTATATTTCGAGATATCAAGCTGGGTCGAACCCTATTTTTCAAATCTAAACTTTTCAACACTGACAGTGCAATGAACATTAAACATTTAATGTAATTTTATTTTCATGAAAATTCTTGTAGGCCTATCAACCACCGTCATGTTTCTGGATGGCCAATATCTAATGTGTTTGATATTTACTGGATCTCGAAATAAAATGAAACATGAATCCGCCTGTTTCCACCTGACGAGAGAACCTTCAAGGCTTCGTGTTTTCAATAATTCGAATCCATGCGTCATCCTACAGTTTATCGTAGAGGAAGCAAAGTTTGTGTTTGCAAAACGAAAGCTTTTACCTGATCCAATTTGAAGCGAGGCAGGTACAGAATTTTTAACTGAACTGCATCGCATGTCTGAAAACCATAAAGCTCTGCCGACATCAAGAATTCTAGGAAAATCCAAAGTGCGTGTCTGCTAATGCTCTAGTGTTACGTATTGGTTGGACGCGTGGAAGATTATTGGCAGCACTAAAAGCAAGTGTAGTTACACTAAAAAGCAAAGAAGATGTAAACAAGAAAATCCAATAAGATACGGCGGATGGACACTGATCACTCTGGCGGACTGATATGAATTTTAAATAGCAGGAGACCGGGATAAAGGATTTCAAGATTTCGAACCGAAAGAAAAAGTGCACAGGCTATATTACTTCACGAAATCCTGACCAATTTTTAAAAGTAACTGGATATGTAATGTCGGTACCGAAAAGACAGGTCCGAATCCGACAGCTTTAGTTTCAAGTCGACTTCCATCTACAGACATTTTCCAGAAAATATTGCTGACTTAAAAATATAGTTAATTGAAATGCAGTTGCAGCCAGATATAATTATTGTCGGGTTGGATGTTAAGTTTCAATGTTTTCCAGTAAAATGTCACATATATATTTTGTGCTTAAAGGGGCAGGGAATGGAATGCGCCCAATTGGGCAACAAAACGTGTTTATAAAAGTAGGATATAAACGTCCACACAACCATCCGTTTTGTGTTATTCTTGCCATGCAAGAACAAATTTTGGGGGTCAAAATTTTCACTCCCAAAAATGGAGCTGTTGAGTGTTAGTTGTGAATCCTGCCGCACAGTGGGTCGCATTTTGCGGACGTGCGAGAAACCACTTTTGTTTATTGGTGCTGTGTGTACATTGCGACCACAGACAACGTGTATTGTACACTGAATGAACACGGATAGAAATACATATGCGTATCGCGTCCGATGTAAACATTCGGGGTCTTTCGTCTTTTCTCGGGAACAGTACGACATATGGGTTAGTTTCTTTTCAACCAGACCTTTGAAATGGGATAAGTAAACAATCCAAAACATGCAATTTCCGGGGATTTCATTCCGTAATGCCCCTTTAACACGCTCAGTAGAACGATATGCCTGTTTGAATCCACGGGCAAGTATAATGTCTAAAAATTAAACAAAATATATAAGTGTCCATGGTTTATTAATACAGTCATATCATTTCAATATCGCCATTCCGTGGAAATTGCAGATCTTAGACCATAAAAACATTGTAGCTAATTAGCTTTCCAGTCATTTGCAATCAGGAAGAACGTTCATGTTGTTGTTTTTATATGAAGCCTCGCGTTGTTTCCACTTGGGTAACGGCAACACACCTTAAGGACGTATTAACTTAAATGTTTCTGCTTGATAAGCATATGTAAATATATGTGATTATACAGACTAGCCAAGGGCAAGGTATAACATGACGCATGTCGAGACCGGACACGATTGAAGACTTACCGTGGCCCTGAGCTCCACAATCCCGACTCTTTCTTCTTTGAAAAACAAAATATCCTTTGGAATCGAGGGAAAATGAGGGCAATACAGGGCGAGTCAAAAACATAAAAACCCAAATGGCGCCCTCGATTTTGTAACGAAGTTCTGCATGTAGCGCTTTCCAGATCTAGGATGTGAAAGCCCAATTTAAAAGCTTTCATTTAGTCCAAGAAGCATTCAAATCTCTCATGTACTTTTCGAGTTCTGGACATTTGAGCACAAACACAGTTTTAAAATTTTGTCCACGGATCACATTTCATGAAATGAAACCATGTCGTATCATGAAAAATGATATCAGAATAATCCCATAAGTCTCCGGGTAGCCAAGTAGAAGGCAGGGCAAGACTATAAACTCTTGACATTATAAAACATGTTGTTTTAACATTGGAAGCAGAAGGTGCTTGAATAAAGGTTATGATAAGTGTCAGTTACGACAGGGTTCTGATGGTTTTTTTTTTTTTGATAAGTGAATTGTTTTCGTTTTGCTGCAATATCACTTACCTTTATTGTGATCTGTGGACAAAAATTACAAAACTGTGTTTGTGTTTAAAAATCTATAACTTGAAAAGTACATGAGCGATTTCAATGATTCTTTTACTAAAAGAAAGCTTATAAATTGAGCTTTCGCATCCTAGATCTTGAACGCGCTACAGGCAGAACTTCTTTTAAAAAAAAATATAAAAAATATAAAAAAATAAGGGGCACTTTGTATTTCATTTTTGTTTACTCACCCTGTAGTACAATATTTTTCTCCTAAAGTAAACGAACCTTCAAATGGCTATACAGAAGTCAAGAGAATTTGAAACTCATATGATCGACTTACACAGGTCTGCATTTCAAGATTGTCAAATTTTATTTACAACAGACTGTACACATGCCACAATTTATTTTTCAAATGGCT
The DNA here is from genome assembly GCA_029964075.1 of Patiria pectinifera. NCBI lineage: Eukaryota > Metazoa > Echinodermata > Asteroidea > Valvatida > Asterinidae > Patiria > Patiria pectinifera. Next base: position 12,925,167 of record CM057137.1, on the reverse strand, counting down.
TGAAGTTGAATTCAATGTAGTATACTGCGTCGCGGTAAATCAAAGGATGGCTTTGATGACAGCGGCAAAATCATTGGGCTATTTTTGGTGACATTTATTTGATTGTCTACCATTGCCATGACACGAATCACTGTAAACGGTGGTAGAGTGCACGAGTTGTTGTGTTTGATGTTTACTTTCGAGTCGACAATTTCTTTTCTGTGCACCAAACATTATATACAGCAGCTGTTGTAGAATAGAGATGTTAGTCTTGATTGGTGTGATATAATGTACCTGATTTGTTAATCAGAAAACAGTAACGCGAATTCCATTGCTTTGTGCAGACAGCTGTTTAAAGGGAAGATACAACATTTGCAAACATCTCAAAACGAAATAATAAAATCATCAACAAATTCCTTACTGGATTGTTAGGGAATGACAGTCTAAAGCATCCTGTAAAATCGTGGTTCCTGGTGTGCTGACATTTTCAAGAAAAATTGTATTTTTCCAACGATGGTCGGCCGACCAGCGTTGAAGAAAACTGACTTTTTTTCAAAACTGCTTGCAAACTCCTTGCTGCAAAAACTGCAAAAACTATTGGCAATAGATTACACACCTGTGAAGGGGTACAAGCCTGCTTGACTGATGCTTGACTGATTCTTTGACCTTACAATTCCCCAGAGTCTATAAATTCTCTGTTTCATCTTAAGTGGGGTCAGGGAACCAGACTACAAGAATATGAATGGTCTTCTTGGTTTTTCCAGCATCTACAAGCCCAGAACGTGAAACAAGTCATTTTAACAATATTTGCTTTAACATACTAATCCTCCAAATCCATTTATTTCTGAAAATTGAAGCAAGAGCAAATGTTGTACATTCCCTTTAACGGCAATTTTGTATGCTGAGTTGTCTGATCAAAATTCACAACATTGTGAACAAATTGCACAACTGGTACATCCCTTCAGATCCACCATATTATGTTAGTACATGTATAGCCATATATATGACTTCTTTGAAGAAGTGTGGTTCTGAAAAGAACCGGGTTGGTTGAGTGTAGAACTCGAAGTTTCGGACAGTGTGCCCTGTTCGTCCTCAGGGGGTTGAGTATAACCACTTAAATCAGTATTGGTTACACAAATATTTAGTGCGTAAAAACACAGATTTACACTCTATCGTTTATTAGACAAAGACATAACATGTATAGAGAAGTCGTGTCTAGCACAGTGACGTCATCATGATGTCACCAAGGGTCATGTGACGTCATCTTTAATGTGCATCTTTAAAGGCCCTATATTTAAGGACTACAAGTCCAATTGGGTTGAAACTTGGTATGTACGTAGACGGGGATGTATTATAGGTGAACATTGGGTCGACGTCATGATTACGTCATCATAGGTAATGTGACGTCATCTTTAAAATGCATTCATCTAGAGAGCTGCAAGGCTTACCAAGCAGCAAAAAAGTAATGGAACTTTGCTCTTGTTTTATTTTATTATTTGCCTAACTGCAAATGTACGAAATATGCATGAGCTCAAAAAACATTATATTACAGAAAAGCCCTATTATATGTTCTGTTCATTGAACAGACATAGCTCTAGTTGTGTTTTGTATCACTCAAGCATATTTTCAGTGGGCTTAATATAACAATCATGTAGAAAGCTTATGGCGATAAGACAATGGGACACATGCTGAATTATGGTCGTAAACTTCTGCCTACCGGTTTGAAAACAGCCAATCAACATTTTAGTTTTTGAATGGGAATTATTAAAAGTACTAGTCAATGTCCTTTCATGTTATCGTGTTTATCTAGTTCACCAACAGGACTACCAAAAATAAATGCTCTACTATTAATCGTGGCTTTATTTACTACACGCGTGCAGCTGTTTTTTAGTGCAACATTGTGGGCTCAAACCCTCTAAATGCAATTACGGGAATCGTGTTAAATGTGCAGTCGAGACAAAGCTGTTAAAAAATACAGAGTAGGTGTGACGTCAAAGGGTTGGTTTGCACATGGTGGCACTTTATGTGGGCTTAGCGACTATGGCATTGTATCTGACAAACATGACGTCAACCAAGAGAGAATTGCCTCCGGAAAGAATGTTGGAGCCGACACGAGCTTCTGCAGAACTGAAACGCAAGTGAACCTAATCACCTATACCTGTCATGTTTTAATGTCGGTATATGTCAGAAAGCAGAGGCCTCGCACGACGCACGACGCACAGTACAGTTATGGGATGTCGCATTGTTACAACTGATAATGTAATAACCAACGGATAACGTATCACCAACCGATAATGTCACAAAAATCAACCAATACTTTATCAATAACCGACAATGTTACCAAAACTTTATCGATAATGTAGTAGAATGTGCTACACTATCGGTCAATTGTTGTTACATTATCAGTCCTTATCGATAATGTAACAAAAATGTACTGCATTTACTACACTGTCGGTCAATTTTTTCACATTATCGGTTAGTGATACTGTATCAGCCAATTGTTGTTACATTATCGGTTGGTGATACGTTATCCGTTGGTTATTACATTATCAGTTGTAACACGCATTTTGGTGTTGCGAATAATGGTGCATCAGATTTTCATCTGCCGTGTGTTATCATCTTTCATGACTAGCACACTTTCTTTCCTACTCAATGTGAAGTATTTAAAGACTTCTTTTAATTTGTGTTGATAAGTCGTACAGGGTTACCACCGCCTTGTCAACCTTAACAATCAATTTGTGAGGTAATTATAAAACTTTTGCTTTTGTTGTAAATTTCAGAAATTGACGAGTTTTGGGGGTTAGTACATTATTGCAAATATTGACTTTGTCTAAAGTTTTGTGTTCATGCATGCTGGGGGAAAAAAAAGAAGAATTGGTCTTCTTGTAGTCTGGCTCTCTGACCCTACTTCAGATGAAACGGAGCAATTTATAGACGTCAGGGAATTGTCAGGTCAGGGAGCCAGACTAGCTAAATTTGGTGAGGACAGTATTGAAAAAAAAGCCCAGCATCGTTGGAAATTGATACACAAATTCTACTTTTCTTAAAAATGACAGCATACCAGGTGCCATGATTTCACAAGATGTTTGAGACTATTATTCACTTACAGTCAAGTAAGCTACCTCAAAATAATTTGGTAGTTTTGTTTTTTAATGTCTGCAAAAGTACATTACCTTTAAAATGTACCATATGCCCTCACACTACCAACACGAACGCGTGTGCACCATCAATTTACCTGTAGTTGTAGATTGGCGAAAGCCAATGAGCCGTAGAGAATTAATGTGATTGATAGGTATAGCTGCGATCCACAGCACGCACCCTTCCAACGATATATCTCCAAAGATAATTATATCTCCACCTTTTTAAATGGCCACAGTTGAATAATGTATGGGCACACAATTACTACACACCATCTATGAGCCTTTCTGTTTAATATACATAAAATGCTTCAATTTGCAACGGATCAACACACCTTGGGAATTCCTAGTTTTTGAGTAAAATCCATATATATATTTCGTGATCAAAACCTTTTGAAGACGTATTCGTCCATAAAAATTGCCCTGTGGAGACGTATACAATCTTCTGCACATGACTGTCTCCACAGAGCACCGTGTACCAAATCATTTTGTTTTAAATGAGATATATGGTAAATGATGTACGAATTCGTGTGCATTGTACATGGAGATATCTGAAATGCCTGCATTCGTATGTAAACAAAAAAAGATTTATTCAGAAACAAAGGTTGATAAACTGAAATTCAGTGTGTCTGAACTTGAATGAATTTTGATCAATGTTTTGTCATGCACGAGTGATAAAGCATATATAATTACATATCTAATTAACATAATTCCACTAATTGTACCATTAAGGAGACATGTTATCGTAATTTCTTCGCACGATGGGAGACATCGGTCATTAGGGAGACATTTTCATGTCTCCATAGTGCCACAGCCCCCCTTTAGAGGCACAGTTTTATTGTCTCAATTAGGTTATATTTGTTGCTCGTAGTCTAATTAGTAAAGATACCGAAATTCGTGGGGAAAAAAAAGGACAAGGGAATATTGGGTTAGGGCACATTTATTTAAGTTTGAAAAAATTTGTGCACAAGTCGATGGGGATGTCTCCCAAATGTCTAATCCAGGGTAATAATAATAACAATAATTATCATTACGGGAAATGGTATTTTAGGGAGACATTCCCATAGGGTTGTGCACAAATTGTCTCCAACTTTAATGACCCCTGACCCCAATTTTCTATTATCCTACCTCAACGAATTTAGGTATATTTAAGTTTTGGACCACGAGCAATTGATCTAGCCTATTTGCGACGTTAAAATTTTGCCTCTAACGAGGAGTTGTGACATTAGGGGGGATTGAAATATCTCCTTAATGTCCGGTGTCTCCCTAAGAATAGATATAACTAATGACGACAAAATGTCTCCTTGAGGATAGCTTAACATTAATTAACATAATAATCACTACAGTAAACATAATTTTAATCAAACACATGACTGTTATTACGATTCAGATACTTTTATTTTAAAGGTATAGACATATTCCTTATTAACTCCGCCAAGGAGATTATGTTTTCATCGGCGTTGGTGTGTTTGTTTGTTTGTTGGTTGGTTTGTCTGTTAACAAGATGACTCAACGAGTTATGGACGGATTTCCATGAAACTTTTTCAGGGGTGGTCCTTGGTGCAAGAGCGTATCGATTAGATTTTGGAAATGATCCGGATCTGCGTCTGAATCCAAGATTATTTTTAAAGGATTCTTCACCATTGGGAGATATATATTGGGCCAGATTCCACAATTTTGCTTTCAACTCCACATTAACCCCTTGACGCTGGGATCATGCTATGACTGCACAGCAGCCTTTGCCCGGTAGCAGCTGCACGGTTCACAGGCCGCAAAACACGGCGTATAACGGCCCTTTAAATGGACCTTTGCCGAGCACGCTACACTGCACTGTACATTCATAGAAGTCCCGTAAGCACGTAGAAGCTATTGTACACAGCAACTGCCACAGGACGGATTATCTGGACAATAGCTAGCACAATGCTTTCGCCATTGAAGGGGGCCTTGGTGAGCGTATCACGTTATAACATCACCTGTGAGTTTTTATAAAGGCCTAAACGTGTCCTAAATGTCACTGGTATCCAAATTAGACAAGCATGGAGCTCAATGTGAATTGTGCACAGTCAACGGGTATTGTGCGGGTTTTTTAGCCTCGCAAGAGTTGATGATACCACTGTCCAAATTACAGCGCTTTTTACAGTGCTTTTCGTACCTCATTGACCGCTTGTCTAACTCTCTTAACTTCTGCTAGTTCGGCACAGTATCGGTAAATTAACCTTGGATTGGTGGAATTTTTTATCCTTATATGCACATATATCGTTAATCTAGGTAACCTGATCGAATGACCTCAATGAGAGTTCCTATTCTAGGTCATGGCTCGAACAGAATGTCTTGAAAACAAATCAAGCTGTTTGCTATCTTCACCAGCTAACTAGGCTTTATAGTTCAAGCTGAAATTCAAAACCGTGCATGACTTACAGCACACAGACGCTTCCTACGACATGACTGATTAGCCACTACAATCTTGCCTAACTAAAAAGCACATTCTAAGCCAGATCATTGTAGGAATGACTTTCATAAATCACTCTTTTTCCGAACCAATCAGAATGAGTAAACAACTTTTCAATCATCGACATGCTTTAAAACCGCTCCCCAATTTACAGGCATGTCATCGCAACGACTACTTTCACTGATTGGAGTTCATAACAGTCCTGTCGCTCGCGCAGTTTGTTGTACGGTTCGTCGGAGGGATTGACGTCATCAAAAGCAGGAATAATGAGCTTGAACGCATGGACTCCTTTTCTCTAGGTCTCGGGAATGAATTTCTAGGAAAGACAGGTTTCCTCAAGACCGAATGAATCGGCAGGAGATTGTAAACTGCCTACGCCATAAAAAAAAATTCCGTGAATTGCAGCAAAAGCATACTTGAAAGTTCCAAGATGAGTTTCGTAATAAACAAAATAAATGTTGTGCAACAAGGTAGACAACACCCATCGGCAAGGAAGATTCGGAGGAAGATCCACATAAGAGGATAGGCTAGACAACATCACTATTGGTTCCAACTGCCAACCACGCCCAAACACACATATGGACTTGTCTCAGGCATGTCCAGATTCGGTAGGCAAATGGTGTCGTTCTCGTAATTTACAAAAAAACAAATTCGAGTGCACAATAAGCTCTGACCGTGTTGCAAAAAGTCTTGCATGAAAGTCTTACATGAAATCGATCAAAATGACCCCTGCCAGATCTGAAAAATGCAACGCCGGAAAAATGCGACGCCGATGACACATGGAACACCATACTTTTGGTCAATTTTCCGGAGACATACAGGTCACAGACAGACAAAACCGACCACCAAGTGACATGTAGAAGCTCCTGCCAGAGCTAAAGATTCAGATATCACTGTAATGTGTATAGAATTTAAACACATTTTGTATTATTCCCACGTGTCTAGTCTATGACATGTTGATAACATTTGTTTGATCAATACCAAAACTCGATATAGTGCTATTTAGAACGAACAGTAAAAAGTCCAGTCAATATATACTGTCATGTTTATTTTCTCTGTCATGTTTATTTCCTGGGACATTTGCAAAAAGGAGAGGAAAGCACCCGAACCCCATTGAGTGATTTACTAGGATCCTTCCTCATTCCTGCAAATTCTAACAACATTATGGTAAACTCAACACCCAAACTGTTGGACTCTGATTATGGTGGTATGCCTGACCCCATGTAAAGCATAATCAGTTTACTAGTACAGTTCTCACTCCAACAGATTCCAACAAACCCTGGTGTTGGAGTTTGACTAGATTGGGATTGTTAGGACTAATCCATCCTGTCTTTCAACGTGAACCCGATAAGTCATTCTTATTTATTTGTACAGTTTATAATTATGTACCTTACAGGCTTCCGCACTATGCCTAAACATGTCATAGACATCCACCAATGACGTAAATCGGGTACAATTTAGTATTTACAAATGTGTTTTTACTCTGGAGATCATCTTCAGCGTCTCGTTCGACCTTCCGTGTCAGAGAGATGATCCCTCATTTGGCACATGTGGATTCTCAGACTGTCCTTGCTCCTATCATCTCTATTGCATCTGGCAGCAATCTTTTTATATACCTAGTGAATATTCCACAGCGAGATGTAATATTTCATCTTCACTATAGCATCTGTATGGAAGGTTAAAGCAGGCCAACCATGGGTTAAAGGTCATATCTCATGGCAGTTATCAAGCAGGCACATTAATAACGGCTGGTTGTAAGATTAAAGGCGAGGAATGCGGACATTTCCAGGTCGGTTGTGCGCTGGACTTGAAATATTTCTTAAAATATAACCGTTAATAGATGGGTGAAAAGTGTACAACTATTAAAGCGATATGGCATTCCTATAAATGCATATAATATGCCCGCGCAGACTTGTATGTACATGTTCATGTACACGTTCTATAATCACCGTTTATAGGTTCGCAAGGGTAGTGTTAAACTTTATAAACGTTTAAAGGGGATTACGGTAAAAAAAAAAATCCCCGAAAAATTCATGTTTTGGGTTGTTTACCTATCCTATTTCAAAGGATGGTTGAAAGAAAACCAACCTATTGTCTTACCGTTCCCGAGAAAAGACCAAAAAAAACCCGGTTGTTTACATCACACGTGGCGGACATTCTGTGGCATACGCATACGTATTTCCAGCCGTGCCAATTCAATGTACGGTACATGTTGTGTGTGTCATACACACAGCATCAATACATATCATGCTGTTTCTCGCACGTCCGCATAATGTGACGCATTCAAGACTAGCACTCAATAGATCGATTTTTAAGAGTCAAAACGTTGACCCCTGAAATTTGTTCTCACATGGTTCTCGCAAGAATAACACAAAACCGCCAAATTAAAAACAAATATGGAGAGGAGGTTTATATCCTACTTTTAAATGTTCTTTCCAATACACATCATTTTGTTATGATGCGTTGTGTAGCCCAAGTGGGCGCAATTCCAGGATGTATTGTCCCTTTAACGGAGTTTGAAACATAATTTGCAAAGTTTACTTGCTTAGGTTTATAACCTTTTGATGTAGCTAGACTGAGATGTATATAGGGCCATGCACCTTACAGCTGCGCTGACATAATGTGTCAAAAAGTGCCGCAGTTTATTACAGCCTGGTTAAACGTTCGACACAATTTACAAAGTAAACGTATTTAAATCAGGCCACACCTGGGAACCTTTCTTGACAGTGTATAAAATGGTCATGTACTTGTTATCTTGGGATCGTCACAAAATGCTTTACTTTTTGTGACAACCTTGTGTAAGGAACATGAATTTATTAATTTTTTTCACCTGTGTCTTCAAGTTAAAGTGCACATGTTATGTAATTTAGTATTAACTGCAATCCCTGAAAATGCACATTTGCGTCCCATATATTCAATTTTCATATTGTAATTTTCAAGGGCTTCATGATGCCTTTTGGGTTTTTATGCAAATGCAAATTTCAATATTCATGAGCACAACTGTGATGTCATTTAAGTAGAATCCTCAAATTACAGCTATTTTTGCAGCAAAAGTTGTATGGCAGAATTTAGGATACTTTGCTGTTGTATCTAGATTTTCCTTTCTTTTATGAATGGGATGAAACTTCAACGTCACAGCTATTTCAGCACAAAAAGTCGGAATTGTCGATAATTTGCTGTAATAAATTTGTTTTCTTTTGGGATAAATTAATTTTTGTGTAAGTGCATAGCACTAAGTAAAAACAAAATTAAAAAATGAAGTTTCTGCCCGGAATTATATCACAGATTTGCTCATGAATATATGGAACTTTGCATTAGCATAAAAACAAAAAAGGCACCAAAATACCCTTGAAAATGGCAAAATGAAAATTGAAAATAACTAAAGTTTAAATTAGACACAAAGATACAGTTCAAGGAATGCATTGAAAACATTACATGTAGGGCCCTTTATAAAAGCCCACGGAAAATTAATTTGCAATTACCTGGAAAATAAGGTACCAATTTAGTGACAACAGCCTTACTTAAAGTGAAAGAGTAAGGATATCAAATACACCTGTAAAATTATTCTGAATGAAATTGTATCATTCGGAAGAAGTTTCAAATAATTGAGCAGCCACTGAGATAAAACTTCATAGGTTAGTAAGGTCACTGTGCAACATGCTTAAAGGGAATGCACATCATTGTCTTTTGCTATAATTTTCAGGAATGAACTATTTGAGGGGTTAGTATAATAGATCAAATATTGTTACACTGACATGTTTGAAATTTTGTGTTCGAAAATGCTGGAAAAAGCAAGAAAAATAAAACGGTTCAAGTAGTCTGGTTCCCTGACTCCACTTAAGATCAAATTGATCAATTTATAGATGCCAGAAAAGTGTAAGGTAAGGGAACCAGTCTAGCTGGCCTGCAACCGTTCATGAACATGTAACAAATAGCAAAATAAATTTGGACTGAAAAAAGGTAAATTTGGAGCAGTAAATGAAAAAGAGTTAGGGTTTTCCAACGGTGGTCGGCCGACCACCGTTGGAAATATATACAGCAATACAATTTGCTTGAAAATGACTTCACACCAGGTGCCATAATTTTACAGGATGCTTCAGACTGTCATTTACCAACACCCTAGTAAGGTATTTCGTAAAAACTTGGTAGTTTTATTTTTCGGTGTTTGCAAATGTTGTATATTCCCTTTAAGATTTTGAGCTTCTGCTGCATCAAGCGAAAAAAAATATACCTTTAAACTGGATGTTTAGCACGCTGACACATCAAATTTGCCGGCTCATTGATTGTACACATATTTTACAATCTGGCTGCACATTTTCCTAAACCACAATTTATGTAAATTGTGATGCGATGTCGATGAAGTGCTAGCCCGTCTGCGTAGGCATATACACGTACATGTAAATGTATATATCATTTGTGTGGACACAAACTTGACAGCCGACAATGGTATATATTTATACACTGAGATGTGAACATTAATCATAAAATGGGTGATTATTTAAATGATGACTGCGCATGTGTGGTCTCAATGTCACATATAGCAGAGCCAAGACATTACTGATCATGTACCGCTCAAGAAATTGCAAACATTCTTCTAAATGCATGTTCATGATTACCACATTTTCGTATCTCAATACGAAAACGATAATCCTTCCAATAACAGAATGAAGTATCTTTCATCCTGGTTCAACACAAAGTTATGCCACAATGTAGGCCCAATACCGAATTGAATATGCAAAAACAATTAAAAGTTTGTAGACAAATTCATTCGCAGTACATGGATTCCAGTTACAATGGATTAATGCTAATAGTGAGATAAATTTAAAGGTATCGCTTCCCAGTCGACGCAGATGAGTAGGGAATCCATCATGAAAACCATAAAATAATCAGACGGCCATATTACTACAAATAGCGATGAAACTGAACTTACCTCAGCAACTGCAGACGTATCACAAGTCCCTGGACGCAGCAATGATGAGGTAGGCTTCCCAGTGATATTAACGACAATCCACGGTTTGAAAGATTCACAAGACACGCTTGATCAATAATCTACACACAGTCGTCCACGTAGAATCTCCTGGATGCATAATTCAGAAGGCTTCCCGTGATTGTTGCCACTCTAGAATGGCAAAAACAAAAGAGCTGAAAGATCGCAGCAGAATCAGCGGAGGTCGGATTGACGATCACCCACAGAATTCACGGCGATTGTTAACGGGGCTCCCATCACCAACACCCAGGTGAAAATAATCATAATTGTCAGCGATACATTGCCTGGCCGTTGACTCGGTCACAATCCACGAAGGAATATGACTGGGTGACGATTCCCCCACGTTTATAATATTCCTGACGCGACGGGAAAGGCTCTGTAGACGGTGCACGGTTCTGTCTCGACGGAGTTTGCAATCAGGATGATAATAAATAGCGCTGTACGCGTGCTGCAGTGTTATACGTGCCGTGTGTGCAGAACTAGCTCTATGTATAGACACTGGCACGCTGTAGTCACGTGTGTCCGCAATGCCTGGTATTGCATGGAGACTTTACATATGCTCAACACTGGTTTGGATGCTAGACCTACTCATCCTTAGCAACTGGCAATCCGACTGGCTCTCTCTCCTCAATGGTACTCAGATATTCGGTTTCATCTCTAGCAATGTCGACGGCTAGCCGAGCAGCTTAACCGCGAATTCTGACGGTACAAAAAAAACACCACATTTACTGCATACATCTTGCATCATAATCATCATAGCAACAACATTATTGGCGGTAAACTGCGATTAATATTAGGTCCAGTTATCAGCTCAAAAACACAGACTAACTTGCACACAAGCCCACATCACAAAACATGAGTTTTCACAGTGGCACATACAAAATGTGCCACCCTGAAAAATCGAAATCAAACTTCGCAGCAGAACGATTGAGATTGTGCGTCACTAATAATAGTTGACAGCATGAAATAGCTGGCTGCAGTACCGTGTACTTTGTCACTAGGCGTTACAGAAGCAGGCAAAGCAATGTCAATAGCTCAGGTCAACAGACATCTCAATAGCAGAATACTGCCTCTTTGTGTCGTCGTAAATTTATATATGCAAAGCCTCAACAGTCTGATAATTCACATACACACACGCGCTAAATTGCTTTCATTTTACGAGCGATGTCTAAAGGGGAAACTTCACAGCTGGAGGGAAAAACCTGTACATATTTAATAAGATAATTCAAGCACGTGAACCTTTATTGCTTAGAAGCACAAAACAGTGCGGTGGATATTCTTCAAAGGGTTTGCTGAGGTGCTGAAATTCAGGACTTTTTGTACATAGTAGCTGGGGTAAAAGTCAATACATACAGAGAAACGAAAGGTCTAAAGCAACGAAGTAATATTTGTAACACATATGACGTTAAAGGGGCAACAGGCGTCGTACTGAAATCCCCGAAAATGTCCGCTTAGGATTGTTAACTAGGCTATTTCGAACATCTGGTTGAAAGGAAACCAACCTAATGTCTTACCGTTCCCGAGTAAAGCCGAAAAAAACCGGTTCTTTACATCGGACACTGGGAGTACGCATACGATTTCCTGTCGTTTCCATTCACTGTACGATATACGTTGTGTGCGTTACATAAATATTACGCACAGCACCAATACATAAATGTGGTTTCTTACACGTCTGCAAAAGGGCCAATGCAAAGTAATTTGCTTTGATGCAATCCTTGAAAATGCACCTTTGTGTCCCATTTAACCTTATTTCCAATTTTCGTTTTGCCATTTTCAAGGGTATACCTTTTTGGTTTTTATGCTAATTCGAATTGCCCAGCATATTCATATGAGCAAAAGAGTGATATCATTTTAGGCAGAAATCTCAATGTTACAGCTATTTCAGCATCAAAGGATGTCAGCATTTTGGATATTTTGCTGTCGTACATTTTCTTTCCTTTAATGATTCGTTGTCATGTCAGTACATGGCAGTAAGCCAATGAGCAAACTTTTCTCACAAATGTTTTAATGAGTCTGTCTTCCTAACATGACATCACAGCAACAGCGCCCTCAGTTGTCCAGAAAAGCATGGACAATTTTAAAATGTTTACAGAAGTTTTCTTTTCAACAAAATTAGCCAAAAAGGGATGTCAAATAGTTTTAATACATTTTAGAGGAGAAGAAAGTTGCACAAAACATGATCCTAAGAAAAAGTCATCGCTTGAACCCTTTAAAATTATATCATGACTGATGACCTATGAAAAAAAATAATGACAATACACCTAAGAGCGCTGACTACAATTGTCATAAAACTCAAGCTAAGTGTTTTGCTGATCGATAGATAAGGTTGGTCGGTGTCTGTTGTCGTTCATGGCCGTATCTTGTTTACATCAACAGCAAGTCACAATACTTTGTTTCCCCTCAATACACGATTTCGATTCATTTGATTTGCAATTAATGGAAAGGGCAAAAGAGCAAATTTCTTACTTAAGAAAAAAAGAGGGGAGCATAATCTAGTTAGTGTTGCCATAGAAACTCGTAATTTTAATATCGACGGTTTATCACGTTATACTAAAGAAAGGCGCAATCAGATTTTTTTAGGTGGACTATGATTCAGCAGAATGCAAATTCTAAAGAGGAATACATCGAAAAGGTCGCGGAAACAAACTAAGCTTCAAACAAACACACTCATCCAGCAAGCTTAATGTGGCTTTGATGATACAAGCATGGAATTTGGCACACAGTCAGAGTATGTCATGAGAAAGATATTTGGCAATACAATGGACATGTACGTATAAGGTCATCGCAGATTTTGTCCTATAGTAAACAAATAAAGGTGGAATAAAAAAATTCTTTTTAAAATACTCAGAACTCTCAAGATGTAGTCTGCACAGAAAAAAAATGATGACCAACATGTCATCTTTCATTTTTTGGTGGGTTGACCATTGACTTTTCGAGAAATTCTCACCCAAAGAAGACGACCCCTTTTTTCCCAAAGCGGAAAAGTAGCCATCTTGAAAAATGATCACTCCACAACATGGCAAAATAGCGCCACTGTCGAGCCCAATTACATTTAAAAATGCTTAGAATTGCCAGCCCCAAGTCCGGGCCAGAGGTTCATTGCCATATCTCTTCAATTCCCCATTTTTATGGCTCTTAGAACTCTCTAATACATAATCTTTTGAGAGTATAACTTCTATTCATGAACTCGGCTGATGGGTTTAGGCCTATTTACATGCATGTTGCATCCCTAGTAGCGAGTTAGTGAATCAATCTAGTACCAAGATGACTTTAGGCTGGCCCTCCCTGAAATAGCAAAAATGCCCCTGAATTGCAAAAGCGAATCAGGGAACACGACAAGAATGAATATTTTCAGAAGCCACTGCGGTTGTTTTACTGTGACATGTCGCAGTAACGCCTCAACGCCCTACGTTGAATCAACACGCAGCAGTCAAAGATTAACATCCCTCAAGTGTTTTCCCGCGCAAACCAAAAAAAGAGAAAGTCACTCGCAAGTTGTTTTGAATTGCCCCTGGCAACAGCACGGAATGGCACAGTTAATACAGTGAGTAAACAGTTATCAGGCTATTGTTTCTTTCGTGTACCACATTTTCGGAGATGCTCAAGTCAACTTGACATAAAGTCTTAGCGTAATACCACTTAGTTTGCCCGTGGAATCTGTAAACACAATGTTGTGAGCACTGTAAACACGACGTCAAATCTTTTGGTGACCCGCTCTTTATAGCTTGTTAAGGGGACCAATAATGTAATGTCTTGACATGCACATGATGGGTTATGTACACGGTTAATTGGAAAGCCACGGTGCAGCTTTTGTTTGGTAAGCCTTCTCCACACAGTACCAACCCATGGTTATAATTAATTTGCATATATGACGTGGTATGTCAAAATTAGGCACTGTGGGCAGGAAGTCAATTTTGAGTTATTACAATAGACCTTGCTCTTTCAACGACGCTTTGGGTTTTTTTTTTCTTCAAATTGGATGTTCAAAAGCAAAAGTATCACATTTTGAAATCAGACTGTCCGAAATGTCATGCTAGTTTGCATCATTTCTGAGTAAATTCTTGAACAGTGTCATTTTGTGACATGACATGCCTCTCTAAAAGTGTTTTAAAAAACCTTGTCCATGACATTTTTGTTTGAAAACTTGCACAGAACATTTTAATCATAAGCAGCATCATAAATTTCAAAAAAATTTAAAATCGCTGAAAATCACCCCCATGTCATTTTCATAATTTAAAGGGAGTGGTTTTTCTTATTTATAGAAATTATCACAACTGTGTAGTTCTAAAAACAAAACTACGTGTTGAAGATGAAAAAAAAATCAAAAACATTTTACTATACCGATTTTCAACAGTCTCCATTCAATGTGCATCGCGAAATGGTTAACCTAGATTACCAGATTTTACCAGAATTGGTCATACAGTCATGCAATGTCGTTTTAATTAAACGAAGCCTACCTCAGCCGTGGCACTTACTTGAAACAACTCGGGACAAATGCGACGGGCAGCGCCCTCTCCTGTCATGTCTGGCCGATGATTGCCGAAGAGTGCAGTCGGTTGTCTTGAACAACGCCCTCTGACGACCATGCATGCATTACGAACAAGGAAGATTTCTAGCTAACAATCTGTACACATGCAGTCGTCCGAAACACATTTATGTCTTTATTTAAAGGCGCTGTTTCATTGAAATCGTCGTAGTATTTGTACCATATATACATACACTACCTTAACGCCCCAACAATGTAATTTCATGTACAAAGACAGTAATAACACACGCGCGTATTAAATTGCGGATCGTCAGTGTTATGAAAAGCGCCCTCTGTTGATAGACCTCTACTACAACAATAAGTGACTGGAACCCAGCGCTGACGACGAACAACGTTTTTGTTTCAATCTAAAATGAGTTGGGTTGGATATAGGGTTGGTGGTTAGGTTGTTGGCTGGGTTGGGATAGACTTGATTGGGTTGGGTTGAATCAATCTAATTTCATTCAATTCATTCATTATCTCCACCCCCTTTTTGTGTAATTAGTATCGGACGCTTACAGCATTTGAATAATGTCCCTGGCATAAACACATGCATTAAAATATAACCCCATACTCTCACCATAGGAAAGAAAGTGAAAATCTTCCCTTCATTAAACAGTCGTCATGCAACTGTGAATACTTTGCCAATGAAGCCCCCCCCCCCCTCCCCATTATAGGATACATGCACTTGTGCTCCTTCCAGAATCACCGCAGCAAGCACTTGTAAGTCATGCGCATCGTAATTGATGACCTAGCTGTGACCTTTTACATAAGTAACACTACAAGAGGGGTCTACCACATAAATCCCATCTCTTGATTCATCTTTTCAAGAGCAATCTAAGGTCTACTCTGTCAAGAGGTCTCTATGTTTGGAGCGAGGTCAATCGATTTTCCACATCTTTAGTGTCGCTATGTTTCATTTTCTCCCCCCCCCCCCAACAGCCACTAATCAGGCCTACATGTAGGCTTGACTGGGAGACACATATTCGAGCCTTTTTATTCAGCAACAGTTATTTCCGTTCTAATGGATGTGTTACAAGTTCATGTGTGGTAAAATAATGTCACCAGAGAGCAGTTCAAAATAATATTCAGCTTCTTTAAAGGGTTCATATGCATGCAATGTATTTTTAAACGCTATCATTGAAAATGCACCTTTGTGTCCCATTGAACCTTATTTCCAATTTTCGTTTTGCCAACTTACTATTGGAACGAGGTTGAAAATAATGTAAGCCCTGGAGACGAGGTTACAGATTATGCGAATCTACACTTATTCACACATGTGGAGATTGTGGTAAACCAGTGATCTTATTTGCATTATCTTTTTCTGTTTTAAGAAATACTAAGTCGGAAAAAAGACTCGGAAGTTCTGTAGATCCGCGCCAGAATAAACTCGGTTTCGCCTCGTCCATTCTTAGCACGAATCTACAGTTCCTCGTCCATTCAGCATTCAAGTCCTCTGCCTGCATGTATTCTAGGTTCCATTATTGGAGTATGCATGGACATCCTTCGTAAAAATGGAGAAGTTTTGTTCATTCTTTGTATACATTCTCTGAACACACACATGACTGCACGCACCAGTTTTGTTTCAACTTTATTGAACCTTTACAAATATTTACAAAACCATATATTTGCTCAAATAATGAACAAAACCATCAAACGTGCATTCTTATAAAACAAAGCGGTATTTCTCAGTTTACATTAAAAATGAGCTGTGTGTTTTACTTTGATACACGATGAACCATTAAGGTTTCAAATTTAATAATTTCTGAAACATTCGGGTACATTTCAAAACATATTGAGAATAGGCAAGAAAATTTCACCATCAATTTCCTCAATTCAAAACAGTGAACTAAAGAGTTGATGGGGTTGTTGAATTTTAATCTGGTTTGGTGAAGAAAAAACACAACCAATCATTTTAATGTAAGGGGCCATGCAACATAGTTTTATTAAAATGCAGTCAATGTAAATGCACCTTTGTGTCCAATTTAACCTTATTTCGATATTCAGTTTTCCATTTACATTGGTGTTGCGGTGCCATTTAGGTTTTTATGCTTAATGCAAATTTCCATATTCATGAGCAAAACTGTGATGTCATTTGAAAAGACTTTCGGTTTGAAAAATTAGACCACACTTATCGAACATTACAGACATTTTCGATTTAATAATTTGAACAGTGAAGGGGTTACCATGCAATTCTCACACTCTTGCCAATTTCCTCCAGATATATAATAATTGAAAGTACATAATTTTAATTAAAAGACAATAGGCCTTTTTTCACGAGTCGGCCATGTTGAATTGAAAGTGAGATTAAATCTTCATTTTTGGAACTTTCGAAGAGAAATGAAAGCAAGTACAGTACAAAATAATTCCAGTCTGCTTAAATGAATAATTAAAAATTTATAATTAAACATTCCCTAATGTTTCAAGCCAGATTAAAAAAAAACCCGAACGTAACATAAGGCTGCATAAATAGTCTGGCGCCATCCCATTCAACAGTTAACAATTTATGAAATACATTCACGGAATAAGACAAAAATGGCTACCTCGTGAATAAGGTCCATTATTAACAATTGTTGACTGTGGGATATGACTTTTGAACACCCGAGGGGCGCATAGCACCCGCCCCTCGTCTAGAGGCGTTTTGTTATACTTCCGTCTTGGGTTTCTTTGAATTTTGATGTAAACATCACGAAAACAAACAGCGGTAAACACAACAACCATGACAATCGAACGTCAACTCACATGCATGTCGCGTGCTCGAAACAGCTGATCGTCTGCTAGTTCGCTGCTCCCACGGTGTGAAACCATGGTGAAATTAGCGTGGGTACCAACGATACAAGCGTTTCACACCGTACGTTCCGTACGTACAAAGTCATAGCTAGCACACTCCCTGTGACATTTTAAAAACTTAACACGTCATCGTTCTAGGCCAATGAAAATACAGTATTCAAGACAGAGGTATAACAATGAGTAATGACTGATCCCCTTATCAAAATTTTTATCTCATTAAAACAAATATTCTTCGTCCAGAACATAGCTTCCAAAGGTTCCATAGAACTCTGTATGCCGACCAAGAAGTCCGTTGCAAATTTTTTACAAATTTCTCAGCCTTTATCGACGGAGCATAACACGCTCAGAAATGCTCACAAGAAACTGAAAATGATGCTTGGTAAGATGCCACATACAGAATTGCAAATATATTTCCATAATAATACTGAATTATCAAGCATGAATTTAAATGATCGGCGCTTAGTCACAGCGCCCTCTCGAGATGTCTGCAACTGCAGAAGCCGTCTCCATATCCGCTGACAAGAAGTCACAAGTTAATACATGGTGCATGGCATTAGAAAAGGTAACCAATTTTGCTGAGCAGTCATCTGCTGTTCTAAGCACTTCTGTGCTTAGGGAGATCTGTGAAATCAGCCACTAATCAATTCGAGTGAATCTTTCCATTCGCACTGATCACATACGTTTTAATGCGTTATATAGGCCCAGGCCTATTTTTTATTTTCCCCTGGTGTAAAATTTAGTTACCTCCAGTTCCGAATCATGCATTTAATGACAACATCAAGCAGAGCTAGTGTCCCAAGCTATTTTTCGCAAGTAGGGTTGGTGACAAAATCATACACACATCGGAGAAAGGCCACAATAATTCCTTTCGTAAATACTGTGCCTTCGAACGTCACTGTGGTTACTCATGTACAGACTTTAACGATCCACTGCAATGGGTCATATTTTTGACCGAATGAGGGGGCTGTATCAACGGCGCCATTTTATGAGAACAAACAGTAAGAAAAAAAAAACACGTTTATCAAAGCAATTCAGTAAAGCTTTGCTTCAATCAATTATACTTCAATTACATATACTTTGCTTCGCCTTCAAGTACATGGCCAAAAACAAACTGCGCGCATCGCCGTAGCCATGCGCTTCTGCTGCAAAATTTCAATGTAAGATGATGTCTCAAAACCGCCAAACTCACAGGTTTGACTGGAATCCTGCTGCTGCACAATTTTAACCTGTTTTTAGATGGAGATACGATCGAGTATTAGCTTTATGTGGCCTCTCTGGGCTCCCATATATTTTGCACCATTTCCAGACGGTGTTGTACTTCTGTAATTGTGCGTCTGGAAGCCAGACTGAGGGAGCGATGGTCGTGTATCTTGAACCTGTAAACGCTTTATAATGAGCGCAAAATCTAAGGGGGCAGACTAACGACCAGCCTGGTAGCTCATGCACGATGTCGCTGTATGGTCTACTCTGACGATACCGTTGTCTCCGATTTTTGTCTTGACTATCCAAATTTCCCGAAGAATGTTCCTGTCGGTCGAGATCGTAAGTGGGTGCAAATTTCTCAAGCCTTATGGCCTTACTGAGGTCACCTCAAGCTCCACTCTGAAGGATATTTTTGAAAGTGTTAAGGGGATCGAAGCGTCATCTGCAACATCAGCCGACATTTTAAGAAAAAGAAAGTAAAGCTTGCCTCAATGAGGCAAGCCCCATACCAGAAACCGGTACGTTTACAACGTACGCATGCCAGCTCATGTATATGTGTGTTCATCAGATCACGGATCAAAAAATTCCACAAGTTCAGTTTTGGATATTTTGTCGGTTATCACAGTTCACCGACTAGTCCAAGTCACTCAGCCCATCATGGCGACTCTGACATGACGTCACTGGTTGTATCCGATCGCATCTCCTTGTCGCATTCTTCAGACGCATCATCCGTGGTGATTGGTCGTGAGCTGATTGCAAATGGCCAGGTCTGCGTAGAAAGACGGGGAAAAATATGGATTAATGTTACAACACAAAGAGATCGATTTGATGAACAAAAATAAATACGAGTTGCAGATACTTCTGCGACCAAGTATATAGCCACGTGCCACGAAACATTTCATGTGATGAAATAATATATCACATGATTTGAAATCGCTTTATAAGGTTTACTGCTGCTATATTCAAGAAAAGTGGATTTTTTTTTATCAAATTCCAGCGACGGTTGGCCGACCATCGTTGGAAAAACAATGCTTTTTTTTCAAATTCTGCCCCAATTTACCACATTTAGTAAGTCAACATTTTTTGGCAATCGGTTACACATCCGTGAATGGGTATACAGGCCACCTAGTCTGGTTCCCTGAACTGACAAATCCCCGACGTCTGTTTCGTCTGCAGGGCGGGGGGGGGGGGGTCAGTGAACCAGACTACAAGAACAGAGTTTTTTTCTTGGTTTTCCAGCATCTATGAACACAAAACTTTAAACGGGTCAGTGTAACAATATTTGCTATTAAACACTAACCCCCAAATCCATCCATTTCTGAAAATAACAGCAAAAGCAAATGTTGTATATATGTTACCTTTAAAATTTGGAAGATTGTGCATGATTTAAAAGCAACATCTTTAACAAGTTTTCGATGTATACAGTCGATTCTCTGAATGTTATCTCAATGTATCTGGTTCGTGACATAAACTTTGACCCACGGCCCAGAATTCTCACTAAGAGCTTCATCTTGACTCGAGTACCGTAGCTGATGTTGCCGTCACAACCACGTCGTTGTTCACAATTTCATAAATCCTTGTAGATTCACGACATGCGGCAATTAATTTATTGAAGATGACAAACAACAGTTGCCCCAGCAATTTGGGAGACCTCAACGAAATTCAATTCTCAATAAATACAAAAAAAAGGTTTTGATATGGGCCTAAGCAGAACAAAAATTTGCACAAAACGTAAAATTACACATTAATTTGGTAAAGTCCGTCCTGTCCGGATGTCGGATGAGCTGATAGGCATTCAGTTCCAGTCGAAACAATAAAGTTTGACCTATAATTGATAAATCTAACCAATTCCGTGAGTTTTTTTAGTCCATAAGGCTATTTTGATATCTTGAATGGTCACATTTTACCAAAGTGCTTATGTCTACATAAATTAAAACAAAGGAAATTTTCGGGTAACTCCATGCAGATGTGGGAGGAATCTTTTCTTGAAGTTGAAGTGAGAGGACGGACAGAGCACACTGTCCGAAACGTCGAGTTCTACACTCAACCAACCGGTTCTTTTCAGAACCACACTTCTTCCAAGAAGAGATTTCTTTCCACATTGTGTTACCCGAAAATTTCCTCTATTTTATGTCATCCACCATGCAAAGCTTCAAGTCGTATACATATATACATCAATTGTGTATAAAGGCCGTTGCTTACTTATATTTCTTCATTTTGCATGTTAATACAATACCCGATGCCCAGAATATTCACTTAGAAATACACAAATCATTTTCGCAAAATATATGTGATTGTTTCGACTCTTCATACGCATGCATTCCTTTATTTAAAGAGAATAGAGTTAGCGCAGACTGTGATACACTTCAGATAATCAAGGTTTAATACTGAAAAAATAAGGAATTCCAATGCGGTCACAGATCAGTGCAAGGCAACGTCGTTAAACTCCCCTCATTCCGCCAAAAATTAGACCAAAAGTGTTTCCATGTAAACACAAATGGCACCAATAGTACACGTACACCCTCAAGTTCATAGGCAGACGTGTCCAATAGCCCAAAACCAAAGTTAAACAGACGCTAAATAAAAACCTGATTACACGCCAAAGTCAGAAAACGATAAATGTCCACGCGACGCAATAAAGAGGACCGTAAAAAATCGGAACAGACCACCGGGAAATCAAAGCGCACCGCCCCGGTGCCTGGCAGTGAAAGTCCGCTGCGCGATCGCGGTGTTTCTAAGCAGTGAGAAATGTTGTTATATACCACAACCGAAAACATGCAATTTTGATGTAATTTTGGTCAACTATTTGAAAACAAACTTTCTGACTTGTATTTTTGAAGACCCAAATATGAAGTTGTTGGTTAGGGCTTCTGGATCGCAGGCTAAAGGCACGTCGAGCACGTTCGGGTGGTTTACGACCTAGAGACAGTTCTAGGACGACCGTCGTCTTTGATATTTGTGGAGAGACGCTCCCGTGTGATATTTAAAGTTCACGTTTTTCTCTTTACACCAATGTTTTAATAAATATAAATCTCCCTGAATCACACGCTTTATTGTCTGGCCCGCATGTCCAATTCTTTAAAGGTGTATTTAGGATCATTGGCATTTATCCCAAAAGTAACCCAGCGAATTATTAGGGGGAAATTTACTTGGATTAAAGAGCGTACGGTACTAAAAAACCTTGATATTATTCCATCTGGCTTGCTGTCATTTAGAAGAAATCCAGAAATGTAGGTGATTTCCAACGATCAGTCAGTTGACTGATTTTTGGAAATAAAGAGTACTATTAACGAAATCGTGTTTTGTGATCAAAAGGTTCTGCATGGTTTATCACCTTTTTTTCTCGAAAAAAGTGTCAACAACATCCACTGAGCTGAAACTTCAACAGGTTAGGTATTGAACATTCTTCTTTGGATTTTGAGTGGTGTTATCATAGGAAACCAACAAAATGCATGAAAACCAAATGATCCTATACGTCTTTACTGATTTGAAACCTCGCATTGTGACCCCACCGAAACAAAACACAACCGAAAGTAAACCAACTTGACACCACGATAAGTTTATGAATCTTAAAAAATATGCATCAACGGTAATGCTGAAAAAAAAGAAAATTGTCTAGAAAAAAGGCTAGGTTGAAACTAATCTTGTCTGTATACATCGAACAGGGCTTTCCCATCCCTACAATGTATTCAAATCGACAGTTATGGCACAAACAACCGGCCGTAAATTTCACTAACAAGTTTGGAACATTTCCTGAAGCTGTAAAACTTCCTTTTTTATGGTCTTCGTTAGAGCATAAAACGACACTCGATAAAATAGTTCCCCCTCTGACCGGCTTGCGGCCAGGGCACTACACGGGCCCAGCGCACTGTGGCACCGGCCGGCCAGACACACTGTAACCCGCTAAAGCTAGTTAACTCGCGGCAGAAATCTCAGGCTGGGTATTCCATGAAAACTGTTTTACTCTTCGCGATGGGGGAACCCCCATGAACCCCACCCCCCCCCCCCCAAAAAAAGGGGGGGGGAGGAAAACGAAAAGAAAAACAGAAGAGGCCAGACGGCGATTTTATGTACCGGTATTAAACTTATAATGTACTAGTAAAAAACACCTTATATATTAATATGTGTATTTTAACCAACTCCCAAAATTGACAAAATAATGTCCCCCTCGCCCGCTTTTCGATTCAAATTCTCATGGCCGGCCCAACCTCTCTAAGGCAAAATGTGTGCAGTAATGACACATTCGCATTTCAGCACTGCATAATTATTACAAAACATCTCTAAGATTTGTACAAGCGAAATCACACCTGGGATGGCCTTGGTGAAAATCGCTGTTTTACAAACCATTTTGTTTCAATTAGCTTCGAAATTGTCCCAGAATTTAGAATTATTTGTGCACAAGGGCGGATCCAGAACAATTTTTTTTAGGGAGCCCAAAACAATTCCAAAAAGTGGGTCCAAAAAAATTACGGCGTAGGGGCCCCGAAAAATGTTTGGATTCAGATGCTCTGTGGCGCGAGCGATCTGAGGAAATTTCTGACCACTTTAACCTATTTTTTTAAGGAAAAGCTAGTGGTGTACGCAGTACCTGCATTTATTGCGACGTCACCTAAAAAAAAAAGTTGGTTCTTTTTTTTTGGGGGGGGGGGGGGCTGCATAGCCCCCGTTGGCCCCATTCCCTGGATCCGCTCCCGTCTCTGCGAGGTTCAATTTCTCTATATACGTTCTCTATAAGGCTTTGTGAATCTCCCTCCCCCAACCCTTCCCTAATCCCCCCCCCCCCCACCCCATAGAAAATACATAATAATACTTCAAATGATGGATGCACATATTTAAATAAATATTTGGGCTGAAACATGAAAAAAAAATCCTGTTAAAAGCCATGGATTATTGGTAAGTACAATATGACCATCAAAATTCCACTTCATTAATATTCATGACAAAACAAGTTACTTTGGTCAGCCAAGGCAGGCGCATGTCCAGTGGACATGCAGGGAGTGTTGCGACAAAGATATTCAAAACTTTGGACACAAGATGGATGCTGAATGCGCTGTGCTGCTGCTGCATGAGACACGGAGTAAATGACGCCAGAATGATTTCCACCTTATTCATGCGATCAACTGTTCAAATTCAACCGAAAGTTAGCGCGAACAGATAGGCTCATGCGAATGTGTCATCAACAATTAATGTGCTCAACATGTGAGCGCCCGGCCGGTGCTATACTAGACTGTCACTGTGGCAAATAGCCTTTAAAAAACTCACCAAAAATTCTGCAACTGAAAGTAAAATTTCGCCTGTGAGTGTGAAATTAGAGTTCATTTAGGTAAATTTAATTCGTGGCAAATTTCATCAGCAACTGATGCATGACACCATTTCAGTCGGTATTTTCAGAAATTATAGGAAGACCGTTCGCCAACTTGGTGGTACCATGGAGGTGGCACACAGTCGCTCCAACGTTTGGGTTCAAACGATGCCGTTGTTTGGCAAACTACCAGTAACACTGTTCACTTCAGTCGACTCTCGTTAGTACAAACTCTGTTAATACAAAATTCTGGTTATAACAAACATAAGGCCTTGGTCCCGACTGTGCATTTATGTGCACAATGAATGGGACTGATGTTCCTCTTAATACAAAATTCTGATATAAAAAAACAATTTGGCTAGGTCCGAACGAGTTTGTATTAACGAGACTCGACTGAACGCATGATTTCGTTATTTTCACAGATCGCTAAGTCGACAAAAATGAAGCTGTAAGCAAAACATTATGTGCCTTCACGTCCTTAAATAAGCCATTTGTTAAGAATTCATTGAAGACACCATGGAGATGTTTCAACCCAACTGCGCAGTGAGCCCATTTTGTGACAGTCGTCACACAGTCGTCGCAACTCAATCCACATGGGATGGCCTTGTATTTAAAGTACATCATCACACGAGAGGAACAATACCGTCTTGAACTAAGACTATACACCGAGAACACATAGCAAGGAGAAGAACAGTGTCATCATGGTCGTGGAATCTACAACTTGCATTTGACAAGATCGTAGACACAATTTCTTACTTTTAGACATTATTTGGAGAAATGTTCGCTCTTCTGCCTTCTAGTACGCCTGATTACCCTCTCCAGTTCACTGAGATATAACGATTTGAAGTAGAGGGTCTCACCATGATATTACTTACTCCAATCAAAGTGTCGCGTCATTAATCAACACCGAAAATTACCATAATTCAATTAAGCGCGCACACAATAATGAAAGCTAAATCTGGGCTGTACGTGCTGAAATTCCAATACTAAGTAGGCTAATGGACGTGACAAGCTGTCTTTGATGTCATTATAGCTTCGCCCCAATTGCTTAAGAATTCAGGAATTGCTCAAGCATTAAAACATGGACTTTTGAACCTTATTGTCTCTCCTCGTCATCCGACAGCATTGTTCGACTTGATTAACCACTTTTTTTTTTAAAGGCACTGATTGTAACACAAGCAGGCCCGGATTACCTAGGGCCTACGAACACTTCGGGGCCTTAAAATACGAACAATTGAGGGCCTACGAAAATACCACATTTTGTGCCATAAAACACAAGCAGACAAGTGTGTATTTTACCTGTAATAATAGACCACCTATAGGGGGTCCACGATAAAATTAAAGTACGAACAAAAGTGTGTCCCACTTTTGTTTGTACTTTAATTTTTTTTAGGAAGACCTCCCATATGTTTTGTACACGATCGTCAAACGTGGACCTTCGGGAATTGTGGACTCTATTGTCCTCTGTTGTTCAACGTCCTCTATTGAATGCATAAACAATTCCACCCGCCCCGTCATGTTATCACGAGGACCTCCTATTTATCCCTACTTTTGTTCCTATTGTTTGTACTCTAAACTTTCTCTCAACGTGTCCCATAAGGTTTGTACACAAAAACCTCCCGAGGACTTTTTTTCCACATCATTTACTGCACTTACTAATTAGATTCAAATAAACTGTATTTTTTGTTCATCATCGGATATAAATTCACAGTAAATCTGGCATCTCTGATGTCGTGTTTAAGAGTAAAATATAGTTCCTTTGTGCTTGTTTTGCAAAGACAAAAATGACAAACGTTTTTTGATTTTCAAATGATTTTACACTTCTTGCATGTATTTCATACCTGTTTGCCTAATGTGCTGTTGTATTTTTGTTGAATTAGAAGCGTGGAAATAAATGTGATGTTGAATTGAATAAAATTGAATTGTACATAGGCCTAAAGCACAAAACTGCAACTGCGACCATCATGTAGAACTCAACTGAACAGGGCAGTGTGGAATAAGAACTTTTAAGCATTTTTTTTAAGAAAGCTTCCATTCTAGCAACACAAAATAAAGAAACTAGTCGCCGTAGTTACCAATTTCAATTAACAGTGTCAATAAGAGTAAAAGCGTGCACTACTAGCTGGGAAAATTAAAGATGCTCTGTTTGTTTATAACAAGTCATTAATCCTAGTTATCACTAGATATATAGTACTTAAACCGTTAAAAAGAAACAAGTATATTTTGGCACAGTTTGATGCGAATCAAAGCTAGTTCAAATTCGCTCATCTGCTCATGGCTAGTTAATTAAAATGGAAATTAAGACTACTGGCATCACTGAAATGAAAATGGGTCCACAAATATAGTTTCCCGAGAAATCCAGATCTAGTTCACGAGTGCAGTGTTGCAAGATAAGATAGATATGGGCTGATGGGCTATTTTGTTATAACTTACCAAATTTAAGGGGTGGACCATCGTGCCATCCAATGTATCGCCGTCCAGTATTTTTCTAAGGTGGGAAATATAACTGGATGCGAGTCTCAATGTGTCCAACTTGGAGAGTTTTGTGTCAGGGGGAACCCATGGCAAGCTGGTCTTCAGCCGACCGAAGGCCTTACTCAGCACTCTCATGCGGGACCGCTCCCTGGCGTTCGCCGCGTTCCGTTGCATGGGTTTGATGGGGGCTCTCGCGCCGCTGCCCCGTCGGCCCGATCCGCCGGCAACCGCTCCAGAACTCCCACCTCGTCGTTTGCAGGCCTTACCTCGCTGCGGAGTTGTGCGACTGCAACTCGCCCCCGGACTATGGAGCACGATCTCTGTCAAGTCCGAGGGGGAATTCAAACACAACACCTCCTCTTTCATACTCTTGCCCTGGCTGTTGTTGTTCAAGTCCGTGAAAGATTCCTGCTTTCTGGTGGGTCGGTCTCGTAAACGAAGCATCAGAGCAAACAGACTGAAAATGGTGAGAATAACAAGCGGTATAAGTCCTGGGAGTATTGGGTGATGGATAGCGGTGCTAGGCGAGAACCTTGAGCGGAGTCAGCCGTGGTCACACGGTATCAGTCGAGAGAGAAGACTCGGTCAGCAGCACGTTGCCTGGATTATGTCGTTTGTGTGGACCCTCTTCTGATTTCTCGTTTATCCTCAGAGTTATTCGTTAATCACTGTCAATGTAACTCAGGCGCTGTTGGAACTATCCTAAGCTGCTTCAAAAAATCAAGAGGATTTTTCCATGCGCATGGAAACAACCAGCCTCGGTTAATTGTCGGGCATCAGGTCTAGCTGCCTACTTGCCTCGAATTTTCCATGACTCCAAAAAGTTAGTATGCCTTGTTTGCGATCGTCAAAATGTAGCAACAGAGACGGCAAATTATGACACTTTTTCATTTATTTACTGATGATTCTGTTTTTCCTCCATCTGTCCCATGTATAAAGTTGTAGTCAAAAATAATGATAGCTCGATGTTTAAGACAGAAACGTTGACACAGACATCTCAGATCTTCGAAGACATGTAAGTCCTGGTCAAATTCATTTCACACTTGCCGAGATGATAACTCCGAGTATGGTCCATAAGACTGAAGAAAGTTTGAGGTTCTGTCACTCTTCGTATCCCATCTCCAGCAAGGTTGATGGACCAACTGGCCTTGAGGTTTTACCCACGACGGTCTTTTTATACCCGTGATCGATGAGAGGGGTGGGCGGTCAGTGTGCGACTGGGCGTTTGTCACGCTCCGTGTCTTGCCTGGTACTTACATCTTCAAGTCACCCACCCAGACGCCCAACTTGTGCCCGTGTACATGTACGTACCAGCACCACGTGGATGCCTGCCAGGTCATAGAAACGTTTAGATGTTCTATCGGTGCCGAAGTTGTAACACTAGACTAAATTGATGGTTGGTGTGCAGCGCACAAGTAGCATGCATCGGTGGTTTGGGCAATGATGAGATTGTGCGAAGAGTCGTCTTCAGATGAATTTGCAGTCTAGAATGTTTTAATTCTAGTCAATTAACATTGGTGAGATTTTGCGACACTACTTTGTACGTAACGGCACTTCAATTGCATTAGAATATTGTGTGGAATTAGGTCTACGGCTCAGTACAAAACTAGTACGTGTCAAATTATAGTATTACTAGTATAACTTAGTTGGTTTGGTATAAGTTATATATTAAGTATAAGTTTAAATTCCTGCTCATGTGCAAGCGTAAAGATGGTGAAAGGATTTTAGGAAAATTAATTGAATGGTATCACGTGAGGAATACACTCTTTCACTATATAGCAGTACTATGGTTAGGCCTACTGTAGTAATATTGCAAGGTTCGTTCCTCATTTTCCTCTTCAAATTTACTTGCACTGTTGCAGCTAAACGAAAAACTGCGTGCAACTTTCATGGTTATTTTCTTCTAACTCCAAATTTGAAGTTCAAGTTTGGCTTGTTAACGTCTATTGGACATGCATAGTTGTAAAGTTAGATTACCCCTCCCTAATTATTAGGTTTGATTTTAGTTTTCAAACCCCACATCTTATTTTTTCCAACAGTTGTTTTCTAGCTAATAACACGTAAGCAAAAGGG
Organism: Patiria pectinifera; assembly: GCA_029964075.1. Classification (NCBI taxonomy): domain Eukaryota; kingdom Metazoa; phylum Echinodermata; class Asteroidea; order Valvatida; family Asterinidae; genus Patiria; species Patiria pectinifera. The sequence continues at coordinate 12,896,247 of CM057137.1, read as the reverse complement.
GGCATTGAGGGGAAATATATGGGGAATTATGCCTTTGATAAAATAAGCATGGCATTGGCACATAGTCAGAGTATGTCATAAGAATGATATTTGGCTATAGGGCCATCGCAGATTTGTCCTTTGAAAAAAAATATATACTAGGTAGAACAAAAAGCAATTTTCAAAATTTCAAAATGGCTGCCATTGCTTGTTATTCTACCTAGATTTTTTTCAAAGGACAAATCTGCAATGGCCCTTTATCCAAATATCTTTCTCATGACATACTCTGACTGTGTGCCAAATGTCATGCTTGTATCATCAAAGGCACAATCCTATCATCTATGTGCCATACTGCAACTGCTTTTTGGGAAGAAATTGTACATCAGAAGGAAGTGTAATCACCAGTGGAGCACAATTATCGAAGATAGCTTTTGTAAATTTCTTGGCCCAGACACAGACATGAATGTATACAGAAAGGTGTAAACCCTTGGAGAAGACAGGAAAATGTCAGCATGTCTGTTTAGCTACCCAAACATTTTGGAGTGATTTGCTAACAGTGCCCGGGGACGGAACAAGTATGCGACAAGCAACAAATATGTAGCGACACCGGGGAGGAAACCGTACACCGCGGGCCAACCGAGGGAGCGTCCGGCCCAGAAATTAGCCCGAATTACGGGCCGGCTGAGCGCGCCCGAGCTATGCCAGCGCTTGATCCTTGGAGTGGTGGTCAGAAGTTACGGGGTTTTGCAACTAATTAGGTCCAAACTGCATGAGTTCAATCTCTTATCTTTGTGGAAATTTGGCGAGTTATTTTGTTTTCGAAGTAGTGCCATGGTAATTCAGTTAACTTATGAGGAGGGGGTTGGGTTGGCCTTGGGGTGCCAAACTCGCTTTCAAAGCTAGACTCATAATATAGTGTCATAGCGCTCTCGTACTAACATGATTTAATTTCAGGAAGGTTTACAGGTTTGTTTGTGTTTCTATACATGTTTAAAGATACATTTTTACGTACAAACGTCAGATCTGATGATCATTTCTGCAGGTGTTTGCACTGTCACCCCGAAAGTGTACATTTTAGCGGGTAATATTAGTTTTTGTTTCCATGTTACTAGTTGCACCATGGAGCTATGGTTGCACAAACGCCTTGGCAGCACATGTATATCCATCGCATATGCACCATCGTATCAACATCACCGGCACTGAGTAAAACATGAAAACATTCTTCCACCAATTTTAATACATTTTAGCAGGATTCATGATTCTAAGAAGACATTCTGTCATTAAGAAAAAATAAAGAAAAAAAGTGAATAAAGGCTTGGGGAATCTCTTTTCAGATACCAGTTTCTCATGGTCACGTGAACTATATCCCTGCCAATATTAGCCAATCAGAATCAAGATTTGAAGCGCACGCTTTCAACACTGACCAATCACAATCGTTCCTCTTGGCCTGACGAATGGTACCTTGAAAAAAATCAAGGTTATTTCTTCTTTTACTTCTAGACTTTAAAAACTAATTTTTTTTTTATATTCTTTGCATGAATTGATAATCAGTAATTTAGGAAAATTACTGAAAAAAATATGCTCGCTCGGAAATATCTCGGTAGCTGCGGGCCAACGAATTCATGTTCATGCATGAGTCACGTGATTGTGCCATGTAATTTCTGGAAGGAGTACCGGTAGTCTTTTGAGTAAAGAAAAATCAGCTTTTTGACCCCATCAGTGACCCCATGATGACCTTTGGCCCCAGTTTGGTCATGTGACTTGTTGGGGCTAGGCTACTGATACTTTTGACAAAGTTTGGTTGAAATCAGTCAAAATATGTAGGAGCTATAGACAATGTCAACGTTTGTTACCAACTAACAGACTAACGGAGAGACATGATGATTTGGAATGCTGCTATCCCGCAGCCCCAAAACAATTTAAGTTTGGCTGGCCGTCACTGCCCCCATAGGTTTGCGTATACACTGCATTGCTTGTTTGTCATCCCCATGGTGCAATGCGAAAGTCGAAAAGTTTCATTCGGCCCTTTAGTCGCGAAATTTTGAGAAAATACAATGATGTAAAATTGAAATATTTCACCATCCTTTGAGCGTGTCCATGGTGTGTCAAAATGTCCGTTGCAGTTCGTCCGTCACTTTTCCCCGAAGTGGCAGCGAGTTGTTGCCATGGAAACTAATCGACGATTGTCTAAACAGTTGATTTGCTGTGAAACGGACCAGAATATAATTTCTGTTCTATTCGGCCTCGGGCAAGGACTGTGCATAAAACTATTTTTTTTTCTGTGACGGAAGAAATCTGAAGTGTGCAGGTAACTGAAGGTCGTCATTGCAGGCCACTTTATACAGAGTGTCTACAAAACAAGTTAATCCAAAAATAACGAGTTAGATGTGACAATTATGAACTTGAACAACGCCAGTGTATGGTTTTTATTTAAATTCTTCAATTCTCATTAAATGTGTAGCCCGGATGTGGAATCCACTGGTCTCACATGGGGTCCAGTAAAGAGAAGGCAGTGTGAAGAAATTACGGATTTAGTAGGAGGAAAAGCCTAGATTCTGAGCCTAACCCAAGGAATCAGGCAGGGACTGAAAACCTATAAGCCACACATTGGCCCACGGGCGGGAATCGCACTCGGTCACAGTGGTGGAAGGCGAGGAAAGTGCCGCTACGCCAATTTGACTCCCCAGTTTGCATCTTTAATTTAAGGGTGGTTTACCAGCTTTCCATCGATACCTTACTTGTACCTTTGGAGACGCGAGTACCACTGATTTGTAAAAAGCATCTCAAAACATTTTGCCAAGAGTTGGGATGAGCTTTCCAACATGACTACACGCTGTGCGTGAACTGTGCGTGAACTGTGTTTTAAACAGGGAGCCCACGGTCAGACCGTTGTCAGACCAACTTGGCAACTTTGTATTGCAACGTGACTTTTCTTCTCTCCAAATAGGACACGGTCCCCTGCTGCCCTCCTTTATCCAACTTGATTTATAGTTTTTCAAGTGGATACACCGTCGATCGTATTGGTACCACGAGCAGTGTTCCGGGGACCAGACCAAGCGTTGAACTTCACAGTTCAATTCAATTTCGCAGCTTCGCGCATGTGCACCGGCGACCGAGCGTGGTCATTGTCAAGAACTAATCCGCAAATCTCCAGCATAATCAACGGACAAATTACGGGCTTAGCGGTGATCCGATCCAGTCATTCCAGGCCGCACTCCACGGCAAGTAAACTGGAGACATTTGCTCGTCACAACTTTTGACACTTCGTATCTGCTGGTGCTACACATCGTCCTTTTCTTCTGTCATGGGAAAGGGGGGAAACTGCTGACCTATATCTGCCAGTGGGGTTAATAATGACAACGGACAGATACCGGACATGCAACATGGTATTTTGAATGTCGGAGTAATAACCAACAAGACAAGAAGTCTTTCCAAGTACAATGCACATGTAATGTGTGTACTACCGCTGGGCGAGTAACCCGAGTACTCGAGTACTCGCGAGTCTTATGTGCTACCAGTACTCGTTGCTCTACACAGTGTGCCAAAAAAGTGCAACATTCAAAAACCAAATAATTAAAACTGTTTAATGTTTTTTTTCTTCCAATGGAATTATATATTACATTAATACCTGACTATTTCTCCATCCACCCCTTTTTACCCCGTTCTATTTGGGTCCCTAGATCCAGAAATACAATCAATTATGGGTGTACTGTAAGTGAAAGGGTGTAAATTTTACTTGGGCCACTCTCACCTGTGATTTCACCAACCTCAATGCCTATTCAATGTCTATGTCCAGGTCAGAGAGGCCGACGTGAAATTTACACCCTGCCATTTATGGTTGTACTTCTGGATCTAGGGACCCAAATGGAATGGGGTAAAAAGGAGTGGATTGAGAAATAGTCAGGCTTTAATGTGATATTTCCCAAACTGGAAGAGTAGCCATTTTGAGCCCTCCACAACATGGCTAAATAGCGCAACTTTCGGATCAATTGCATCCCAAATGCTCAGAACTGGAAGCCCAAGTCCAGGCCAGAGGTGCAGTGCCATATCTCTTCAATTCCCCAACTCCATGGCTCTCATAACTCTCTCATATAGAATAATTTGAATGTATAACAATTATTCATGAGCCCGGCGGACGGATTTTTAACCTATTTACTTGGTTGCACCCTTAGCCGACCTTTAATCTGCCATTATTGAAACTATCATTATTCAAGCACAAACTCGTAATCGTGTAACGTTACTAAAAACACCAAAAAGTCCGATCATCATCGCGAATCATTGCGACTTATTTGAGTGGTTGCCATCCTTCAATCCAACACATGGGAACTGGATTCTGTCCAAGAAGATTCAATTTCAAGCACTTAGGATTTAAAAAGTAAGTTTGGCCTATTTTCATGGGACACTTAAAATCTCAGTTCCGCCTCACACTGTGACTGCACTCTTATTTAGTCTGCGATGTACAGGCATCGTGTCGTTGACTTCAGTTGATACATCACAGATCCCCCTACAGATCAGCGTTGTACATAGCTTGAGACAAAGCAGAACTGCCACCTCCACTGAGCGAGCATTTATCAAATTAGGATGGATTTTGGTGGACCCATTTTCTCTGAATGATGTGAATCACAGTGAATTGTGATTTTTGTATCACTGAAAATTATGATGGTGCGTCCTTTTGGCGTTGAACTTTTTTGTTGCCTGAAATTTCAACTGATAAAATATCAGCATAGAGTTGACTCGCTATACAAATTACCAACACAGCTTTTATACACAACTCACAAGCACACAAGATTAGTGTTCATGTAAATCAATCGTGGACCCCCTACTGTCTCTCTTTTGATTGTACTTTTTCTTTTAGGAAGACCTCCCGTATGTTTTGTACACGATCGTCATTCGTGGACCTTCGGTCAATCGTGAACCCTATTGTCCTCTATTGTTCAACGTCCACAATTTGAATGTGTAAACAAGTACACAGACACACACACCCACCCTTGTTAATTATTTTGACTTTTTTTCGACCTCAACAAATAAAAATACCATTGTACTCATTTACGGAACACCAATTTGGCGAGTATTCGTTAGCCAGCACAACGTCGTACAGTCATACCCGTGCGTGGTGGACGTTTGTCGGCGAAGACACTCGTCTTTGCCCACTGCTAATTCTGGACCGACACACGTTGACAACGTGTGGTTGAGGTATTGGCCACGGCCCTTCGGTATTAGATTTTGCTCGTTTAGTTTACTTTAACTTTCCATGAGATTCCAAGTTGTACAGTATGTCTATCCATGATGCCACTAAACACCTCGAATATATTAATCCCCACAAAACACCGGGCGTGGCTGGGGGGGGGGGGAGGCAAGTACGTGTCCACGCGTCGAGTGTCCATTTTGTGAACGGTAGGCCTAAAATTAGTGTCACAAAATTAGCGTTCTGCAATCATGTCATCCGATGATTTTCATAAAATAATGAAGATAAAGGACCTATGTTCCGATTGTATTAGTTTTATGTACTCTAAACTCATTTCCAATATTAATAAGAATGTGATAACAAGTGCAAAGTTCTGACCCGAACCGTGCGCACTATGTTCGTCGGCGTGTAGCGACGACCACGCCGTTTCCCGGACGGTAATTTACATCACAATCGGACCATCGATGTCATGAGTGAACCTTCGATACATAATACACGAGTTTCTATTGGCCGTTTTTCTAAATTTGTGCGACTAAAAAGGCCAATCCCTGCAACGCTTTGACATCGCTACCGTTAATATAGTTTATTCATACATGACGTCACCAACCGCTTTTCCTGACCAATAAGAAGCCGCGCTTGTGTCACTGGGGTGGTAACCTTTTTCATTCATCAATCAACGCTCGTGAAACGTGCCCCCGCCACCTCCCCCTTTTTGTGTGTCCCCACTCACAATTTGGGAAGGCAAAAACTATCGAGTGACCCCTCTACAAATGATACCCCAAAAGAAGCCTCTCGCGGCCCCTGATTACCCACTGAACTCCGCAGATTATAAAAAATTTAAAAAATTAAAAACACCTTGCCTTTTCCCATTTATGACTGACAGGGTTTTCTGATTTAATACACAAATTTAGGTATGGGTCCCACTTTCATGAAAGCATCCCTTTATATTTCCATATCGATATCACAAACTTCCTTGCCTTGCTCAAGTTGCTCTACGATGAGAGTGTCCGCTTAGTTCTATAGCGATAAAATAAACAAACACGATGTGTTCCCTGCGTAAATCGTAGGCGCTAGGTGTCTGGCACAATTATTAGAGAAGGTGGTTCACACTTTATTACTGACATTTTGACTGACAACAAGCCCTTATCTCTGGTTCTGTCTGTCATTAAGAGTGGCAGATGACTTGGATTTGAGAAATAGTGAAATATTTTGCAAATCGGTGCACGGTCAATCAGTACGTCGGCAATAATAGGCCGGCCCTTCACAGGGGCGGATCCAGCTTTCAGGAAACGTGGGTTGATACGAAGGGGGGGGGATCAAATTAACGCTTATTTCATCATCTTTCATTTTCTGTTCAATTTTCGGGGGGTGTAATCCCACGACTTTTGGGAGAAAATTCAATCCAAAGATGATCACCCCTAAAAGAAGCCATGATTTTTATGAAGCCCATCGCCTTTTTTGAAACATGATGCCTACGCTCCTTTGCAAAATATATAGAGCAAATCACAGGGCCTGATTTCATCCAAATTTCACAGAAATACAATGTCTCAGTCCTGATCGTGGCTTCCACCCTTTTTTTTCACTAACTCTAAAGTTCATGGCCCGCAAAAATGCTCCAATAACAAAATGAAGGCATACAAATCATGATTTGGCCGCGTAGGCAACTTTGGGCCTATTTACTGGCCTGCACCCTTGGAGACCTCATGGCTGCCGGCTATATAGCCACTGCTGTTGATTACGGCAGTCGAAATAAACAAACAAGTGGTCTCCAGACGGAAGGGACTGATTATGAGGATTGGATTATCTGGGTCTGGTGTGGTTGCGCTAAACTGTCTGTTTACTTTACCCTTCCGTTAGAGAAAATAAACAAACAACATGGATGGTTGCGGGCACATAATAATTGCGTAAAACTGTTGTCAGAATGCGGTCAAAAGATAACTTGGGACAATAATTTTAATGAGATTACGAAACCAATGATCTAATGACAGGTTAGTGCATCCACTATTCGGTTGTAAATAAAGAATTCATTTGTCAACCAAATTTGTGTTCAGGTGTTCGGTTATCCCATGGAGTATAGCTCCATGGTCATCCATATAAGAATGGTCCTTCTTCATAATCTTATGGAGACATATCTCCATACGGTTTCAATAAGATATCTGCTGGATATCTTCTGACTTTTGTACAAAAAGCTTCATTTAAATTTAGAAACTGCAAAAATGGTCAAAAGTTATCAACAAGTAAGCGCAGCACATGCAATTGAGCAATTTTTTTTTTTTGGCAGAATGCATTTCCAAGATCCCTCAACTCAATCTAAAAAGGCCCACTAAAGCAGACCTTCAGTTCCTTTCTTTCTTGGAAAATATGTGAAATGTCATTTTTGTAATAGGAATATTCTTTTCCTTTAAATCAAATAATTAATTTCAAATCAAATCTAAGTTCAAGAATTGAATCATGGAGCAATAAAACATTTCTTAATAATGAAGGGTTTGCGGAAACACCATGTGCGAATAGTTTCTCAACTAAGAGAATGGTTCTGAAGAGAAGACCAGGTATATGAGAAGTTCTGGAGAGAAGAGAAGAGTTTATACCTTCTCTTCATCTTCATCTCTTCTTATCTGGTTCAAACTATTCGGTCATGTGTTCCAATTCCCTTCATTATCTCCACCATGCAAAGCCTCAAATCTTACAAAACATTTCTTCACAAAACGAAATAAAGGCTAAGGATGTTTCGTTTCGCTTCATAAAATATATGCGTAGGCTATCAATATCTTCAAGCCAAGTAAGAGTCTGATTCTTATATTATCAACGGTAAGGGTTTATTAACGAACAAAATGTATTCAGCCATACACGATTTTTAAGCAGCCAAGCCGAGAGTCTCAATGCAAAGTTCAAGACTTTATGACATGGGAGCTTTTCACTTGTAATCTTCACGGTTCACCACAAAATGGAGCACTGATGCTTCAGTTTCAACTTTATTTTGATACTTATTTGAAATTCTTTAATTCCTTGATCTGAGTAATAAGATTGACACACGATCCCATAAAGTCTCCCGGATTTCGGCCATGCTTTTAAACATGGAATCCACCAATTCGCCCCGGGCGGCAGCGTTGATAGGCTGCCTTTCCGCTTGTCCGAGTTTGCTCGGCTCAAGTTGATGGGAGGGCTAGCGTCGATTGCCCCGCTGTCTGACTGCCGATAAACACGGTCAATGTCGTTCCCATCGGAGTACAAGTCCGAGTGCAATTTTCATTGTTCATTTTTAACACGTCCTTTGCTGATCTTTCATGTAGTATAATTGTTGCAATACTCTGTAGCCTGGGAAGTTCTATGGAGGGGGTAAAATGTAAAATGAATCAATTTTTTTTTGTGAGCGTTATTTTTTTGGGTAGGGTAGTGATGTATGCAAGTTGTAACTGAGCGCAAGGGGAGGAGCTAAGCCCGCCCTCCTTCCCGTAGTGGCCTGCCCCACCCTTCACGACCCAGGCTCAGAGTCTGACGAAGCCAAAAATACCTCTTGGGGGAATAAAACCTCTGAGTGTACCCTTCCTTTAAGAAAATAGGCTTATATAAAATTATAAGTGCCCCCTGCAAATTTGACCTAATTATGCCATTGGGTGAGGGTTATAGCTTAATGGACGGGTTCCCTGCTCAGGTAAAAGTAATTATGAACGTTTGGAAGTTACTCAAGTACAATGATATCATTGTACATGCAGGACTATGTCGCTTTCGCCGGCGTATGCCTAATCGAGCTAAGTGAAATTCGCATGCACTCCTCTGAACATTTTGCCATTATTCCCGACCGAAAAACAGTCGGATTTAAGGGCAATTTGGGTTCATCTCGTCGTTTTGTTATGCTTCTGATCATGGTGAGATCCGTGAATATACTACTATTGCATCCCTTCTTATCGTGCCTTGATTATTGAACTTTCAAAATAAGGAAAACAAGTGTAAATGTATCGGAACTCAATATTTGGAAAAAAGTAATGTAAACAGATTTACCTTATAAAAGCTCGACTTTGCACCAAAATGAAGGTTACCACGAACCCTCATAATGTATCACAGAGGTTTGTATCACAAACGGGCGCTCGTGGGTCGATTGTAAAGGTTTAACGAAACATTTCAAAAGTCCTTTTATTTACAGATGAAAAATGTACAAATTAACTTAATGCAGTGACGGCATATAACTGCAGGGACGGCATATAACTGCAGGGACGGTCTATAACTGCAGGGCCCAATTTGCAGGGAAAAGTTCATTTTCCTAAACGGGTTTTTATTAAAAAATGGGTTTATTTCATTGCCCCCTACACAAATCTGAGCAGGGGGCACGGGGGGGGGGGCAGGCCTCGAAAAGGGGCGGGCAGGGCGTCCTCGTAACCTACACAATTGACTTATAAATGTCATGTAGTTGTTACATTGCCAAGTGTCTATGCTAACGCCAGATTGACCGCCAAAATTTCATCTTTTCCCCTTCAAACGCGGACCTTGCAGCCTCTTGCGGGAAAATGCCCCAGGCACTATCACTGGACAGTGCAAGGCGCGATTTTCACTTAATAAGTACCTGCCACGAACATTGTGTCTGGCCAAACCTTCTCCGGATACTGCGATGTAGAGAGACGGTCCTTAACAAATTGCCTGCATTAATGTTGACAGGGACTGGGGAAGTCTGGTTTGTGTGCGGTGCTAATCTTCCCTAAAGTCATCGGAAAGGATATCAGGTGAAAAGGTCGAAGGAACGGGGGTCTGAAACTTAAAGTGGTTTCACACCCCCTTCACACCACAAACATACAGGGCGAGTCAAAAACACGAAACCCAAATGTCGGGACTATTGTTTTAGCGAAGTTCTGCATGTAGCACTTTCAAAATCTAGGATACGAAAGCCCAATTCATAAGCTTTCTCAGTTTTAGTACAAGAATCATTCAAATGACGCATGTACTTTACAAGTTACGGAATTTTAAACACAGCCACCGTTTTAAGGTTCTGTCCACGGATCACAAATAAGGTGTGCGTTCTTTCAGCAAAACTTGGAAATTAGTGATTTAAATGATTCTTGTACTAAAAGAAAGCTTATGAATTGAGCTTTCATATCCTAGATTTTGAAAGTGCTACATGCAGAACTTCACCAAAACAATGATCCTGACATTTGGGTTTCGTTTTTTTTTACTGGCACCCTGTATAATGACAGTTTTTGTTACTACATTTGATATGAATGTTCAAACACTCATCAAAGCGTTTTGTAATCGTATCGGCGTCACGGTGTGAAAAAATATGAGCACAACTTCCATTTCCTTTGCACGTTAATATACCAAATGTAATTATTTAGGCAACTTTCAATTTTACGAGAATTTTTAATGTCTGTTTTTTATAAGGCATATGTATCAAATCCGTCCTGAGATATCGGTGAAAAATGGATTAGGGCTTAAGAAGTAACGCAAAGATTTGTTTTCTTTCTGGTAATGAAACCAAGGATTCCTCAAAAGCGCCCTAGGCACTGTAGCTCGCAAGCCTGAAGAAACCCGTGGAGAGAAGACAGTGAGAAGAAATGACAGTTTTAGAGGTGGGAGGAAAACCCCAGAAGAACATTCTGGGGAAACCCACGGAATCAGGTAGAGACTGATAACCCACTGGCAGGAACCGAACCCGGGCCATAGCGGTGGAAGGCGAGGAAAGTAAACAGTGCGCCAACCTGACTCCCCTTTCGTGAATCGAATGAAAAGAGTTCAAAAGACCGTGGCGAGTGACTCAGCTTCCCCGTGTATTTCGCCCGAAAACCCCGGGAAATGCGAGAGTTCCTGGCCGACCGGCTGCGTCGTGTCTGATCACCTCGAAGCAGAAACCTCCCCAGCGAAGCACTTGCCTTATATAATTAATACATAATTGGGGGTATTAATGTTATATGGCAGTGTTTAGTGAAGGATTGTTGTTGTGCTGACGACGGCTGTTACCTGAGTCGATGGAGTTCTATTCCTGTACACACAACGATAATAGAATTTGGGAGATATTGAATTTATCAGCATTCCCCACTCCCAAAATTAAGAGGAAAAAAGAAGAAAAAAGTGGAAGGGGGAAAAAAAGAGAACAAGATGAAGACAAGGCAAAAATTTGATCTATAACATCTATGTGTAATTATTTATTTCAATGAAAAGATTATTTTTCCTGTTTTGGGCGTGTGCATCCCTCTGTTAAAAAGGCTTTTGTGTTTAGTTGATTTTAATTATTGTCGGACTTCAAAGTAATTGTTCCATAACTAAACATGGGCGGCCATTTCTTTTCGTTTGACAATAAAAAGTGAATAACTTTCATAGGGGAAAAAGCGATTATATAAAATTTGTATTTCGAGGTAAAACTCGATAATAGTACGGACAGTATACATATTTTATAACAGTTTTTTTTTTAGCTAATTTTCAAAGTTTTGATCGTTTTTTATTTCATTGTTTCAAATCTCAAAAGGTAAGCAATCGTGTGCCAAAGCATCACGTTTTCGTTCATTAATTTTAGGGAAGTTTAGAAGTCAATACATCTTTAAGTTATAAATTTACCGCGCGTGGGCACAGAATTTAGAAGATCGTACAGAATCAAAATGTCCATCCTCAACAATCCACATTGACTTTTACAAAGATTGTCCGTTGTCAGCTACTTTCAGTTGTTGGTCACTTCATAATAACCGACCATCTTCACACGTTCCCTTCTTCTCACCCAGTAACCCCACTGAGGCGCTGTCAGTTTCACACGACATGTCATTGTTTGGTTTCATTAACATTGTTCCACCGCAAATTAGCACCAAATGGCACGGGGGGAATTCGCTCAATTTCCCCGCGTGCATGCTCGGCTAAACACGCTGAAGGACGCACGGTCCGTACATCCAGCAGGGTTAGTCTGTATATACCACCGTGTCTTTTATTACACTCCCAAACAAGGTACCCTACTGGGACCCATAAATCCCGCTAAATGCGGTAATTAACGAGTTCTAGAAACTGTAATTGTTTCTGATTGCGATTTAATTTGCCGATTAACCCTCCGAAATGCAGCTCTATGTTTGGACAGTTTGGGGAACTCGTTCCCGAAGGGACTCGTATACCACCGCCAATGTAGACTTACACTGCGTGAATATAGGCATAATGCTTTTCTAAATACAACCTCCACCCCACTTAAGCTATAACTCGAGGCACCATGTAGATATTGTTTATATATCAAACACAATTAAAGGCAACAACACTTGCAGAGGACACTCAAACACAGCTGTGAAAATAGTGCGTGGAATTTTTCAATCAGGGAAAGTGATTCTGTCGTCCTTTGGTTCGGTGTGGTAAACTGTTACTTTACTGCTGATTTCACGAATTCGTTCTATTTATTAAACCTCACCGTTTCATTTCAAAGATGGTCGATATTTGAAAGGCTCACGGCCGAGTAACATACCACCTTGTCTGACATTTCAATGACTTTGTTATTTTCAACTTTCGGAAAGTTGAGGACGAGTCAACTCTGGAATTAATCAAATATACAGGTTCCCCGGTCTCTGCATTGTCCTTCGGACTTCGAATGTATAGGGACAGGTAGTGGGCACTGGGCAATAGATTATATCCTCCTAATGTATGCAAATAATATGCATCAAGGTCTGATTCCCGATCCTAAATACAAAATCACAACGGCAATGTAAGCGCAGAACCAGCCTATTGCAAAATGGCAACAAGGCTGCCACTATAATGGGCAGTTTATGGGGTGATGAGCTTCGATTTTTTCTTAATTCGAAAGTGTCTCTCTATCAATAAAGAGAGGGGCATTATTTTTAGGTATTTGAAACCTATGCAGTTGATGCTTGAAAGTTGCCTTCATGGGGACACCATGGCAATGTTGCTTACTGGTTATGGTAAGAGTCATTTTTTATAGCCATGTGATCAACTGTCATCCATGCGTAAAGCTTTAAACATCATTTTCAAAAATAAAAAATCATACTGCGCACGCGCAGAGGTGATCCAATCAATGGCTTTAAATGGACTAGTTAGCGGTCGTCATATTATGGGAGTGGGGGAACCAGTCTACAAAATCAATTGGTGCAAATTATCTACATGTATTAATTAGGCTAATGTCGCTGTACTCATGGATATTGCAATGTTATGCTTCTTTGTGTCTGACTAACTGCCGACTGACTGACGGACTGTCACCTGTGACTTAGATTGGTTGTACGGTGAAGAGACCGGGCAGTGCTATTGTATAGGAGTACCTCGTAACGCCAATGAATGAGCTAGTCTGGCCCATTCTGTAGACTCCATGCATGAAAAGACTTCAAGTCAAATATAGTTTGTAAGCTATGGGAACAGCTTTCCTTAACTTTTTTTTCCATTAAAATAACGACTTTGTTTATTATCAAGTATTTTTTTTATATTTGTTTGTTTGTTTGGTTTGGTTTGCGTTTTTTCCCCGAAAGCTTTCCTTATCCCCCGGTTATCTACCGATGGTATGTCAGCGCATGGTCAGCGTGATTCACACAGCTAGCCTTGCCGTAAGTAGTTCAATGTGTGCCCCATCAGTCAGCGGCTCAGTTCACGCCTCGTTTCACAGTCTAAACACTCCTACAACAAGCTTGCCCGCCCCATAACGACCCTGGGGCGAAACGACTGTCACACACGCATCGTATCCCTGGACACATCGTATCCCTGGACACATCGCACTCCCCGTCCCCTGGCAAAAATGAGGGTTACTTGTTCGAGTTTACTTTTCGAGTTACATGCCTTTTCGAGTTTGTTTCCAGTTGACTTTCAGAGTATCGAGTTGACTTTCTGAGTTTCGGGTTGACTTTTCGAGTTTCGGGTTGACTTTTCGAGTTTCGGGTTGACTTTTCGAGTTTCGGGTTGACTTTTCGAGTTTCGAGTTGACTTTTAGTTTGGAGCATCGAGTTGTCAAGTTTTGAGTTGGCTTTTCGGGTATTGAGTTGACTTTCCGAGTTTCGGGTTGACATTTCGAGTTCAGGTTGACTTTTCAAATTTCGAATTTTGAGCTGACTTTTAGTTTAGTATCGAGTTGTCTTGTCAAGTTTTGAGTTGACTCTTCGAATATCGAATTGACTTTTCACGTTTCCAGTTTCGAGTTGACTTTTAGTTTGGAGTGTCGAGTTGTCTTTTCAAGTTTTGAGTTGACTTTTCGAGTATCGAGTTGACTTTTTGAGTATCGATAATCGAGTTGACTTTTCGAGTATTGAGTAGACTTTTCGAGTATCAAGTTGACTTTTCGAGTATCAAGTTGACTTTGCGAGCATCGACTCACTTTTCGAGTATCGAGTTGACTTTTCGAGTATCGAGTTGAATTTTTGAATTTCAACCTGTCATTTCCAGTTTCGACCTGAATTTTCCAGTTTTTCTCGATTTTCGAATTGACTTTTCCAGTTTCGATTTTCGAGTTAACTTCCATCAGAGTCCGAAAAGTGCTCGAAACTCGCAGTCAACTCGAAACTCGATAAGTCAACACAAAAGTCGAAAAGTGAAACGATTAATTTTAACAAAAATTCAAACTTATTTACGGCCATACAGACAATAACTCAACTAATCATTTGTTTATTAGAGGCGTAAAAGCGAATGATACAAACCTTTTCGGAAAATTGCAGACGCAAAAAAATGTAGGCTACGAAGTAAAAAATAATCACTCAAGATGCGACCCAATTTGCTCGAGAGCACGTCACAGAATACCTTTAGTTACACATTCGTGGCCGAATTACAAGCTAATAACAATCAGCGGTCCTCATTCAAATTCTAATCATGCAATTGTATACAAAATGACAGGTGGGAATTGTTTCTGACAAAGAACCTAATACTCGGGAGACGCTTTAGCGTTCAGTGCTGGAAATTGTGTTTATTTCCAATTTTGAGAAGAGAACTTCGAGTTCGTCAGCTTTCGTGTGTCAAAATGACAAGGCAAAAATGAAAAACATTAGGTTTCAAACAAATGGTAATATGTATGCTTTACTCTGCATTATACTGAACAGGCCATTAGGAATAGCCAGTAGGAACATGTGCGCATGCACATGTACACTACACTTGAGTTTGAGGGTGAGTTTTACGCCATTAAATTAAATTTGCAAAATTGTGAATTTTTTTGTCATGTTAGTAATAATTTGTTTTTCAAACAAGTCTTTAGCCACTGACCAAATACCGCTAATGAATCAGTTGTCAGCGGAATGGTTTCGCACCTCTTTCAAGAATGATAAACTGTATACTTTAATGAAAAGTCTTGAAAAGTACTTTTTCATTGAACACAATAAAAGGAAACATAGACATATTTTGGGGAATAAATCTAGATTAAAATCCGGGACATCTGCACCTAAAAACACAGTAGCCTTTTAAACAATCGAGTCGCTTTGATTTGTCCTTGAATTCTAAACCCTATCAAACTACTTAAAGAATAAAGAAAATGATGACTTTCAAATAAAAAAAAAAATTAAAACCAATTTTTTTTCTTCTAATGTTAACCTCTGCATCACTCTGGAATAAAGAGTCTTATTTTGCGTCACCATGGCTAGCAAAATGGGAATAACAAATACACTTTTCCGGAAGTTCGCAAAATAGCAGGGACGGTGCATCTTTAAACCTCATCTAAGGGAGACCGTATAAAAAGTAGACGGCTTTATTTGGACGATGTGTGTAGTCACAGACTTTAAAGACCGCGATTTTAAAGTTAAACACACAAGTTAAAATGCATGAAGAAGTCAAATCCGTATACCGAGTACAGGCAGTACATCTTTAATTGTCTAATAATTGTAGTACGGTTTTCCGATCATCACACCATTTAACGAGTGAAGTGGCATCGATTTCGTCCCCTCGTTTCAAGTTGAAGAAGTACGAAGAGTCGTCGTCAGCTGTTACGTCCCATCACGCCGAGAGGACACGGACCACCCTCCCTCGGCTCACCTTGGAGGGCAAAGAGCCGTGCGGTGTCGGAGCTTGTTTCATTTTTTAATAGACTGCGGGAAATGAGGCGACCTCCCATGCTTGTCGTGGAGGGATGTATTATCATTTTGTCCGGTCCGAGTCCCGACTCACATCTAATAAGGCCCCGTGGATTAATTCCGATTTGCGTGCGCCCCCGTGCGCCCCCGTGCGCACGCGTGCGCACGCAGGCAAGCTCGAACAAAGGAGATTTTGAACCCACTGGCCCGCATCGGCACGCATCGGCACGCATCTGCCCGCATTGGCACGGACTTGCTCGCAGTGGCACGCAAACGGGCTCAGTGTTAGGCGGTACAACATTACAAACAAACCGCAGAAATGCACAATATACATCGTCTTGGACTTTAGCCATTGTGTCCCTTAATCCGCTCATTAGTTGTTTCTAAACACTTGGCAGGGCCAAGCATGACTCATCTACTCTGGTGGTACCAATAATTACACGCGTTCCAAAAAGACAGGAAATTTTAACGAAATAATAAAAGTGCCCAGGAAAGGACAGGAAATGCCCCAAACATTACCGCGTGAGCCGGTACTTTCATTTAAAACACCGTGTAGAATTAAAATCTACTTGAAAAATCGAACTGTCTTTATCATAACTTTATAAATAAAAATGGTACGGACTGGTACACTCGTACCCAGAACTAAGTGCAGACTTTTATTGAAACAGTGGTATCAAAAGAAATTATTAAAAGCTTGCCGCACCTTGCCGGAATGTCGTCAGTGCAAATTTTACTTGGGTCGGTGCAATTCAAAATTGAAAATTTGAGAGCACATAACATTTTTTTTTATGTCAATGAGAAAATGGATACAGCAGTTACAATGAAACGAACAAAACATTCAACTTCAATTGTGCATGCATGGGCCTACAGCAAATAAAATACCGATCGCCATTGCAACAAAAAAATCAACTTGACTCTCAATGGGCGCGGCCCCAATTATGAGGCCTATTACTTTATCAACATATCATGACGATACGTACGTGCAGGCCTATGATTGATGTACAGCAGTGCCTAGCATGACTTTTGATCGGAGGACTATAAAGTTGAATGATGAAAATGAACTTGATGATGTGTATTCTTTCTCTTTCAATAATTGGTGTTTAACTTGAATAATGGAGTGGAACTTTCTTAAAAATGCAGATTAATATAAATTAAGAATAATGACATAAATAAAGCAGTCTTTCAACTGACGTTCATATTTACAGTAAGAACGTTCGGTGTCTTTCAATTAAAACCGAAGCTCTCAACGAAAAAAGAACAAGAAATATAATATGTCCGGAGCTCAATCAAACGACGCAAAAAAAGCTATGAAAATAGCCTAGCCTTACGTACGTAAAGTGTAGTACATGTAATGTCACGTATCATAAAAGAGTAATCCAGACACCATGCATTGTGGCACTGCCATGCACCAACGTCTTTTATGTCATTGGAACTCCAGCCCTTTCATCGCAAACCTTTCATTATTTATCACAACCTTTTTCTTGGTGCCGCCTTGGCCGGCTACCCAATTTCTTTTCAGCGTTAATCTAGGGATTATTAGAGCAACCCTTGCTTGTGCTCATAGCCCGCCCGCATAAGCACGCACACGCAGCGCCCGCAACGGCACGGCACGCAACGGCACGCAACGGCACGCAATGGCACCAGAGCAGCACAGCACGGGGGGGCACGCACGCACGCGTGCGTGCGCTCGCGTGCGCACGGGGGCGCACGGGGGCGCACGCAAATCGGAATTAATCCACGGGGCCTAATACTAGTCACAAGACATGAATATGAGTCTGTGCTCTTTAGTTTGACACTACATCTCGACTTCTCGGGAAAAAAAGTTGAAAAAACTTGCTCTAACTTTTTTGCCGAACCTAGGGGGCCCGCCTAGTATCTCCTTTGTACTTAACTGACTGACTGACTCCCCGACTGACTGACTGTCACTTGAGATTGTAAGCTGGTGGAGTGGTTGTACAGGGACACCCAAAGGGGTTCGGTTTGTTCGCATCGTTTTTTTCGTTGGTCCCAGTGTCAGTGTCAGTGTCATCTTTTTACCACTGACTGACTGTCAATTGTGACTAAGACTGGTTGTAGACATGTGAAGCGAGCCGCGCAGTTCTATCGTGTAGGATTACCCAGTAACGCCAATGAACGGGCTGAATCCGACCCATTGTGTACTAGATCAGATGCATGGAAAGCCGTCCAATGAATAACTAGAAATGTGTTTGTCACATGGACAAACACAGCTGTTTCGGCTGTTTGAAATGACTGTCTGTTGTGACGACGTCATCACGACGTCACATCACACAGAGTTCCGGTTTTTAGGTACATACCAAGTTACAACCTAATCGGACCTATAGTTCTATACATTGGCTTTAAAAACAATGCCCCTTTAATGTGACGTTACGTGACATGTTATGACGTCATCATGACGTCACTTCAATGTTCATCTCTAACACATCCCGGTCTAGGTACCTACCAAGTTACAACCAAATTGGGCCTATAGTTCTACAGACATATAGGCCTTAGAAAAATGCCCCTTTAATGTTACGTCACGTGACATGTGATGACGTCATTATGAAATCACTTCAATTTTTATCTGTTACACATCCCGGTTTAGGTACCTACCAACTTTAACAACCAATTTGGACAAGGTTCTGTAGATATAGACACATCTGAATCAATTGGATATGAGCTTTTGCGCGCTTTTCAAGGCTTCCCTAATTTTGTTTTACCTGCGACTTTAACGTTGCTCAGCAGAACTATACACAAAGTTTCCGTCCCCTACTTGAGAGAATGAGGACATTCATTAGAAACTTGAACCATTTTTACAAGGCCTCCGTATATCTTATAAGAATGTCAAATCAATTACTATAAATAATATTTGTATACAGCTCTCAAGATTGCCAGAGTAACTGAAAAAGTAATCTCCACTTAACGACGGTAAACATACCCAAGAGTATTGTATCTGGACGATACAGGACCATCCATCAACGTAATGCATTGGGATGTAGCCAGGTAGTCTGGGGTGCTAAGGGCCGCTCCGCACTAACACAAGATCGAGTGTGGAGAGGCGTTTGGGGGAATGAAGGAGTTTGACCAAAATGGCTCCCCGATGACTGAACGCGTGACTCGCGGTTGGTAAAGGCTCCGAGGCCGATGGAGGTGGACGACATGTATTGTCGACAGTCCATGCAAATTACGATGATTAAATTATCAGGGTGGCAGAACGAATCGAATACCATATCCATCTGGGATGAAATATGGGTGTTAAAGGCTAGTGGGGTCGATTAAAGTTCATCTAAACGGTGTGCCACTAAAAAATATAGAATGCCCGGATGACATTCCACGCGCCAAAACGCAATTATTGTTAAAACTATTTTTACAATTACATCATTGGTTTTTTTTACACTGTATATCATAGTTTCATGTAATCGATGTCAATATCCTCAACAATCAACATTTGCTTTTGCTGTGATTTTCAGAAATGGATGGATTTTGGGGGTTTGTATTTTATAGCAAATATTGTTGCACTGACCCGTGTGAAGTTTTGTGTTCATAGATGCTGGAAAAACCAAGACAAAAATGTTGTTCTTGACGTCTGGTCCCTGATCCTACTTCTGACGAATGCAGCAATTTATAGACGACTGTGAATTGTCAGGTCAGGGAACTAGACAACATGGCTTGCACCCGTGAACGGATGTGTAAGCGATTGCAAACAAAATGTGGACTAACAAAATGTGGTAAATTGAGGGCAGCATTTTGAAAAAGTAATTTCTTTCTTTCTTCAAACCATGGTTTGCCGACCATCGTTGGAAATTGATACAAAAATTCCACTTTTCTTGAAAATGACAGCAACCAGGTGCCATGATTTCACAGGATGCTTGACTATTATTCACTAACAGTCCAGTAAGGTATTTCAAAATAATTTGTTAGTTTTGTTTTTTGATGTTTGCAAATGTTGTTTCCTTTGCTTTTACCTTCTTTACTGTCCCCAAACCCTGTCTGATAGTAGAGACCCCTAATAAACTGGGGTGTTGAGTTGACTTTGATGCGAAACATGCAACAGCCGTTGATCACTTAAAGTGCAAACCCTCGTGCTATATGCACTTTAACTTTGTCGCTCTCCTTCGCGGGAAAATAAAGCACGATTGTTAGCCGAACCGATCGGGACATCAGGGGAGAAGAGGTCCTCGGCCGCAGAGACACAAACCAGCAAACGGTTCTTGAGGAGACAGTTAAGATGGATGGCCAATCTCCGCTTCCTGGATGTCCGTGACGTCACAGGAGCTGAGACGGGGTCCATCAAAGGACATTACACCCTCTGAGTTCAGTTGAGTCATTGTGGACTTCATTTATTGAAGGGAGGGGAAAGTAACGCCCCCTATAATCTGCCAATAAAGGTGTAAAAGGTTGATACACTGTGACTTTTGTCTTGAGCCAATCCCTCGAAGTAAAAAGACATCTTGAAAATTGCTTCCTACTTGAAATTTTCGACTTTCTGCTTTAAAGGTAATATACAACATTTACAAACATCAAAAAACAAAACTACAAAATTGTTATGAAATACCTTACTTCCAAGCATCCTGGGAAATCATGGCACATGGTGTGCTGTCATTTTCAAGAACAGTGTAATTTTTGTATCAATTTCCAGCGATGGTTGGCCGACCATCGTTGGTAAAAACTAACTTTTTTTGTCCAAATACTGCAACCCCCCCCCCCCAATTTGCCAAGTTTAGCCAGTCCATATTTTGTTTAGAATCAGCTACACATCCGTGAACGCGTGCAAGCCAGCTAGTCTGGTTCCCTGACCTGACACTTCCCTGACATCTGTAACATACTTAACCTTATTTGAACTTTTTATTTTTTAAATAATGTCGTGAAGTATAGTTCTTAAACCATACGCGGTGAAAAACCTTTAAAAAAAATCGCAAGAATAAAGTTATTATGCTAATTTGAATACAAGTCTCCAAAATCACTGTTGTTCACGTGTTAGTCTTGTGTAGTGTTTTTTTGTCTTCAAAATCAAGCTCCGGAGCTCAGTCATGCGGATGGAATAAAGCCGTTCGTAGACAAACAGGTTTGGCACATGAAATTTTTAAACTATCATATCTCAGAGACACAAAATGCATTTGCAATCACTTTTTTTCGTCACCTATTTCTATATTTTAATACCATAAAATTGAATTTATGAAATATGCTCAACAAGCAGGTGAAAATTGCTGTCAAACGTGGGTTTCCTTCTTTTTGCACCACCCTGTATATTCAAAGTTGAGGCGCGCTATTGCGGTTCCACCGAGTATACGCGGCAGGAATCTAGCGTGACTGACATACGTCAGAAAAGATTAGACCAATCAGGGGTCAGAACTGACGACGCTAGATACATCACACGATGCAAAGGCAGACGTAGGGGCGTGACGCCAACTTCACATTGTGAGTACAGAAATCTACTTTAGAAATTGAATTGACCGAAGATTGACCTTTTGGTAGAAATAGGGGTGCTACGCTTATTATGTGAGTGGGGATCTACTAAATAAACTAAAATGACCAGAGATTGACCTCGTGGTTAACCGCACTTAACCTGTGATTCTTGTACGCGTCGATTCACCAAACCACGCTTCATTTTAGAAATAGTAAACCAAACGTCATGTCCAAGCAGTTTATGACGGCCTGGATATACATGATAGTTCAACTGAGCAGAGGGGAACCTTACAAAGAGGCAACTAAGATGGTTTTTAATTGCAACAAGAACTCAAACTTTTTGGATGAGTAATATGATCCATTTTAACATGCATGATTGACTGCTCAAGTACTTTTGACTCCAACTTAGTCTGACAAGTGGAGAAAAAAACCCCCACAGAATTCCAGACAATGTGAAACGACATAGGAATTCCGTATTTCGTTCAATGAAAACATGATACTGACACTATTTTGTGTCAGTTTTTCAGTCATTGAAAACAGAACCACAAGCTAAAAGCAACAAAGGTAAACATAAAATGCAATGACAAAACGAGCCAGTTTATATTGTGAGTAGTACATTCAATACATTATAATAGTGTGCAGTGATGGTGCCCTTTTATTAACATGTCGATTCTCAGGTTGTTTTTTTTTTAGCTAGTTACTACTATTTGTTCATACAACAATTGTCGTTTAACATCAATCATGTTCAACTCAAGCCAAGCTGAATGATTTAATGGATGACGTTTTCTATACTCGTACATACCCGACGGCATATCCAAGCGTATATCTCTTCCTAATAAAGAGGGCTCATGCAATGTATTTTTTTTATAAATGTAATATCGAAATGTACCTTTGTGTCTTAGCCTTATTTTCAATTTTCTTTTTCCCATTTTCAAGAGTATTTTGGTGCTTTTTGGTTTTTATGCTTATGGCAATTTCCATATTCAAAAGCAAAAGTGTTATGACATTTCAGGCAGAAACCTCATTGTTACAGTTATTTTAGCACCACTGCCAGAATTTTGGATATTTTGTTGTAAATTTTGGATATTTTCTTGTAACTTTTGGTGTAATTTTTTTGGGTGATTCGTTGTTGTGTCAAGTACATAACAGTAAGCTAATGAGCAAACTTTTCTCACAAATGTTTTAAATGAGAAATTTTTGGGGGTTCACAATTTGAACACAAAACTCCTAAACTGAACAGTGTCTTCCTGAAATGACATCACAGCAACAGCGCCCTCAAGTTGTCGGGAACGCATGGACAATTTGAAATGTTTAAAGAAGTGCACTTTTTAATTAACCAAAAAGGGATGTCAAACAGTTTTTCAAACATTTAAGAGGAGTAGAAAGTTGCACAAAATGTGTTCCTAAGAAAAACTTATCTCATGGGCCCTTTAATATTGTAAAGGAATTGCAAAGCATTGACGCACGCGCGTTAGAGTGCTGACCTCGGGTCACAAGTAAAATCTGTCCAATCAGAGTCGGAAATTTAGAGGTGACCACGCTCTGAAATGACCCGGGTCAAATCCGACCCAAATCGCGACACAAAAACTGTTATTGCGACCAAGAAAAGTGTCGTATTTACACGAAAAGGTGTCAGTTAGACACAGAGGGGGGTGTTTTCAAAATAGATTCGAAATTTGACCAGGGACTTTTAACAGTGCACAAAGGGGACGAGTCTCACAAGGGAAAACTATCTAAAAAGTAAGCTGGGTCGTCTGTATCTGAGGTATTAAAACCGTACAATAAATGACAGGTCTAAAATACAAAACGAAATTAAGGCGTTCTCAGTCTATCAATCAAAACAAAACTACTAAGATAAACTAGCTCAGACCAACTTCACACAAAAATGCGGGCCAATTTCTCCTACACTAGCCTTGATGATTAACAATAACAAGCCGACCCTCTCAAAATATGATCAAAACACATCTTACAGCGATTAGATAAAAGAGGGCAAAAAAATAGGTCATCAGGACCTACAGAGCAAGGAGCCGAGGTTAGCTGCCGAGGGAACCCGCCATTCCTGGAAATTTCAACAAACAGTCTGCCTGTCGCCCCTTGGGCCCTGGCGTATTTTTGTCATCCGAGCAATAACGCCGGCTAAATCGATGATAAATCGAGGCCCGTTTTACCTAATGTGACTGCGCGCTGCCCCTTGGTTTACTGAGAGAGATGAACCGACGGCTGTTCTATGGACATAAGGAGGAATAAGTGCTAAATACAGGGCGTCCCCAAGAAATTTGTGCAAGCAGATGGATATCCTGTAATTTCTCAAAAACTACTTAACATGAGTATTTCATCTTGATGGAGCATATTAATTATGCTCTTGTGTATACTCAGTAAAAATACCAAGGAAATCTGTTCATGCAAACCAGAGTTTTAACAGATTGTAAAAGGCTATGGGTTTTTCACCCATTCCAATATACCTTTATCATGCTGCCACCATTTCAGTCATGTTCCCACCCTGCATCCAATAACAGTACTGAACGATAATGTTTTCGGTTAAAAAAAAGGGAACCATTCTATTTTCCCTTCCAGTCTCGCTTTGGTTACGTACGTTGATTTGAATGGGAAAAACAAGATGGCCGCATCATGATAATGGTCTATGGGATGGGATTTACAAATTTTTACATTTTAACTTATTTACATCAGAGTGAAATTGAAAAGGCACATGACAATCTGATGCACAGATATGACTAACTGTGCAAATCCATTAGAATGGGTGAAAAAAAAATCATAGCCTTTCACAATTTGTTAGATCTCTGGTTTGCACGAGCGGATTTCCATGGCATTTTCACTGATTCTATATACACAAGAGTATAATTAATGTGCTCAATCAAGATGAAATACTCATGTTAAGTAGTTTTTGAGAAATTAAAGGATGATTTGCTTGCACAATTTTTTTGGGGACATCCTATATATAGTACTTACAAAACAAGGACAAGTAAAATTCCCGTGACATTTTTGTACCTAAGATCGGCCCATTTCCATCATACGAAAACTATGTAACCATGTAAAATATCTGTACAAAAAAATTATGGTTCAATGCTTACAAGTTAATGAACGCCATTGGATGACACCGAACCTAACAACACTACCAAACTAGGGCAACGAAATCTTACTAGGACAGCGAAATCTTCTGGGGCGACCAATCGACTGTTGCATTTCACCGGGTTGAACTATGTATGACCCCCACGTCCCTCTAGCGAGTACACTAGACGATTGCTTTTAGGTTAAAGTTACCGGAATGATTGAGAAATGTGTGTTTAGGGAGCAGTACCGTTCGACCCTTCCTTGGTGGCCAACTTTGGACAATAATAATTTTTTGTGGACAGGGGATTGAAGTCAAAGGACGTGGTAAAAACAAATAATTTTGGATAAACAGGAATGTAATTTGATAAAATTGAATTGACGAATGTGCTAGCGATGCGACACATACTGGCGGTGATGATAGAGACATGATCGATGATTCAAATAATTTAGATAAAAAACAATTTTCTCGATGATCATAATATAGGTTTTCCCGGCCAATTTCCTGAAATGTTCCGTCATTCACTTCTGAAAATCGGTCATTCATTTTCGTCTGAATTTGAATGCAGGTCTTTAATCCCATTTCAATTCAACGAATTCAAAGTTCAATCGTTTTTATTGTCCATGCATTCGGTTTTGAGAAACAGACAGCCAATTACGTTACCTGTGCATTCATTTACGCAAGAAAATAATTTATTTCAGGTACAGCTAATTTGATTGACGGTTAATGAAAAAGAAACCCCTCATTGTATCTGGTGCCGAATGCATTAAACTAAAAGTGAAATAGAAGAATAGTATTGTTTTATGCTAATGATAATTGCCATATTCATGAATGAAACAGTGATGTCTTTCTGGACAGAAACTTCAGTCTAACATTGGATGCAAATCTGTACGTTGCTAAAGCGCCCTCATTTTGAACAAAAAAATAAATGAGTGCTGATCGTCTTCCGAGAGCTGCACTCTAGCTCTGTTGAGGGCGCTATCCTACAACCCAGTGTTGCAGTACTCGTACTCGCAAGAACAAAATTAAGTACTCATACTCTTGCAAATATTCTCCATCACAAATCTAAACAATTGTTTTTATTTTAAAAAAACTACTAAGCTTCATGCAGGAAAAGAACCATTTTCGTCCTGTTTTGGGAGCTTTCTGCATTTAGTTTAATGCCTAGTTTGATAGAAAGAAGTGGTTGATCTTCAGCACGTGACAATGAAATTAGCTCGTGAAAAATACTCGCACCCGTACTCCTTTTGGAAATGTACTCGACTACAACATTGCTATACAACCCATGACGAGAGTGCAGAGTAGTAACCAATTGCCATAGACGCTAAAACTATTAAGTGCCACTCTCGAAAACATGCAAAAAATACAATGAAGAAACACACAAAATTAAAGATCGATTAACCAATATCCACGTCACTTCTCCCCCTCTCCCCGTTAACAGGGCGGGGTGTTTAGAATCTGAAGATGTTCAAATGGATATTTCCTTCCAAAGATGATCACCCTAAAATGTAAATAGTAGGCTTGATTCTCATGCCATTACGAACATGTTTTAAATTGTTTTGATGAATTTTAAAGAATTGAATGAATTTTAAAATGTCTGCTATATTTCTACATTTTATGATACATGTAAGTAAGGCGGTTAACCGCTGTTGGTTTTATTAAATAAAGAAATAAATAAAAATGTAATCATCCTACCATAAAGGACGACTTTTTGGACAGACGTTCCCACGTTTCCAAAAATACGAGCCCAGAGTCCTGTCCGGGTTTTGTATTCCGTTCTTACAACTCCCAAAAACGAGAGGGCCACAAATTAGACAGCGTATATGCCAATCGAGGTTTGGTTCTTGCAGGCAATGTCAATTTTCTGGCATACAGCCAGTGCGAGCAAGTTCGCAAGTATAATACCGGCAGCAAAATGGTACTGCTAACTTCCCTGCTTAAATGGCCACCGCGGTACGGTATCGCAGCATCAAGCTTTTGGGGTAAACCACATAGTCTTTCAGTTTTCGATAAACCCGAAGGGCTACGGTTTGTTGTTGTGTCCAATCGTAGCCGGTTGACGGCCACCATCCGCTTTCGCCCGTTTTCCTGCCGCCACGGC
This sequence comes from Patiria pectinifera, assembly GCA_029964075.1. NCBI lineage: Eukaryota > Metazoa > Echinodermata > Asteroidea > Valvatida > Asterinidae > Patiria > Patiria pectinifera. The sequence continues at coordinate 12,869,578 of CM057137.1, read as the reverse complement.
ACCTGGGTAACTCTGTGTTGAGCCCAAACTCCAGGTACCGGACGAACCCAAATCGCCAGAACTTGAGGTGGCCGTTGCTGCCTCGTCATCTGAGTGAGCCCGCTGCAGCTCCTTCTCGTCCTCCTTAGCCTGGAAACCAGTGGTGTACGTCACAGCATCTGGGTTCTCCTCGAAGAACGTGGCGATGGCCCGGGGACCATCTCGGCAGATTTCGATCGGGGGTGTCTCGAGCGGATTCCCGTCGAGATTAGAGGACATCGGTTGCTCAGCCCAGTCCAGGTACTCAAGGCGGCCGAAGCTGCGAGGTATGCCGATCAGGCTATTCATGCCCAGCCAGACTGTCCGGAGATTGAAGCAGTTGCCTAGTTCCTCGGGTAGGGTTGTGAGGAGGTTGAGGTACAGCAAGAGCGTGCGGAGCTTGACTAGGTTCCCGACGTCGCGGGGCAGCCTGGAGATCTTGTTATCAGAGGCATCCAGAAACTCCAGGTTCTTCAGGTAGAAGACTGTCCGCGGGATTTCCTCGAAGAAGTTGTTGGCCAGGTGCAGGCTCTGGAGGCGCTGCAGCTGCCTGAACTCCTTCGGGAGAGTCGTCAGGAGATTGTTGCTGAGAATGAGGGTCTCCAATTTGGCCAGACCACACAGCTCAGCTGGTATCTCCTTCAACTCGTTGGTTCCCAGACAGAGCACCGTCAGGTTCTGAAGTCGGGACAGCTGGCGGGGAACCTCGGTCAACTTGAAGTGCAGGGAGGTCACCCTCTCGGGGCTGAGGTCCAGGAACTCTAGCTTGGTCAGCTCAAAGAGAAGGTCCGGAGGATCTAGGAGATCTCGACCGGATAGCTTGAGGTGCTTGTACCTCCTGATGTTAGGGTCATTGCTGTCTCGCAGGAGCCGGGGCTGTTTGGGAGTGATCTTCGGTGGCTCACTCGAAGCGTAATCCATCTTGTTTACAAATTCTTTACTCTTCAAGCTCGGAAAGAAAACTCCCAGTAGCGAGCCGAGTACTTCAGTTAAATTCCATTTCTTTGATTGTCAGAATCACTGTATGTTATTCTTCGTAATATCAAAGCCTCGCGCAACACTTCACATGCAAACCCAGCCCAACGTCAGTAATACGTTCTGGTGATAATTATATAAACCTTAACACGACATCATCATCTGATTGATGCAAGTAGACGGTTGTTCGACCGCACGTATGTCACCCAAAACAGCAGCAATTCGTAGTTATTTGCTCTATAGCTCTATCATTAGCTATGCTTCGTTATTGACTCTTCCTGCCGGTGAAATGATCAAACATCGCAAGGAGACGGCAATAACTACGTGTACAATGGCTATTGTGTGTTTTAGGGCTAAACTGGCGACATGGAGCAGGCTTGGTAATTATTTATTCAGGCACAAAGAGCGCTTCATTTTTACGCAAGGGGAGTCAGCTACTCCTATGAAATACAATGAACATAAAAAAACACCAACAGTTTCGAACCTGAATAATTCATACCCTTTACAAAAAAATGAACGAGTCCTGACTGTAAAATAACAATGCTGCACAGTATTCATGTAATATTCAAAATGGTTTTTTTTTTATTAAAGGCCCGATCCTTCGGTAGATGCTGAATACACAATCAGTAACCATGGCAACGAAGGGTTGACCTTAAGGAAAATTGACTTTTACGGCAGAGAGCAGATGTACGACCGGTCATGGACAATTGTATCCCGGTTACCATGGAAACGGGTAGCAATCTACTCTATATAGCGACCTTCAAATTAAACATCGCAAGTGTTGTATGACATTATATGACGCTGATGGGTAATATTGTTTTATCACGTAATTATCAAGCGCAGCTAAAAACAAAAAAAATTGGCAGTCCAACCATTTCCATAGAATTAAATAATAGAACCCGCCAGTCCTCATAAAACTGAAACATATCCTTAAATCATATTTCACATCGATTAAATAACATGAATTATAAGTTATATTGAGAAATGCAACAACAGGTGGATACAAACCCCTCCACGCTTTTGTGTGGGCGTGTGTGGGCGTGTGTGTGTGTGTGTGTAAAGAATTCTACAGTCAAACCCCAAAAGATATTTCATTAGGGCCTAGTCATACAGGTCCTAATTATATTGATGTAGCGCCTTGTGCCACATGATTGTAGGGAACCGTGCTTGAGCAAGGGCGACCTCATTCGTTCTTTCTTAACTTTTATTCATTTATGCATATAATTATGTAGAAGTGACGTACCCAATGTGCATTGTATCTGGGTTATTTACATACTCCGATGTAAACATTACTCTGGAAGTGGGCCTGTGCATCCCGCGCAAGGACGGATTATACCGTATCCATTCCTTGTGAAAGTATAGTCCCAGGTTACTGATGACAATAATAACTCTTGCTCCCCCATAATTTGCATTCTTTACAATAACAAAGTTTTTAGGTTGTTTTCAAATGATGGTTGAACTTCACATTGAATTTTTTCTATGAGGAACTTAGACACAGGCGTATTGATTTATAAAGATCGCAGTGTTACCTCTCGTTTGGGGTTTCCCCAAGAGTATTCTGTATGGCTGTAGTTTTGTAAGTTGATGTCGCTTGTCACAGCCGACTGCTACTATTTTCTGTGCCGTGGTAGACGTTAAGTATTCAGGAAACCCCCAGTGAGTATTCATAGGTTTTATATTAATGCTTGTCTCTGTGTAGTGTGTATGCTATTACATGCCAATGTCGTTGTTTTTGTATACACCATTGCACATAATGTTCGTATTTTGGATACTATTCCAGGCAATGGGGTTTTTTTTGTCGACTGGGGATTATTCAACCCTTTATGTGAGGAGCTACTGAATAAATGAACAAATTGTTAGTTACGTTAACTAATCAGAGTGTTTGTCATCCTGTAATTTGATTTGCTTGTCTCCGAGTGTTCCGTTAGCTGTACCAACCTCTTTTCGACCCCTTACATGGAGGTGTGTCGCTGCATTATTATCATAACAACAGCTATTTATATCTATGATGATTGCTTTTCCGAAGTTCAATGGAGGGACGTGGAACCACTTTTTGTCAACCAGGCAAATTATGGAAGGTCAACGTAGCAAAAAAGCCAAAAATACAGAAAAGTTAATGTTTCCAAACGTACAATGGAATTGTTACAATTAAGGGAATAAATGTGTGTTTGGGAGGTATTATAGGCCTAACACTCTGTTTAAGACCGCTGTTCTGCCTTCGGCAGCCGTTCGAGAATGTGTATAGCGCCCTCTGCCGTTCATGCGTATTTTTTCATGCCATCGTTTTGATCAGTTATTCATCACAATCGTGCTCTAGAAAATCAATAATTTCGACAGGTTTTACCAGTAATCCAATCCCCTTAATCAGCACAATCTGTAAGTAATCTTTCTCTGATCATGTAATGTATAAGCTTTACTAGTTTGATCACTGTTTTGTGGGTTTTTGGGGGCTCTTTCTTAAAGTTAGTGTCGTTTATTTACGGACACGTGTACATAAACGTGTTCGGTCTCGTGTACATTTTGAATAGGTTTTGTGGACATTTTGAGGGCATGGTTTTTCCTTCTCATCCTGCTTACGTGTCAATTTGGGGGATTCGTCTACTTTTACATGTCTGAAATCTTTATTGTAATTTCTCTGTTATTTAAGGGGGTATTTCCAGCCAGTTTTATTCTCAGAATTTGGATTATTGGGGTAGACTTGTCATAGTCCTTGGGCCATTTCCTGTATTTTCGTCTCTTTCATTAGTGGTCAATTAAGATAGTTGATGTAATCGCCTCACACTAATTAATTCTCCATTAATCTTCTGTACTTTATTGTTTAAACTCAAAATGTGTTCTGTATGATGTAAATTGCAGTTTCACACCGCTTCCAATAAACAGCTGATTCATCGACTTCACTACAGTCCATTTTTGGCTCATTGGGAAAGTGTTTAGCCTCTGCATAGCTGCGCACGTACACGTGCAGTGAGGGCACTCAGTCGGCGCCTCCAAGGTCCCGTGGACCCCCATCTTTATCTTCACGACACTCGGTCCAGTCCAACGTCAGCTTGGCTGCAGCAGAGGCCCGTGCTGCAGCAGAGGCCGCACGCACAAGAGCTGACTACACCAGACGTCAGATTGAGATGAAGGTGGAATGGGCACGGCTTGACGCCATGCTCGTCGCTATGCAGGAAGAGGGACGAAGCTCAATCTGCATTAGCTGCTGCCAAAGTACTAGAGGAAGCTGCAGACACTGAAGCAACAGTGAAGGACAGAGCAAGCACTGCAAGTCCCCCTGTTCTTCAACCTGAAGCCATGCAACGTACAGAAGAGTACGTAAAGACACATTTTGATCACGAAGATCAACCCAACACCCAAGTTGACCAAAAGGACAACCACATTGATAATGGGAACTCACATCTACAAACTGTCGCTGTCGACTCGCAAGACCCCTTACCTCCACGGCTCCCGCAGAATCCTCCAGCCTGGCAAGCTGCACCCCCTATACCTACCATGTCAACTCCCCTTTCACACACCCCACACTATACGTGTACTGATGTGGCCGATCATCACAACAAGTACGGTTACAGCAGCGGACCAAACCGGAACCTCCTTGGACTTTCAGACATCTCCGATCTCACAGCTCACCTCGCTCGTCGAGACCTCCTCTCCGCCGGACTCAAGGTTTTTGACAACCGGCCAGAGAATTACTTGTCTTGGAAGGCCAGTTACCGTAATGTCACACGAGGACTAAACTTCAAACCCAGTGAGGAACTGGATCTACTTACCAAGTGGCTTGGTGGAGAGTCACAGCAGCACGCTATGAGAATCAGAGCGGTCCACATAAACAATCCATCGGCAGGCCTGGACATGGTGTGGCAAAGGTTGGATAAGAAATATGGATCTCCAGAAGCCATCGAGACGTCTCTCTTCTCGCGTTTGGAGAAATTTCCTAAGATTGGAAACACAGACTATCTGAGACTACAAGAGCTTGCAGATCTTCTCACAGAAGTGAAGGCAGCAAAGCTTGAAGACAAGCTACACTGTACCAGGTCTTAGCTACTTGGACACTGCTAGAGGGACAAATCCCATTGTAGAGAAGCTCCCTCACTATCTTCAAGAGAAGTGGCTGACACAAGGCTCGACGTACAAGAAGACACATCGGGTGCCATTCCCACCCTTTTCTTTCTTCGTCAACTTCGTGTACTCACAGGCTGAGATGCGAACTGATCCAAGCTTTGTGCTCCAACCCTCCAATGCGACAACAATTGCTGCTGAGAAGCCCTCACCAAACTGGTTCAAGCCCAAGTCCTCAATCACTGTGCACAAGACTGTTGTGGGAACACCAGCGACCCCATCATCTGACTCCAATAAGCAGATGGAACCAGATAAGCAGTGTCCTATTCACAAGAAGCCCCACTCCCTCAGAAAATGTCGATGGTTCCGAAGACAACCACTAGAAGAGAGAAAGGCATTCTTGAAAGAACATGCTATATGCTATAGATGCTGTGCGTCTACTGCCCACCAGGCCAAAGATTGCAAGGTCAATATTCGCTGTTCAGAGTGCGGCAGTGACCGTCATGTGTCCGCTCTTCATGCTGGGCCACCTCCATGGACAACGAAGGATCCCTCATCTGCAGAAAACCATGGCGGGGAGCGAGTCGGTACAGAACCGACTTTGGCTGCCCCAAACTGCACGGAGGTCTGTGGAGAAGGAATGCAGGGAAAATCATGCTTCAAGATATGCCTGGCCAATGTGTTTCCAGAAGGGCAACCTGAACAGATGAGGAAGGTGTATGTGATGTTGCACGACCAAAGTAATCACTCACTTGCCAGATCAACCTTCTTTAACATATTTGGTATCTGCGGAGACATCTCCCCCTACATACTACGCACCTGTTCAGGCACAACAGGTGCACAGGGAAAAAGAGCAAGTGGCTTCACAATTCAATCAGTAGATGGCGAAGTCCAGCTGTCATTACCGCCACTCATCGAGTGTGACTTCATCCCAAACAACCGGGACGAAATTCCAACTCCCGAAGCCGCAAAGCATCATCCTCATCTGGAGACCATCGCCCACAAGATCCCACCATCCCTCAGCTGAAATCGTCCTGTTGCTAGGCAGGGACATCATACAGGTCCACAAGGTTCTTAGTCAGTGTAATGGACCTCACAACGCACCGTATGCTCAACGCCTGGTCTTAGGCTGAGTGATAGTGGGGGATGTGTGCCTCGGCGGAGCACACAAACCTGCTGTCAACGCCTACAAGACCAGCATTCTTGACAACGGACGCCCCAGTTATCTGACGCCATGCGAAAGCAGGATCCATGTGAAGGAGACATTCACTAACAAGACCCCATGGCATGCTTCAGAGATGCACCAACCAAACAACATCAGTTCTGACATCTTCAGGGAAAGTCCAGAAGACTACAAAAAGGCATTATCGGTTGAAGACGAGACCTTCCTCTCCATCATGAATGATGCATTTGTCAAGGATGATGGTAACAGTTGGGTGGCCCCGCTCCCATTTCGTTCTCCTCGACAGCGTCTACCCGATAACCGACAACAAGTCGTGAACCGCCTCATGTCTCTTCGTCGGATGTTACTGAAGAAACCCGAGATGAAGGACCACTACTTAGACTTCATGAAGAAGATCTTTACCAACGGCAATGCAGAGCTAGCTCCCCCACTCCAGCCAGACCAAGAATGTTGGTACCTACCAAGCTTCGGTGTTTATCACCCCCAAAAGCCGGGACAAATAAGGATCGTGTTCGACTCCAGCTCCAAACATGACAACATATCTCTCAACGATGTACTGCTCAGAGGTCCAGATCTCAACAACAGCCTGCTGGGTGTCCTCATCCGCTTTCGGCCTGAACCCATAGCTGTTATGGCTGATATACAGCAGATGTTTCACAGCTTTCTGGTCAAGGAGGAGCACCGTGACTATCTCCGCTTCCTTTGGTTCAAGGACCACGACCTCAATGGAGAAGTACTTGACTTCCGCATGAGGGTCCATGTTTTCGGCAATTGCCCGTCACCAGCTGTAGCAATCTAAGGACTCAAGAGAACGGCCGCTGAGGGAGAGAAGGAGTTCGGAGACGATGCAAGATGTTTCGTCGAACGACATTTCTATGTCGACGACGGGCTAAAGTCGTTCCCTAAAGTAAGCGAAGCTGTTGATGTGCTCAAGAGAACACAAGACATGCTATCCCAGTCCAACCTTCGGCTTCACAAAATCGCATCCAACAACTCAGACGTCATGAAAGCCTTCCCCGGTGAAGACCTTGCCAAAGGGCTCCAGACCTTAGACCTCGGACAGGACCCCCCTCCGATGCAGCGAAGCTTAGGCCTTCAGTGGGACTTATCTGCAGACACGTTCACTTTCAAAGTGACAACCAGCAGCAAGCCATTCACCAGACGCGGGGTATTGTCCACCATCAACAGCTTGTTCGATCCCCTTGGATTTGCTGCACCTGTAACTATTCAAGGGCGCTTCATCCTGCGGGAACTCAGCTGTGATGCCTGTGACTGGGACACGACCCTCCCCGAAGAGAAGTACGTGGAATGGATGAGATGGAGGGATTCCCTTCAAGATCTTCAGGAGCTGAAGATCCCCAGGATGTACACAACCCTTCCGTTGTCTCAAGCAAAGAAACGAGAGATATGCATTTTCTGTGATGCCTCAACCAAAGCAATCGGTGCTGTTGCCTACCTGAGAGTCACTAATGCAGCGGGCCAATGCGAAGTAGGATTCATCCACGGCAAGGCAAAGCTTGCTCCAAAGCCTGAACCCACTATCCCTCGTTTGGAACTCGGGGCAGCTGTCATGGCTGTGGAAATTGCAGAGGTAGTGCAAGACGAGTTAGATATGCACCCAGATGCAGTCACTTTCTTCACTGATAGCAAGGTGGTACTTGGCTACATCTACAATGAAACAAGAAGCTGACCATGCCACCAGGGCACTACTTGCGAGTGTCTTATCTTCTTCATCATAGCTCAGTGGGCCTGCATTCCTCTCCGATGTTGGACACGGGCAACTACATGAGGAGACCTTCGATCTGATTGATCCCCAAAGTGATGCAGAAGTGAGACCCCAGGTGACCAGCTGTGCCACGGCCGTGACTGATGCCAACTTGGGTTGTGACCGTTTCAAGCGTTTCTCAACTTGGAAGTCCCTGCTCAATGCCATATCGAGACTCTCACATATTGCCCAATCCTTTCTTCAGGACGAAGGCAGCACCTGTCGTGGATGGCATCTTTGTAAGGAACATCTACGACCAGACCAGCAAAACCAAGCAAAGGCAACTATCCTCCGTTTTCTTCAGATGGAGACATATACAGATGAGGTCAGATGCCTTGAGAATGATCAACCAGTGTCCAGGTCCAGCCAACTCATCAAGCTCCACCCGTTTCTTGGCAAAGACGATCTTCTTCGTGTTGGAGGTCGGCTGGAGAAAGCCAAGCTTTCATTTGACGAGACACACCCAATAGTAATCCATGGGAAATGCCATGTCACTACCCTTCTCATCAGACACTACCATGACCAAGTACGCCATCAGGGCAGACACTTCACCGAAGGTGCTGTGAGAGCAGCTGGTTACTGGGTTCTTGGTGGCAAGCGAGTTATCAGCAGCATGATCTACCACTGTGTAACCTGTCGCAAACTAAGAGGCAAGCAACAAGATCAGATTATGGCAGACTTGCCCGCAGACCGCCTAACCATCGACCCACCTTTCACTTATGTAGGCCTAGATGTGTTCGGTCCCTGGTCCGTCACAGCACGGAAAACAAGAGGAGGTCAAGCTAACAACAAGCGATGGGCCGTCATCTTTACCTGCATGGCTACGCGGGCTGTGCACATCGAAGTAATAGAGTCGATGGACACCTCCAGCTTCGTGAATGCTCTTAAACGCTTTCTGGCCTTGAGAGGACCTGCTAAGCTACTGAGGTCTGATTGCGGCACTAATTTCATTGGTGCCTGCAACGAGCTTGGCATCGACTCAGTAGGACGTCAGAAGGATCCGGTCGAGCACTTCCTTGCCGGTAAGGGATGTGTCTGGCAGTTCAATCCTCCACATGCCTCGCACATGGGCGGCAGCTGGGAAAGGATGATTGGCATCGCTCGTCGCATTCTCGATGCCATAATTCTCCAACTAGGACAAGGAAAGCTAACCCACGAGGTGCTGACAACCCTAATGGCAGAGGTGACTGCAATCATCAATGCAAGGCCTATTGCACCCGTTTCTACAGATCCCGACAACCCGTCCATTCTCACCCCGGCGACACTCCTCACGCAGAAGGTTGGTACGCCCTCTGTCCCTCCTGGTGATTTCGACGACAAGGATCTTTTCAGAAGTCAGTGGCGTCGTGTTCAGAGATTGGCTGACATGTTCTGGAAAAGGTGGAAGCGGGACTACCTAAGCAACTTACAAGCACGACGAACGTGCAAAACAGAGAAACCAAACCTGCAAGAAGGAGATGTTGTCATCCTGAAAGACACCCAAGTGAAGAGGAATGACTGGCCCACCGGGTTGATCACCAAGACCTTTCCCAGCGAAGACGGCAAGGTCAGGAAGATTGAGGTCAGGATCATCCGTAATGGAGAACCGAGACTGTTCTTGCGACCTGTGACTGAGGTCGTTCTCCTGTTCAACAAGGACTTTTCCAAGTAAACTGTTTGCACATTGAACACTCACATTGAACATGTTGAACCTTTTCGATGTTTCTAGTTTGGAATCTTTCAGATACCAGGCGGGGAGTGTTCTGCCTTCGGCAGCCGTTCGAGAATGTGTATAGCGCCCTCTGCCGTTCATGCGTATTTTTTCATGCCATCGTTTTGATCAGTTATTCATCACAATCGTGCTCTAGAAAATCAATAATTTCGACAGGTTTTACCAGTAATCCAATCCTTTTAATCAGCACAATCTGTAAGTAATCTTTCTCTGATCATGTAATGTATAAGCTTTACTAGTTTGATCACTGTTTTGTGGGTTTTTGGGGGCTCTTTCTTAAAGTTAGTGTCGTTTATTTACGGACACGTGTACATAAACGTGTTCGGTCTCGTGTACATTTTGAATAGGTTTTGTGGACACTTTGAGGGCATGGTTTTTCCTTCTCATCCTGCTTACGTGTCAATTTGGGGGATTCGTCTACTTTTACATGTCTGAAATCTGTATTGTAATTTCTCTGTTATTTAAGGGGGTATTTCCAGCCAGTTTTATTCTCAGAATTTGGATTATTGGGGTAGACTTGTCATAGTCCTTGGGCCATTTCCTGTATTTTCGTCTCTTTCATTAGTGGTCAATTAAGATAGTTGATGTAATCGCCTCACACTAATTAATTCTCCATTAATCTTCTGTACTTTATTGTTTAAACTCAAAATGTGTTTTGTATGATTTAAATTGCAGTTTCACACCGCTTCCAATAAACAGCTGATTCATCGACTTCACTACAGTCCATTTTTGGCTCGTTGGGAGAGTGTTTAGCCTCTGCATAGCGGCACACGTACACGTGCAGTGAGGGCAGAAGAACCGCTTAGAGTATGAAATTATCACCAATCCAGACTCTAACCAGTCTTAAACAGAGTGTTATAAAATTTAATCCGAAATTCAAAAAACGGTGGCGTCCGGAAATTGGGCACAAATTGGCGGAGAGTTCCCTAACGTGGCGCACTTGAATAAATCTCGGAAAATTCCAAATTATCATTTAAGAATTTCTGTAAACTTGATAAATTCTGATAAATAATTATAATCTCTACATACCCAGCCAGATGTTTGTCAGAAAATTCTTTTCTTATTTTTCGGGGCATTTTCAAAGGGTTCACTTTGCACTTGAAAATAAAATCGGAAAATCACGCAAAATAATTTTTTCTTCTAACTTTGTTACGGGTAAATAAACTCGCGATTTATGAACAGGAGTGTTAAGAACTCGATGAAATTTCACTTTCTGTGAAATTTCAGTTACAACCGCTCTAGGTAGGCGCTACCGGCGAAAAATCAAAGTGCGCCACATTAGTGAATATCAACAATAGCATGAATCAATACTGATTCAATGGTAGTATTTCGCATGCCTACGTGAGGAATGTGAACGTTCAACCACTGAAACGTTAAAAGGCAAGGGATTGAGTCCAAATTTTATGTGACACTGGAAAAGTGTTTAAAGTGGCACTAGGTTCTGACATCCCCAAATATGTAATGTCTTTGATTGTTTACTTAGCGTATTTCAAATGCCACTTATAGCTTTTAATGTTCCGATCAAACTCTTTAAATAAATCACTTGCTTCATAATATCATACAGTTATGATAATATAGATTGATATTTCTGTATGAAAACATTGACTTATGTTGACCTGGAATCTTCAAAGTTAGGCAAAACATTGACTAATCTCGTCTTCAAAGTTAGGCACCCAACTAGCACTGTTAACAGGCGGAGCCGAATGGCGAACACGCTGAGTTTTAGGAAGTGCCGGTATTGGTCGTCAAATTCAAATTAGTACATGATGCAGCAAAAAGTTTGCCCCTCGTATAAGATCTGAGTACAAAATCGTCGTTGAATTTCATGCTTTCTAAATTAAAACAATGATTATTAATTATCAACCTCTTTTTTAAGTTTTTAATAAGCAATTAGCAGTTAATAAAGCTTATATTATACTCGGAAATACTCGGGCGCTATCCGATTGTCGACGAAAAGAATTCGGCAAACTTCGGACATTTTCGGAAAAAAGTAGGAATTCCTCCCGTTTTAGTCACGTGACGCGATTTGTAATACAATGTATTACTGACGGCTACCTGGATTAAGATTCATCAGGAATAGTCAGAATGTTTTGGTCTGGGAACCAGACTTCGGTTTCTTATGTTTTTGACATGCCTTCTCCAGAATAAACCGCAAGATGATTTTTTTTCCATATTCAGGTGGCAAACGGTTGGAATCGGTTGGATATTTAGAAGGGGTGACACTTTTTGGAAGGGTGCCTAATTTGCATAAATCGTTAATACGCCTACCTGCCGTGTAATATATTTTTTTCCCATATTTGGGTAGATGTTTATTTATTTATTTTTTTAAGTATATTTTGGGGATTTTCTTACATATCCTTACTTAATTTACATTCTCTAAAGCAAATCGCAGACCTTAAGATTATGAGGACATATTAAAGATCCAAATGGCTACCGTTATACCCTAAAGTTGCGCACATTTCTTTTTTTCCTCAGATATCATCAAGTAGTCTTGCCAAACCTCAGAATTGATGAGCTTCAAATTCACAAAGTTACTTACTGGCACAGTTACCCAAACAAAAATAAATGGGCAATCATGTGAAAATTTATATCATCCTGATATTTAGCCCCACAAAAACAAATAAAAAGGGGAAATGAGGTGTCCGTAAATTGGGCTAAAATTAGGCGAAGAATTGCCTAACAGCAACCTTGGACTTGATCAAGTTCAAGGAAATCCCCAAAAGAAGAGTTTTTTTTTTATTCCGCTTTACATTACAACAAAATACACACCTGTATTATTCTATATATATGTATATATTTATAAAATAACTTTGAGTTCATTTCAAAACAGTTGACATTCTTTGCGATAATCAAACCTGTATTATTCTATCTATATATAAAAGAGAGAGTTTAACTCGGCCTCCGAGACGATGTTTGCTCATGAAAGGATCCGAGACCGCGGGCTCCCGCGGCGCCAGAATCGCTCCACGTCCGTGGAAAAATGCGGAGGGTGTCTTCCGCCAGGTCGGACACTTCGTGTCGTCCTGATTTTCCCGTACGGACGGCGATCCGTTTTGGCGATTTTTCGTGACTGCGTTTTGCGCAGGAATTTGCCGTCGTGTGCGCTCTCACGTTGACTGCCTGGCCGCCCCCTGTGCTGGCTTTTCTGCGTATCTAGACTGTGCGAGGTCAGCGGCTTCAATGTAGGAGTTCCGTTTACGTGTTCTACTCGGCCGTTCTGCAAAAGCGTTCACCAAATGGTGGTATGGGGTGACCTTGGTAAAATATTTTTTTCTCCATGGTGCGTGGCCACCAAGTGTCCCTATTCTTTCATGTGCTTCGCTTACCGCCCCTGCGCTGAGCGCGACGAATACTCAGAATGACTACACATTAGTATGCCTTGCGCGGTCTGACCAATCGAAAGTCTACACTGCGTAGTATTTCCGGGCTATGCAAAACTGTCGATGGCAACGCGTACTGCAGCCTGCTCCACACCCTGGAAACGAGGTTGGGTCTACGGTGCTCGCTATTTGAAGCGCAAGCATGTGACGTCGCGTGATAGAGTGCTGTTGCTTCCATAATGTGTTTACAGCTCCATGCTTCCACCAACAAGGCTGAGCGTTGTGAGTTCGCTGCCCGCCACGTATAATTCAGTGTCGTGTTGTAATTTCGGGGGCCTGTTTGGGGTCGACGAAGGATCGATGCATGGCAAAAAAAATCGACGAACAAGTGTCCGACCCGGCGGAAGACGCCCACATTTTTCCACGGACGTGGAGCCATTTTGGTGTCGCGGGAGACCGCGGTCTCGGATCCTTTCAGGAGCAAACATTTCTCGGAGGCCGAGTAAACTTTGCTCTTATATAGAGGTGTAAAAGGATGCCCCTTTAAGCGATTATTTTATCTTTCTTCCCCCCCCCCCTTTTTGGATTGAGACACCCCCCATCAGTTTTGCTTTCTTTCTACTTTAAAGTGTTTAATGGTTTAATCTCATACATGTAAGGCTATTGTTTATACTACCAGTTGGACCCCTCTTTCTGAAAGTGGAGCGACCCTTGAGCAGGAGATCGGGTTGGTCGGGGTGGTGTGGTTAAGCATGGAGCTATAAAACACATGGGTTAATAAGCATGCTTTAGTGCTGTACCACCCATCTTACCATGGAGCTATAAAACACCAACCGCCCTGCTCTTTGTTTTCTCCTTTCAGGTAAGACATTTTCCTTTATTTTTTGTTTGTAAACTTTGCAGATTGATTGACTTTTTTGAAACTTAAGATTACTAAGTTCACTTCTTACAAATTCTCATTCTTTTGGAGTTGGGAAAGATAGTGTTTTTGCTGTTTTGTTTCTCAGCATTGTTGTAACTTTTCAGTGAGTATAACAAGTGGTCACTCTGGGCCAAAATCGGCCATATTCTGGTCTGGAGTGAGGATCTTTCTACTTGATTTTCAGTGGAACCTTGTTTAAATTTGCTTAGTTAATTGTATTTCCAGGAAGTTTATAATGTATAGATTACTTTCTTATGGCTTTAGTAGAATGACTGACCAGTGGCGTCGCCAAGGGGGGGCCAGGGGGGGCACGTGCCCTCCCTGGAAAACCTAGTGCCCCCCCCCGAGTGCCCCCCATCTGAGATTTGGGTTGGTAAAAAAATATATATATATTCACCTAAGTGCCCCCCCATCAAATGCTGGTGCCCCCCTGTGCCCCCCCAGACTGAAAAGTCTGGTGACGCCACTGTGACTGACTTTTTAAAGCTTAGTTATTTTAGGCAGAAAAGTTGCTTTCCCACCCTGGCCTGTGTCTAAAGTTGAGACCACTAGCTCATGGCCCAGTCACAGGGGGACATTTCAGAGCCATCTGTTGGAGTCGTTATCTATTTTGCCTTAGGGGCTTGACCACAAGGATAGGCTAGCTAGTAGCCAGGGTAGCTTGGCCAGTGTGTTTCTGACTGTGGCCAATTAGCCACTGTCCATTTGTTTCTTCATATTTGAGGCAAGTGCCAGGCTAGGCACTGACTTTGTGGTTAATTGGGGAGGTTGATGTCTTTTTTCTTGCGTTTTATTATAATCTTATGTTTCCTTTTACATCAAGTGTTTGGATTGGGAGACCAGTTAAGACTAGATTAGAGTATGGTTCAAAAGGTTGGGTTTTTTTTGGAAATCTTTTGTAGAACAGTCTCCATCTTAGATTAGACTTGACTAGGTCTGGCTGAAGTCTGGTGACAGACTAGATTACTTTTAATACTGGGACTGAAAGTTAAGTTCAACAAGGCCTACTTTTAATTGTATTTTATCTAATTCTATCTTATTCTCTTTCATTTAGTTTAGTTAAGTATTTAATTATTATGATTCCTATCTTGAATTTACTTTTCTTTCGAGGTTTAATTTTCTATTTTAGAGTTATTTGTAAGATACCGGTATATACCGAACAATTGTTGAATAGGATAGATGAATTAAAAGTGCTGTACCACCCATCTTACCAACCGCCCTGCTCTTTGTTTTCTCCTTTGTTTTCTCCTGGCAACAAAGATTTACAAACCATATCCCTTACAGATGGTTGAACCAACTTCAATAAAAGTTAAATCGACTTTTTCCTCGCAGACGGTCTCGCAAATTTTAAGAAGTTCAAGTTTACGTTTGTTGAAGAGTCAAATGCTGAAACTTTATTATGACCTTCCACCATGATTCAGACCGTTTGTAATTTTATGGTAACACTCAACATTTTCATTTCAAATGACACCTTTACGTTTTATTGCATTATGATTTATTGTCAAAACTGTACAATCAGCCTTCGCCTGTGTACTACGGTAACCTGTTCACTGCGTTTTCCAAATGCGACTGCCTCACAAAATGCCAATTTAACAGAGCAACGGGAACATTTACAGACAGTTGCCATGGTACATAATTATCATGTGCGTAAATCGACGGGGGACAGGGGGACCCCCCCCCCCCATTTTAAAGCGGGGGACATTGTTTGGTCCCCCCCCCCCACACTTTTTCTTCCCTGAATATAAATTGTAGCCCGCAACAATGATTCTATTGCTCAGAATACATGTAGCTGATTGAATTACTCCAAACTCAAAACTTTAAAAGCTGATCTTTTACTGAAATTGGTTTTAGTGGTCAGAAATTGCCTCAGATCACACCACAGAAATTGCTTTCCTATAACTGCATGTCTCCTTAACTCTATCCCCATTTACATTTAACTCCCCAAATTTTCATCCCCAACACTACGCCCTACCCGATCTATGATCGGGTAAATCAGCTTGTAATAAATATGACCTTTAACTAAACCTTCATATAACGACACGTACATTCCGTTCCAAAAGTGGCTTTAAAATGTATCCAAAAGAAGAGTTATTGTTTTTACAATAATGATGTCTGATAATGATGTCTACATCAAAATGTTTTTTTACCAATAATTTTGGGAATTTCCTTGAAGTTGTTTAATTCCCCACGTTAGGCAACCCTTCACCTACTTTTTAGCCAAATTTACGCACACCTCGTTTTTCCCCGTTTTTGTTTTCTGGGCTAAATATCACAATGTTATCATTGTTCACATGATTTTCCATGACGTTGTAATCAAGTTACTGTGCCAGTAAGCAACTTGGTGAATTTGAAGCTTATCAATACTAAGGTTTGGCAAGACTACTTGATGTTATCTGGAGACAAGGTTAATGCGCACAACTTTAGGGTAAAATAGTAGCTATTTTGGATCGTAACTATGTCCTCATAATTAGACAGTCAGTCTTATATGCTTAAGAAAATGATATAGAAGTAAGGACGTCTAGGGCCTAAGTAGAATCACCAAAATATACTTTTCAAAAAATGAAAAAAAAATAAAAATATACCCAAATATGGGAATAAATCTATTACACGGCAGGGATTAACGATACATGCAATTTGGGCATCCTTTCCAAGGGCGGATCCGGGGGGGGGGGCAAAGGACCATGACCCCCCCCCCCCAAAAAACGAAACCAATTTTTGTTTTGTTTTATGTGACATCGCAATAAAGGCAGGCAATGAGTACACCACCATCTTTTCCTCAAAAACATTGTTAAAGTGGTCAGAAATTGCCTCAGATCGCACCTCAGAGCATCTAAAATCCAAAAAAATTAAGCGGGCCCCGAACCCCACGCCGTAATTTTTTTGACCCACTTTTTTGGGGGGACCAAATTTTTTGTTGGCCCCCCCCCCCTAAAAAAATTGTGTTCTGGATCCGCCCTTGACCCCTTCTAAATATCTTCTCTAAGGCTATAAGAACCTATCTGCCAAGTCTGGTGCTTTGGACCAGTCGTTTACGATCTTGTCAAAATGTTTGTCTAAGCCACCTGACTACCAGGCCTGTGCGCGCACTCGCCGGTCAACGTGGTCGTCCGTACCGGTACACGGCCAGCGTAATTTTTATTCCTAGGAGGGTTAGGGGCAATGTCATAAATAATTCATGTTTATCCATGAGAACGGACAATGACATCAACAGCATTGTTGTTAGTTACTCAACTAGTTACAATACATTAAAGCATTTTAAAGAACGGTTGTCGTCGAGCTACCACACAGTAGCCTAGTGGATAGCGAGATGAGCTATGGATACAAAGATCCCTGGTTCGAATCCACGTCGTCGCTGCTCATTTTCATCAGCTAATTTTCCAAATTTATCACTGAGATAATTTTAAATTAAGGGGAAAATGCAATGATTCAAAGGAAAAACTGAATTATTCATGACATTGCCCCTAACCCTCCAAGGAAAAAAAAATTACGCCGTCCCGTACACGGTGACATTTTGTCTGGCAGGCATTTATTTATTTATTTATTTATTTATTTTATAGATCTAATTATAGATCTTGATGAACCTTGCCGTTTCTTGTCAGCAGTAGGCCTACTTGTACATAATTACAGAATAATTTGCAAAACTAAAAATGTTCAACACAACAAAGTACTTGAACTTTGAAGTCTGGTGGCTACCTCAGTAGTGCGTTATCTTAAAAGTTGGTACCTTGATCCTGTCTTAACTTATTCTTTAAAATGGGGCTTGCGGTCGCTGCCAATAATTTTTGGAATTTCCTTGAAGTTGTTTAATTCCCCACGTTAGGCAACCCTTCACCTACTTTTTAGCCAAATTTACGGACACCTCGTTTTTCCCCGTTTTTGTTTTCTGGGCTAAATATCACAATGTTATCATTGTTCACATGATTTTCCATGACGTTGTAATCAAAAAAATCCCCGAAAATTTCATGTCTTTGATTGTTTACTTAGTCTATTTCAAATGCCACTTCCCCCCTCTAACCATCAATATCATCGTTCGATGAAAAGTTGGGAAAACTTTAGTTACTTTGGTCTGAATTAAGCGGTTTCTTTAGTCTGGTTCCCAGACCTAACAATTATTTCCGACGCTCATGTCTAAATTGTGGGTCAGGCAGCCTCCGTGGCTAAAAATATACATAACGACATTAACGGCCCTTTTTAAAAACTCGGCTTCGTTTCCGAAGTCGCTTTATCACTTATAGCTTTTAATGTTCCGATCAAACTCTTTAAATAAATCACTTGCTTCATATTCATACAGTTATGATAATATAGTTTGATATTTCTGTATGAAAACATTGACTTATGTTGACCTGGAATCTTCAAAGTTAGGCAAAACATTGACTAATGTCGTCTTCAAAGTTAGGCACCCAACTAGCACTGTTAACAGGCGGAGCTGAATGACGAACACGCAGAGTTTTGGAAAGTGCCGGTAACGGTCGTCAAATTCAAATTAGTAGGCCTACATGACGCAGCAAAAAGTTCGGCCCTCGCATAAGATCCGAGTACAAAATCGTCGTTGAATTTCATGCTCTCTAAATAAAAGCAGTGATTATTAATTAGGCCAAAAAAAGGCTCCGGTTTCTGGTATGCAGCTTGCCCAAAAAGTGGTGCGGCGACGCGGCTTTTTTTTTTTACCTGATTTTTTTTTGCTTCAAATGTCGGCTGATGACTGCAAATGGTGCCGGACTAAACTTAGTGCAAATATATGGGAGTCCAGAGAGGCCACATAAAGCTTATTCTCGACCATAACCCAATCTAAAAACACGTTAAAATTGTGCAGCAGCAGGATTGCGGTCAAACCAGTGAGTTTGGCGGTTTTGAGACATCATCTTTCATTGAATTTTTTTTTTTTTCATATTGCCGACCCGCATGGCTACGGCGACGTGCGCGCATACTATAAACCGGAGACTTTTTTGGGGGGGGGGGGCCTTATCAACCTCTTTTTTTTTTAAAGTTTTAATAAGCAATAAGCAGTTAATAAAACTAGGCATACTTGTACATAATTACAGAATAATTTGCAAAACTAAAAATGTTCAACACAACAAAGTACTTGAACTTTGAAGTATGGTCCAAGAGAGTAGTACGTTATCGTAAAGGTTGGTACCTTGATCCTGTCTTAACTTATTCTTTAAAATGGGGCTTGCGGTCGCTGCCGAAGGTAATATTTTCTACACAAACACCCGGTGTAGGGGGTTTGCATAGAAATTTTAAGATATAAACTTTTACGACAATGTGTTAGTAATGAGTTCTCTTCCATAATATACATGACGTGCCGTGAAATTCCAATTCCATGTAGACTCATTGGTAGTATTGCGCACGCGTGAGTACGATACTATGCTATTTTTAGGATCGTTTCGGGAGAGTGAGCTGTCACGTGCGAGGGATTAACCAATAATAGGGAGAAAGGGGTCCGATTTTCATAGGAGTCGGATTTCATGTGACACCGTACCCCCGGAAAATTCCTTCGCCTTTGTATGGTGGCCCTGAAGGGACATAACTTGCCGTGATTTTTTTTTGGGCGACGTCGTGAAATTATTCACGATTAGTCGTGAATATTTTTGCGACTAGTCGTTAATTTATTCACGACCTGTGAACATTTCTTTTGTGAAGTCGTGGATATCTTTTCCACGTCGTTAATATAAAGATATTCAAGTAAAACAAGTAACTTGAATATTGCCGTTTAATTACTAGCGATTTGTATTAGACATTCTAATGACATTGCAGGTATTTTAATCGAGGATACGAATTGAAAATAAGCTCCTGCTGATGATACTACTATTTTTTGAATTGGAGCAGAAAATCAATTTCTTGTACTTTTAAGATTCTTGACAGCTTTAAGTTGACCTCTGGTCTTAAAGTTAGTTTTAATAAATCTGAGGCAATGAAACTTGGTCCACTGAGATTTTAAGGATATTCAGCCTATTGGTTGGGGCCTCTCCTGGACTAATGGGCCAGTTCGATTTCTGGGTATATTCTTTACTCGTGATGAAAAGGATTTATTTTACCTGAATTTTGATGATCAGTTGGACAAAATTCAGACTTTGTTTAATTTGTGGTCCAGGAGAGACCTGACTCCCATTGGCAAGATCACTATTGTTAAAAGCTTATAGCAAAGTCACAATTGACTTTTCTGTTGACAGTGTTACCTAATCTTCCTCACGAATTTATCTCAACAAACTGGTTCACAAATTTATTTGGAATGGGAAACCTGACCGAGTCAGCCGGAAAGTTGTTTTTAATGAGTACAAGCATGGTGGTTTGAAAATGCTTGATCTAAACTTTTTCCAAAAGTCTTAATTGTACTTGGATCGAGAAACTTCTTGACAGCTCGAAAGTGGAAGCTTTTTGTCAATGGCGTTTTTAAACAGGCTTGTATTTACGATAATTTGGAAATCGAGTATTTCTCCTTCCGTTTTCCAATTTTATATTTTAAAAGACAGCTTCCTTTAAGATGATGTCTGGGCTTGGCTAGAATAGCAGAAAGTAAAACAATTCCACCCATTTTCTGTCAGAGATTATTTGGTTCAACAGCAATGTTAAAATAAATGATAAATGATTTTTTTATCGTTCCTGGATGGAAGAAGGAGTTCTAAAAGTTAAAGATCTTTGTTTCATCATCATCCTTCGGCTGCGGAGCAGTCGACTACAAGCTTCTTCCATTTACTGCGATCTTGGGCAAGTGTTGCGATTTGGTCTGGTCGCAGCATGCCATCACTATCTCCAAGCAAGCGTTGAATATAAGTCAGGTATGATATGCGTTGTCTTCCTGGTTTCCTTCTCCCCTGGGTAGGTGTATAAAGGGCATACACTTTTGCAGGCTCATCGTCTGGCATGCGGAGTATGTGCCCAAGGAACTTGAGCTGCCGAGTTCTTACACGCTCCACAAGAGGGTTTGAGTTGGTCATAGTATAGATGGTGGCATTGGGGACATGGTCGGTGCGCTTGATGCTCAGCATAATGCGGTAGCAAGAGGTAGCAAAAGCGTTTATTTTACTTTCCATGTCTTTGGAGATGACCCATGTCTCACATCCATAGAGGAGAACTGTGATGCATGTTGTGTTGAACAACTTCATTTTGGTGATAATTGGTAAGGAGGGGCTTCTCCACAGCTGTTCCAACTTCCAAAAGGTCGTCCAGGCCAGTGCCTTGCGTCTTTTGAGGTCGGTTGGGCTGGATGCTACCATGGATCCCAGATATTTAAAATCAGTCACATGTTTTATTGGACTGCCGTGGACATGAAGTGAGGGGGAAGGCTCACAATGTGACGTAATGTACTCTGTTTTGGGTACATTAATTATGAGGCCAACGCCTTCTGCAACTGAAGCTGTCATGGATAACTGTGCCTGGGCCCGTGGTAATGTAGACTCAAAAAGGGCGATGTCGTCAGCAAAGTCAAGATCATTAAGCTGTTTTGCCGGATATCTCCTAGATAGACGTGGATGAGTTACGACTCCAGAATCCAAACCAGCGGTGGCTTTGTTTAGAAGGTAGTCAACAACTATGATGAACACAAAAGGAGCAAGCACATCCCCTTGCAGAACTCCAGTGGATACATCAAAAGGCTCTGAGATTCTTCCACCCACCATAACAGCACTTCGAGAGTTAACATACATGGCTTGTATGGCGCTAACCACTGCTTCGGGTATGCCATAGTGGCGTAATATGGAAAACATTACAGCTCTGTTGATGGAGTCAAAGGCTTTCCTGAAGTCAACAAAGGTGACAGCAAGAGGAAGTTGGTGGTCTTTGAAGCCTTCCATTACCCTTCGAAGGACGTGAATCTGCTGAGCACAACTGCGTCCCGGACGGAAGCCAGCTTGGTTGCTCCTCAGTATTGGATCAACAACGGGGCGAATCCTGTTGAGCAGAATTTTGTTGAAAACTTTTGCAGCTATTGATGTGATACTGATCCCACGGTAGTTAGTCATGAGAGAGAGATCCCCTTTCTTGGGCACTGGTACGATGACATTTATGGTCCACTGATGCGGTGGTGATAATGTTGTATACGCCTCAACACAGAAACTATGGATGACGTCTATCATCTGATCACCTCCACTCTGTAGAGCTTCAGCAGTTATTGCACAATCAAGACCCGCTGCCTTGTTGGTTCTCAAAGATTTGATGGCTTTGGCTGTCTCATACCGTGAAGGAGAGTCGGTGATGATGGGCAAGTCCTTCACAGCAGGTGGGGGTAGCTCCGATGGAGGGCCATTTTCATTATTGAGTAAGGAGCTGAAATATTTGCTCCACTCTGAAAGCAGTTCTGAATCACTAGCAGGGACTGTTCCATCTCTCTTCCTGACTTTGACACTTGTTCTTTTGTCACTCCCCGAGAGGTCATGGATAATTTTCCATGTAGTGGTGTAGTCTCCCATTTCATCTGCTAGCTTGAGATCATCTATCTGTTTGTTGAGTGCGGTATTTTCATCCCTCTTGTAAGATTCGTTCAGAGAGGTGTTAAGTTTCCTCCACTTCTCCCTTGATTGTTGTGCTTTTGATATTGAGTACCTCTTTTTGGCCTCATCTCTTTCATCTTTGAGTTTCATGGTTTCTTCTGACACCCAGCTTGGCATTTCACATGGTCTGCGTTCCCCGATCACATTTTCAACCACTTCCTTTACAACGGTTTCGAAGCTGTCATACCGTTCAGAAATTGTTGAAGTGATGTCATTCTGGAGTGCTTCAAATCTGTTGGATAGCTCGAGTTGAAACTTCTCCTTGATGACAGGGTCTTGCAGTCGCTTCCAGTTGAACTTTGGTCGTCGAGATGGCCTACCCTTGCTAGTTCTAAGACTGGTGACTAGGGTAATGCTGACAATGCGGTGGTCAGAATCCAGTTCAACTGTGCTGTAAGCACGGCAATTCCGTAGAGAGTTAACCCACTTGTTGTTTATCAAGATGTGATCCAGCTGGTGCACAGAGCCTGAGGGGTGACGCCATGACCAGAGTCGTGATCTAGGCTGGGGGAATCTCATTTGTGCTGGACGCAATTTGTTTTCTTCACACATGGTGACTAGCCGCTCACCATTGTCATTTGTGGTCTCATAAAAGCAGTGTCGTCCTACAACTGTCGGGTGATGGGAATGGCTGTCTAGTCCAACTCTAGCGTTGAAATCACCTAGGACTAAGTGGATGTTGTGCCTCTTGACTTGGTCCAAGTGGTCATTCAGTGAAGTGTAGAATGTATCCTTGTCAGAAACGGCGGAGCACTCCGTTGGAGCATACACAATGGTGATGGTTAACTGGGGATTTCCATAGAATGTTGCTGTTAGAATTCTGTTGGTGATGACGTGAACACACTGTAGACATTTGTAGATGTGTTTAGACATGAGTAGTCCAACGCCCCCCAATCTCCTGTCAGTGGCTGAGCTGTAAACAAGTACCCAGTTCTTATCATCAGACCATAGCTCTTCAGTTGGGTTGGAGGTAATTAGCCGATGCTCTTGTATGCCGACTATATCAATACCAGCATCAGCACAACCAAAGAACAGCTGATGGGTTTTCCCTTGTTGATATAGGGTACGAACATTGTAGGTGGACACAACAAGGGGTTTGAAGGTAGGCAGACGACGCTTATCAGGACCAACGGTCCGTGATGACTTTCCGGTTTCCCGCTGGCCCGTCATGGAGTCATTAGTAGACGGACGCCCAGCTGCCTTCATTGTAGTATTTAGATTCATTCTTGTAGTTTTCGTAATCGTTTCTTTGCCAGACAATATTTTAGTCCGGGTCTGGCAGAACTGAACGGGTGATTGGCCCTGAACAGCCTGTTTCCGGAGGCATACAGCGGCCGAGCTCTACTGGATATAATGTAGGTCGCCCCTGGCCAGGAACACGTTAGCCAGTAGTGGAAATATGACTTGTAGTGACGTGTTCAGCACTTAGGTGGGCAACCAACCAAGGCTACGAGCCCCACCCGCCCGAGTTTGGAATCAGAGTATCACTCTCCTAGGTGAGCAGCCAACCAAGGCTACGAGCCCCACCTGCCCGAGTTTGGAATCAGAGTATCACTCTCCTATGCGGGCTACCTCCCATGGTTGACGAGCCCCACCTACCCGGAGCAGTCTGGTTTTAAGGCGCCAGAGATCCGCCTGCACACCTCTGCCCTCAGTTGAAAACAGGGATCGGCACGAGAAGCCGGGCAGTAGGAGTTTGAATAGGAGAGGCTATTGGAGACGCAGACCAAATGGGACATTTCATGGATATGGGGAGGCTCAAAA
The DNA here is from genome assembly GCA_029964075.1 of Patiria pectinifera. NCBI lineage: Eukaryota > Metazoa > Echinodermata > Asteroidea > Valvatida > Asterinidae > Patiria > Patiria pectinifera. The sequence goes on along the minus strand of CM057137.1, from coordinate 12,845,375 downwards.
CCCCATACCGCCCCGGTCATTCCTAAACCTTTGATTGAAATATTTTAACTTTCCATGATTTTCAATCGAGGTTTAGCAATATTAAGTGTTCTTAAGTATTATGGTCTGCTTAAAGCACTTCCAAGGGCTTGGAAACAGTTGGCTGGCTTTGACTGGACAAATGAGACTGAGTCCAATTCATTGTTGATTCACGAGTTTTGTAATCAGAAAATGTCCTCCAAGTATGTTTACAACTCTATAGTCCAAGCTGTAGCTCAAGAGCCTATTAAGTGCCAGCAGAAGTGGACCACTTTACTTGGATTCTCTCCACAATGGGTTGGGGCACATCAAATTCCTTTCAGGATTACCAAAGATTCTAAGCTGCAGTATTTTCAATATAAGTATATTTGTCATCATCCCAACAAATACTTTTCTTTACAAAATTAAAATGAAATACTTTGACATGTGTTTCTTTTGTAATGAAGAGCGTGAGAATTTGCTACATCACGTTTGGGACTGTGAAGGAAGGATATTATTACTTGGCTTAATTCTACTTCTCATTCTCCAGTGACTTTAAGTTGTAGAGATATTTGTTTTGGTTTATTGCCGGAAAGAGAATGTCTTATCTCTTTTATTGTTGTTGTAGCGAAAAAGTTTATTTTTAATAATAAGTGTCAGGATTTACCTCTCTTGTCGATAACTGCCTTTAAAAGCTTATTTTTTTTTTAATTTTCAAACAGAGAAAGCCATTGCTACAAGAAACAGGTCACTTGATGAACTACATAATAAATGGGCTAATCTGTTTCAGTAAGACCTCCCCCCAAAAAAAATTTGCTTTGGTAATGTTTAGGTAACTTAGGTGGTATTCTCTATTGTCTAGTCCATTGTTTTTTGTGTTGTTTTGTCTATCTGTCGTCTGTTTATGAGTATTCCAGCAAATGGTTTTTGCTGATGTACTCATTGTTGGAAATTGCGGTTATGCACAATCATTTGCTTATATATATAGAGAGAGAGAGAGAAAGAGAGAGCAGTCCTAAATACAACAAAATAATACAACTGAACAAGTTTAAGAAAGAAAAAGTTGAAAAAAATAAAAGGGTATTTACCATTTTACATATAGTAATCAGGCTGATACAACGTGGAGTCCAATCGCTTTATCATTTTACATTTGTACGGTACATGGCAGTACTGGTACATGGGGTAGTGTAAACAGCATGGTCCAAAATGTCAACCACAGTTCACATGCTACATGCTGTATTCATTATGCAGGCAATAACGGGAAACATTTGATAGGCGCATAACATTTGGACATGGTCTGGCATGTCTGCCGAGTTCTAGAATTAGAAGGCACCCGTGTGGGGAGTTCTAGCACTATCATTTTTGGATCGTAGAACTAAAGGGCTCAGCACCTTTGACGAAATACATGCATGCAGAATTTCAGCTTTCTCAAACAGAAATCTCCCCAGACATGCCAGAGAGCGTCCATGGTTGATCCATAGTCCGAGTTACCTGGACCCTATCGCGTCTTTAACTTTGGGACATGGTTGTCAACGTTAAAAAAAGCGATAAGTAGCGTCCAGGTTACTCGGACTAGTTGATCCATAACTCTTTAATTTTTTACAACAATTGTAACAATGACTTGCAGGTGCTTCTGCTACGTACCTCTTCGTCTTCAAGTCAAGTTGTGAGAGGAAAAAGAAGGCTGTAGGAAGATGGACCTTGGTAAGTGCCATTATAGTCTTTCCCTGATACTTATACTTACATACATGTATGTAATTCAGTTGGCTTATGGTTAAAAAAATCATCTCTCATACCAAGGGCGGATCCAGAACACTTTTTGGGGGGGCGTGGGGTTTGAGGCCGCTAAAGGGCCTCGATTTTTTGGGGATTCAAGATGCTCTGTGGTGCGATATGAGGCAGTTTCTGACCACCTTAACCAATTTGTTTTTAGGAAAGGATGGTGGTGATCGCAGTGCCTGCCTTTATTGCGACGGTCACTAAAACAAAAATTGGGTTCTTTTTTTTGGGGGGGGGGAGGGCATGGCCCCGTTGCCTCCCCCCCCCCCCGGATCTGGCAGGGACCATTACATAAAATAAAACACAAATCCACTTAATGCCTTTTTTTCTACCCCAAGAAGAGTGTTTTGGGGGCACTGTTTTCTGAGCCGAAATCAAAACGCACAATTCGTCACCGACACCACGAACTGACACCCTCTGCATGTGTACAACAAAAATTAAAAATTCAATTTTTTTTTTGGCACATATAAGCAGTTTGTATCATGAAGTTTAACATGACGAAGTTAAAATTGCTGAAATCATCTAAAATAAGCAAATTTTACTAGTGAATTTTCAAGAAGTTTGTCAATTCTGGTATTTTTTGTTACCACGAAGTGACCCTGCACAGGGTGTCAGTTCGTGAAAACCAAAATTTACGTGTTTTCGGAGAGTGCGCGCATGCAAAAGCGTTAGTGAGTGTCTGTTCGTGAAAACCAAAATTGACGAAAAAATTGGGGAAAAAACACGTCAATTTTGGTTTTCACGAACTGACACTCACTAACGCTATTGCATGCGTGCACTCTCCGAAAACACATAAATTGTCGTTTTCACGAACTGACACCCATTTTAATCATTTAATTGCTAATTAACTAAGCAGATTTTCACAATATAACGTTTATAATTGAGTAGTTTAAGCATTTTCACGTTAAGTGATACCAAAACCGCTAAGATAGATGGATTATTTTACTGAGTAAATTCGTGTCAAACCTTTAAAAGCGTTTTTCTCCCATTTGTATTTCGCTGATCCTTTTGTGTTTACTTAAATAAGAAAATACCAATGAATAAATGGTATGCGCCGGCGAGTGAGGGAATAATCAATTTAGTTTTTGGACATTCCAAGAAGATTGCAGCCGTGAATTAGAATGGGACTTATTACAGGCATCTGTTGGGACATTCCTCGTTTTTTTTTTTTTGTATTATTGGGGGCGGTACGAAATAAAGTTTGAGGAGGAAAATGCTCTATAGGGCCTTCTAGCTGAGGATAAGGCCCCTAAACGTACGTATGTACTTCATTTACCTTATCATTATACGTATATCTCACGATTGAAGGATTTTTGTGGAGAATAACTTCTTTTTCATATTTGAAAAGGGTAAGGCCTATTAAGTGTCACAGGTCTCCATGCTGTATTTGTTACGCATATAGCCACGTTTATTTTCTGTCTGAAAAATTTTACATTGAATTGTTTTGGTGCAATGATTGCCTAAATGCGTCTTTTTACAGAAGAGAATGGATTCAACAAATACGCTCTAGCAGTTCAATTATATGCCAGCCCACCTTTGGTATACTAGTCAACTCACAAACAAACAGAAATATTCTCTGCATGCTACAGTCGTCATACAAATGTACATCAGCTATTAGAGCCTTTCTTTCTCTACCAAAAATTGAAGGGAAAAAATGAAGAATGGCCCTGCTGATACCAGATGCAAGTCCCATTTTTCCTTTAAAGAAATCTGATTCACGGCAGCAATCTTCTCACAATTTTACAACAAATTAACATCAATTGATTATCTCTGAATCTTGCCTGAACACATACCGGTTTTCTTTGCTACTTTTGCATTTTAGTAAACACTTCTCTCAAAAAGCACAAGTCTGATTAGACCCATGTTGCAGACTCCATCCCATAATGGCTCTAACACATGTAGGCTGCATATATGATTAGGCCCCTTCCCAATACACTCCTAAAATGGGATCATGGTACATGTAATAAGCAAGGTGTGCCGTGAAACTGAAATGCATCAACACACAAATCCAGGAGAGCTGACTCGGAGAAGTTTGTATATTTGCAGAACAGAAAGAGTACAACCATATTTAATATAAAAATGATGTACGAAAAGCCCAAATATATTAGCCCAGGTTGGACGAAGTCTTCATTGCATTACGACTGACGTCTAGGATGAGAAATCTCTACATAATACCATCCAAAATTTTGACCAAATTTTTGTTACGTTTTACCTCGTTATAGAAGCTTGTTTCACGCTTACATACTCTATGTATCCTTATCTATTGGGCCAGTGGGTTCAGGAATTCCATATGTGATGCTGACCGTACCGACGTTAATCAAGAAAATAAACTCTAAAGCAACGTTAAACTTGTACGTTTTGTAGTCTCTTTTCATCAGTTTCCCACCGAATCACTAGCGCCCTCCTTTGTTTAGTTTTGGTTGGAACAGTGACGTTACTCCAGCCGACCGAAGTCGCGGAAACGCTCAACCAATGGCAAAAGCCGAAACATGTTTCTGGTAACTGTCGCGAAAACACGCTTGGTCATTGGATAGGCGACCGCGCCTAGAAGTTAGTGTGCATGCGTATGAGGGCGGTTACTAAGGAAGTCGCACGTGCGCACTGCATGCACGTTCATGTTGCACGCCATTTACGACTGGACTCGGTACGTGTGAGAAACTGATGAAAAGAGTTTAACGTTGCTTTAGAGTTTATTTTCCTGATTAACGTCGGTCAGCATCGCTTATGGAATTTCTGAACCCACCGGCCCAATAGATAAAGCTACATAGAATACTAAGACGTAAAAATTAGCTTCTCTAACAAAATACTGGTCATAAATTTTGTCGCCCGGTTTTGAGCACTTCATACCCTGGACTCCCTCCGTAACGTAGGGAGGAAAGGGAGTCCACCTGGGCCTCAAATCCAAATTTACCTTAAAAATACTTAACTCCCTACAAGCTATCTTGGCGGCCACCAAATATTTTCTGTTGGCGTCGCGTCAAAGTGTAAATCGGTTTGACAATGCTGAGAAAGATGTAGTTTTCTGATAGTTTTTGACGTCCAAATGTTGTTGAGGCGCATTTTTTTTTTTATACTTAAGACAGAATGGGCAATATGGACGTGGTTTTGACATACACAACCTCAACTTTTTGGAAACCTTTTGCACTTCGAGCGCGTAAAAAAATATCAAAATGTGCTTATTTGCACTGGCAGTGGCAGTGTGGTATGGCATATTAAATTTGTATCATTTCAGTTGTCAAGTGACATTGTAGTAATGTATGATACGTGTACAGAAGTGCAACTTTTATTTCGCCAATTTCAGACATAAACGACATGTATTTGGCCTTTTATGTGGAATCACTATTTTCTCCAACTTCTCTAACTAAGAATTTCCGTTTGACGCCTAAAAACAATACACGAGCTTGATGTTCATTCGTTACATTCTTGGCCTTTTGTTCATTTGCCATGGTGTGCCCTCTTTTAGGACAATATTTTTTTAAACGTCTCAAAGGGGGAGAATTAATTAGCTAGCTTTGATTTGACATGTACATATGTAAACAGTCTTCCCATATCCGTTAACATAGGCCTACATGTACATGCAATGGTTAAAAAAGAAAGGCACCGATATTGAATGTCGCAGCTATAGATTTTTTTCTTTTCACCTATTACCTTCTCCACCCCTCCAATTTTTAAATATGTGGCTCCATCCTCAAAAGAAGCATATTTCTGGAATATTTTTCAACTTCCATTTTTCTCTCATGCTGAAAGACTTGGGCAGACAAATAGAGTAACCCGCCAAGACCTCCACTTTAATATGTCGTGTCCCGCCCGTAAAGGGTCATAAAAATAGCACATCAAGTGGTTTTGAACTTGTTGGGGTATCCATAGGTGATTCTGAGAGTTTCAATGAGTGTACCCAAAAATGCATAGGCACCCACTAGTTGCAGTGGTGTTTTTTTTCAGAGAGAATAACAAAATTCAAAGATGATATTGTATGTATCCGGTCTTCTAAGAATACGAGCGGAGGAAGCAACAAAATCTTTGTAAATTGCCATCGCTGATCACTCTTCCTGCAAATGACTTTAAGTAATGATCTCCATCAATTTGATTTTGATTTGGAACTAAGCTGTGTCTTACTTAGTCTGTACAATGACTCAATGGTGATTTCGTTCGCTGTTTTTTTCAGTGAGTATTAATGACCAGATTCTCTTGGAGATATCCGATAAGTTGGGTGATGAGTGGAAGAGGCTGGCTATCCACCTTGGATTTGATGATGCACAAATCAGGAGCTTAGAGGTTAACAACCAAGGCGACGTCCAATATCAAAGATTCAAGATGCTCACCAAATGGACATATCGACAGCCCTGCAATCAGAAGCGTGTGTTATGTGGCGCATTGAAGAAGATCGACAGAAACGATATTGTATTATTAGTTCAGAAAAAATGTAAGTCTAAATAAGCAAACGATAAAAAAGTCCATGTTATTTGTCTACTTTTTAGCTGCTTCAGCAGTACACTGCCAAAGCAACTTTTGTTTTTTTATTCAATGATGCGTCAGTTCTGGCCAGCTGCGACCGTCGTGAATTTCCGACCGTCGTGAGCATGGTGGTGAGGACGACTTAAATTATCGATCTCGCCATCATTTTTTTTTAAAGAATAGTCCACCTTGGGTTTATCGTTACATTCGGAAAGGCAAGGTTGTATTACTTTTGTTGATAGTCTCGATAGCTGTTTCGTGGCGCAAATAATCCAGGCACAAAATACCCATGATTCCTTTCTCTATATGCTGCATTCAATCAGCACAAACCAAAATTGGCGAAATAAACAAAAATCTTTACACCCATAGCGGCCTCAAAAAAAGTTGGTTTTTTTCCCAAAAAAGTTCCCGTAGCTTTTTAAAAGTGCACTCAAAAAGTTTTTTTACACACAAATATTTCCTTCTTCAAAAAGAGTGCCCCCAGGAAAACTGTTTGTGTACTTTTTATATTATGGCATCAGTATCTCAGTTATTCTTATATTTGCTGTATCAGTTGCTGTGTTTCAAACAACCTATTGCTTTTCCCCCCAAAACGCCATTATTATCACAGTTAGAAACAATTTTTTTAAAATGACAGAGCTCTGAAAAGTACTAATGTTGAAATTGGTTTGGTCGTCGAACCGCCCATTCCTGCGACTCTGGATATAATCTGTCGAGGATTTTGTTACGATTATTTTCAGGGAAAAATCATCAGCAGCTTACCAGTGACTGCAAAAAAATTAGCATCACCCATGCACATCGTTTTGAGCCTTCCGGGACTGTAGCTACCAGTAATGGGCAATTCTTCAACCGTTTTTAACCTGTTTTTTTTCCGAAAAAGTTCCCGTAGCTTTTTAAAAGTGCACTCAAAAAGTCTTTTTTACACACAAATATTTCCTTCTTCAAAAAGAGTGCCCCCAGGAAAACTGTTTGCGTACTTTTAATATTATGGCATCAGTATCTCAGTTATTCTTATATTTGCTGTATCAGTTGCTGTGTTTCAAACAACCTATTGCTTTTTCCCCCAAAACGCCATAGTTTTCTGAATGATCCACAAGTAACTTAAGGTCTGATTCAGTTATAGCTTCTCCGGTTACCGTTAGCGATCAATGAATCATGTCGCCCTTCCAAAAACACACCAAGCAGCTTGTGTTCGTGGATCGTACACAAACACATCTCTAGTGTAATTTTGTGTAAACTATAAGGCCAAAAATAAAAGTTTCTGGTATGGAGCTTGTCCAAAAAGTGGTGCGGCGACGCGGCTTTTTTTTTTTTTAACCCGACTTTTTTGCTTCAAATGTCGGCTGATGACTGCAAATGGTGCCCGACTAAACTTAGTGCAAACATATGGGAGTCCAGAGAGGCCACATAAAGCTTTTTCTCGATCATAACCCCATCTAAAAACACGTTGAAATTGCGCAGCAGCAGAATTCAAGTCAAACCAGTGAGTTTGGCGGTTTTGAGACATCATCTTTCATTGAAAAAAAAAACTTTTTTCATTTTGCCGACGCGCATGGCTACGGCGACGCGCGCGCATACCAGAAACCGGAGACTTTTTTTTTGGCCTAAATTGTTCCTTTTTAGTAAGAGAACCAACAATGACCTAACTGCTAGAAAGGGTTACGTGTACACAAGATATGGATTAAAATATGAGCCAGTGAAAGTACTGGAGAAGTTTGCATTATTATCACAGTTAGAAACAATTTTTCAAAAATGACAGAGCTCTGAAAAGTACTAATTAATGTTGAAATTGGGTTTGTCGTCGAACCACCCATTCCTGCGACTCTGGATATAATCTGTCGAGGATTTTGTTATGATTATTTTCAGGGAAAAATCAGCAGCAGCTTACCAGTGACTGCAAAGTAACTTCCGGGACTGTAGCTACCAGTAATGGGCAATTCTTTAACCGTGTAGCATCATTCATTCAATTACTGATACATGATGTACAGTCACTGTCTGCAAATATTCAAACCCTATTAATAATACTCTGGACGGCCATATGGGAATATTTTTCGGGTAGATCAGCCGGTGTAGAACTCACTCACAGAACCAGAGGTAAGTAGACCTCACATTTAAAAACCCATTCATTTAACCCTAAAGGAGCCGGGGGTGGAATCCGCCCCCCCCCCCTCAACTTGTTCCGCAATAGCCTTGAAAAAAAACGTGTGCTGACCAGAGACCGACTATTTTTTTTTTTGGCCATATCTAGCTATCCACCATGTTTTATGAGGATCGCACTTTTCCTTAAATGTGTTTTCAAAAATTGCATTTTTGATGACGTCATTATGAGTCACACATTTTTAAAAATTTGTGCAAATACCTATTACCTAACAAACAAAATACAAAAAGAATTTTGAATTTTGCATGTTGAGTTCATGGCTTAATGGTCCAAAAATTCAAAAATATATAAAATCGCACGATGACATCATCATAACATTACCTCAAGTTTTACCTATAACACATCCCGGTCTACCTACATACCGAGTTTCAATCCAATCAAATTTACAGTTCTGTAGCTATAGAACTTCAAAATATGCACGTTTGTGATAACGTCACGTGACCCATGATGTCGTAATCATGACGTTACTCTCAGGAACACAACTTTTCTATAAGGACTATGACTATGCTTACCGTACTTTGAATGATGTATGACAAAGATTAATGCCAAAAGTGGCACTGAGAAGAAACGTGAAACAAAGTCTATGGGATTAAGGCGACAAAAAGAAGAATTATGGCATGATTTTGATGACGTCATCATGACGTCACACATTTTGCAAAATGCAAAAAGAATTTTGATTGTAGCATATTGCATTCTAAAGATATGGGCAAAGGCTTCAAAATTTAAAATATATATAAAATTACATGATGGCGTCATGATGATGTCACCTCAATTTTTATCTATAACACATTCCGGCCTACCCCCATACCAAGTTTCAACCCCATCAGACTTATCGTTCATGAGATATAGGGGCTGTTATAGTATGCGTTATAGTATGAACGTTTATGATGACGTCACATGTGCCATGATGACGTCATTGTAACAATACTTGGCAGTGCTCATTATTTAATTGTTTTTGAGTCTGTACCAAGTTTGAAGCCAATCGGATTAATAAAAGTGTTCAATTTTGTAAGCATGCAGAATAAAATTGTAAATATTAAAAAATAAATTGATGACGTCATGGTGACGTCATATCGGATTCTGCATACTAGTACCATTATCTAGCTATACACCAAGTTTCAAGACGATCAGACTTTCTCTAATAGGTTTTTTTTTTAACTGCATTTTTGATGACGTCATGATGATGTCACACATTTTTCAAAATTTTGTGCATATGCTATTACCTAACAAACCAAATACAAAGGAATTTTGAATTTTCTTGCTGCGTTCGTGAGATATGGCTTAAAGGTCAAAAAATTCCAAAAATCATATAAAATCACAAGATGACGTCATGATGTCACCTCAATGTTTACCTATAACACATCCCGGACTACCTACATACTGAGTTCAAACCCAATGGGACTTACAGTTCTGTACATATAGGGTCTTAAAGTTTGCACATTTGTGATGACGTCACGTGACCCATGGGGACGTCATGATGACGTCACTCTTCGGGACACGTACTCTATATGTTATTGTTGCTAATAAGTAGAACATATTTTTTTTTAATCAATAAAAAATCAGATGATGACGTCATGATGACGTCACTTTTCAATGATTTTATCAATAAGTTTCATAACGAACGGACGTATACCCTTACATGTGAATCAAAAATTCACGTTTTGATGACGTCATGATGGCGTCACACATTTTACGAAATTTTGTGTATCTATCTATGACCTAACAAACCTTTTACAAAAAGAATTTCAAATTCACCATGTTCCGTTGATGAGATATGACTAAAATGTCCACCGAAACAGCTAACTAGAAATGTGTTTGTGGACAAACACTGAGCTGTTTCAACCGTTTTATTAATGACTGCCGTAAAGGAGTATCCAGGTCGAATGAACATGTACATGCGTATTCTATACAAAAAGTGTCCATTCTATGTAAAAAAAAAAAACATTTTTCATGACGTCATGATGACGGCACACATTTTTTAAAATTTTCTGTATCTATCTACAACCTAACTCACAAACCTTTTGCAAAACGAATTTCGAATTAACCACGTTCTATTGATGAGATGTGAGTAAAAGGTCCAAAAAATGAACAATTCATATTAAATCACATAATGACGTCATCATGACGTCACTGCAATTTTTGTCTATAACACTTCCCGGAATATCTTCATACCAAGTTTGAACCCAATTGGACCTCCGATTCTGTAGATATAGGGCCTTAAAGTATGCACTTTTAGGATGACGTCATGTGACACGTGATGACGTCATGATGACGTCATGATTCGGCATACATCTTCAGATTGTTTTGTTGTTTAAGTGTGTGCCAGGTTTGAAGTCGATCGGACTGTATTTTACATAATTTTTGCAAAATTTGAAGAAAATATTGATGATGATGTCATGATGATGTCACTTCAGAATTTGGATGCTGTTATCTATACTTACATACCCACCAAGTTTCATAACGATCGGACATACCCTTATATGTGAATCAAAAATCACGTTTTTGATGACGTCATGATGACGTCACACATTTTACGAAATTTTGTGCATCTATCTATGACCTAACAAACCTGCTACAAAAAGAATTTCGAATTTACCACATTTTGTTTATGAGATATGAGTAAAAGGTCCAAAAATCGAATAATTTATATAAAATCACATGATGACTTCATCATGACGTCACTGCAATTTTCGTCTATAACACGTCCCGGAATACTTGCATACCAAGTTTGAACCAAATCGGACTTCTGGTTCTGTAGATATAGGACCTTAAAGTATGCACTTTTTGGATGACGTCACGTGACACGTGATGACGTCATGATGACGTCATGATTCGGCATACATCTTCAGATGGTGGTCCAAGTGTTTGCCAGGTTTGAAGTCGATCTGTTTGAGAAAAGTCCAAAAGTGCCTGGTAGAACGAAAACACATGTTATCCTATGGGGAAAAAAGTGGAAGAAGAAAAAAAGAGAGAAAAAAAATAACAAAAACAAGAGCTGTTTCGGTGTGTACACCGAAACAGCTAAAAAACCAAATAACAGAAACAAGAGCTGTTTCGGTGTGTACACTGAAACAGCGAAAGAGAAACTAGAGCTATGCCTGTTTGATGAACAGGACACAGGCTTTTCTGCATTTTAAAATAATATGTAAGGAAATATGTGTAAAGAAAATGTAAACAAGTTGATAAATTAATAAAAAAAATAGGCGATAACGTCATCATGACCTCACTTCAGATTGTGCATACTATAAACACAATCTACCTATCCACCAAGTTTCTAGACAATCGGACTTATCCTTATAAGTGTTTTTAAAAATCTCATTTTTGATGATGTCATCATGACGACACATTTTTCAAAAAAATTGTGCAAGTACCTTTTACATAGCAAACCTAATACAAAAAAAATTGAATTTAGCAGGTTTGAAGCCAATCGGATGAATAAAAGTGTTGAATTTTGTAAGCATGCACAATAAAATTGTAAATATTTCAAAAACCGTAGAAAATCTACCGATGACGTCATCTTGACGTCATTTCAGAGTTTTTGTACTAGTACTATTATCTACCCACCCACCAAGTTTCATGACAATCGGACATTCCCTTATATATGTTTCACAAAATCGCATTTTTGATGATGTCATAATGGCGTCACACAATTTCCGCAATTTTGTGAATATACCTGTTACCTAACAAACATAATGCAAAACGAATTTTGAACTTAGCATATTGCGTTCGTGAGATATGGTTTAAAGGTCAAAAACTTCAAAAATCGATATAAAATCACCTGATAACGTCATAATGACCTCAATTTTTACCTATAACACATCCCAGTGAACCTACATACCGATTTTCAACCAAATACGATGTACAGTTCTTTAGATATAGGGTCTTAAAGTTTGCACATTTCAGATGACGTCACGTGACCCATGATGACGTAATCATGACGTCACTCTTCGAGACACAAACTCACTATGGAGTCTTTACATATTGTAGGTTTCATTAGAATACGAGTTTGTTTTATGTCCATAGTGTCGCGGTCAATAAAACATGTACAAAGTCTATGGGATTTGGGTAAGAACAAAAAGAAAAGGAAACTACAGTTATGCCTGTTCCATGAACAGGACATAGGCTTTTCCGCATTTTTTTGTTAATATAAATAATACGTGTAAAAAAATACTTTCACAAAAAATACCACGTCAAATTTTTGTATTAAAAAATTTAAAAAGGTTGATAAATTAAGTTTAAAAATGGTGAAGACCTCATCATTACGTCACTTCACACTTAAAATACTATTAACAGTATATACCTTCCCACCAATTTGTATGACTATCGGACTTACCCTTATAAGTGCTTTTAAACTCGCATTTCTGATGACGTCATCGTGATGTCACACATTTTTCAATTTTCTTTTAACATTTTTCTTTTAACAGATACCTATTTCATAACAAACGTAATAGAAAAAGATTTTTGAACTTAGCATGTTGGGTTAGCGAGATATGGTGATAATCTTCAAAACTTCAAAAATCGATATAAAATTGCATGATGACGTCATGATGACGTCACCTCAATTTTTACCAATAACACATCACAGTCTACCTGCATACTGAGTTTTAACCCAATCGGAATTACAGTTTTCTCAATAAAAATCTTAGAAAAATGTACATTCATGATGACGTCACATGCTCCGTGATGACGTCATTGTAAAAATACTTGGCAGTGTTCAGTATTATATTGTGGTTTTAGTCAGTACAAAGTTTGAGGCCAATCAGATAAATAAAAGTCTTAAATTGTGTGAGCAGAATAAAATTGTAAATATTGAAAAAAAAATCGTATAAAATATACCAATGACGTCATCGTGACGTCATTTCAGATTTTGAGTATTAGCACTATTATCTCTATACCTACCAAGTTTCATGACAATAGACCATTCCCTTATATGTGCTTTAAAAAAAACTCACATATTATCTCTATACCTACCAAGTTTCATGACAATAGACCATTCCCTTATATGTGCTTTTAAAAAAAATCACATTTTTGATGACGTAATAATGACGTCACACAATTTTCGCAATTTTGTCAATATACCTGTTACCTAGAAAAGAAAAAAAAAGGAAAAAAATCAGAACAAAAACAATGCTTTTCCACTTTTAAGCGTTTCATGAAGATTGGACATTCCCTTATATGTGTTTTAAAAAATCAAATTTTTGATGATGTCATAATGACGTCACACAATTTTGTGAATGTACCTGTTACCTAACAAACATAATACAAAAAGAATTTTGAATTTAGCACATTGCGTTCGTGAGATATGGCTTAAAGGTCCAAAACTTCAAAAAATGATATAAAATCACACAATGACGTCATGATGACGTCACCTCAATTTTTACCTATAACACATCCCGGTCAAGCTACATACCCAGTTTCAACCCAATCGAAGTAACAGTTTAATTCTTTAGATATAGGGTCTTAAAGTTTGCATCTTTAAGATGACGTCACGTGACCCGTGATGACATAATCGTGATGTCACTCTTCAGGACACAAGCTCACTATGGGGTCGTTATATATTGTTTCATCAGAATACGAGTTTGTTTTAGGTCAAAAGTGGCGTGGTTAATAAACTGTGTACAAAGTCTAATGGGATTTGAGTTAGAAAAAAAAGAAAAAGGAAGGAAAAAAAAGGAAAAAAATCAGAACAAAAACAATGCTTTTCCACTTTTAAGCGTTTTATGAAGATTGGACATTCCCTTATATGTGTTTAAAAAAAATCAAATTTTTGATGATGTCATAATGACGTCACACAATTTTGTGAATGTACCTGTTACCTTACAAACATAATACAAAAAGAATTTTGAATTTAGCATATTGCGTTCAAGAGATATGGCTTAAAGGTCCAAAACTTCAAAAATCAATATAAAATCACACGATGACGTCATGATGACGTCATGATGACGTCACCTCAATTGTTACCTATAACACATCCCGTTCTACCTACATACCGAGTTTCAACCCAATCTGACGTACAGTTCTTAAGGCCAAAAAAAAAAGTCTCCAGTTTCTGGTATGCGCGCGCGTCGCCGTAGCCATGCGCGTCGGCAAAATGAAAAAGTTTTTTTTCAATGAAAGATGATGTCTCAAAACCGCCAAACTCACTGGTTTGACTGGAATCAAATTTGCGAAAAAGCCAATAAATAACAGTACATTGTAATGGAGTCTTATATAGCGGACGTATCTACCAACAATTAGGTACTCAAGGCGGTGGAAAGTTATGTCTATTATTAAAGAAAGGTAAATAAAGTATACGAGAAATATGAGACCCATTATGTAGCACCTTATGAAGATCACCATCCCCCTTATTAGCTACACCCTCCCTGGCTGTTACCTTTTTTATGATCATGACTAAAACTTTTGCCCCTTTTTTGAACCTCCAAACAGAGATTGCGCCTCCGGACCCAGACCCCAAAAACACTACCGATGACAACAGAAACAAAGGTAAAATCATGTAAATTGCGTTTACAAAATAATTAACCAATTAACAGTTAACCAGTTTGCGTCGGATGACGCGTATACACGCAAAGGTTTTGCGGTATTTGGAACGGAAATATCTGTCAGCGGCCCGCTCACAGCGAGCGAGGCTGGAAATATGGGTGTGCTGCCCGAGGGTGATACCTCAACCTGCCTGGCATGAGGTCTAGTGAAAGTAATCCTGCGCCTGGTTCAGTTCTGGTATTATCCCGGCAAGAACTTGTTAAGCTGCATGGATGGTGAAAAACTAGGGATTCTTTACCGATATTTCAGCACACTATGTATCATACAAATTCAGTTTTGTTCCATTCCCTAACTTGTAAATTTCAATTGCAACTTTGCACCAATAGGCTACAATGCTACATTTCTGAAATTTAGTTCACTCCACATCTTTTGGTGAAAATTTGAAATTGAAAGTAAAATTAAGCCCAGAGCCATGTTGCGGGACAAAATTAAGGAAATTTTCCATCAAATATTTTTGATAGAAAGCAGTGTTGGAAAAATATTCAAAACTGCCTATATTAAGGAGTGCCTCCAGAATATAATTTAACAAAATTCATGCAACAGCCACAGGAAAAAGTGAGCCCTACACTTATGGAATGAAGATCAACATCCCCCCTTATTAGTTATTCCCTCTCTGGCTATTACAGTTTTTATGATAATCACTAAAACCTTTGCCCCCTTTTTAAACATCCAAACAGACATTGCTTCTCCGGACCCAGAGCCCGAATGCACTACTGATGACAAAGGAAACGAAGGTAAAACCAAGTGAAGTGCATTTGCAATATAGGCCCTTATTAACCAGTTATCAGTTAACGGGAATGTACATCATTGGCTTTTGCTGTAATTTTCAGAAATGAACTATTTGAGGGGTTAGTATAATATATCAAATACTGTTCCACTGACAAGTTTGAAGTTTTGTGTTCGAAAATGACGGAAAAACCAAGAAAAACAAATATGTTCAAGTAGTCTGGTTCCCTGACTCCACTAAAGATGAAATGAATCAATTTATTGATGCCCGAAAATTGTAAGGTAAGGAAACTAGTCTAGCTGGCCTGCACCCATTCATGAACATGTAACCAATAGCAAACAAAATTTGGACTGAAAAAAAAGGTAAATTTGGAGCAGTAGTTGAAAAATAGTTAGGTTTTTCCAACGGTGGTCGGCCGACCACCGGAGGAAATTTATACAAAATACCACTTTTCTTGAAAATGACTTCACACCAGGTGCCATAATTTTACAGGATGCTTTAGACTTTCATTAACCAACATCCTATTAAGGTATTTCGTAAAAATTTGGTAGTTTTGTTTTCCAATGTTTGCAAATGTTGTATATTCCCTTTAACCAGTTTGTGTCAGATGACGTGTATACATGCAAAGGTTTTGCGGTATTCGGAACAGATGACGGATAAACACACATGGAGCAAGGTTTCAACCTGCCTGGCTTGAGGTCCAGTGAAAAGTAATCCCGCGCCTCGTTCCGTTCTTGGCAAAATAATTCCGGCTGAAGTGGTTAAGCTGCATGGATGGTGAAAAACTAGGGGTACTTTACGGATATTTCAGCACTACGTATCATACAAATTCAGTTTTGTTTAGTTCCACAGCAACGTTGGGCTAACTTGGAAATTTCAGTTGCAACTTTGCACCAATAGGCTACAATGCTTTATTCGGAATTATAGTTCACTCGACATCATAGAGCAGGGTGTTACAGTAATCCAGCTTGGAAGTAATAAATGCAAGTGTTTCAGTACAAGCAAGTGTTAAAAACTTCCTAATGGATCTAATGTTATGGAGTAATATGAGTGTACTGCCCGAGGGTGATGGATTCAACCCGCCTGGCTGGAGGTCCAGTGAAAAGTAATCCCGCGAATCATTCCGTTCTTGGCAAAACAATCCCGGCGTGAACTGGTTAAGCTACATGGATGATACTAACGAAATACTAGGGGTTCTTTACCAATATTTCAGCACTACGTATCATACAAATGCAGTTTTGTTCCGTTCCATAGCATCATTTGGCTAATTTGTCAATTTCAGTTGCAACTTTGCACCAAAACAATGCTACATTTCTGAATTCGAGTTCACTCAACATCTTTTAGTAAAAATTTGAAATTGAAAGTTAAATGAAGCCCAGAGCCATGTTGGGGAACAAAATTTAAGACATTTTCCATCAAACAATTTTTTTTAGAAAGCAGTGTTGAAGTTACTGTGAAAATCTTCAAAACAGACTTCATTAAGGAGTGCCTCCAGAATAAAAAGAAAACAAAATCACGGAACAGCCACAGGAAAAAGTGAGCTCTACACTTATGGAACGAAGATCAACATCCCTCTTATTAATAATACCTTCCCTGGCTATAACCGTTTTAAACTCGGATAATGACAAAAACTTTTGCCCCCTTTTTGAACATCCAAACAGACATTGCTTCTCCGGACCCAGAGCCCGAATGCACTACTGATGACAACAGAAACGAAGGTAAAACCAAGTAAATTGCATTTGCAATATAACTAACCAATTATCAGTTAACCAATTTACGTTGGATGACATGTATACACGCAAAGGTTTTGCGGTTTTCGGAACAGAGGACGGATAAACATGCAGGGAGCAAGGTCTGAAATGAGCAAGCCCAGCAATATGATATGCTGCCCGTGGGTGATGGCTTGAACCCGACTGGCTTAAGGTTGAGTGAAAAGTAATCCTACGCCACGTTCCGTTCTTGGCAAGTAATCCCGGCGTGAACTGGTTAATCTACATGGATGGTAGTAATGAAAAACTGGGGGTCTTTGTCCGATATTTGAGCACTTATATCATACAAATTCAGTTTTGTTTCGTTCCACAGCAACGTTGGGCTAACTGTAAGCTTCACTTACAACTTTGCACCAACAGGCTACAATGCTACATTTCTGAATTATAGTTCACTTGACATCTTCTGGTGAAAATTTGAAATTGAAAGAAAAATGAAGTCCAGAACCATGTTGGGGAACGAAACTAAAGGAAGTTGCCTTCTTTTTAATTTCTTTTTTTAGAAAGCAGTGTTAAAGTAACTGTAAAAATCTTCAAAACTGACTACATTAAGGAGTGCCTCCAGAGTGAAAGTAATCCTGCGCCTCGTTCAGTTCTGGTATTATCCCGGCAAGAACTGGTTAAGCTGCATGGATGGTGAAAAACTAGGGATTCTTTACCGATATTTCAGCACACTATGTATCATATAAATTCAGTTTCGTTCCATTCCCTAACTTGAAAATTTCAATTGCAACTTTGCACCAATAGGCTACAATGCTACATTTCTGAAATATAGTTCACTCCACATCTTTTGGTGAAATTTGAAATTGAAAGTAAAATTAAGCACAGAGCCATGTTGCAGGAACGAAATTAAGGAAATTTTCCATCAAATATTTTTGATAGAAAGCAGTGTTGGGAAAATATTCAAAACTGCCTATATTAAGGAGTGCCTCCAGAATAAAAATTTAACAAAATTCATGCAACAGCCACAGGAAAAAGTGAGCTCTACACTTATGGAATGAAGATCAACATCCCCCCTTATTAGTTATTACCTCCCTGGCTATTACCATTTTTATGATAATCACTAAAACTTTTGCCCCCTTTTTGAACATCCAAACAGACATTGCTTCTCCGGACCCAGAGCCCGAATGCACAACTGATGACAACAGAAGCGAAGGTAAAACCAAGTGAAGTGCATTTGCAATATAGGCCCTTATTAACCAATTATCAGTGAACCAGTTTGCGTCAGATGACATGTATACATGCAAAGGTTTTGCGGTATTCGGAACAGATGACGGATAAACACACATGGAGCAAGGTTTCAACCTGCCTGGCTTGAGGTCGAGTGAAAAGTAATTCCGCGCCTCGTTCCGTTCTTGGCAAAATAATTCCGGCGTGAAGTGGTTAAGCTACATGGACAAAAAACATGGGGTTCTTTACTGATATTTCAGCACTACGTATCATACAAATTCAGTTTTGTTTAGTTCCACAGCAACGTTGGGCTAACTTGGAAATTTCAGTTGCAACTTTGCACCAATAGGCTACAATGCTCTATTCAGAATTATAGTTCACTCGACATCATAGAGCAGGGTGTTACAGTAATCAAACTTGGAAGTAATAAATGCAAGTGTTTCAGTACTAGCAAGTGTTAAAAACTTTCTAATGGATCTAATGTTATGGAGTAATATGAGTGTGCTGCCCGAGGGTGATGGATTCAACCCGCCTGGCTGGAGGTCCAGTGAAAAGTAATCCCGTGCCTCATTCCGTTCTTGGCAAAATAATCCCGGCGTGAACTGGTTAAGCTACATGGATGATACTATTGAAAAACTAGGGGTTCTTACCAATATTTCAGCACTACATATCTTACAAATTCAGTTTTGTTCCATTCCATAGCATCATTTGGCTAATTTGTCAATTTCAGTTGAAACTTTGCACCAAAACAATGCTACATTTCTGAATTAGAGTTCACTCAACATCTTTTGGTAAAAATTTGAAATTGAAAGTTAAATGAAGCCCAGAGCCATGTTGGGGAACAAAATGTAAGACATTTTCCATCAAACAATTTTCTTAGAAAGCAGTGTTGAAGTTACTGTGAAAATCTTCAAAACAGACTTCATTAAGGAGTGCCTCCAGAATAAAAATAAAACAAAATTCATGCAACAGCCACAGGAAAAAGTGAGCTCTACACTTATGGAACGAAGATCAACATCCCCCCTTATATTAGTAATACCTTCCCTGGCTATAACCGTTTCAAACTTGGATAATGACAAAAACTTTTGCCCCCTTTTTAAACATCCAAACAGACATTGCTTCTCCGGACCCAGAGCCCGAATGCACTACTGATGACAACAGAAACGAAGGTGAAACCAAGTTAATTGCATTTGCAATATCACTAACCAATTATCAGTTAACCAGTTGCGTCGGATGACATGTATACACGCAAAGATTTTACAGTATTCGTAACAGATGACGGATAAACACGCAGGGAGCAAGGTCTGAAATGAGCAAGGCCAGAAATATGAGTGTGCTGCCCATGGGTGATGGCTTGAACCCGCCTGGCTTAAGGTCGAGTGAAAAGTAATCCCGTGCCTCGTTCTGTTCTTGGCAAAATAATCCCGGCGTGAACTGGTTAAGCTGCATGGATGGTGAAAAACTAGGGATTCTTTACCGATATTTCAGCACACTACGTATCATACAAATTCAGTTTTGTTTCGTTCCATAGCAACGTTGGGCTAACTTGTAAAGTTCAATTGCAACTTTGCAACAATAGGCTACAATGCTACATGTACATTTCTGAATTATAGTTCACTCGACATCTTTGAATGAAAATTTGAAATTGAAAGTAAAATGAAGCCAAGAGCCATGTTGGGGGAGCAAAATTTAAGAAATTTCCCATCCAATATTTTTGATAGAAAGCAGTGTTGGAAAAATCTTCAAAACTGACTACATTAAGGAGTGCCTCCAGAATAAAAATCAAACAAAATTCATGCAACAGCCACAGGAAAAAGTGAGCTCTACACTTATAGAATAAAGATCAACATCCCCTCTTATTAGTTACTCCCTCCCTGGCTATTACCGTTTTTATGATAATCACTAAAACTTTTGCCCCCTTTTGAAAATCCGAACAGACATTGCGCCTCCGGACCCAGAGCCCGATGAGAACAGAAGCGAAGGTAAAACCTAGTAAATTGCGTTTGCAATATAGGCCCTTATTAACCAATTATCAGTGAACCAGTTTGCGTCAGGTGACGTGTATACACGCAAAGGTTTTGCGGTGTTCGTAACAGATGATGGATAAACACGCAGGCAGCAAGGTCTGAAATGAGCAAGGCCAGAAATATGAGTGTGCTGCTCGAGGGTGATGGCTTCAACCCGCCTGGCTTGAGGTCGAGTGAAAAGTAATCCCGCGCCTCGTTCTGTTCTTGGCAAAATAATCCCCGCGTGAACTGGTTTAAGCTGCATGGATGGTGAAAAACTAGGGATTCTTTACCAATATTTCAGCACACTACGTATCATACAAATTCAGTTTTATTTCGTACCATAGCAACGTTGGGCTAACTTGTAAAGTTCAATTGCAACTTTGCACCGATAGGCTACAATGCTACATTTCTGAATTCTAGTTCACTCAACATCTTTTGGTGAAAATTTGAAATTGAAAGTAAAATTAAGCACAGAGCCATGTTGGGGGAACAAAATTAAAGAAACTTTCCATTGAATATTTTTGATAGAAAGCAGTGTTGGGAAAAAATTCAAAACTGACTACATTAAGGAGTGCCTCCAGAATAAAAATCAAACAAAATTCATGCAACAGCCACAGGAAAAAGTGAGCTCTACACTTATGGAATGAAGATCAACATCCCCCCTTATTGGTTATTACCTCCCTGGCTATTACCATTTTTATGATAATCACTAAAACTTTTGCCCCCTTTTTGAACATCCAAACAGACATTGCGCCTCCGGACCCAGAGCCCGATGAGAACAGAAGCGAAGGTAAAACCAAGTAAATTGCATTTGCAATATAGGCCCTTATTAACCAATTATCAGTGAACCAGTTTGCGTCAGATGACGTGTATACATGCAAAGGTTTTGCAGTATTCGGAACAGATGACCGATAAACACAGAGGGAGCGAGGTTTCAACCTGCCTGGCTTGAGGTCCAGTGAAAAGTAATCCCGCACCTCATTCCATTCTTGGCAAAATAATTCAGGTGTGAAGTGGTTAAGCTGCATGGATGGTGAAAACTAAGGGTTCTTTACTGATATTTCAGCACACTGGGTATCGTACAAATTTAATTTTGTTTCATTCCATAGCACCATTGGGCTAACTTGGCTAAATAACCTATTTTCAGTTAACCAGTTTGCGTCGGATGACATGTTTACACGCAAAGGTTTTGCCATATTCGTAACAGATGATGGATAAACACGCAGGGAGCAAGGTCTGAAATGAGCAAGGCCAGAAATATGAGTGTGCTGCTCGAAGGTGATGGCTTTAACCCGCCTGGCTTGAGGGAGTGAAAAGTAATCCCGCGCCTCGTTCTGTTCTTGGCAAAATAATCCCCGCGTGAACTGGTTAATCTGCATGGATGGTGAAAAACTATGGATTCTTTACCAATATTTCAGCACACTACGTATCATACAAATTCAGTATGTTGTTTCATTCCATAGCAACGTTGGGCTAACTTGTAAAGTTCAATTGCAACTTTGCACCGATAGGCTACAATGCTACATTTCTGAAATATAGTTCACGCCACATCTTTTGGTGAAATTTGAAATTGAAAGTAAAATTAAGCACAGAGCCATGTTGCAGGAACGAAATTAAGGAAATTTTCCATCAAATATTTTTGATAGAAAGCAGTGTTGGGAAAATATTCAAAACTGCCTATATTAAGGAGTGCCTCCAGAATAAAAATTTAACAAAATTCATGCAACAGCCACAGGAAAAAGTGAGCTCTACACTTATGGAATGAAGATCAACATCCCCTCTTATTAGTTATTCCCTCCCTGGCTATTACCGTTTTTATGATAATCACTAAAACTTTTGCCCCCTTTTTGAACATCCAAACAGACATTGCGCCTCCGGACCCAGACCCCGATGAGAACAGAAGCGAAGGTAAACCAAGTAAATTGCGTTTGCAATATAGGCCCTTATTAACCAATTATCAGTGAACCAGTTTGCGTCAAATGACGTGTATACATGCAAAGGTTTTGCAGTATTCGGAACAGATGACCGATAAACACACAGGGAGTGAGGTTTCAACCTGCCTGGCTTGAGGTCCAGTTCCATTCTTGGCAAAATAATCCCGGCGTGAACTGGTTAAGCTACATGGATGATACTAATGAAAAACTATCGGTTCTTTACAGATATTTAAGTAATTGTATCATACAAATTCAGTTTTGTTTCGTTCCATAGCAACATTGGGCTAACTTGTAAATTTCAGTTGCAACTTTGCACCAATACAATGCTACATTTCTGAATTGCAGTTCACTAGACATCTTTTGGTGAAAATTTGAAATTGAGAGTAAAATTAAGCCCAGAGCCATGTTAGGGGACAAAAGGAAAGAAAGTTTTCATCGAAGTGTTTTGATAGAAAGCAGTGTTATAGTAACTATGAAAATCGAATACATATACATGTACAACTGACGTTTAGAATAATACAGAAAACAGTATCCTTTGCAGAATCTGTTTTGCTTTTCGTTAAGATACTGGTATGGCTCAGAAGTTGAAGCAGCAGCTTAATGAGGACCTCGATGCTTTTGAAAAGGCACACAAAACCTTGGTCAGAGAACGAAATTTATTCGTACAACGCCTAAATGATTCAGCTGATGAACTTCAAGGACACCACCATCATGCTAAACATGCAAAGGTCAGTCACTGAAAATCAAGATCAGTCAAAAAGTAGACTAGATTTTTTTCTTTGGGACCAGCAAACATAATCAAAAACACACTAAAGGATGATGTCAATGTAAAAAAACCCAAGAAAGTAGTGTTTAAAAAACAATGTTAAATAACAATGCCCTGCAACCATAACTGTTCCCATGACATGTAACACCACTCTATTAACATCAACTTAAGTGGGTAAACATAGAACATTCATTGGCATCGTTATTGTTTTCTTTAGGTTATATACAATAATCCCAGAATCATTTTCCTTTTTGCTTTTCTGTTGGGAAGTCATTGTATGTGATGTAGGAAAACTGACAAGATATTTTTAGTCCTAAGCAAACATTTCCCAAAGCGAATCCTTTGAGCATAATGGTTTGAGCATAATAGGCCTACATGAAAATAAGAATTTTTAAATAATTAAAAGAAAATATGGCTATTTGAACAAGCTTGAGTTATCATCATGACATCATTTCTTTGGTTATCAATAATGAGAACAGTTGGCCTATGGGGTCCTAAAGTGACTCAAAATCCTATAAGAACAACCTACAGAGCTGCACATATACATGTACTACGGTGTAAGTCTCAAGTTGATTTAGTAATACATGTACATGTGTATGTTGAGAAAACTTTTTCTGTTGTTTTAATCATAATAAACTTGACCTTAAGCCTGAGGGGGAAAAAATGACAGGTTTCTGGAAGATCTCCAGACTAACCAAAAACACCAAGTTTTAAGTTGAGACATGAAAAGTCTTATTTGTGTTATTGTGGGAAAACTAGGAATGAATGATTTGTTTACTAAGCCACAAATCGTGGCCCAAAGGCCAAATTGGATGTGGTATTACAACATTTCAATTAAAAATATGACCGTCCAAAAACAGAAGAAGAAAGAAGCCACATTGATTCTAAATAAAACCATGTATCATCAGTGTATAGGCCCCCTAATACTCTGGTGAGTGATGAAATTCACACATGTATACTGGTTCGGTATTTACAAGGCCTACGTGGAAATAATAATTTTCAAATAATCAAAAGAAAGTATGGTTATTTGAATAAGCCTGAGTTATCATCATGACATCATTTCTTTGGTTTTTAATAATGAAAACAGTTGGCCTATGGGGTCTGAAAGTGACTCAAAATCCTAAGAACAACCTACAGAGCTGCATATGTACATGTACTACGGTGCAAGTCTCAAGTTTTAGTAATACATGTACATGTACATGTGTTTGTTTTCTGTCATCTCAATTAAAAATATGACTGTCCAAGAAAAAAGGTGGAGAAGCCACATTGATTATACAAAAACATGTATTTATAAACAGTGTACAGGCGCCTTGAAACCAACTTTCAAGGCGCAGCTTACAGAGACTATAGATGCAAATCTGTCAAGACAGCATGTCGCAAGGCAAAACGGAAGTGGTTGGCTGGTTTGAGTGCTAAGGCAGATCAATCAATCAGGTCTGGAAATACCAAGCGTACCTACCAGCTGATAAGGCAGATTAGTGGGAGGAGATCTCCTCAGCCAGGCATTGGTATCAACGATAAGAATGGAGAGATGCTTTTTGAAGCCGATAAGATCAAAGACCGATGGACAGAGTACGGCACACAACTCTTTAGCTCAGACCTACCACGGCACACTCCTGATGAACATCCACCAGAAGCATTGGAACCAGAAGTTATGCCAAGTGAAATTAGAGCAGCCATAAAGAAACTGAAGGTTGGTAAAGCGGCTGGTCTGGATGGGACTTCTGGAGAAATGATAAAGGCAGGAGGAGAGACCGTAGTACAAGCCATGAAAACAATAATTGATAACATCTGGAGGACTGGTGTTTGGCCAAGCGACTGGACACAATCTGAAATTATAACCCTACCAAAGGTACCAGGAACACAGGACTGCTCCAAGCATAGAACCATCAGTCTGTTGTGCCACGCTTCTAAAGTGCTGCTGGAAGTTATTCATAGCAGGTTAGCACACTTTGTAATGCCGCAGATCGCTGAGGAGCAGTTTGGTTTTGTTGCCGGGAAAGGGACAACTGATGCTATCCTCACCATATGTAATATCATTGAGAAAACAAGAGAATGCCGACGGTTCTATGAGGACTTTGGCAAAACAGCAGCAGTACAGGCACGGCGCCCTTAATATTTTAGTGAGTGATACATTTGAACATGTATCCCCTGGTTTGATTAAAAAAAAAAAAAAAAAAAAATCCTTTTGTTTTAATCCTTATGAGCCTTTGTCTTATGGGGTCCAAACTTATAAGTTATACTAGCAAGCTACCTTCATTGTATCAAGGTTCAAGACATATACATGCACACCCACGCACACACACATGTTTACGTTACATACCAAGTGTGGACATTCCCTTGGTTTCGTGTACAATGTAGTTAAGAAATACCTGTGAAAAAAAAACATTTTCCTGAAACTGTGAAAACTCTTTCACCACATTTTTCCTATGATTCCCTTTAGTGTTTCTCTTCATTTTGCCACGGATAAACCTAACCCAAAAATGCCTCTAAACCTGTTTTCCAGAGAGGGGGAAACACTGTAAGGACTTGCCCAAGTCCACACAACGTCGCCTCTACCTGGTTTATGTGGACCTCTTTTGTTCGGAAGTCCACACAGTGAATGTAACGCCTACCCACACACACACACACCCATACTGAAATGTGTATCATTGTGGAGACATTTCTTTGTTCTTGTGTAGTAAAGTTTTTGAGTTTGAAAGTGAAGTTTGAAAATGCTCTTATTTTAACCAGAATTAATTTCCTTGGCTGAAATTCGGACTTAAATTCGGACTTATCCCTTTTCTAAAACTCTTCCATTTGCGACAGATCAACCCACCTTGGAAATTCCTAGTTTTTGAGTAAAATCTATATATCTATTTCGTAAAAATCGTTTGGAGACTATGTATTCATCTATAGAAATTGTCCTGTGGAGATGTATACAATCTTTTGTTCCCTATTGTGCACATGTCGATCAGATCACACACACACACACCCAACCCATACATAGTACTGCAATAGGCATAAGTGCATAAACATAGGCATAAACGCACACCCACACACACCCAGTCGTGTTTTGCTATGCTTCCGAGGATCGGCTTTGTGTTTTCCTTTGTTCCCTTATCTAAATCTTTCCCATGGGCTAAGCATGCAAACCGGCATTCGAGGAGGCACTGTCCTCCAAGGATGAAAGGCCCCTTTGTGATCCTTTTGTTGTCTGTCCTCAAGCGTAATACAATACAAGATCACGCACACATACTGAAATTTGTATTCTTGTGGAGACATTTCTTTGTTCTCGTGTAGTAAAGTTTTTGAGTTTGAAAGTGAAGTTTCAAAAACGCTCTTATTTTAACCAGAATTAATTTCCTTGGCTAACATTTGGACTTAATATCCCTTTTCTAAAACTCTTCCATTTGCAACAGATCAACCCACCTTGGAAATTCCTAGTTTTTGAGTAAAATCCATATATCTATTTCGTGAAAATCGTTTGGAGACTATGTATTCATCTATAGAAATTGTCCTGTGGAGACGTATACAATCTTTTGTTCCCTATTGTACACATGTCTCCAGAGGGCACGGTGTATCAGATCACACACACACATACACGGACGGGCAAGGCGGAAACAGTATGCCCCTTCGGCTTTGCCAGCGGGGCATACAAATTCAGATTTAAAAAAAAATATGAAAAATATCATGCCTGCACATCCAACGAACATTGTGTTTGTATTTTGTATACATGTCTAGGTAAGTGGCACATATTTGCTTGCTGGCTGACATAAAGCAACAAATAAAAATAGTATTTTTTTTAACGCCATTGTGCAGTTTTTTGTTCAAGAGAATATTAGAATACAAAATGTCCTGCCCAAAGCATAAAAAAGGACAATGACAATACTCATGTTTAGGCTAACTATACATGTAAGACCCCGTTCAAAAAATTCTTTTAACAGAGGGACTTGAAACGTAATCCGTTGAGTACATTTTAATGCATTTCCCCGAAAGTTTACAAATGTACTTTATTTTTGATTTGCTTTTTCATCCCTCATAATCAAACTTTTGTATTGCTTCATTTCTGACAAATGGGGAATTGCAGGCGCAAAAAAAGAAAGAAAAGTACTGTATGAGTCAGTTGAAGAGCAAGGCCAGTACATTCTTCATTTTCCTCACAAAATGGAGTTTTAATATTTAATTCAATAATTTGTGTATTTTTTTTTAATATGCCAATGTGCAGGTGGCTGGAGTTTCAATGGGGATTGTGAGCTCAGGATTGGTCATCGGGGGGATCCTTGCAGCACTCTTCACCTCTGGCACTTCATTGCTCGTCACCAGCGCTGGTTATAGTATGGCACTGGCCGGCAGAGTGACAAATTTGCGAGGTTTTCATACCGAATTTTCAACCTCAGCATTAACCAGAGACAATTTAGTTGAAATACTAAAACAGGACGAAATCAATATCCGTAAATTCAAGAAAGCCCTGAAGCGAGTCAAAGGGACTTTGAAGCATCTGATGATAGAGGAGACTGGGTTTGGGTTAGAAGGAGAGGAAAGGCAGATCTTCAAAGTCATAGATTCTTTCAATGCGGTGCAGTTTAACAACATGGGATTTGAAGAGGGGGCTGGCCACTATGCCTTTGAAATGATAGTGCGATGCCTGGCCCTCACGGGAGGGATGACCACTGCAGTGGTTGCACCCCCGCTGGACCTACAGGTATACACTGCGATAATGTGTGACGAACGTATCTGTAAGCAATCCGTGCCACAGTTGGCACAAAATATCTGCGAAATTGCCGCCAACCTACACTGTCCCTCGGAGCAAGAAATGAGTGAGAAAATTCAAAGAATCAGAGCTGTAGTTTGTCCACTGGAAAATCAGTGAACCCGGGGCGAACTCGAGTCAGGGAAGTGAATTGTCACATGTCACTTGAATGAAGTGAATTTGGGGTGGGGGGGGGCAATCACGCCTAAATGTAGAAATGTTTTCTTTCTCTGGACACTTACCCTCCGTAAAATCACAAAGGGGGGGGGGGGGGCCTGGAGCCCATCTCCCAAGTGGGGGCGCTCTTCAAAACTGAACATTATTATGTGTACTATATATATATGCACATTTTCACGGCGCATTGTAATCGTTGTTGAGCGGGTTTTCTGTGGTGGGCTTGATGTCAGAAAATCATTGCTGACACAAAAAATTTGTCAAAAAAATCCGCCAGGGGGAGCCAAAGTGCCCCCTGCCCCCAACCCCCCACTGGATACGCTACTGATGTGATCATGTAAACTAATGTCAATAACATTGGAATTACGCGGTATATGTTTATCTATTTTTACCCATGAAATGGCATTTGTACAAGCACCTTATTCGCTCAGTAATAAGGCCTACAGTGTCAAGTGCTCGTAATTCTGCGCCATTCTTGTTACTGTAATGTCCACTGGGCCCTTGTTTGCTCCGTCGGCCAAATGCACTCAATTTCGTACAACATGAAACACACTAAATTATATAAAGCTTAAGCATCAGCAACTTTTGCTTACTCACTAAACTCAGTTTCTTATCTGCTTCGTTTAGTAAAATGCGCATATCTTCTGATGGCATGGATTAATTTCAGTATTTTTTTTTCCAGATGAGTGGAAGAACATGCTCTTTTAAGATACATGTAAATTTCATTGATTTATCAAATTTGGTTGCTTTTTAAGAAAAGAAAATCATTATCAGATCACTTTCTTATTGACTCGTCCTGTATAGGGAATGACAGTCAATCAAGTTATTTGCCTGCATTCGTTATATGTAATGGTCTTTTTCCGAAATAAAATGTTTTTAATATAATTGTGCTGTTTGATGACGTCATCAGTTAAAAATGTGCAGTATATTAATGAATACTGATGTAGATGTACATGTACATGTAGTTTAGACAGAATATGCTAAATAAAGTGAATTTAGAAAGGAACTTCTGAAAATATAGAAGAAAAAAAACACATTTATGTGTAGGTATTAATGAAAATTTAATAACTGACTACCGCTTTGATGACGTCTTTCACGACTGTCAATGGACTTGTGGTCTTCTTGACATTAACTGTTTTTATATAAATATTCCATATGACAGATACTCAACAGTTCTTATATTTTGGGGTTTCCACCTACACTAATAACCCACTGAAATCGTGGAGTTCAGTTTTTTGTCTGTTGTGAGCATAATTATTTGTATAAACACATTGTGTCTACTTTTAAATTGATTTATTGTACTTTGTATTTAAATTGTGCAAATTTTCTTTTTGTGCAAGTTTTCCTCTTTTTTTTTTGCATGGCGATCCAAAGTGTAGTGATTTAGTTAGAAATAATAACAATTACAACTAAATATTTGTCTGTTTGATGAACAGAACTTAGGGCTTTTCTGCATTATGAGTTTTGAATGAGTTGATTCTTTATAATAAAATGTTAATAGTACATGTATTTAAAAATTTGTCACAACAATTCTTACAAAGCTATCGCAACGCTATTTTTGGATTATGTATTACCATCATCTATCTAGGCCTACTTACTGGCATGCAACTCAGAATTTAGAAGAAACGAGGAAACTCCAAACCACACAAGTTTGTACAGTGTTTTTCAAATTGTTATGGCAATCATGAGAAGTAAAACACGAGGAAATTAACAGATCCGAGGAAAAGTTGGTTTCAAAACTTTTTATGATATCATTATGACGTTAGCCATTTGTCATATTTTTTGTACATTTTATATATTACCTAATAAACCTATTAATACCCAAATATGTATTGTGAATAACGGATGTTCTGGTTATGAAATATGGCTTAAACTGGTTTAAACAATAACAAAAAATCTTAAAACTTGCATGATGACGTCATCATGCTGTCATTAAAATGTTATACACATTCGTGTCAACATAGATATTAAGTTTTAAACCAATCAGACTTTCAGTTCTGTAGATAAAGAATTTTAAAATATGCACATTTAAGATGACGGCACAATCTGTATTTCACATAAATAAATATGATACAGCCAACAAATTAAGCGTTGCTTTGTGATGTGACACTGATGTGTTGTACAGTTTACATTTACATTGTATTTTCATTTTTGTTTGAGTCAGATTTTAGAATTTATGTAAAATAAAATGTTTTATTAATCAACACAAGCATGGTAAATGCAAAAGGTGTGTTCATTACTACAACACAAGACCTATATGTCCAGATACCCCTCCACGGTTTTCACTGGTACATTTGACTGTTACATTTTCTCATGACTTATGACACAAAGCAGGTGGTTAACTGCATATATTCAGGGGCGTCGCCAGACCAATTTGAAGGGGGGGGGTGTGATTACAAATTTGTTGACGGAATAAGCTCAAAGGTAGCCAGGAATTGTTGCCTGTCATCTGGACGCCAGAGAATCTTCTGACTATTATTGTGCTATATATATATGACTTGAGGATTTGCATGGCGGATGAGATCAAGTAGAAAGATTGCGGTTAACACCATGTGGAAAGTAATCTCTTCTTTGAAGAAGTGTGGTTCTGAAAAGAACCGGTGGGTTGAGTGTAGATCTCGACGTTTCAGACAGTGTGCTCTGTCTGTCCTCAGGAGGGTGAGTGAACAGATTTAACTTCGAGTTCTACACTAAACCAATCGGTTCTTTTCAGAACCACACTTCTTCCAAGAAGAGATTACTTTGCACATGATGTTAACGGCAATCTTTCTACTTTATTAGAGTGCTGTTTAAAGTTGATGACCTTGGACACTATATTACACAATAGGTAGCATATTGTTGCGGCATATTTGCCAACAGACACGAATTTGCCGACAAAAACGACTAAAAATCAAGTTGTGAATCCTGCCGCACATGTTGCACTGCATTCAGACATGCAAGAAACAACATTTGTGTATTGGTGCTGTGTGTATTATGTGACACACACACGACGTGTACCGCACATTGAATGGACACGGCTGGGCATACGTATGCGTATGTCATAAAATGTTTGCGTCCGACGTAAACAACCATGTTTTGTTTTCGTCTTTTCTCGGTAACGGTAAGACTTGAGGTTAGTTTCCTTTCAACCAGACTTTGGAATACAATAAGTAAACAATTCAAACCATAACATTTTTGGGGATTTCAAGCCGTAAGACCAAAAAAAAAAAGTCTCCGGTTTCTGGTATGGAGCTTGCCCTAAAAGTGGTGCGGCGACGCGGCTTTCATTTTTTTTTTTTTTTTTTTTTGGCTTCAAATGTCGGCTGATGACTGCAAATGGTGCCCGACTAAACTTAGTGCAAATATACAATGTATGGGAGTCCAGAGAGGCCACATAAAGCTTATTCTCGATCATAATCCCATCTAAAAACACGTTAAAATTGTGCAGCAGCAGGATTCCAGTCAAACCAGTGAGTTTGGCAGTTTAAAGACATCATCTTGTATTGAAAAAAAAAACTTTTTCATTTTGCCGACGCGCATGGCTACGGCGACGCGCGCGCATACCAGAAACCAGAGACTTTTTTTTTTTGGCCTAATGTCCCTTTTAATTGAAACCACAAAACAAGAGTGTACAGAATGCAAATATTCCAGTTTACCTTTTTCAGAGATGTTGGACACAATAGGAGGGCACATGAATTTGATTTAGGTAAACTCCTTTTTATAACAGGCGGGTACCCGTGAATATTGCCAAGCTGCTGGCACAACTGCGCAAGCGCTGCGCTGCCGCGCTCATTTCCCCTGCGTTCAGCAACTAAAAATTGCACGGGCCTACTTTAGAACTTAAACTAGATTCCTTTTCATTCGTTAAGAGATCCAGTGAATGAAAGTGTAAGTTTCTAAGTGTGAAATAAAATATACTAAACCTCAGGTTGAAACATTATTGTGGCAAAGTTAGTGATGTCACCAATGTTTACATGAAGTTCAATGAGTAGCCATCAGTTGGCCACGGCCTACACGTTGTGTACCCGCCATAGCCTTACAAAAGCATATCATATCTCAAAAAAGGCTCATGTAACATCACAGTATAACCAACTGTGCAACATGAGATCAAAATAAAACAGTTAACTTGTCACACAGTTATTTGTGAGGGCAGGACAAATTCAAAGTCTGCTTCTACAATTCACACAGTCAAATCACTTTTCAGATGCTTCATTTATTTGATCATGGACTCCGTATCCCCACATCACCCTATCACATAAAGAGAGTCCGGAGGGACTCGAACTTATTGCCACCGTACACCTGCCACCAAAAGGATGACACAGGTTTGTGTATTTCCAGAATAAAATTAACTCTGTGCTCTTTGCACAATTGACCTTTCACCGTTTGCGAGTAACCACGCCCCTAAGACAATCCTATGGAGATTTTGTACACTGTGTTTTGTTTGTCCCTGATTTTGCACGTTCCGCGTCCATTTGTATATCATGTAACTGGACAATATTTCACAAGCTGCGTTGACGCGATTCTAACGCAATTCTACAGCGATACGTCAATATGCGCACCAATCCGTGCCGCACGGAATGTGCGTCAGAAAGCAACATCTACTTTTCATACATGGACTTCATACCAAAAAGTACTACTGGAGCACTGTGATCCCATGGTTAGTGTTCGACTCATGTGCAGTGGTACCTGGGTTCAAACCCTGACGGGGAACATGGTGCTTGTGTCCTTTTGCAAGACACTTTACTACAATTGCCTCTCTCAACCCAGGAGTATAAACGGGTACCTGTGGAGGGAGAGACCAGAAAGCTCTGATCTCGATCTGCTGCAAAAACTGGTCTTATGGCCTGATGAACAGGGGTAATAATTGTAAAGCACTTTGAGACCTTTGGTATAATGCGCTATACAAGCAACACAGTTTTATTATCATGACTACCGATCTACAGTCTTAAGCTGCATTTAGGTAAACCTGTGATTTGCTTGCGCCAGAACGAAATCGTCGGCATCAAACACTAGAGTCATACTCAGGTCACAAAACTGAGAAATGTGTGATTATCATGGAACAACCAGCATCTTGTCACATTTATAATCGCAACCATGCTCATGTCACCCACGACACAACGATGATTTGGCAGCATAGATGTGATCATGTGACATCTTCAAAATGGTGGTGCGCGCGTTGATAACAATCTTTCACAGCTACATCTATCCATTCAGCCACCATGATTGTTATAAAACTACGCGTTTGCCGCACACTGATGGGCAACACAATGAAGTAAGATGACCTGGCCTGATGGGCCACATTGGCTCGTGGCAGACTTTACTTAGTATTTCACATTGGAGTGCAGGTCAACAGTATTCATGGTATTAACACAATGAAGTAAGATGATCTGGATGCGCACACAACGTCGTAACTTCACACAGGTCGACTGCAATTGATTCGTGCCTGTCAGAAACACAATCTGTCATGGCGCAGACGTTAAAATTTTCTACTCTTACTGATGATCATGTTAATATCGTCCCATTTTATACACTCAGGTTGCAAAAAATCAGCGACTGATATGTTCCCAATGGTCGTAGCTCAGGCCCAGCTCGATCCTGAGAAGTTAGTCACTGACTGTTCTGTGTCGTCGCAAGGTCGAACTCGGGGTGGCATTATCCAACTGATTTTTAATCATGCATGCTGTTTCACATTGGGGGTGTGTGGCCTAGTGGTTAGGGTTCGTGACTCATGATCAGAGGGTCAGCTGCAGGCCATACATTGTGTCCTTTGGCAAGCCACTCCACCCAAACTTGCCCTCTCCACCCAGAACACAAATGGGTACCGGCATTAGCTGGAAAGTAACCTGCGATAGACTAGCATCCCATCCAGGGGGAGTAGAAATATTCTCAGTTGTTTCATGCCAAGGAAACCGGAGATAAACGCCGGCCTGATGGGCCATATTGGCTCGTGGCAGACTTTACCTAGTATTTCACATTGGAGTGCAGGTCAACAGTATTAACATTCCATTATTCACAAGATTTATGAGCTCCTCTGGTTGAGTCAATGATGAAACTAAGGCTGTGTCTAAATGATTTGGCTACGGCTTGCAATTGCACACAGGTCTATGGAGATGGCTGCAGCCACTTCTCATAGCCATGTGTGTTATTGCTAGCCACAGCCAAGTAATTCAGCTGCCTTAATAATGATGTTGTCCAATTTAAGATGTCAAATATATCGTCATCAGTAGTAGATTTGCTTGGTGCTACCTTTCAGCTTCAGGATCCATCCTAAGAATTCAAAGAAAAAAATTCCAAATACTGAAAAAAAACTTACGGAGTCCGCCCCCCCCCTCAACTTTTTCCACGTAACCTTTGCAAATTTTTTTTTTATCCCTAACCGAGCTTTCCTGACTTTTGAGCTTCAAGTCTTGCACATCTTTTGATACCAAAAACGTGAAATTCTGACAACAGGTTGCCACACAGCGAAAGTTTTTTCAGCGCTAGTTGACGTGAAAACTGAATTTCCCCATAAATGTAGTGTACACAAAGCAGAATTACCATTGGTGCATATGAATAATCAATAAGCCATAATTCCAAAACCCTTTAACTTATAGTCATGAAATATCTTGGGTATGTTCATGATAAGTTGTTCTATACATGTAGCGAGTTTCATAATTTTTCGCCACTCGATGGTCGAGAAGAGTGTTTTTGTAGGAACAATGAACTGCCGTCGTCAAAAAAGTTACCGTCGACAAAAATGTGGCACCTGACAATAAAGCACCGCAACTTGACGATAAAATAACATCACAGTCATGTGTGTATATGCGTAATTTTTTTTGTTTTCAAATACTCCAACCTGCAAACAGCTATGCGAATATTCAGTTGATGATCGAATATTTGAATTCTTGGTATATTTGGGACAACCCAACTGGAAAATGCACAGTGCTAGATATTTTGGAAACGGACATTCAGAGGAATTACAATTTATAATAAAATAAGGATTTACTCACGGGTACCAGAGCCTGGGGAACGTTGCTCGGTCTTCCTCGCTGTACTCCGGCAGGGATTTCGGCACCTCCCTGGGGGGTTTGATCTGCTCGCATATATTGGCTCGGATATCATCAGGTATATTCTGAAGATGTAAAATTACGATAGATCGTGTTTTTTAAATTGCGGTTTTTCTAGCAAACCAAAAGTCACTCATTTTTTTAACCCTAATTCCCTAGGCTTTTTTGCTAGGATGTAGCCTCAATCCTGCAAAATCCTCCAATTGGCCTCATGGAAAAATAGCACATAGCCTCAATCCCGTAAATTCCTCCATTATTTCTTGAATATGGTCCGTGGAGGGGTGACCACTGCCTGAATCCTGCAAAATCCTGTGGCAGTGACTATCAATATGTTGAGGCTTGGCCAGTGACATCCTGAAGCAGTACGGAGGATTCCAAGAATAATCCAGGCTTATATATATGCATGGCTGAGCAAAAACAACACAAGGTCCGGCCCAAGACCTTGACAAAGTGCCTCCTACGAAATCAGTATTAACGTCATGTAACCTCAATCCTCCAAATTCCTCCACTTTTGCAAAATGTATTTTGAAGGATTCAGGGCGCTTAGGGTTAATGAGGCATTGACTAAAGCATTCATTCCATTTTTAGTTACAAAAAAATTACTTTTGAATTTTTAAATATTTGCTGGTTAAAAAATGGCTCAGCTCTCATAGGGTAGACTAGTTCCCGACTCCCTTTAAACGTGCATTTCCCGTGCTATTTTTGAGTTTCATCCCGGAAAATATATTCCTTGATTAATAAAAAAACTAACGCAAGGGAACGCAACTTTAAGAAATCAAAAATTGGGACCAGAAACCATTCTTCTCACAGGCAAATCTACTTGTTCACAAAAACAATCAACATATGACCCTTTTCAAGGGGTTGCAGACGCCAAAACCAAATATCAAAAATGTAATAAAAAATTAATTAAAATATAACTACCTCATCAGGGAACAGGTGAAGCCTCTGCATCATCTGGTGACGTCTTAAGTCTTTAGGGAGCATTCCGTAAATGGCCTTCTTGACAATCTAGTAACGTTAATCACAAGTCAATCACCAGTCAATCACATGTCAATTGCAAGTCTATCACAAGTCCATCACAAGTCAATCACAATTCAATCGCAAGTCAATCGCAAGTCAATCACAAGTCCATCACAAGTCAATGACATGTCAATGACAAGTCTATCACAAGCCCATCACAAGTCAATCACAGGTCAATCACAAGTCAATCACAAGTCAATCACAAGTCAATCACAAGTCAATCACAAGTCCATCACAAGTCCATCACAAGTCAATCACAAGTCAATCACAAATCAATCACAAGCCAGTCACAAGTCAATCTCAAGTCAATCACAAATATCAATCACAAGTCAATCACAAGTCCATCACAAACCCATCACAAAGTCAATCACAAATCAAACACAAGTCCATCACAAGTCCATCACCAGTCCATCACAAGTCCATCACAAGTCAATCACAAGTCAATCACAAGTCAATCACAAATCAAACACAAGTCCATCACAAGTTCCTCACAAGTCCCTCACAAGTTCCTCACAAGTCCATCACAAGTCCTCCAGTCCCAAGTCAAGTCACAAGCTATTCTAATGAGCTGTGACAATGGCATTCCATTGTTAAATTTACATCCCCTGTTACTTGTGACTGGACTTGATACTGACTTGTGACCTGGAAACAAAAGGATGAATACATTTTTATACATACAACTGTAGAGTCTTTCTCATGCATACGGAATGCGGGTGTCTCACTATAGCCACCAGGATATCTGAAAGAAAATGAACATTTTGATGGTTTTGTAATAACTACCCTACAACTTTTTTATTAAACAATTCGTTTCTCATCTGAAAAACGCACCTTTTTTTCAGACAAACAGAAACACCTATCTAAGGCCAAAAAAAAAATAAGTCGGTCTCTGGTCAGCGCGCCTGTCGATTTGAATCATGCACGTCAATCTTTTTTTTTTTCAAAATGTTCCGCGGTAGCTCCAACAGCGCCCTCTATTGCCGCACCTCCTCAATTTTTTTTTTTACCACAGAGCACCAAGGAATGGGAAATTGCATCAAGGCAAATGATCGAGAGCACCAAGGCAAATTATGGAGGACACCAATGTACATGACACCAAAAAAGCAAAATAGCATCCCACCTTGTCTGTACAACCAAGCTTGAAAAAAAAAAAAAAAAAGCCGCGTCGCCGCGTCAATTCCGGAACTTTGGTCTGACCAGAGACCGAATATTTTTTTTTTTTTGGCGTAAGTTGCAATTAAAATATGTTTTTTTGGCCTAAATCTTTGTTATAATAATTGTCAATAAAAAGCATATATTCAAACATGCTTAAAATCCTCAAGCATCTCTACCTAAGATATAAAGATGTACGGACTATGACTTCTTTTTGACAAGAATTGAATACTAATCCCTTCCCCCAGAAATATTATAAGAAAGAAAAGGAATTAAAAAAAAAAGAGGTAAAAAAAACCTAGCAGCAAATGATGCCCACCAATCCCCTTTCTTGGATTTGCAGTAGTAAGTCAGTCCGTCTAATGAGAAATTTACGGCAGGCTTCTGATCTCCATCCTCTCCCCCGTCCCCCATCCCCCGTCCCAATCCCACCAAAATGGTTCTAGATCAGCCAGTGACCCTGCACCATACTAGACCAATTACTTACCCTGTGTGATGTTTATATATCTTGGTTCTCCATTTGTTCTGGCTGAACGCTATTTGGTGAGTGTTGATGACAACGACGTGGTCCCCAACATCGCCTGTCGCAAGTAAAAGGAGACAGAAATCTTAACTACAACAGGGACCAATATTAACCCTAACCTCCCTGAATCCTTCTAAATCCTCTTTGCCAAAGTGGAGGAATTCGGAGGATTGAGGTTACATGGCAAAAGTGCGTTACTGATTTCGTAGATGCACTTTGTCAAGGTCTTGGGCCGGACCTTGTGTTTTTGCTTAGCCATGCATAAATATAGGCCTGGATTATGCTTGAAATCCTCCGTACTTCTCCAGGATGTCACTGGCCAAGCCTCAACATATTGACAGTCACTGCCGCAGGATTTTGCAGGATTCAGGCAGTGGTCACCCCTCCACGGACCATATTAAGAAATAATGGAGGAATTTGCCTGATTGAGGCTATATGCTATTTTCCATGAGGCCAATTGGAGGATTTTGCAGGATTGAGGCTACATCCTAGCAAAAAGGCCTAGGGAGTTAGGGTAAATGTGCATGTGGCATTCTTAAGATGGTGTCCATCTTAAAGCCTTCAGCACCTGATGACACTCATCGTAAATTACATTACATCACCGCACTGCAATGCATCGTATCCCTACGATGCGTCCTGCGATTCGTTTCACAAAACACATCGTAAATGCGTCCACTTACACATATCTTAAAAAAGTAGTATAAAAATCGTAGAATAAAAGTGTGTTTAAGGGAAAAACAATTGGCATCTTTCATTTTCACAAATGCAAAACTCGAAATTTTAAAAGCCTTGGTATTTTACTTTTCTGACATGTCAATAAATGCCAACTTTAAACAGCCACAACTTGTCAACGAAATGTCCGATTGAAGTGCAACAAACAGTATTGTAAGGAGAATTTTATTCTCTTTCCTAATAAGCACAAACCCTCATTTATACCTCTGCCCAGTTCCATCTTATTTTGCCAGAACGCTTCACAAATCAGATGAGTATCCTTACTTACTGAGAGGGTGGTAGATAGGTTTATGTTTCCCTTGCAGTAACGGGATGACGGCTCGCGCTATCCGGCCTGGCGGTTGTTTAGCAGCATCCAACAGATACCACATCCTGGCAAACACAGCCCATTGCTACAGACATAAAAGAAATTGTCGAGCTTAGAGGTAATATATACAACATTTACAAATATCAAAAAATAAAACTACCAAATCGTCTTGAAATACCTTGCTGGACTGTTAGTGAATGACAGTGTAAAGCATCCTGTAAAATCATGGCACCTGGTATACTGTCATTTTCAAGAAAAGTGGGATTTTTGTATCAATTTCCAACGCTGGTCGGCCGACCAGAGTTGGAAAAAGCTTTTTTCAAATACTGGCCCCAATTGACCATCGCACTTGTTTGCAATCAATTACACACCTATGAACGGGTACAAGCGAGCTAGACTGGTTCCCTGACCTTACAATTCCCCAATGTATGTAACCTGCTCTGTTTCTTCTTATATGGAGTCAGGAACCAGACTACAGGAAAATGATTGTTTTTCTTGGTTTTTATAGCAGTTTCGAACCCAAAACCTCAAAAAAGTCAGTGTAACTATATTTGCTATATATTTCCAACCCCCCAATTCCATCCATTTCTGAAAATTACAACAAAAGCAAATGATGTATATTCCCTTTAAAGGCAATCATTTGCAAACATCAAAAAACAAAACTCCAAGTTATTATGAAATACCTTACTTGACTGTAAGTGAATAAGAAAATCTCAAGAATCCTGTGAAATCATGGCACCTGGTGTGCTGTCATTTTCAAAGAAAAGGATTTTTTGGATCAATTTCCATCGATGGTCAGTAGACCATCATTGGAAAAAAAACTGACTTTTTTAAATAGGCGGAAAAAATGTTGTAACCTGACGCCACTTCAGTGGCTGTGTACAAAGTCTATGGAGAGCCAAGAAAATTTTGTAAGTATTTCCTAACAAAATT
Organism: Patiria pectinifera; assembly: GCA_029964075.1. NCBI lineage: Eukaryota > Metazoa > Echinodermata > Asteroidea > Valvatida > Asterinidae > Patiria > Patiria pectinifera. The sequence goes on along the minus strand of CM057137.1, from coordinate 12,805,479 downwards.
GGAATGTTTCTCAGTCCCAGATTCGGCACAATTGCAGAATACCCCGCCACCCAATCTATCCACCTCGTAGCCAGCTACGGAGTCACGGTTGATTGCCCTCAATAAACTCAATGTACTATGCGTCATGCTCCACTGCACTCTCACTCCGTATCCGCGTAGCCGCCAACAGGGTGGTTGGTTTGGACTTAGAATTTTTTTCAGCAACTCCCATTCCTTTTGTGTTGCTTCATTCTCAAGCATATTCAAGGGGACTCCCACTCCATATCCGCGTAGCCGGCAACAGGTAGCTGGAGTTACCCAGCCCTGAGTTTTATCATTGGGTTGTCATCTAGGGCTGGAGCTCATTTTTCTTGAAAACGATAGTATAGGCAAAAAAAATTTGGAAAATGTTGAATTTTGTGCCCGTTACACACTAATTGCAACTGCAACTCACCCCAAACTTGCCTGGAATAACCATTACACAGGTCCTTGAAGTAAAAAACGATTCACGATTAAGATTCAGCCTACAATTGCAGTGAAAACAGGAGGAATAACCGCTAACCTGACAACCTTGCGAGCATGGCCAGGATCGCCAATGGTTTGTGCACAAAAAAAAATTGTGTACAATGAATGGCGGTCGGTTACCGGTACCAGGCTGTCAACTAGTCGTTTTTGCCGGCTGGCGATTGGCTGTTGGCGCATGACGTCGCGCGGAAGCGTAACACCCGATGACTGTTTCGTGCACTCATATTAAGTTTACCATTCGCATCACGGCTGCGGTACTGGAACCGCAACCGATAGTGCATGAAACAGTCATCGGGTGTTACGCTTCCGCGCGACGTCATGCGCCAACAGCCAATCGCCAGCCGGCAAAAACGACTAGTTGACAGCCTGGTACCGGTAACCGACCGCCATTCATTGTACACAATTTTTTTTTGTGCACAAACCATTGGCGATCCTGGCCATGCTCGCAAGGTTGTCAGGTTAGCGGTTATTCCTCCTGTTTTCACTGCAATTGTAGGCTGAATCTTCATCGTGGATCATTTTTTACTTCAAGGACCTGTGTAATGGTTATTCCAGGCAAGTTTGGGGTGAGTTGCAGTTGCAATTAATGTGTAACGGGCACAAAATTCAACATTTTCCAAATTATTTTTGCCTATACTATCGTTTTCGAGAAAAATGAGCTCCAGCCCTAGATGACAACCCAATGATAAAACTCAGGGCTGGGTAACTCCAGCTAGGCAACAGGGTGGTTGGTTTGGACTTAAAAAAATTTCAGCAACTCCCATTCCTTTTGTGTTGCTTCGTTCTCAAATAATGGACCCCCATTCAGTATCTGCGTAGCTGGCAATGGACTTGAATTGTTTCTTTTCCAGTGATTCCGATCCAACCGTGTAGCCATGGTAGCCAGAGATTTTAGGGGTGTATTTCCGAGTGGCAGGGTATTCTGCAATTACTCCCCAGATTCTTGTCTTTTCATCATTTTTGCAAGGAATTCACTATAAAAGTGAGATGATAATCCAAATCCATCCATTTCTGAAATTTCAGCCTTTTTTATACAAGTTACAACCAGAGTAAAACTAAAAGAACCTGCGTCAGGATGGGTTTAGTTTTTCCATTTTTTCCACCTGCTTTTTACTTTTCCAGACCAATAATATCATCCTCATAGAGTATGGAAGTAAAAATTTCCCAAACACAATACCTGAGATATTTTGCTTGACATCCTTCTCAAGAGATAAGATTGGCCTTTTTCATCAAAATTTAGTACAAACGTGCTCTACTCATTGGCGCAGCGCCCTCTATCGTCTACATTTTGTGTTTATCTTTTTTGGTTACCTATCACGTAGACGCTGGCGGCGCTATTTCGATTTAACAGATTGATTTTTTCTTAGTCAGAAGAAAAACATGGCGACTCCTTGGCCGATGCAGGTAAAATTTTGTGTGTTTTGACTCGACCCATTATGGAGAAATATTTCAATGAGCGTTTACAGATTAAGTCGAAAACAGAGCAACTTCAATGATGTAGATATTAAGGCGATCGTGTATCTACGGGCCCGGGCCGGTTCCGGAAAAAAATTGCAACCTGACCCCACTTTCGCGATTGTGTACAAAGTCTATGGGGAGTTAGCTGGAGTTACCCAGCCCTGAGTTTTATCATTGGGTTGTCTATTACTATTAGGGCTGGAGCTAGTTTTTCTCGTAAACGATAGTATAGGCAAAAATGTTTGGAAAATGTTCAATTTTGTCCCCGTTACACACTAATTGCAACTGCAACTCACCCCAAACTTGACAACCCAATGATAAAACTCAGGGCTGGGTAACTCCAGCTAATGGCATGAATGGGGAGTCAAGAACATTTTCTAAGTAGGCCTAGGGCCTCGGCCATGTAGGCCTACTCCTAGAACTATGAGGCTCCGCGTGAGCGGAGCCTCATAGAGTCAGAAGCCCGCAAAATTGCTGTCAACACAAAACACTAATTAAGTACAAAAACGTCCATTCCAAATAAGCCATTTCCCACAGAACCGCTGCACAGTTTGCCCCTAAACTCCGTACAATATCTCATGACATACTCACGTTATGTGCACCAAACAAACATCGGTGGATTCTGTCTGTTTTTAGGCCAAAATGATGAAAAATATGCCCTTTCCGCACTGAGCCAACCTAACACTTGAAACGAGCACGCGCGCTGATATCGCAGTCATTTTCGGTTCGATCGCTCGGAGCGCGCCGCGGGGGGTATTGTGTAGGAGCGGATTGATAGTATGCGCATGCGTACAAGTGCAAGTACGTACCCCCCGCGGCGCGCTACGAGCGATCGAACCCGAAAATGACTGCGATATCAGCGCGTGTGCTCGTTTCAAGTGTTAGGTTGGCTCAGTGCGGAAAGGGCATATTTTTCATCATTTTGGCCTAAAAACAGACAGAATCCACCGATGTTTGTTTGGTGCACATAACGTGAGTATGTCATGAGATATTGTACGGAGTTTAGGGGCAAACTGTGCAGCGGTTCTGTGGGAAATGGCTTATTTGGAATGGACGTTTTTGTACTTAATTAGTGTTTTGTGTTGACAGCAATTTTGCGGGCTTCTGACTCTATGAGGCTCCGCTCACGCGGAGCCTCATAGTTCTAGGAGTAATGTAGGCCTACACTGTATTTTCGGAAAGATTTCCATATACGAAGTTCACTCTATACCCTGTGTACAAACCCTATGAGATTGGACTGAAAAATTCTAAGTGTTTTCTAAGAAAATGCTTGTATTTTCTCACTGCTCAAATTGACTTTTATGACATGAAATTGCTATCTGGGGGCTTGTTAGTCAATACAGAGGAAAATTAGTGAACTTCGCATATGGTAATCTTGCCGTTTTTTCTAAGTAGGCCTAGGCCTATTCATTTCTTAACAAAATTGGAAATGTTTTTCACTCCCAGATTTATGCCTTATCATCATTTTTGTAATGAATGACGCACACACTCCGGGCTCCTTCGACCAAAATGCGCGCACGCATCGTCTTTAAGAGCCCGTGCACCATACGCGTCAGCAAGGCACCACTGCATTAACGGCTTCTAATTCCGGTCGCCGGGTACTGCATTTTGTTGTGACTGGCACTGATACACTGCCCCTACCCTCCAGAAACTTTCTACTTGAATTATCAAAACCATTGTATTTTCCCATATTTTCTATTTGCCATGTAGAAACGGCTTCAGAACGAACTACTTCACCTGCAACGAGACCCACCTGTAGGTATCAGCGTCAATCCCAATAGTGCATCCAGTACACTGACCTTGTAAGTACAGTGAACCGTTACATCGTGGAGTTCCATAAATAGACATATTACAATGAATTTTCAAATAAGCTACAAAGCGAAACAGTGGGGTATTTGAAAATTTGTAATCAAAAGCTGTATCCTCTCTGAGTGCATCCCGTTTGCTATTTCCCAGGTTTGCAGCATTGCTAATGTTGCTAGCATCGTGACTTTGGGTGTAATCCCTGGCTACATGGCATATATGGGTTTATGGCTTCTGACTAGCGCCCCTTGAACAAAGACAATGACAAAAATGGGGAGCCGCCAACATAGGGCTGGATAGCTCAGTTGGTAGAGCACCGGAACGGCAATCCGGAGGTCGCACGTTCAAACCCTACTCTAGTCAACTTCTTTGTGCAACTCTATATTAAAAAATATTAAAATGAACTGAGACAAAGGCATTCTGGTAATGAAAATAAGGATTTGTCAGAAATACCTATGACACTAACTGTATCATGCAAGCTGAAGAAATCTTGAGAAAAGCAACTGAGAAAGTTATAAAGACGGGAGGAAACTTACTTTTTGAACCTGGACCTTTGAAATGGAAGGCTAGCAAAGTATCACTGCACCAACCTATCTTGTTTTGTTGTTGTGACCTTAATTGTGATTTGACTTGTGATTGACGTGTGATTGGCATTTGATGGACATGTGATTGGCATGTGATGCACATATGATTGACACATGATGGACATATATAATTGACATGTGATGGCCATATGATTGACATGTGATGGCAAATTGGCCATATGATTGACACGTGATTGCCATGTGAACTTGCATGTGATGGACATATAATTGGCATATGATGGACATATGATTGGCATGTGATTGATATGTGATTGGCATGTGATTGGCAAGAGATGGACATATGATTGACATATGATGGATGTATGATTGACATGTGATAGACTTGACCACAATTGTATCCATATTCCTCTGACTCTAGATGGAGTTTAAGTGTACTTGTGACTTTACTTGTGATTGACATAAATGGACATATAATGGACATATGATTGGCATGTGATTGTCATGTGATTGGCATGTGAATGACATGTGAGCACATGACTACAATTGTGATTGGCATGTGATGGACATGCGATTGGCATGTAATTGACATGTGATTGGCATGTGATGGACATGTGATAGACGTGATGGACTTGACTACATTTGTATCCATACATCTTGTGACTCTAGATGGAGTGTCATTGTACTTGTGATTGACATATAATGGATATGTGATTGACATGTGATTAACATGTGATTGGCATATGATTGACATGTGATTGGCATGTGATTAACATGTGATTGACATGTGATTGACATGTAATTGTGATGTGATTGGCATGCGATTGACATGTGATTGACATGTGATGCACTTGACTACAATTGTATCCATATTCTTCTGATTCTAGATGGAGTGTAAATGTTGTTGGGGCGCCAGGCTCCCTCTACGCTGGGGAACACTTTCAACTTCAGTTCACTTTTGGCAAGAGGTACCCATTTGAATCACCAGAGGTAAGCAAATATCCGAGATTAACCCTAACCCTCCTCAATCCCCCAAAATCAACCAGGCGCCCGTGAAGGGTTTTGGAGGATTGAGGCTGTAGGCCTGTTTTGTTACCATTGATTTTGTAGGATGTATTTTGTCAAGGTCTAAGTTAAGCTGTACCTTGTGTTGTTCATGCCCGGCTATGCATTAATTACGCCAAGATTATACTTGAAATCATCGGCACTGCCTCAATGTATTATTACAGTGATTGTTGGAGGATTTTGCAGGATTAAGGCAGTGGTCGCCCCTCCTCTGAACAAAATCAAGAAATAATGGATGATTTTGGAGGATTCTTCAAATATCTCAATTATTGAAAAATCCAAGCTCATTTCAAAATTCAGCTTAAACTGTCCTTGAAATGAGGAATTGTGCGCCGTGTTGATTGCATTTAAACACTTGACTTTAAACACTTGTTAATATAATTCCTAAATATTAATGGGACCGCTGCAAACTGCTGACTGGATTGACCTGAAATATACAAATCTAAAAAAACTAATGCGGCCTGATGTTGCGAACTTAACAAGTCCTTCTTCAGAGGCAAAAATGAATAATATATATTCTGGTTAAATGGATTTTTGCAAGGTCTGACTGAGTTTGTATCAACAAAAGTTGTGTATATTTTAAATCATAAATTTAGATTTCTTTTATTAGAAGAAATGTTGCATCCTTACTGTTGATGGAAAAGATTATGCAATCACTATTAAACAAGCCTGACAATGAAATTCGTCTTTTTCTTTTTTTCACAGGTAATTTTCATTGGCAGTAATATACCAGTGCATCCGCACGTATACAGCAACGGGCACATCTGCCTGTCCATACTTACCGAAGACTGGTCCCCCGCACTGTCGGTTCAGGCGGTCTGTCTCAGCATAGTCAGTATGCTAAGTAGCTGTACCGAAAAGGTAACTGCAGATTGCCTTTGAGCGAATGTCTTGCCATATATTGTTAGCCAAGTTTTCATTTTGAATGTGCAGAAACCTGTGTCTTACAAAATGATCAGTGCGCCCTCAATAAGCCTCTGTACTGATGACATCACACTTTGTTTACGTGTGCACTTTCCAATGGAGCCAGTGGGGCCCACGATCCACTGAGCACCATAGGAAAGCACACACGTAAACTGGTGACGTCATCAGTACAGAGGTTTGTTGGCGTATTTTTGAGTCAGGTTTCGAAATGCATTACAAATTCGTACAATTGACAGTTATTTTGCCACAATTTTTATCATAATGTCATGTTTTGAGTAATGGCAAAACGTTTAGGAGTGTTTTCGTAGAGATAATGCAAAATTTAACTATTCAAAGTCTGAAAGAAACAAATTTGCCAAAAAAATCCAAGCAAAACAAATCATATATATACAACCATGGAGCTATAAGATAGAACTAAGCCCTCCATTAACCCTTGCATTTTGTGTTTCCGCGCACTTCTTAGGCCTTTTACGAAACAAAACGTGACACACAGACATCAGACACACAGATACCAGACAGACAGACAGACAGACATCAGACAGCATCGGATATTTTAATATAGCATTGCATAGTTGGACAATCTGTTACAGTTTCGGGTTTATTTAATGCTTTCAAACCTTTTCCTAAAATTTAAGTACGTCAAATTAAATGAATTATACTTACTACATGTACATGTATTTCTGAACCCTTTTAACTAATTGATTTTTGTTTTTGTTTTTTGTTTTTCAGAAGCGACCACCAGATAATACATTCTATGTGAAAACCTGCAGTAAGAGCCCAAAGAAAACAAAATGGTGGTATCACGGTAAGTCCAATTTCGTTCGTGTGAATTCAGGACACAGTCTTTACCACCTTCAATCTCCAAGAGTGATTATGTAAAGCAAAGTACCTGCCAAAGAAACAGGTAATGCTACTCGCAAGCTTGTAATATAAGGCAGGCATTTATCGCCGGTTTCCATAACATGAAATGACTGAGAATATTTCTATTCCCCCTGGATGGGATGACAGTCCATCGCAGGTTACTCCCCAGCTAATGCCGGTACCCATTTACACTCCTGGGTGGAGAGAGGCAAATTGGGGTGAAGTGGCTTGCCCAAGGACACAACATAATCCAGTAGCGGGATTCAAACTCCTGACCCTCTGACGACAGCCAAAACGTTAGATGTAATGCTAACCGACATTTGCCAAAAATTGCTTTATTATTTTATTCAGTGTTATCAACTCATGATAAATTCATTGCAAAAAACAAACTACAGACAATACGCACTGGGCGTCTTTTCATTTAGCCATCTATACGGGTGCAACTGCAATTTGTTTTTCCTTCAGAATTTTTATTTTTGTCGACCGACCAACCCTACTTCGGAGGCAAAAAAATATGAGAACCGTAGAAATAAAAATGCTGAAAATGTTTAGGATTTAATAATCATGTTTGCAAATTTATAGCACCACTAAAAAAGAAGCTGTGTTATTTTCTGGTATTTTGTGCTTTCATGTCTAATCGCAATCCTGTTATCTTGTTTTATCGCAGATGACAAAGTTTGACGCAGTGTGCAGAATAGATACAGCAACTCATTAAAACCAATTGGAAAAAAATTGGGAATAACAACGAGATGAAAACAAAGATTCAACGGTGGTAGCTGACGTACTGCTAAAATGTTTTGTGTAATTTTATTTTTTATTTTTATTATTTTTTTTTCTTCATTTTTAGTGCAATGTGTGATTGTGTGAAAATTGGCCCCGAAATTCAATTTGTTTGGGGGAGAAATAAATCATGTAGACATGGTTTCAGCAAGTATTTTGTGTTGAAATGAACAGAACTACAGAAGTTGTTCATAATTGCAGCACCACCTTTCTGCAACCTGATATACTTCAACAACTCATGTTGATGGTATACGTTGCACTTGTCATATTTCAACACCAAAGATTACACAGTTCATACCTAAATTATTTTTTGTAAAAGTAATACACAGTTAACAATTTGGTGACACTTTTCTAGTTTTTTGGACCTTTGCCTAATGTGAATACGCAAATATTAACAGCTTTCAGTGGTGTGGTCAAACTAGCCTCCCGGGGTGATCGTGGAGCATTCTGATTTCCTTTGGCGAAGCTGAGGGAACTTGAACGCTCCAAGGGAGGCTAGTTTCACTACACCACGAGTTAAAGCAGTTTACGCCTCATCCACAGATTCTGCTTGATTTCGAGAGATAACTGATTGATTCAACCAAAAATTCGACAAAATGGATTCAATTTGCATGTGAAGTTAGTCAAAGACTGCCGCTTCATGAAATGTTTGAACCCGACTCTGTAGCGCATGGTAACAATACGCACATCGCACTCACCAGTTTGCATGTGCACACACAGCTACGTTGCTAATTTGGTTGTTATGCGTACAAAACTTTTCAGTAGTTGTTGAGTTTTTTTGGCGTTAGTGTAGTCGTTTTGGCTGTAGCACAGCAAGATAGTAGATATAGTGAACACGTTTTGGCTCCATCTCAACCAATCAAGAGTAAGAATATGTAGGTGAGGTGTTAAGTAAACCTTCCCTACGTTTGATTACTTCCCCCGGGCTTTCTCGTGCAAGCGCGACTGCGTTTGATTGAACTCACATGACTTTTCGCGCTTACTTGAGCCTGGCCCAAGTAACCGACACGCTGAGCCAGTTACTTGGGTAAGCATCCCACAATGCAATGCCACAACATGGCCGCTAAGTCTCACGCTGTGGCAACAGGGATTCAAAAGTGTCTCAGCTTCACTTCACACTAGTGCTAGACGACGGGAGGAAAGTTGAATTAATTTTAAACATACCTGGCGTTTCTTGTTCACTTTGGAAGAGCACGTACAGTGGCCACCATGGCTCGCTTTTGACAGCTTGAATCCATTTTGCAATGGGATTTTATGGCCACATGACCTCTTGACCCAGTCCGGTTGCTGCGGCTTGACCTCGAGTAACCCGAGATCGTCAAGTTATTGCTACAGATTGCGCATGTGCATCTATCCCCAAGACGAAAGCAGGGGTACGCGCGAGGGAAGTAACCGAATGCGGTGCTTGTAAAACTACATTGTCCTAGAATTTCAGGGACAGTACAAGTTGCAGTCTGTTTGATTAATAAAAAATCGAGAAGATGGTGTTAGAACTATGTATATTTTGTTAACAATACAGATTCGGATGATCGAATTTCATCGTCATCTGGGTATTGTAAATATTATGTATATAAAACAGATATATACATGTTATGTACACTGATAAGTTTAATAAGTAATTTGTCTTTGTGTTATTGTAATGTTATGTATTTCATAGCTTTGATGAACGGAAATGTTAAATTGCCAAAAGAACTACAAATCATAGGGGTGTTCCTAGGGGAATACTTTTGTGTTTTTCTTAGCTACAGATACATATGTTTATTCTTATGAAGGAACTGGCTTTTGAATAAAAAGACAAGGAAATTGCAGTTCAGTTTTGTAGTAGAGAGTTGCAAACAGTTTTGAAGATTTAAAGATAATATACAACATTTGCAAATCAATAAACAAAACTACCAAATTATTATGAAATACTTTACTTAACTGTAAGTGAATAATAGTCTCAAGCATCCTGTGAAATCATGGCACCTGGTGTGCTGTCATTTTCAAGAAAAGTGGGACTTTTGTATCAATTTCCAATGTTGGTCAGCCAACCATCGTTGGAAAAAACCCCAACAATAAGCCTTTTCGGAGTTCCAACTGCACATTTGTAACCTGTGACAACGCGCGTTGTTTGTCTCAAACTTTGTTACACTCGCCCCCCCTCCCCTTCAAATTGGTCTGGCGACGCCCCTGAATATATGCAGTTAATCATCTGCTTTGTTTCATTTGTCACAAGAAAAATGTAACTGAAAAATGTGGAGGGGTATTAACAAAACTAGGCACATCTGGACAATAGGTCTGGAGCTTGGGTATTAAATAAACAAACCTTTTTAGTAGCACCATTGTGTTTATTAATATTAAGGGAATAAATATGTGCTTGGCCGGTTTTAAACAAGTACGTTTAAAACCAACTGGAGGCAAAACAAGTTTAATCGCCAATGATTTTGTTCAACAATATTACTTCAGTTTTGTGAAACGCCCCTCTAGCTATGTTTATGGTATGTGCCTCTTGCGAGCAATACTAAAAATATCCTTATATGGAGATTAGCACGCACGTGGTACGTACTGCACGAGTGGCGCAGAACACAGCTGTGCTGGTGTAGTGTGAATTTAGGACTCATTAATAGTATTGCACACGCCGAAGTGAAGATTCTGAACGTTCAACCAATAAAACGGTAAAAGGGTCCAGTTTTCATAAGAGTCCAAATTCATGTGACACCAGCAAAAAAAGTGTTTCAAACCAGTAGGTGTTTTATCAACCGTTTAAAACCATCCACGTGACGGGCTCTCGACCAATAGGAATGTTAAACTGTCTCAGGTATTTATGAACACAATTTTTTTTTTTTTTTACAAAATTCCAAAGTCCAACCACAAATGATTTGTTTTAAAAATGAAACATAAAATTTAACCGAAATGTTGTAAAAGCTCTGTTACATCCCAAATCAACATTTAATGTGTGGAGTTTTCTTCATTGTATTTGTAATGTTTAAATACAGAAAAATTGTGAGATGGAAGTGGTAAAATTAAATGAAAGGATTTGTCAACAACAATTTGCACATGTGTTTATTTCCTTTAATTGGTTAAAGTAAAAATTTCCTTTTGATAAAACTACATGTACATCATTTGATAATATAGGCCTACCACAAACGAGCTTGCAGACAAATTTCAACATAAACATTTCACTACGACTATTCATATTTCCGCAGAGGTCAAGTATTCAAATGGCTTCAGATTTTGCTTGGAAACATTGTCTGGGTTCAAATAATTGGTCTATATTTAAAAAAACAAAAAAAACAATTACACTGCTATTGTACACATTTTGATCAGCTGATGTTCAAGACGGCAGCATATTGCAATTTAAATGCATGCACAATTCTTTTTAAAAAAAAGAATTAATAAATATTTTATTTACAAACATATTTTGTAGCTTCTTTACAATACCTCATGTTAATCTTGAAGGTACACTTGTCCAACCAAACCCACAATTTACAATAACTTGGGTAAATTTTAATTTCACATAATCACATGAAAGTCAACCAGCAATACAGAACAAATGCGAGTGCACAATAAGCTCTGGCCGTGTTGCAAGAAGGCTTGCATGAAAGTTTTGCGTGAAATCGATCAAATTGATCCCCGTCAGAACTGAAAAATACAACACTGAAAAATGCGACGCCCATGGCACATATGGAACACCATACTTTTGGTACAGATAGACAGACGGACAGACAGACAGACCACCAAGTGACATGTAGAAACTCCTGCTAGAGCTTAAAAATCAGAGAAGAAAACAATCCTCGTTGAGTGCCTTCGATTACTTCCCCCGCGCTTACTCGTGCAAGCGCAACAGCGTTCGATTTACCTCTCACGTGACTTTTCGCGCTTACTCGAGCCTGGCCCAAGTAACCGACTCGCCGAACCAGTTAGTTGGTTAAGTATCCCATAAGGCCATGCAATAAACATGGCTGCCAACGTGACGTCCGGCGGGCGCCTCAGGCCATGTGCTTCCAGAGCTACAGCTATGTCTATTGTCAGCCCGTCCCCGCGTATTTTCAATGGGCACGGACCTAGACCCAGCTCTAGACAGTTGATTCGGATGCAGCCTCAGTGTCATGTCAAAGTTTAACTTTCCAGCTCTTGCATGAGACTCTTCCTGAAACCGTTCGTTTATTTAGCTCCACTAAGCATGTCTGTCATCACGCGAAGAGCAGGCGCGAGTAAGCTGGGGGAAGTAATCAAACGCACTCGTTATGCTGATATTTGTTGAAATTTTGCCAGAAAGCAACACATTGGATGGCTATGTTCTTACCTTGTCTTTATAAAGAATGTCTAATTTCTTCTGTTTTTTAATATTTCATATTCTCAAAAGTATTCTTTGAGATTTACACTATAAATTGCAACAGAATTATAGAATATTTTAACTATAATAAACCTTCCAGATATATTATCTGGAAGGAACTATCTTGAATTAAATCGAGAATATTTACACTTGTATAAAACACTCAACTAAAGATGGCTGCTTGATGATGACCTTAAAAAAGGTTTTCAAGCGTTGCAAGAGAAGCACTTCACTTTGGACGTGAAGTTTTAAATTATGTTTTTAACCCTCCTATGCAAACATACATTCTGTGCCAAGTTGTCCTTTCAGTCAAAATCAATCAAGTGACTGTTTTTAACAGTTAAGAGCTCCCAGCCTACATAAAGCAGGATTGACTGGCTGTGACTGTTTATGTAACTTGATACAGCTGTGCTTTGACTGTAGGTGATTGATAAGCCAGCTGTGCCTACCACTTGCCTGCTTTTGTCTGTTGACTGAATTTGACTAGTCACAGTGCTTGCTGGACATATATGATCGGACAGTTGGTGACTAGCTTGTGTAAAAGGCATGGCAGGAAAAGAGGATATATTTTCTGACTCTCTGCGACTGTTCAGACAGCAGGAGGGTTAATGCTTTTGACAGCATATCCTAAAATGCTCACACAGTACGTAAAAAAACAAATTATAACTAAATGTAACAATGATTTTTTTTGGTAAAAATATACCGTCAGTAAACGTATCATGCCACTCACATGTCTACAGTTGTTATTGTGGATGTGCATGATGTTCAAAAATATATCCAAAACATTTAAACAAACCCCTAATTTAAAAAATCAGACCTAGTGGTGTGCACTTACGAGTAGTACATAAACAAGATACCCTACTGAAGTAAAACACGGGTAACTGGTTACCCGTAAAAGAACCCACCTCAAAATTCAAATCCTGGAAGTTATCCGAAGGACTTTATAGCTTTATGATGTAAACTGCAACTTATTGAGCGTCATCTGTCGCGTGTTAAATGCACATCAACGTGAAATCTGTTTTGATTTGCCACATAGCCTGGTTTTCGTTTTGAAAATTCCCCACAAATGGCATTCAAAACCTGTCTTTTTCATTTTCTGAGAACTTACTAAGTAATTTGCAAAGTTGGTTACAGATACTTGATCCCATAATCTGGAACCGGTTCCTGACATCAACGGTCAGGTATTCGGGTACCCGGTTCCGATGCACACCCCTTATAAGACCTCGAATCACGTAATCTGCCCCACATTTATACTTTACTATAAAACAGAAGTCTATTTTATAGTATTAACCTATTTAACCTCACAAGCATTAAAAGCAAGGCAGTACATTTGTTCACATCTCAAAGGTTTAATATAACATACATTTTTTGTAATGATTCGCAGCAATCTATTTTGTCTAACATATACATTGTATACAATTTATTGTGTTTCATGTTTGCAATATGCTCCAGGCCATGATCAATGTTCTATGCTTTCCTAAGTGCAAGTTTGCACGGACTTGGGCAAGCGGACAAAGTTTTGGCAATATGTTTAACGATGCATAAAAGTTTGTGACACATTTACGGAATTGAACTTGGATTCAAATCAATAGTGATGAACCGTTGTCCTGATGACGTGTTGGTACTACAGTGGACAAAAAATGAATTTCTCTATTTTTCTCACAACATTTGCTGAAATCACTTCATGAACGACGCAATCTGAGGGTAAAAGAAACAAAAATATAAGGTTCACTCATATCACTCCCTGCTACAAAACACTGCAGAGTAACTTATATGGCATATGGCCTATGGTCATCGATGCCGAAACGTCAATTCTGGTTACTGGTAAAGCTGACCTTAAATTTGGGAAGAAATCGTTCCAAAACGTCCCCAAATCTATGTATTTATTCACCCTATGTATTTACTTACCCTTCAAGTTGTTATTTCACGAGGAGTTGAACACTTATATCATCTAAGTATACATTCCGAATTTCTGCTTTATCTGTTGTGGCAAATGTTTGAGTTACACCTTGAACTATCTCCAAGGTACATTTCGACAAGGAATTTTTGCCGACCAAATTAACTCACATGCATGGTATTCAGGTTGGCTGATTTTTAGGCAACAAAATATTCATATTCATAAGCATCACTCGGCGTGATTTTGGGAGTGTCTTGGTATCACCAATGGAAGCCGGTAAAGAGCGTGATATTTATTAATTAATAACTTGTGAAGGAGGCTTTTCTGCAAATTTTACTGCACACCATAATGGATAGGAACCTTATTAATATTCGTGGGCCTTGAAAAGATTGACAGATTTTAAAAACACCAGTGTTACAATTTTTAAAAATGCACGTAGCCAGGCCTATTTTTCCAATTTCAACGAAAAGTACTGAACATATCAAAACGATTTTTAGCACATAGTTGGATCATTAAAAGGAAAACAAACCCTGAAAGTTGCATGAAGATATGGTCTTCCATCCAAACGGGAACAATTTATTGTCAAAGATTTCGTCAGCCAACGTAAACATGTCTGTTGTTTCATTCAAAATAAGGTATGACGCAAACTTTAGAAATCGGCCTTCGCAACAACATGGCTGTACATGAATGAATGGCTGATGACGGATAGTTTAGCTAAACCCATGCGTGATTGCGTATGCATATCTGTTCGCATGTGAAACCTCTCTGATACCTACCTCTTGTTCAACAAGTTTCTTCTTGGCCATGAGCACGCCTGCCTTGTCCTTGTTGCCAGCCATTAATGTCTGCTTAGCATGGGCGATGTAGCCTGGTAACGAGGCCTGTAGTCTGGCCACGTATGCTGAGGAAAGAAGACAGATTTTAGGGAAAAGTGTACAGGGCCTTCCTAACGAACGCGAACACATGCGCATGAGTAGTCTTGGCTCAAGACGCTAGTGATCGATAGTGCGCCCTCTAATGGCACAACTGTTAGACCAGCGCGCCTACTTACACTAACATCTTGGCCATTTCGTATCAGCGGTTTAGTTCTTTATTTTCTCCCTAGGCTTTCCTAGGGAACCAATCAGCGATCGAGAAAAGTTTCGATGGCTCACCCAACGGTTGTAAACATACATGTCCTTGTGGTACGTTATCGAGCATCATATCAGTGCTTTCCTGGAGAACCAATCAACGATCAAGACTTGACAGTTCAAGGGCTCTCCCGATGGTTGTAAAAAATTCTGCGGTACGTTATCGTGCATCATATCAGTGCTTTCCTAGGGAATCATTCAGCGATCAAGACTTGAAGGTTCAATTGCTCACCCGACGGTTGTAAATATATACGTCCTGCGGTACATATCAGTGCTTTCCTAGGGAGCCACTCAATGATCAAGATACTGCGGTGATCATGCATGGAGCTATAAACAGGTTTGTTCAAATATATTCAGACGGTCTTATTTACATAAAATGTCTACGAAATGACCAAGACGTTAGTGCGAAAAAGTTTAAAAACAATTATGCAAGTCAGCTACACAACAATACAACTATTGCTCTTGATCACAGACGTTTTGGGCCAAGACTAGCGCATGAGTGGAGTGCACCCCGTATCGCACCCTGAAACAATGGAGAAGTGTGTTACGCAACTACCTTGCCTCGCTTGTTGACCGCCCTCCTTCAGGAAAATCTGCAGCTTGTGTATCTTGTCTGATGTCAGCTTCTGCTGTGCCATCAGTTCCTTGGGAACGCTTCCTCTATGCGCCTGCAATTCTGACATCTGTACAAAAAAATAAATACACCACAAGGAAACTGAGCTATCCAGCCCTATGTATGACAAAAAAATATATTGCTTTATTCAACTTCTTAATTATATAAAAAATAGTAAAAATATTATTACTGTATCAGTGTCATGAGGTTCAGTTATACAGAAAGCAGTGTTTATGAAGTATACAGTTTTTTTTACAAATGGGACACGTGGCCATTCTAGACCAATGTAATTACAATATCCAAGTATACAAATAGTGACTGTTTCGATTGGTGTAGTAAAACTTGTCTCCCAAGGTGATCCATGAAGCATTCTATTGTCCTGATGCGAAGCCGAGGTAAAATAGAATGCCCCATGGATCACCAAGGGAGGCTAGTTTTACTAACACCACAAGATAAAGCAGTCAGTATTTGTTTTATAACACCTCTCCCACAGATTCTGCTTAATTTTAAGTGATTAATGATTAATTTAATCTAAATGTAATTGAAATATACTTCTATATGAATACGAAATTAGTTGAAATTTACTTGCACTTTTCCAAACTACCCCTTCACGAAATGGTTGAACCCAACTCTGTAGCGCTAGCGCTTGGGAACAATACGAGCAACGCGCATGCCCTTTTTGCATTTTGCACACAATACCGGTTATTATGAGTATAGTGCTTTGGTTGCTATGCATATAGTACTTTGGTTGCTATGGGTATAGAACTTTTGGCTGTGCACAGCAAGATAGCAAAAATAGCAAAAGCCATGTGACTTGCTCTCAGCCAATCAAGATACAGAATCTGTGGGTGAGGTGTTATAACACACTATATAACAAATAACTTTTTAATAATACCACAAGAATATAATACCAGAGTCTTATAGCGCTTGGGAACAATACGCCTTTTAATACTACTGTTATAATATTATTGATGGAATATGTGCCTTATAATAATATTGATGGAATATTGATAGAATATGTACCTTTTTCTTGAGTTGCTCTAACTCCCAGTTCAGTACATATAAACTATCAGAAGACTGCACGCTCCTAAAACACAATTCAAAGTGCAATCAGGGAATAAGTTGTGTTAATAACTATTTTTGTTTTCGTGTTGCGTTTTGTCATCCTCACTGTCATTTAACCGCAAAATTTTCTTATTGGCTCATGAGCGACTTTCAAACAACGTAAAACAAATCTTACAATTGGCTGGACAACGACCTGTTTTTTTCGACAGAGATCTATTTTCCGGCCAGAATTGCATCTGTGGCCTAAAAATAGCATTGGAATATCCTTGGCTACTGAGAGCCAACCCTAATTCTCTTTGACCGATTTGTTACAGCTCCTTGGGGAAAAAATATGCTCCAGGTGTTTGCTTTATAAAAAAGGATACAAGATCACATAACACAATTAAACCAGAGGAGAAAACTATATGAAAATGATGACTCACTTCTGTGGAGAGGTTGCTGCTGAGTGTCCCTAAGGAAGGAAAATGAAACAAAAAATTGCTTCAGACTTTTTTTTATTGTCAAAGGGTATGTTTGTACTGTTTTCAGGGCACTTGATTGAACCACATGTTAAGCCACATGAGGATTCATCCATATTCATAAAGCAACCTGGCTTTTGGTTAAATTGAAAAGACGTTCATTTAATGCACAATGCACATATATTAAAAACAGTCAACTCCGGCTAAACCGACATTGTATAAACCGTCATATCGCTTAAATCTACCGTCTGACGAAAGTCCTGATTGTCTCTAATGCATTTCCATTGACATTTTCATTTCTAAGCCGGCCTTTGTAAGCCGCCATTTTGCCTATATTGGCGTATTACTTTCAGTCCCATTTCCTCAAAACAACACAAATTCTTCTGTATAAGTCGGCATCGTGCTCTGCGGTTTGCAAGAAGTGTCGAGTGAAAAGTCCCACACACTGCATTTGTGACAAAATACATGGACATAGCCCACAGCCACGTGCACGATCAAAACAGGGTTTTCCCGATTGCACATCAATACCAGTACCCCTTCTCGACTGCACGCATGCACTCTGTTCATTTTGGGGTACCCTTATTGTACCAGTACCATGCACACATTTAATTTGTGACTGTACACGTACGTACATGCACAATGTACACTGCATGTACATGGACGTACAGTATGCAAGCAATCTATATATCGTACCACTGTTAACGCTAGCCAGTCGCGCCGTCCTTGCTTCGTACATACCTACATGTACATGCATGACTTTCTGTGATCAATACCACTGTTTGTGATGATAAACATTGAGGATATATTTGCTGGAATCAACCATGGATGTAGAAATAAACCAGGGTAAATCAAAACCTTTGAATTTTAGCCATGAATCTTGTTTGCATGATCCAGATACAGATGCGCATAGGCCATTAATTCAATCTATCTTTCACTCCGTGATTCAATTTGTGTATTTGTGCAAGTCATCAAAATGACGACTTGCAGCAGAAGCCGACATTCGCATAAGCCGTCACAAATTCTCTGGTCCCGAGAGTGCCGTCTTAGCCGGAGTTTACTGTATACTAAATGTTTAGGGAAATCCAAACTTTGAGAGCGCCTTACGTGTTGCGTTGGTTGCTTTGTAGGACTGCGATGACTTGGACTGGATTTAGGAACCTAATGTGATAAATAAAACATTAGAGTACAATAGGAGGCAGCACAGAGTCCAGGTTAACTCCTATGAGATAATAAGTAGGTTTCATTACAAGTTTTGACATGAATGTGTACGCTAAGGACCGGAGTTGGCAATGCACGTAAAACTACTTAGGTGCTGTACGCCATGCCTAACATAACTCATGCATGCACAGTGAATTCTGGATAAGTCAAACTCTGATAATTCAAAACAACTGTTAAATCAACCATAGAATCCATTGCCTTCAGTAGTATAACAATGATATACAACCCTGCTTAACTCAAAACTCTGCTGAAGTCAAATTTTGAACCTGTTCAATTGAGGTTTATCAAGATTTCACTGTATGTAATTCGCTATCCCTTATGTCTGAACATGGAACTAAAGATCCTGAGGTACGTTCAACTCAGAACCACGCGAAGCCATAAGTTAGTGATAATTCCGCCAATAACACATTGGTTCAAAATGCACTAATCCCAGGAGATATTGGTTGCCACGGTATTGTTTTGGAGCTGGATCGGGAATTTTCCCGACTTTTTTTCCCCAAGGGTCATTGCGGGGTTTCGCCCATCCCGTGATCAGTAATTCATAACTTAAATGTTTAGAACGAACTTGTAAAATGTAGCTTAATTTCTGAAATATTTCTGAAATACTTGTATTTGTATTAAAATATTAATGTTTGTCGTATCGTTCACCAATGTACTTTTTCTTTTGAGTTTAGCTTTACTTAAAATTATTTAATAATTAAAATATATGCAGGGCCCCACTGGCAACCAGTTTTTTAAACTGTTTGGGCATACCCTAGGTAAAGAAATGAAATAAATAAATGAGTAAATAAAGGTCCACTAAACAAGCTTTTTTCTAGACACTTTCTAGTTGGTTTTACTCACATGCGATGGTTTATGCTTGCTGTTGATAACCAGCCATTTCTCTTTGGTTTGGTCTTCCTTGACTCCACTCAGTGGATGGTGGATGCGAACTTTGACCTCAAGCTTGCCCCCAGTGGGTTTGCGGCCATCATACAACTACAAAATCAAACGGACACAACGTGTGCATTTGCAGCCATGATGGACTGCAAATTGGTCGTTCTATTAACCCTAACTCCCCAGCCTAATTTAGTAGGAACCATACCCATTCTGGCAAATTCCAACACCCACATGGGAAATTGTACACACACACTGTTGGACTTAGTTTCTGGAGGTATGCCAACCCCAGTGTAAAAGACCATCAGTTTAGAGGTACTGTACCTATCCCAACAAATTTAAACAAAACCTGCAGTTGAACTTTGATAGGTTGAGTTCGGTTAGGGTTAATTTGGGGTCCCAAGCGGCACATTTTTCCTATCCGTGTTTACTTTCAAACATTGTAATTTGCCATTCAAGTTTCATTAAGAATGACTTGAAATAATTTTGGTTTATCTGTTGGACAGGTAGTTTGCTATATACAATCACTCTTGGTGAGCCAGCAGCCTGGCGGTTTGGTCGGTATCAAATGAGGGGAATAGTGCTCATTGTGATTTTTGGCAAGGTATGCACCCCTTTAGTTGGAATATATGTGATAGCATTGCAGCGGTGGCAGCTTTTTGGATGCTGTCACAAAAAATGGTGGCCAAAACATGCTTGTTACTATATGTAAGTAATCTGGTTACAAGCATATTGGCGGCCATTTTGAATAAATAAAAGTTTTTAAAAAAGAATATCACCCAAAAAACTGCCACCGCTCACACTGCAAAGCTATCACACATTTTCCAACTCTAGATGTGCATACCTTGCCAAAAATCGCTATGAGCATTGCTCCTTTCGATCATTTGATACCGGTGGCCCAATTTTTGGACCAAAGCTGATAGCCTATGGAGAAAGAAGGCATTAAGGAGTGCATCAGAATTATAAAATCACAGATGTCAGATGCAACAGGGACAGGCAAAAAGTGGACCCCAAATATGTAGAATGATCAAAACTGTAATAGGCCATATTTTTTCAACTAATGATGATTCTTTAACAATCTATTTTTGGGGGTATAAAACAGAAATATCTCACTCACTGAAGCTCATTTTTTAAGATAAGGTACATTACTTCAATCTAAGAATTTATCTGAAAGGACACAACACAAATATATCAATATGTGGAGTTCAATTTTGCCCTAATTTCCACAGTATTTGTACTCACAGGTATGCTTTCATGAATTTCACATTTCGTCTCCAGTTCCGCTAACTTAAGACTAGCCTGGGCCAGGAGCTTGTCACTCCGCAGAAAGCCTCTTGCATAGTAGACTTCAAATTTGACGGACCTCCGTTTGACACAGGATGCAAACGACCTGTTGCGCTGGATGTTCAGCTTGGTAGAGTCGTCATATTCTATCGTATCAACACCCTTGCCCCAACCGGTCTTGCCAGTTTGAGGTTCATCCTACACAAAATAAAGAATTAAAAGTCAAAGTTTTCAGAATCAAGGATAAAAAGCCTAAATTTTGTTCTATTTCCAGTGGTGCAATAAATAGGGAAATTCCCTACTTTAACAGTTGACGTCTCAAAATGACTTAACCACTTTGCGCCGGGTTTATTTTTGCTGAAAATTTCAAAACTTTCAAAAGGCAAAATTTCCCAGCAAACTTCTAATATACAGCCAAACGCCACCAATACTGATTCGCAAGAGTGATTTCAACAGTATTTGTACTATATTTCTAGCCAAAACCTCATAATGTTTCAATACACTGGGGTGTGCACTGGAGCGTAAATTGTACAAAAATAGGCCGTGCACAATGGCCCACACAACGGTCAGCAAACGGTCCGCCTCCACAGACTTCACGGAATTTGTGTGTACGTTTTCATCTTTTCAAACCGTGGACGAAAACTACCAGAGAACAAAAGAGAACAATATCATCCACGATTCCCAGCATACGTCCGCAATTGGTGTCGTGTACAAAACCTATGGGAGTCTTCCTAAAAAAAAAGAGTACAAACAAAAGAGGGACAATAGGATGTCCACGATCGACGGTGAACACAAGTTAGGGTGATCTGATACACCGTGCCCTCTGGAGACGTGTGTACAATAGGGAACAAAAGATTGTATACGTCTCCACAGGACAATTTCTATAGATGAATACGTCTCCACAAGATTTTCACGAAATAGATATATGGATTTTACTCAAAAACTAGGAATTTCCAAGGTGGGTTGATTTGTCGCAAATGGAAGAGTTTTAGAAAAGGGATATTAAGTCCGAATTTCAGCCAAGGAAATTCATTCTGGTTGAAATAAGAGCTTTTGAAACTTCACTTTCAAACTCGAAAACTTTACTACACAAGAACAAAGGAATGTCTCCACAAGAATATAAATTTCAGTATGTGTGTGTGGGCATGTGTGTGTGGGGGGGGGGGGGGGGGGTGTACTGGTTAATAAAGTCACTCAGCCAGAGAAAAATGTTATATCGTGTCTTCGCTACTGCAATTTTGTAGGTCTAGAATAGCCACGTTTCTAGTCTATTAAAAATAACTGTTTACTTCATACACACTGCGTTGTAAATGAATTACCTCATAAGCCTTTGGACTTATTGGCGCACTTTATGATGTGGGATATAACGTTTTTAACACCCAAGGGGCGCATAGCACCCGAGGTGAAGCTGAGGGTGCTATGCGCCCCTCGGGTGTTAAAAACGTCATATATCCCACATTATAGTAGTCAACGACTGTTAAAGGGAATATACATCATTTGCTTTTGCTGTAATTTTCAGAAATGGATGGAATTGGGGGGTTGGAAATATATAGCAAATATAGTTACACTGACTTTTTTGAGGTTTTGGGTTCGAAAATGCTATAAAAACCAAGAAAAACAATCATTTTCCTGTATTCTGGTTCCTGACTCCATTTAAGAAGAAACAGAGCAGTTTACACATATTGGGGAATTGTAAGGTTAGGGAACCAGTCTAGCTGGCTCGTACCCGTTCATAGGTGTGTAATCGATTGCAAACAAGTGCGATGGTCAACTGGGGCCAGTATTTTTTTTTAAAAAGCCAGTTTTTTCCAATGCTGATCGGCCGATCAGCGTTGGAAATTGATACAAAAATACCACTTTTCTTGAAAATGACAGTATACCAGGTGCCATGATTTTTCAGGATGCTTTACACTGTCATTCACTAACAGTCCAGCAAGGTATTTCAAAATGATTTGGTAGTTTTATTTTTTGATGTTTGCAAATGTTGTATTTTCCCTTTAAGCATAACCCTGACTTTAAGTAAACAGTACTCACACTTGGGTATGGGAACTCAAACTTGACTTGTGTTTCCAGATCTTTTTCTCCTAGTTACAGGGAAGAAATATATAAAGACACAAACTGTAATCAGACAAAAAGTTAATATATCGTTCCTGTCACTAGTCAAATTTAGCATTTCCCTCTTTTTTGAATGAAATTAGCCCCTTAGCATGTGTTTAAAAATCAGTTGCACAATTTGCCTCATAATTAATGTACCCAAAACAGAGTACATTACGTCACATTGTGAGCCTTCCCCCTCACTTCATGTCCACGGCAGTCCAATAAAGCATGTGACTGATTTTAAATATCTGGGATCCATGGTAGCATCCAGCCCAACCGACCTCAAAAGACGCAAGGCACTGGCCTGGACGACCCTTACCAATTATCACCAAAATGAAGTTGTTCAACACAACATGCATCACAGTTCTCCTCTATGGATGTGAGACATGGGTCATCTCCAAAGACATGGAAAGTAAAATTCCCCAATGCCACCATCTATACTATGACCAACTCAAACCCTCTTGTGGAGCGTGTAAGAACTGATGAGCCTGCAAAAGTGTATGCCCTTTATACACCGGAGAAGGAAACCAGGAAGACAACGCACATCATACCTGACTTATATTCAACGCTTGCTTGGAGATAGTGATGGCATGCTGCGACCAGACCAAATCGCAACACTTGCCCAAGATCGCAGTAAATGGAAGAAGCTTGTAGTCGACTGCTCCGCAGCCGAAGGATGATGATGCACAATTTGGGGGATTCACAATGCAGTTAGTTAGTTTTTCCGAGTGATTCGAGTATAATGTTTGCCCTTTTCTTTTCTTTTTAAAAATATGGTGGATATTTTTTAAAGAGGTTGTGGAATGCTCGAAGACATTTCCGTCATTTTTTGGGTATATGTAGCCTAAGGTGTGATGAAATAAAAACGACTATTGTTTCTGTCATGAAATGAGTACAAAAGGTACTTTTGAGAGCTGTTTTTCAAGTCCTGTCATGCCTGTTTTGACCCGAACGTGCAATCTGTGTAAAAGTCGTCGTTGCGGGCAGCAAACAAAACACAGTAAATCGTGACGTAATAAACAGGACTCCCGATGCAGAGTAGCATAAACGAGTCCTGTTTATTACGTCACGATTTACTGTGTTTTGTTTGCTGCCCGCAACGACGACTTTTACACAAATTGAAACAGGACCTGAAAAATAGCTCTCAAAAGTACCCTTTGTACTCATTTCATGACAGAAACAATAGTCGTTTTTATTTCTTCACACCTTAGGCTACATATACCCAAAAAATGACAGAAATGTCTTCGAGCATTCCACAACCTCTTTAAGGTGGCAGAACGCTATGCCCTAATCTATAACAAATTAGCTCAAGTTGCATTGACTCTCATTCAAATAGGTCATTCAAAATTGGAAGAAGAAGAAGAGGTCATGTTTTGTCGACTGTAAACTTACAAAACGGACTCTCCATGGCAAACTCTTGGTGGCGCACTGCATTGTGAATCGCCCGAATTAGTCCACATTTCATATAAAAGCCATTACTTTCAATTCATGGATGATTTTTACATCACATTATTCCTACCTGGTGGTAGCTTGTACTGAATCCCGTTCACAACGATGACTTCAACTTCGGTGTCCGTCAGATCGGGGATAACTCTGGTAAAGACAAACACCATACAAGAGCAACCCAAGAATATTTAACACCACCACAAATTCAGCCAGCTGAATATTCTGTACCGAAAGGATTTTTTTAAGAAAGAAACACAAAACAAAGCTTGGGACATTACCCCTCCTGCTATTTGAACAGTCACAGACAGTCAAAATTCACTTCCACTTCCCCTGCTATACTTTTAACAAAGGCTAGTCACCAGCAGTCAGATCATATGTCAAGCAAGCACTGTTACTAGTCAAACTGGGTCAACAGACAAAGCAGGCAAGTTGTGGTCACAGCTGTTTTATCAATCACCCGGAGTCAAAGCATAGCTGTATCAAAACAGTCCCAGCCAGTCAATCCTGCTTTATGCAGGCTGGGAGCTCTGAACTGTTGAAAACAGTCACTTGATTGATTTTGATTGAAAGGACAACTTGGCACAGAACGTATGTTTGCATAGGAGAATTAACCCTAACAGAACTCATCAACCTATCAAACCCCAACAGCATGTTTTGTTGGAATCTGTCAGGATGGGTACAGTACCCCTAAACTGACAGTCTTAATTGGGTTGGCACACCTCCAGAATCAAGTCAGAAATATGTGTGTGCAGTTTCCCATATGGTGTTGGAATTTGCCAGGATGGGTATGGTTCCTAGTAAATCATGCTAGGGAGTTAGGGTTAATGGCTATAAATAGCGATGGCTGACCTAATTGACGGAATGGTCCTGGACTCGTAGTGAAATCTAGGCACAGGATCCGAATGTGACATGGACACTTGTAGAAGATCCAAGTCCTGCTGGCAACTATGCTTCATGTCACCAAATCTAAAATGAACAACCATTCAACAAATCCGAAATCTTCAATTTCGTACATCAATGTTGACATTTTACATCATAATTACAATAAGGATGTGTTGATTCCTAAGCGTTGTTCATATCTTGGGGCTGTCCATTTTAGAAAATTTCAGTATTCTATTACTCGAAACTGTGTTTGACCGAATATTTGGATATTCAAAACTGCCAATTGCAACTGAGTACATTGATATGGAGTGTTTCGCAGTACATATTTTATAACTGCTCCTAAAAGGGCAGAAACAACTAACCACCGTTGACAAAAAAACACATTACCGTTGACAAAAAAAGTGGAACCTGAAAATAAAACGCTGCAACTTTATGATAAAGTAACATTACAGTAGTGTGTGTATGTGCATAGTTTTTTTGTTTTCGAATATCCAAGCCGGCAAAAAGCTATTCAATTATTCGGTTGATGATTGAATACTTAAATATTCCATATATTCGGGACAGCCCTACTGTATCTAATATCGTGATGATACAAGTTACGGAATACAAACGAATAGGATCAATGAAGAAAATTTCATGTCATTTAAGGCAAAAACCTCAGGGCGTATTCGAAACCACTTTCTTGAGTGATCCGCGAACTGTGTGCTCAGGTTACCAAGTGGAGTGCAGCTGGGTGAAAATTCAAGAAGGCAGCCACCATATTAAAATGCCGAATGAAAAGATGTGAAAATATTGAGTTTTCAAAAATATTAAAAATCCCGAACAGCAATAAAAAGAATGGCAAAATATGACTCGGCAACTTTTGAATTGGCAAAATATGACCGGCAACTTTTGAATTAAAATAGAATATTGTTTTCTCCGAATATACAGCATTCACAGAGCTATAAATTCATCAGGTTTAATAGTTGTTAAGCACCCCTCTTTAGATTTTGAGGTATTTTGTTGCTTCAAACGAAACAAAAATTCACAAATGACAAATGATCTACTCTACCTTCAACAATAACAATACCTTTTTGATGTTGACAAGTTTCCAAGTTGCATGTACTGTTTTTCATTTGAGGCACAAATCTGAAATGGAATGTAGAATGAAAACTACTATAAAACACAATATTGTTGCTCAAGGCGCTACATCATTATTACCCTGCTCATTGGGCCAATGAAACATTCCAAAGACAATCTCAGCTCCCTGGGGAGTATACAGCTCCATGCTGCCATTTCGGCACAAAGCAGCTAAAATCAACCACAATAACCATCTCTGCCCTCACAGGTACCCATTTACTCCTGGGTGGAGAGAAGCAATGAGTGACAAAGTGCCTTGCCCAAGGGCACACACACCATAACCCCAGGCTGGACTCGAACCCACAACCTGCAGAATTACCCGCAGACCACAAATTCAATGCTTCAGACCACGAGGCCACGGCACTCCATAGTTATAAAGCATAAGTCATTTTGGTTATATCTGTCGATGCCATTTTCATGTTACACCTAGAAAAAAAGTAAATTTTACCATTTTTAAAAAATTAACAAATATTCATCAAATAAATCACAAAGGGAAATGGAGTAGGTGCATATATAATAAATATAAAATTTAACACAGAAATTGAGTGGAGCAGGGTTTGAACCTGCGACCTCCGGATTGCCGTTCCGGTGCTCTACCAACTGAACTATCCAGCCCTATGTTGGCACTTCCCCAGTTTGTCAATTTCAAAGGGCAGTGTGCAAGAGGTCGAAGGCCAAACCCCGCTGCAGTCAATTTCTTTGTTCAATTTTACAATTATTTAGCATGGAAGGTTTGCGGCAACACCATCTGAATTTTATCTCTCTTGAGTTGTGTGGTTCTGAGAAGAACCAGTTGTTTTAACTCGACGTTTTAAACAGTGTGCTCATTAGGAGACTGATGACGAACAGAGTACACACTCTTGTTTTGCTATACTCTCGAGGACAATGCTTTGTGTTTCCCTTTGTCCCTGTAATATAACACTCTCCAATAGATTAAGCACATAACCGTACGATAGAGGACTGTTTTCAACAAAAGACCCAACATCTGAGGACTGAAAGGATCTGTTGTTCTCCCTTTGTGTGTCGGTCCTCTGGGGTTATGTAGAACACGTACACACTTTTCTGAACAGAGCACAGTCTCATGATGATGAACGAAGCACATTGTTCAAAGCGTCGAGTAAAAACAACTGATTCTTCTCGCATCCACACAACTCACAAAGAGATATCATTCACATGGTGTTACTCGTGTTCCGTGGTACATGGGTTCAAATCCTGACTATGAAAACATGGTGCTTGTGCCCTTGAGCAAGGCACTTTACCATTATTGCTTAGTCCTTCGGATGAAACGTAAAGCTGTAGGTCCCGTGTGTTGTGTAATGCACGTTAAAGAACCCAGTAACACTTATCGCTAAAGAAGGGGTTTGCCCCAGTGTTTCTGGCAGTGGCTGCAATGTGCGCCGCAGCACCTTGTAAACCATTATAAGATGCTACACAATGGGTCTCATATTTCTCATAAACTTCATATACCTGTCTTTAAAAATAGACATAATTACCAACGCCTTGAGTACCTTATTGTTGATAAAATACGTGCGCTATATTATACTCCGTTATTATTATTATTGTTATATTATTAATACTACAAACCTTCCACACTTTGTTCATGCCATCATGCAAACCTACAAGACTCAATTTACAATTATGAACAAAATATTAAACAACATTCCAAAGCGCCCTACCTCAATTTGTCTCTTCAGGGTGGTCATTAGGCGAGCGTAGAGTTGTTTACTATCGGCGAGGACTTCCGCCGTCAATTCTTCGCCTGCTGGCACGTCACCTGACACGTCACCTGACACTATCTCCATATCATCCTCAAAGGACGACTGTTGCTGGAGCGGGGACGGTGGAATCTAACAGGATAATGTGATGAGATAAACAGAACAACAAGTAACATGTGGGAAGTGAGCTTCAGACCTTTTCATGACTAGACAAGTGGTTTATATAATTTAAATATATTTCTTTCTGGTAATGAAACCAAGGATTCCTGAAAAGTGCCCTAGGCACTGTAGCTCGCAAGCCTAAAAAACCTGTGGAGAGAAGACAATGAGAAGAAATTACAGTTTTAGAGGTGGGAGGAAAACCCCAGAAGAATAGTCTGGGGAAACCCACGGAATCAGGTAGGGACTGAATACCTAATCCACATGTGGACTGGGCAGGAATCGAACCTGGGCCATAGCGGTGGAAGGCGAGGAAAGTAACCACTGCACCAACCTGACTCCCAGAAAAGAGGTCCTTCCTCTACAGCAATACAAAGCGAATGGAAACGATTCCATAGCAAGAATCGGAATCGTGACTCCACTTCTTTGAGAAATTGATTCCCGGTCGTAACAATTCTAGGCACCAGAGATGTGTGACTCATGACTCGAGTACAATTTACATCACATTTTTTTGTGACTCACAACTCTAAAACAATTTAACAATGACTCAAGACTTAGGACTCAATGTTAGAAACTCAGATTCAACGGCAAAATGACAAATATTAATTATTATGTCATTATTATTATTTAATTGAGAAAAAAAAGTCATTTTATATATTACATTGAACCATGCGTCATCTTCTTAAGTTGGACAACCACTGCAAAACCAGTATGCTGCCCTCTACAATTTCTCTTGAATTTTTTTTAAGTAAAAAATGGCTCAGACTCGGACTCTACAACCGAGAATTGTGACTCAGACTCAACCAGTATAACTCAGGACTTGGGATTCAAACTCGACACTGGGGACTCGCACTCACACTCATGTATACATGAAGTTCATAATCATGTCATTTTAATAAACTTACCGATTCCATGTTGACAGGCAGGCCATTCTCGCTTGCTGCAATCATAGAATCAAATCCCTGCCAAGATACAAATAAACAGATGTAGAAATGTCACCTAATAGTCTAAATCACACTAATGTAGCACTTTGCCTATCTGCAGTCCTTCATTTTTAAGGAGCGCGATCGCGCAGGCGCTCCTACTGCGCTCCTCGACTGTCTCGAAGGAGCGCCAAAAATAGCGCTCCTCAGAAATCCAAAAGAGGGCTCGTCAAACACGGGAAGTTTAAAAATAAGAAGTGATAAAAACGCAAAGGATTTCAAGTTTGAAGCTACACGTAGTTTTCGTTGGTATAATGCCCAAACTCACGTTAATATGCCGCTGGACATCGCTAAAAAATGAACGAACATCGAGCTCGTACGTACTGTAAAGATCGTGTGTGTACGTACAGCGGTTGTATACTGTGCGTGCACAATCTGCATATCGCATAGAGCTGCATGAAAACACGTGGGCCCGTACGTGCGAGTGCAGCAATGACTGGTTCCCGCTGCGCCGCGTACTAAGTCCCAATGAAGGCATGATGAAAATGCGGTAACCAGTCAATGTAATAGTCGCCCGCGGTGCAATGCACTGCCGTACAGTGTTTTGCGTGCAGGCCGGACGGAATAGACATCGTAAAAATGCCAAGAAAACAACGATTGAGAAGGACGATCTTTGCAAGCTTATTCACAGAACTTGATCTCTCTTGTCTGTGTATGTATTTCCCGTGTTCATGAATTTATTTTGAGGAAGTTTTACTGGTATGTGAAGTGAAACGATGCAGCGTGTTTCACCGAAATCCTATACCGTAAAACAAGTCTCATTGCCGGCCCACCACACACAGTTCATCACAAACGCTCGTACTAGTGCGAAGTTCAGACGTTGTTAGCCAGTTTCTCGTCGTGACTAGCATTGTGTATATGGCATACTTGACCTGCATTTTCCATTATTTTTAAGATTATCGACGGCAGATATTTTCGATAAAACTTAAGGCAAGTTTGTGTCATTTTGAGGCCATTTTTGTATAGATTTCGTACAGCAATTGAAATAGTTCAGGCTGAAACTTTCATGTAATTTGAACGAATCTGAAAGCAAATATTCAGTTGCTTTATGTGCCGTTTATTAACTCTCCATTTTCCAAGTATAATCAAGTGATGAACCAACTGACAACTGTATTAAACAAGAAAAGTGTGTCTTCCAACACAAATGCCCCTCCACCCCAACCGTCCCATAACTTGACACACTGCCACCCTCTTGATATGATAATTTATACGAGCTATCTGGCTGTGGGACTATTCAGTTACATAACCATTGATTTGTTTAGTTAACACTGATCTTGACCTGTGGCACCCCCTCCCTCTGAATTACAACTGGTTTCACAGGGTAGGTGTTGTGTAATTAAATGTGAAGTGAAAAACAACAAGATCCTACAGAACGAAGTAGAAAGAGATGTACCACTTGTAAGCTACCTGACAAGTTTCATGACAATACACCAATTCTAAATTGAGTTATCGTGATGACAAGTGTTTCTATTGTTTTAGCCATATTGACCTTGACCTTGTACCTGTAGCCCCAAAATTCAATAGGCTTCTTGGAGAATCCACTATCAAACTACCTGCCAAGTTTTATGACAATCCATCAAGTCTATCTTGAGTTATCGTGATGAAAGCATTTCTTTTGCTTTAGCCATATTGACCTTGACCTTTGACCTGTAACCCCCAAATTCAATAGGCTTCTTGGGGGTTCCACTAGCAAGCCATCTTTAAAGTTTCATGACAATACATCAATGCTAATTTGAGTTATCGTGATGACAAGCATTTCTTTTGTTTATGTTATCATAATGCATTTCTTTTGTTTTAGCCATATTGACCTTGACCTTTGACTGATAACCCCCAAATTCAATAGGCTCCTTGGGCGTACCCCTAGCAAGCCACCTGTCAAGTTTTATGACAATCCATCAAGTCTTCCTTGAGTTATCGTGATGACAAGCATTTCTTTTGTTTTAGCCATATTGACCTTGACCTTTGACTGGTAACCCCCAAATTCAATAGGCTTCTTGGGGGTTCCATTAGCAAGCCATCTTTGAAGTTTCATGACAATACATCAATGCTAATTTGAGTTATCGTGATGACAAGCACTTCTTTTGTTTACGTTATCATAATGCATTTCTTTTGTTTTCGCCATATTGACCTTGACCTTTGACCAGTAACCCCCAAATTCAATAGGCTTCTTTGGGAGCCCACTAGTAAACTACCTGCTAAGTTTCATGACAATCCATCAAGTTTATCTTGAGTTATCTTGATGAAAGCATTTTCTTTTGTTTTAGCCATATTGACCTTGACCTTGTACACATGGCCCTCAAATTCAATAGGCTTCTTGGGGAATCCACTATCAAACTAAATGCCAAGTTTCATGACAATCCATCAAGTCTATCTTGAGCTATCGTGATGAAAGCAAAAGTGTGACATACACACACACCCACACCCACACACACCCACCCACCCACACACCCAGACGTGTGTTACATACCTTGTGTGGACATTGCTTTGTTTTCGTGTAGTTAAGAAAACTCGGTACAAAAAATAACTTTACTCAAACTGTGAAAACTCTTTTAACCCAATTTTTTTTCTATGATTCCCTATAGTGTTTCTCTTCATTCTGCTACGGATAAACCTAACCCAAAAATGCCTCTAAACCTGTTTTCCAGAAAGGGCAAAACCTTATGTGGACACGGCTTAGTCCACATAAGGTTCACACAACCTGCATTATGTGGACCTCTTTTGTTCACAAGTCCACATAGGGTATGTAACACAAACTCACAAACACACCCACCCACCCACACACGGAAGGACATGACAGAAACAGTATGCCCTTCGGCTTCGCCGGGGCATAAAAATGAAAGCCTAAGCAGTAGTCAAACCTTTTATTAATCTCCATTTAGTTAGTTTTTTGAAATAAATTTTACCTTGTCTTACAGTTACAAAAACAAAAAAAGTAATGCAACTTGAGCATATGTTATTATGCAAAAACTAATAATAACGCAGCCCCTTGAATAAATCCTTATGTCAAAATAAAACAAAAACAATGGTAACCCGTCGTTTTACCACTGTTTATTCGTAGATTTTAAGGAGAGCGATTTGCTCTCCTCAAATATTTGAGGAGAGCGATTTATAGCTCTCCTGGATTTTCTTTAAATGAAGGACTGTATCTGTACAACTACGTATAACTGAACACATCGCCTCTGGCACCCGTGTGCTGAAATATAAAAAGGTGTTTTTTCGCAACCTCTTCTAATGGGGCCGCGGTTCAAATCGGAAACTTTCAGACAATAGCTGGCGCTCTCCAATGCGGCACAACATTCGTGGGACGTTAACAAGGGCACTAGTGAAAAAAAGGGCGCTTGTCAAAAATGACACTCATGAAAAAAAGGGCAATCACTAGAAAATACTGAGTTGTAAAATAGAATTTTCGTGCCGTTACCCATTTTTCACTGCTCGATTTTTGTTTTCTAAATGTCCATTCCGTTGCATTATGCACGCAGCTGCAGCTAGTGTGAGCGTACTGATTGACACCATGGGGACAAGGGTGGGGGGTAAAGTTCGATTTGAGATACCTTGACTACTTTCAGGAGTCTCATAGCTTCACCCATATCTCCCTCCTTCTTGGCCTGGATAGCGAGCGTCTTGTACTCCTTCTGCCTGGCAACCAGTACCCTCAGATTCTTAAGATTCTGTGCTTCTTTTCCTGAAATTACAACAAAGAATGTAAGTTAATGTAGGTCTCCAGACCAGGTCACGGTCTCAACACCGTCTCAAGACAATTTTTTCGGTGAGATTGACACTGGAATGGAGACCAGTCGATGCAGTTTGTTGATTCGGAGTACTGGTACCTGCGCACTTATTTCACCCATGCAAATTCATAATGCGTTCCAAATTTCTTTTTGAACATATCTTGATTTCAGCACCATACATTTTTATTCATGGTTGGTCTCGGTCTCGGAAGTCTTGGTCTCAGTCTCGGTCTCAGTCTCGGCCTGCTCCCTACGCATATTTGCTAGGATGCAACCTCAATCCTGCAAAATCCTCCAACTGCCTCCATGTACAAATTGCATACAGCCTCAATCCTGCACAATTCTCCAACTGCCTCCAGGTAAAAATTGCATACAGCCTCAATCCTGCAAAATCGTTTGTTCTTTCTTGAATGTGTTCCTTGGAGGGGTGACCACTGCCTCAATCCTGCAAAATCCTCCTGCAATCACTGTCAATATGTTGAGGCAGAGCCAGTGACATCCTGGAGCAGTGCAGAGGATTTCAAGTATAATCTAGGCCTAAATTTATGCATGGCTGAGCATAAACAACACAAGGTCCAGACCTTGACACAGTGCATCCTCCAAAATCAGCCACACATTATCGCAAAATCATCCATTAGGATTTTGGAGGATTTGGGAAGGTTAGGGTTCATAACTGACACATGGGCACTATACATGTAGTCAGTGATTATAGGTGGTTCCAAAAAGTCATTACATGCAGTTAAAGCTATAGTCCATCATTTGCAGCTATCCGAAAAGTAACTAGCGTAATTATTGTTGAAAAACAAACTTGGTTGAAAGATAGTAAGGGGACTAAACTCCCAGTTAAATTATTCTTTCTTAAGACGCACCGTAGGAAAATTTAAATTAGTAGTTCGTTTTGTTATTTGGCGAAGGCGCGCAAGCATTGGCACGACGCACACACGCACGCGGTTGCTATAATTCGTCGGATCAGTGCGCGACGTTGTGTATAGCTGCAATTCAAACAATTCAAAACATGATTCAGTAACTTTTGATTTGAAATTGAGATCCTAGAATGCTGTTTTCCTCGGAATGTACAGCTGAAGCTTAGCTGAAACTTCATCCGGTTAGTTGTTCAGTATCCTTCATTAGATTTTGAACACTTTTGTTGCTTCAAACGAACAAAATGCACAAATTACAAATGATGGACTATATCTTTAATGTACCTGAGGCAGGTCTTGTAAGTGCAGGCCTGACTGGTGCAGCAGCTGCACCTGGCTGTGGTGACGTACCAGATGGTCGACCAGCAGGCTGACCTGGGGCTGGCTGACCTGGAGAAGGCTGACCTGGGGAAGGCTGACCTGGAGATGGCTGGACTAGGGATTGCTGACATGGGGAAGGCTGACCTGGGGAAGGCTGGACTAGAGATGGTTGACCTGGGGATTTAGGAGCGCCACCTCTTGGCGGGATAGGAGGGAATCCTGGTAAGGCTGGGAGCTCTTCATAATCTACTGGCTTTCCAAGTCTTTCTTTCTTGATGGCATCCTGATAGCTCTGAATTGTCACAAAAGTATTTTAAATATTAAGCACAGTAGAAGGAATTCAGAAATATTTTTTTTCATTAGTACCAGACCACAATGTGAACAGTCACCACAAGATGAGCCTAAAGGGAATATACAACATTTGCAAACATCAAAAAACAAAATCACCCATTTATTATGAAATAATTTACTTGACTGTTAGTGAATAATAGTCTCAAGCAACCTGTGAAATCAAGGCACCTGGTGTGCTGCCATTTTCAAGAAAAGTGGAATTTTTGTATCAATTTCCAACGATGGTTGGCTGACCATCGTTGGACAAAAAATGACATTCTCAAATACTGCCCCCATTTTACTAAATTTAGTTAGTCCACATTTTGTTTGCAAATCAATGTTAAACTCTGAATTTATTTTTCCGGCCAGCGAAGGGATGGAAGGCCAGACTTTTTTCCCCAAAAACATGAAAAAGTTGAACTGTACAAATTGACTAGAGATGACTTGCCTTGACAATTCTTCCCAATCTCCGACATTTGCTAGCATTTCCCTCCGTGGTAGCTTTATCCAGCAGCGTCTTGTAACTATCGTGGCGTAGTTGCAAGGCTTCTAGAGGAGTACTAGGCATTGGGGGATCTGTATCTGATGGTGTAGGGTCACTGTGGCCTGCTGGTGCCATGACATCGGTGCTTGGTGCTTGCATCTTCTGCTGTTTGGGCGGCGGTACAGTTGGCGCCATATCTACATTAAGGAAAAATGTAGTTTCGTTTGGAAGTTAGTCATTGTGTTATAACGTAATTCCACACCTCGAATTCCTCTAACATACCACTGCTCGCTCACTGAGGTAAATTTAAGCCATTCATTGTGATAGAATAGTCACTTCAGGTTCTGGCACTCATGCCGTATGTCCAAGCCTTATTCGTCTTCCATTTATACCTACAGTACAGTGGAACGTCGCTATAACGAACATCGTGGGATCCACAGAAATTGTTCGTAATAGCGATCGTTCGGTATAGCGATTTTCACATATTAGTGGCGCCCTCTTTTGATAATTGTTATTGTGTAGTTGCATTTACAAACCACGCTTGAAGTCGCCAAATGTGTCCATTAATATTTTCAATTCCATAGCAGAACTTCACCAAATATGCAATGGTAGGACTTCAAAGACGTGCGACTATTGAATCATGTCATTACACAGTTTTTCAGCTTACATAGGTGGTTTTTTCCTACTATTCGTTGTGGAAATAATGGCCATTTGTCGCTCTTCTGTTGACATTTCCAACAGCAATGTTCGATATGTTTCTTACACAAAAATTGGGAGCCAAGGCTGATGTTCCGTATAGCCGAATGTTCGGTATAGCGGTGTTCGGTATAGCGACGTTCCACTATATCTAACATTAGTTTGCGTAATGTCGACAGAGGCAGACCGCTCCACAAATCCTGATCCGTCGTTGATTTTCGACAATTTTAAAGACTACTTTGACGAGAAGTTTAATGCTATCCCTACACCAACGGAGGATTCCACCTCCATTCGGGAACTCCTGGACAAAATAAACTGAACTCTAAAGAGCTGACAAAACCGGGAATTGTGGCCCAATTTGAGTTTTGAGGGAAACTTGAAATTGCCCTCGACAACAACTAGACGGCAATTATCGTTAAAGGTGATACGGACCAAGCCATCGACGCCATTCAACACGCCGAGCAGCTGGTGGCGGACAGAAGAACAAGATCAAGAGGGCGAGTCAAAAAAAGCGGAACCCAAACCATTCTTGACCAATGAAAATACAGTATCCAAGACAGGATATAACAGGATAAAGTTTTACCTTGTAGAGCGGATGGTGATGGCGGCATGCCAGTCAAGTCCACTTCTTCTCCCTGCTCGATGGCACTTATCACTGAGTCAAATTGCTGTGCAGGTAAAAACAAACCATCACTGAACATATGTATCCCATGTTAAAAAAGCATTTCCACAAAATAAGGCATTTTTCGGCGTGAATTATCAGGGTGTCACTGAAGAGGCTACTACACGGCAAGTACATTCCAAAATGTGGTCGCGCGCAGGATTCATTGCTTGATGGAACGAAGCGAAAACCATGGGTGTCGCGAGGGGGGGGGGGGAAAGGGAGGGCGCTTGCCCCCTCCCCATGGAAAACAAAACAAAACAAAACAAAACAAAAAGGAAAAAGAGGTGCAAAGCCATATTGCTGTTAATTTTATGGGGGGGTAGGGCAAATGCTCCCCTGCTCACGCTCGGAAAAATGATAAATTGAGAATATAATGAAAAAGTTAAGGAATTTTGGGGGAAAATTTTGCTTTGCCCCCCTCCCTGGAAAAAATCCCGGCGACGCCCATGCCGAAAACAGATTCTTTTCTAGAATTGTCTTTTGGATAGTGGACTGATGTACACATTTGGGATAGAACAAAAGCTTCAAAACACGTTTGTAGAAATGAGAAAGTGTTAAAATTGTAATTTGTAAAAGGGATATTTCTTTTATCACGATTTTGTACACCCTTTTTTAAGAGTGGAAGAGGCACAAAGACCATCATACGCACTTGGTTCACATAAAAACTGATACTGGTTTCACATGTAACGGGGACACCGACATCTAAATATAGAAATTATCACAATTTTGTGCAATAAATCCATCTGAATATGTCTGAATTTTATGGAATAATAAGTGTCATTTATTAGCTTGTGAAATTTATTGAATTCAGACATTTTCAGCCATAAGCCAACAGATATATCTGGCACAAAAGGATATTTTGTTTCACAATGTAAGGCCAAAAAAAAAAGTCTCCAGTTTCTGGTATGGAGCTTGCCCCAAAAGTGGTGCGGCGACGCGGCTTTTTTTTTTTTTTACCTATTTTTTTTTTTTTTTTGGGCTTCAAATGTCGGCTGATGACTGCAAATGGTGCCCGACTAAACTTAGTGCAAATATATGGGAGTCCAAAGAGGCCACATAAAGCTTATTCTCGATCATAACCCCATCTAAAAACACATTAAAATTGTGCAGCAGCAGAATTCCAGTCGAACCAGTGAGTTTGGCGGTTTTGAGACATCATCTTGTATTGAAAAAAAACTTTTTCATTTTGCCGACGCGCATGGCTACGGCGACGCGCACGCATACCAGAAACTTTTTTTTTTGGCCTAATGGACATTTGGGAGGACACCATGGTGTGCCCTGCTACACGTGAATCTAGCAACTTATTTGCGCTATATGTCTTAAGCCTGTCATTGAAAATTCAAATGTTCATAACAGACACAATTATCTTTACTGCTTTACATAATATGTGAATGGTAGACATTTTCAATAAAAACCAACAGAAATATGGCACAAATAACTCGACAATTTCACGTGTAACAGGGACACCAACATTTGGTGTCCCTGTACATGGTAAACAATGTTTTTTGTCATGTAAGAAGAAAATCACGTCGGAAAAGGAAAATTGTTCAAAGTACTATAGATCTACCAGACCTACAAATTTAAACTGCAAAGGTTAAAGACAATATTTTGCATCCAGACATCTATAACAATGTCACACTTTGGTACCCCTTATTTATGGAATCAATAAGGCCGTGGTAAGTCAAGCTATACCATTTTTTTTCGAGTACTGCAATTCGAGTGCGAATACTTTGATGATCGAGTAAAATTTTGACATGTTGAGTACGAGTACTTTGCTGCCCGAGTACAGCACCCTCATTTCGAGTATGAGTACTTTGACATTCAAGTACGAGTATGAGTACTCTAAAAAAAAAAGTATTCGAGTAGTACTATGAGTACTACAACACTGGGAATGATCCATATGTAAGGTTAGGTGTAAGAAAAAGAATGCTGGATGCCCAAGACAGGCCCAGATGAACAGACAAAAACAGCAAACGTTTATTCCCACCTTGGCTACTTTAAGATGTTCAGCAGCCATCTCCATGTTACCAGCCCGCTTAGCTTCCAGGGCGGCTATCTTGTACTCATGCTGCCTCTGCTTCAACAATGCCATTTCAGAATCTACGACAACGAAAAAAAAAAAAATCAGAAATCACGCTGGAACGACACAGAACTTTGTGCATACAAGTATTAAAACAAAAAAGCTTCCAGGACAGACCTGATACTGAGATTACACACACAAGTTTAGGACCAAAAAAATTGTGTTGTTATTGTAACACCCTAAAATTTATCCAGGTAGGTACGTAGAACAAAATTGTATTTACAACTTTTTTTTTTGTCTGTCAGTCTTTTATAATAACTGCTTAATTTTGGGCAAATTTGACGATGAAAAGTTTGAGATCGGCAATGTGCCCCCCCCCCCCCAAAAAAAAGAAGGCAGGGGTCAGGTTACAGTAAACACATAACTGTTTCTGCCTCAGGGGAGATTTAATTTGTAAAAAAAACATTCACTATCTCCGAAATCTAAAAAAAAAAATTATATGTCGTTTCAAACTGTATATGTTTCTTCTTAACAATGTATAATATTCATAATAGTTGCTTTACAACCAAGCAGTAATATTGTATACTTTTATTTTATTTCATTGTGGTGTATTGTATTTGTAATGTATTGTATTTGCGCATGCATGTATAAACATTAGTAGTGTATGCAGGGCGCCAATGGAAACCAGTTTTAAACTTTTTGGGCACACCCTGGGTAAAGAAATGTAATGAATAAATAAATAAATAAATAAATCTGCAACTCATAAAAAAAAAAATGGCCAACGACTACCAGAAGACAATATTTTACAATTCAAAGAACATTAGCAGAACGCAAACAAATTTTGAGAAAATTGATCTGTGCAAACAAGATCAAAATCAAAATTCAGGGGTTCTTCAATAAAGAAACTTACCTCCAACCCCTTTTGTGGAACGGTCCGTATGCTGAGTAACATTGTCACTGCTTGGAGGTTGGACTGTTTCATCCGTTGGAGGAGGGGGAGCCACTTCTGGGGGAGGTTTGGGCTTTCCCCCAGTGGCCACCATGGGTGGAATTTCCGATTCATCAATTTTCGCACCGCGTTGAACTTTCTTCTCCATATCTTTTAAATTCTGACAATTAAAAAAACAAAGGTTTAGGCTTAAAAAAACAAGCTATGGTGCAACATTTTGCATTTATAACTAAATGCATGATCATCTGATGATCATAGAGCTATATTAAATTACTAGAGTGCAAACTCGCTGTACAATGATGCCCGCTGAGCACATCCATGCTTGTGCATAGATCTATGGAAAACTCAAAATTTAGTATGGCTTTAGTACGGCTATTTGCATATCTGCATTTCTATTTTATACCGGTACGTTATCGAAGCCGATACGCCCAAAACCAGAACACACAAGTAGTAAATAAGCGTTTCATTTTGCTCTGCGTGAACTTACGAAAACGAAAAAGCATACTAATATGCGCTGCAGATGATTGTTGCCGTGCATTTTTTTTTGGTCATACTCACAGAAAACGCGCTTACGTTGTTCGCGCATGTTGTACTTACCATCTGATTTCATTATGTTCTACAAA
Organism: Patiria pectinifera; assembly: GCA_029964075.1. NCBI lineage: Eukaryota > Metazoa > Echinodermata > Asteroidea > Valvatida > Asterinidae > Patiria > Patiria pectinifera. Next base: position 12,765,550 of record CM057137.1, on the reverse strand, counting down.
CATGCATATGAATTCAAAATGTCTGCGCCCAGGACGGCTTCAAAAGCATCTCCGCCGGGGAATGAGGAGTTAGCGCTCTAGTAATTTAATATAGCTCTATGTACATGATGCATTCAGATTAAAGGTGACATGAGTTGAAGGTAGCCAAAGAATAGGGTCTGATGGCATTCCAGTAAAACTGTATAGTGACTATATATTTATGAAACCAAACAAAACCAAAATGATGTTAAAATTCTGAAAAACTGACAAACTCTGTATGGATACTCAATATTGTGGTACTCCTTCTAAAATGTAGTCAGCTGTGTTCAAAAGAAGTTTCAAAGATAAAAGAAACAATTATATGTCCAATTCAAATTCTCACCTTGAGACCTCGCCCGTATCGTCGGGCCTTGGAGCTCTCATTGGCAGCCTCTGCATTCTTCAGGGCCAACTGGTAATTCTCTATCCTCTCCTGAATGAGTGCTTTGACGTCACCTTCTGATTTCTTCTGTGTTCAAAAGAATGAAAATTTTACAATTTCAACTGTTGGTAAAAATTGTGCATCAGACATTTTTTGGACTGATCACTGTAAGAGATGACTCCGTGTGACGTCACTCGCACTTCCACAGCGTATACTTTCTTTCGGGGATAAGTTTGTATCGATTTCAAAGTGAATTGATTCCAAAAATGTCGGAGCAGCCGCAGCTGATTAAAGCATGTTATACTTACCTGAGGTGCAGGAGAGCTGGTAGGTGATGGTTGAGGGGAGGGTCTTGGGGAGGCTCGAGGGGAAGGTTTAGGGGATGCTCTAGGGGAAGGTCTAGGAGAAGGCTTCAAGTTATCCATGTTGGCATCATCCTGAGACAGCAGGGCTAGCTCGGCCTATAAGACAATAAACGGAAGATTCCAATGGCAATTTTCTTCAAGTCACTGTCTTTTCTTTTATCAATCTGATTGACTTAAAGGCAAGTTAGGACAATAGTAATTACCCGAAAATGAAACTAGCAAAATAACGAAATAAACTTATGATGAACTTGTGATGGATTTGTGATGACTTGTGGTGACTTGTGATGACTTGTAATGGACTTGTGATGGACTTGTGAGGAGCGGTGATGGACTTGTGAGGACTTGTGATGACTTGTGATGACTTGTGATGGACTTGTGACGAATTTGTGATGGACCTGTGAGGACTTGTGATGACTTGTGAGGACTTGTGATGGGCTTGTGATGGGCTTGTGAAGGACTTGTGATGAATTGTGATGACTTGTGATGGACTTGGGATGGTCTTGTGATAGACTTGTGATGACTTGTGGTGTACTTGTGATGGACTTGTGAAGGACTTGTGATGACTTGTGATGACTTGTGATTGACTTGTGACGACTTGTGATGGACTTGTGATGACTTGTGAAGGACTTGTGATGACTTGTGATGGACTTGTGAGCACTTGTGATGGCTTATGATGGACTTGTGAAGACTTGTGACAGACTTGTGAAGACTTGTGACGGCTCCTAACCCTAACCCTCCAGGGTATTTTGGCTAGAAACCTTGCCAAACGCAGCAACATGCAACACTTGTCTAAGTGACAAGCCTGCCCAGTGCAGCAAGATCCATCAGGCCAAAAGTCTCAAGGTCAAACTGCCTCAGAGTCTGTGGTCACTGAATGCAGCAGGACAACTGTGGCACTGTTCAAGGGATTAGGTCTCATTGTTTCAGAGCTGGCCATTTATGCACTGGTGTTGGTAGCTGAATGCATGAAATGCACCAGACGTTTACACCTGATGCACTGTGTTGCGTCTGGCAGGGTTAGGGTTAACCCCAGCACTGGATCCTTCAAATTCCTCTTTGCCAAAGTGGAGGAATTTGGAGGATTGAGGTTACATGGCAAAAGTGCAGTACTGATTTCGTAGGATGCACTTTGTCAAGGTCTTGGGCCGGACCTTGTTTTGTTTTTGCTCAGCCATGCATAAATATAGGCCTGGATTATGCTTGAAATCCCCCATACTGCTCCAGGATGTCACTGGCCAAGCCTCAACATATTGACTGTCACTGCCGCAGAATTTTGCAGGATTGAGGCAGTAGTCAGCCCTCCACGGACCATATTCAAGAAATAATGGAGGAATTTGCAGGATTGAGGCTATTATTCCATGAGGCCAATTGGAGGATTTTGCAGAATTGAGGCTACATCCTAGCAAAAGGCCTAGGGAGTTAGGGTTAAAGCAATGCCTAGATGCATTCCCAGCACAGGACAGAGGTTAAGAATTACCAAGTAATCTGGGTTATCCAGATCATCTTCAGTCACTTCGTCTTCTTCAATGACCTCCTTTGTCTCAACAGCCAGATCAGTCTTCCGAGGTGGCGGTGCTACAAGAGCAAAATTAATAGAAATATGTTATTTTCTCATAAAATTTTCTAATTAATAGGCCTTCAAATTGGTAGAACAAACTACAATTTTTGTCAGGATCTGTTTCACTGGAGTGCCTTGAATTCGTGGATTGGAGCATCACACTCAGAGTGTCTCCGTGCCTCACGCGATGAAATGGAAACCGTGCTGTGGTTGGTCGAGAGAATTAAAGCGCCCTCAGTCGATGGCAAACGATGAGAAACAGCCGAGTGCGAGACTCCAATGATCCTGGTGAACGCAATTCTGATATTTTTCACATTTTTGTTTGACATTTGAGGGATTTCAACCCACCCTAGAGGTACTAATCCACATCAAAAATAATACTTGTGAAATATTGAGGTCAAACATTTCATGACAGGAAAGTTTGGAGGTCGGAAAGAATACAGAATATGTTTCTACAGCACTTTCCATTGGTCTTTCTGTATTACAGTTCTGAAGTAATTTAAGCATCATAGATTTCAAAATTGTCCCAGACCCCTATACCAGGGCGCACCTTCGCTCAACCCCCTTCATATCACCCCCTCCCATTTCCGAACGTTAGATCCTCCCCTGTTTTATAACTTTATTTCAGCAGTTTACCTCTGTTCCTAGCAAGGGGCCTTGATGGCCCAGCTGATCCGTCATCTGCCATCAATGCAGCCAGTTCAGCCTCTAAAGCCGAGTCATCTTCATCTAGACCTGACTGAGGCATGCCTGCCAGGCTCTGCAGTTGGGACAAGTCAAACAGATCCGAATTCTGCAAGATGAATCACAATGTTTTCATTGTTTAAGTGCACTGGATGGAAAAAAATGTCCAAGTGCCTGTTATTATTTACTAGGAGTGCCTTCAAGATTATATACCCAACTACACCATGGGTCCCAACTAAAGTTGGGGACCGTCCCACCATAAGTGTTGCAGTTGGGCCAGCGCTGTTCAAAGCCGATGGTTTTGGGCACTGTCAGATAGCAAGTGGTGCTATTCATTATGTTTATTTGTCGACTGACACATGCTTTTGCTAAGAGGACGATCATTTCACCAACCAAAACGATTAACGGGGGTGTCACATAAAGGGCATTTGAATTTTTGAGGGAAATTTAACGACAAAACGCAACATGCTGCTTGCTTGCTTGGCACCAAGTGGTCCGTAAACCGCGTGGGAAAATCGTAATTTGTTTATTGTACTCCAAGAAACTGTTCAAAAATTACCAAAAAAAAGATGTCATTACACAAATGAGAGAAGTCTGCTTTTGGTTGACAATGTCATTTTTTAGAAATAAAAAAACCATTTTGATTCTAATTTGATCGAAATAAAACAGGGGCCTACACTACACGATCGCCTTTTTTCAGTACTTAATCGGCTGACTTTTTTGGGGCTGGAATGGAGACCACTCACCTGTGTTTGTAAGGCTGGCGGCTGCTTCGCATCATCAGCACCGCCCTTCTTCTTTCTTCCACCGCCAAACATGTTAGCACTCCCGCTATATGCCAACCAATTACACGGGAATGGTGCTTACTATCAGTAGTTTATTTTCTCAAGTTTACTTTTTGGTTATTCCGTCCCCACAAGTTATGTTTTGGGAGCGTACATGACTCATTGACACTCGAATGATGATCTGATGATCAGGCGCAGGCTAGCACTGTTAATTGTGAAGAGCGCCACCAAGTGGTCGGTAAGAAGGCATGTAAAACAAGAAGTTGAGTTGTTTCCTGGAAAGTCCCGATGCTAATTTTCCTGACGAATCTGGATATTTCAGAACAGGTAATTCACACTTCTCTTCGTAAAATGGGAATATTAGACAAACCCTCCAGTAGGCAAAAACTTAAAAGCAGCCAGGATTTTACAGTTATATGTTTAAGATGAAAATTAGTTGTCCCTTCATTGGCAATGTCATCATTTTTGTTTCCCCAAACGGTAGGCGTGGCCTTAGTAAAAGTGGGTCCCTCACATTACAATATGGAATATTAAATTGCATTGTTCCTTTTGCCTTGACTGTCTGCAGTAACACTGTCAGCAAGCCAGGCCCAATGCGACCGTAGGTTTGAGGATTATTTTACAGATTGTAAAAAGAGGGCAGTTGTGTACTTTATGAATTATGCCTTTATGGACCCCTTCCTTTCGGTACCGGTAGAATATGAGATGGCGATTGTGTGATTGTGAACTACGGGCCCTTATTTTTTGGGGGTCAGTTTAGAGTGAAGAGTATTTTTTATCATTCCAACATGAATTTTGCAATCTAAAGCAAACTTTTCTTAATTGATGACCTAGCTCTACTGAGTGGAGTGCTGGAACATTGGTACCCTCCGTACTACTAGTACGGAGGAGCGCTGGAACTTCGGTACCCCCCGCACTAGTACGGAGGGTACCAAAGTTCCAGCGCTGCACTCAGTAGAACAAGTACTAATGACCCTTTTTTATGGGCCTAAGCTTGAACAGTATCTGTTGGTACAAAGGCAATTTTCTTATGCATTTTACATGATTCCATGCAAATAAACGTGATTTTGCGCATTCACTGTGTGATCACCATCTTTTTATTTTCGAGTTGCGTTTTGACGTCTGCATCGTCAGTTTACACCAAAATTTCCTTACAAAAAATAAAAACCTTGTCTCCCACACATGACACTCCTGTTGGTTTTACTTCGCGTACTAATTTAGTGAGTCCAATAACCTAATAGTGGATTTTTATGCTCTTTTGGAACAGGGCCCTTAACTACACAATTGCTAAAGACAGCTTTGTTTCACAAAGCCATTGGGCTTAATTAATCAATTTGTAATTTCACCAGTCCCACTTATCTACAACTCAACATTTTGATGTGAGTTGCACATTGCTTAGCCCCATACGGTGGCTCAAATACTGGTTTTCTTCCATATTGTAAGCCACACGATAGCGATAGCTGCGTGTGGGGAAAAGTTGTCTTTAATTTAGGGACACTAGGTCCTGGAACAGCCCAATTGGGCTACAAAATGCGCTTTGAACGAGATGATGATAATCGGAAATAACTTTTAAAAGTAGGATATAAACATCCACACAACTATCCTTTCAAAACTGGGTGTTTTTGTGTTATTCCTGTATTATGCGTGCGAGAACGAATTTTGGGGTCCACTTTTGTGACCCCATAAATTCGAGCTGTTTGGATGCTAGTTGTGATTTCATTCGTACGCGTAAAGTGTTCGCCTTTTGCAGACGTTGAAGAAACCACCATTTTTTGCATTGGTGATTGGTCACCGCGCGCTGTTCCCGAGACACACAACGTGTATAGCGTACACTGAGAACGACACGAAAAACGTATTCGTACTCCGTCATGTCCGATGTAAACAAGCGGGTTTTTTTTCGTCTTTTCTCGGGAACGGTAAGACATTAGGTTGGTTTCCTTTCAACCAGATGTTTGAAATAGGCTAATTTAACAATCCAAAACATAACATTTTCGGGGATTTCAGGACCTAATGCCCCTTTAAGGAAATCAAAATCGGGACTGTTTTTTGTTCACTTTGGTAGAAACTTTGGTAGATGCCTAGTTTATCCTGTAATTTTCATGCAAAATTTGAAGAGAGTTTGTCCAAAACTAACATTTGCAAAGAAATTATGAATTTTCAAGCATACTTACTTTTGTAATTCAAGGTTAAAGGTCAGTCATTGCGCATTTTCTCTATGTACTTCATGCTATGATTTTTGTTTTATTTTATGACATGCAGGCCATTCAAAGAGCTTTCAAATGATGTACAACTTGACATTGTAGGTGCTTTACTTTTGGAGATAAAAGTATTTGATTTAAAGTTCATCAAATGTTGATTGACCAACTTGACCTGCATCTCAAAAACTAACGAGCCAAATTTAAAAAAAAAAAAATCCATTCCAGGTTTTCTCATATGTAGGCCAATCATCACTCCAAATATCGGTTCAATCTGTGAGTGTCAGGGGTGAAAAATCAAATTTAGTTCACATGATATGCCCCCTGATCGACACCAAAATTTGGGTGTACATATGGTTTGCATTGGAATTTTTTTATCGATTTTCTTTTCTTATTTTACAGTTGATCATTTTTTTCATTAACATATTCATCCATTTTGTACTGTGTTTTTGAAGTAACAAACAAATTCCAGCGACACAAGTCTGAAACGATATTCAACCATTTGTGATCAACTGCCACGATCTTTTTAGATTATAAAGTAGGCATTTAAACGTTTGATCATATTGACTTTTTCAGTCAAGTTCAAATGTCATGTACATTGTGCAAGCGTACACATAGGCATGCTGCCAATATGAAATATGATCTTTGAAATTTGACCTTTATTCCGGTGCTTGAGTTATATACATGTATTGTTACTTTATCTGGTCTCAAAAGGCCAAAACAGCTGTTAATTCTGAATTCTGAATTTCAGACGGTTGCTTATTTTTGCACTGGTAGTTTTGACGCCAGCACGTATTAAAGGTAGGGTATATCGTTTGTCATTTGTGCAATTTTTTTTTCGTTTGAAGCAACAAAAGTGCTTAAGATGGTTGCTTAACAACTAACCTGATGAAGTTTCAGCTCAGTGAATGCTGTGTATTCCAACAAAACAATATACTAGGATCTCGATTTCAATTCAAAAGTTGCCGAGTCATGTTTTGAATTGCGCCCGAAAGCAGCGTCCGCGACACGTTCTCATTCAGCCGATTGCAGCTACGTGATGTCACGCACTGAACTGACGAATGATAGCAACTGCACGCACGTGTGTGTTGTGTCAACAATTGCGCGCACCCATTCATGGCTTCACCGAATTGAAAACGAACTACTAACGGAAAGTACCAAAAGTGCGTCTTTAGACGCATCTTTGGAAATGATCTACTCTACCTTAAAGACTATCAAGAGATTGTCATCAGATAAAGTAGGCGTACTAATGGGCTAGGGGCACAACTGTCAGGGTTGGCACAGTTGTGGAAAATTCCTTGAAAATTCTGGAAGTTTTTTTTTTTTTTTACAAGGAGTCATCATGGAAAGTGAAATTCCGATGAAAACTAAAGTCTTGGAAATTTTATGGAATCCTGCACAACCCATGATGATGTGTAATATTTGGCTATAGCAGTCTTGCAGTTTGCATTTAAGTTTATTTCTTCTTTATGCATACATATGCTTTATACACTCAACCAAAAAAAGAAAATCCCCCTTATTACTTTTTTGTCAAACTCAAAAACTACTGGGCACATCTCGCTCAAATTACGACTGATCAGTACAGAAATTCCTTAGCTATCCAGCCTTACTCTTTGTCTGGCCCAAAACAGTGATAATATGTACAAAATTATGCAATTTATGACAAATGGTACCGGAAAAAAAGTTGCACTTTTGTATACGTGCAAGGTGAGTGTGAACCACAACTTGTAGGTATACAAATGTAAAACTGTTTTCGGTATCATTTGTCATAAATTGCATAAATTCGTACCAGTGATGTAGTGCCTTGATGCTGGGCCTTGGCCTTAAGGCTGCCTTAAGGCTGCATTTTAGGGCCTTGGCCTTGGCCTCGAGGCTTGCGGGCAAAAGCCTTGGCCTTGGCCTTGGCCTTGAGGGTTCAGGGCCTTGCAATTTTGAGTCAAGGCTCTTCAAGGCCCATAGATTTTTGCATTTTCCAGATAAATCTGTTCGAAATGTTGCTGTTACCATTTTAATCGTATTACCATGGAGGAGGGAAGCACCCTATAGATTTGTGTGTTGGACACACTTCCACTTTTATAGCATCACATGTTGTTACCATTATAGTAGATTTGATGCAACAATATTCCGTACACCTGTGGGGCTAATGAGATGATCACTTTAATTGCATATAACTATGGAATAGATCTGATTGGTTGTATATGTCTCCCCGATAAGTACTAAAGATTTGCATGTATCTGTTTTAGATAATGCTGATATTTCTGACCATGTTAAGCCAGCAAATAAAAATTTCCCAAATCAGTTTCTTGGATCCCCCTTTTGTTACACTTGGGAGAATTGTGTGTCAATATAGAAGTAAATCATTATTTTGTTTAGTTAAACCATATTGAAGACCTGAACTTATACTTTAATAGGTACCCTGCAGTCATAAAACGGTGTAGGTCTATGCGAGCATGTTGATTGCAATTAAAGAAATGTTGTTCTTCATAACGAGCAATTCGTGATGATAAGGGCGGATCCAGGGGGGCCAAAAGGGGCCATGCCCCCCCCCCCAAAAAAAAAACCGAAACCATTTTTTTTTATGTGACGTCGTAATAAAGGCAGGCAATGAATACACCACCATCTTTTCCTCAAAAAACATGGGTTAAAATGGTCAGAAATTGCCTCAAATTGCACCACAGAGCATCTCGAATCCAAAAAAAATTTGGGGCCCTTAAGCGGGCCCCGAAGCCCAAGCCGTAATTTTTTGACCCACTTTTTTTGGGGGGGGGGGGCAAAATTTCTTTGGCCCCCCCAATTGTGTTCTGGATCCGCCCTTGCGTGATGATGTGTCACTCATGTGACTATAATTAGTTTTATATCAGTGGTCATTTCATAAAACAGGGCCTTGGCCTTGGCCTTGGCCTTGAGGGTTAAGCCTTGGCCTTGGCCTCGAGGCTTGAGGGTCAAAGCCTTGGCCTTGGCCTTGGCCTTGGCCTTGAGGGTCAAAGCCTTGGCCTTGGCCTTGGCCTTGAGGGTCAAAGCTTTTGCTCCAACACTGATTCGTACACATTATCACTGTTTTGGGCCAAATAAAGAGTATAGCTGGATTGCTAAGGAATTTCTGTACTGATTGGTTGTTATTTGAGCGCGAGGTGCTCAGTAGTTTGTGAGTTAGACGAAAAAGTATTGGAAGGGGGACTTTCTTTTTTGGCTGATTGTACTTGTTGCATGTCCAATACACCATAGTGATGCTTAATTGCAATGCTCATCAATGGTGTTGGGTCAAACTGGAAGGCCGATGAAAGGGAGTATATAATAGTGTCCTTTGCTGTATGACTGGCTAGTGTATTGTTCATTTTGTAAATTAGGCTTCGAATGCCACAACAGCATATGAACTCGAGCATGAAAGGTCATTCCAGTCCCATAATTGAATCAAGTAAATGGAAAAGGCCATTTTGGGACTTGAATTACAGGGCTCGTATCAGGAAATTGGATACTGTCACGGTGTCTTTATCAACTGGCATTGTTGGCCCTCACTAGTGATGTGCATCGGGTTTGGGTTGACGAGGCCAAACCGACCCAAGACATTTGTTTCACAAACTGAATCCAAACCGAAACCGAACTGGACTACCGGTACCTAAAACCGACCCGACCTGACCTTACAACAATTAAAAAAAAGATCAGAACCGACCCGAAACCGAACTGACCCGGAAAAAAAACACGAATATCACAAATAGTGAATCGCAAGAGTAATTTCAACAGTATTTGCACGATATTTCTTGCTGAAACATCATATGTTTCGATACTCCGGGGTGTGCACTGGAGCGTAATGGCAATCTTGACGTCTTAACTTGTCAGCCGTGCCGGTGTACAAAATCAGCCAGTGCGTGTTATCACGTCCTCCAATGTGAATTGGTTAATTGTGTCGGAGCTTTCTTGTAATTTTTTGTTATTCTAAAATGTTGTGGTTCTTTTTATTTAGTACCAAAATGGTCTACCGAGTTGGCGTGGTTGGAGCAGGGATCATCGGATTGTCAACGGCTTACAACATTAAAGACAGAATCCCTGACGCCGAGGTGACGATAGTTGCTGATAGGTTCTCACCGAACACAACAGGCGATGGCACCGGAGGGCTGTGGATGCCTTACATGTTGGGAAGTACTCCTACCGAATCAGTCAGGTTCGTATTCAGATTGGGAAGCTATGACATATTTCCCTTAATAACACCTCGTTCACCGATTCATTTCGTTAGCCCCAGTCACACATTCACAGTGGGAGCTACGAATATCCACGGTTTACCAAGAATCAATCGATCACGATGAACCGTCGAGGTTCGTGGAGAAGTTGACTTTCTAAAAATGCACTACGGTTTCAGGACAGAAAGCCACGACTGTCATAGGCCTATAGTTTCTCTATGAATACACCACAGTTTGTCAAGAATATAGACGGATTGGTGAAGAATATCGACGGTATTACTAAGAATAACAACGTTAACGCCATGGTTGTCGGCGATTGGGTCACTTATGACCAAGGTTCTCCTACGAGTAAAGCGTGGATATTCGTTGTACAACCTTAGCAGAACCCTAGCACATCCGGGCATATCTGTAGGACATTCGTAGTGAATTCATAGAGATTTCTACCACGAATGAGCTACGAATCTCCAAGAATATGCACGAATATCACGAATAACACTACGAATAAGTGTGGTTGTCCTACGGATGTCCCACGGTTGCACTACGGATTAATTTTCATGACGGTTCACCACTGAAGTTTTTAACAGTTTCAAACTTCCGTAGCCCCTCCACGATTAACCCAAGGAAGATGACGGATAACCACGGATGTACTAAGGATGAATACGGTACTCCCACGGTTTATCACAAATTTCAAACTAACCAACTCCGATGAAAACATAACCTCCTTGGCGGAGGTAATTAGTTGAAAATTTACTGCCCCTTCATGAAATGTTTGAAACCAACTCTGTAGCGCGTGGTAACAATACGCACAAGGCACTCACCCATATGAATGTGCATCCAGACCTCCTGGTGCAATGTTGCTAAAAATAATTCCTTGACATGCGATAATGACGAATAATTCAATGACATGTGATCAACGACCCACCAATCAGATGACGGGGATTTGTTCAGGCGTTGTACAGATTGTCCAAATTGTTCTCGTTACAAAATCGGTTCTTTTCAGAACCACGTTTATACAAACCTTACATCTTTTGCTGGCCATATGTTGTGTCCTTGGGCAAGCCACTTCACCCCAACTTGCCACTCTCCACCCAGAAGTATAAATGGGTACCGGCATTAGCTGGGGAGTAACCTGCGATGGACTGGCATCCCATCCAGGGGGAATAGAAATATTCTCAGTCATTCAATGCAGCTGAAACCGTAGATCAACGCCGGTTTGTTTCTTTTTACTCTTGCTGTGACGTGTCTTAGCATATCATGAGATTAGTACCTTGTCACTTCACTCTTTGTTTTCTCCCTGTACATTGTAGGAAGTGGGGCAAAGGTACGTGGGATCACCTCATAAAGATTTTGCGCTCCCCTGAGGCTGATGCAGCTGGAGTTTCTATACATTCTGGTCACATCCTATATGAACAGAAACCGGAGCAGGTATGCACGCAAACATCTCATGCATTTACAAATTACCGTACAGAGTCCATTGTACATGTTGTACAGGGTGAGTAAAAAAACCGAACCCAAATGTCAGGACTTTTGTTTTAGTGAAGTTCTGCATATAGCACTTTCAAAATCTAGGATATGAAAGCCCAATTCATAAGCTTTTTTTAAGTACAAGAATCATTCAAAACACTCATGTACTTTTCAAGTTACGGAACTTTAAACACAACCACCGCTTTAAAGTTCTGTCCACGAATTACAAAAAAGGTGTGCGCTCTTTCAGCAAAATAAAAACAATTCACACACATCCCTATGTGATTTGTTTCGTTTTGCTGAAAGAACACTAACCTTCTTGTGATCCGTGGACAGAACTTTAAAACGGTGGTCGTGTTTAAAATTCGTAACTTGAAAAGCACATGCGTGATTTGAGTGATTCTTGTACTAAAAGAAAGCTTGTGAATTGGGCTTTCATATCCTAGATTTTGAAAGTGCTGCAGGCAGAACTTCACTAAATCAATGGTCCTGACATTTGGGTTTCGTATTTTTTGACTCTGTATTTTGCCTTTAAGTTGGGAGCAGTGGTGAAGTTTGGGTGCAACAATTCCATGAGAATTCTTTGTTCTTTTGTCCATGCGCAGGATCCATTTTGGAAAGACATGGTCTTCCACTTCAAACAGTTCACCCAGCGTGAGTTGGACATCTTGTTTCCGGGTGTTAAGTAAGTGTCTTGTCATGCAAACATGCCAAAACAAAACTGTTTCTAAAGTGTTTCTAAGACTTACTACCAGATTATCAGCAGTGATGTAGTCAAGACCTTTTCTTTGAATGAGTAAAGACATTTTCAAGTTACAATTCATTTGGGTTATCTTAAAGGTAGAGTAGATCATTTGTAGCTATCCAAAAAGTAACTGACAAATTATTGTTGAAAAACTTACTTGGTTTAAAGATAGTAATGGCACTAAACTCCCTGTGAAATTAGTCCTTCTGGCATGCTGTCATTTTGAAGAAAACAGCAAAAGAAAGTCGTTTCCAAAGATGCGTCTAAAGACACATTTTTGGAAATTTCCGTTGGTAATTCGTGAAATTATTGTTGAAAAACGTACTTGGTTTAAAGATAGTAATGGCACTAAACTCCCTGTGAAAATAGTCCTTCTGTCATGCTGTCATTTTGAAGAAAACAGCAAAAGAAAGTCGTTTCCAAAGATGCGTCTAAAGACACATTTTTGGAAATTTCCGTTGGTAATTCGTGTTTAATTTGGCGAGTGGTGCACGCAAGCATTGACACGATTGCACACGCTGGCGCGGTTGTTGGAAATCGTTGGTTCAGTACGTGACAGCGAGTAGCTGCAATAGGCCGAATGAGAAGGTGTTCCGGACGCTGATTTCCGGCGCAATTCAGAGCACGACTCTGCAACTTTTGCATTGAAATCGAGATCCTAGAATATTATTTTCTCGGAATAGAGAGCATTATATACCTATGTTTTCTTGTCTCCCCAAGATTTGGTGTACATGCAACTATGATGTTCTGTTTGTGTCTACGATACCTCCCATGGCTTATGCAAAGGTATGTGGTGATGCACATAAACACTGCAAAAAAGATAAGTCCACACTTATTGGAGTGGTCATAATTTTGAATCTGATCGTCTTATGATAGCGTCCTTTATATAGACCTTTTGAGAGTGTTGTTAGCTACAGTTAGCATTGATGTATCCCACTGGATATTTTGCTGACTAAACCTATGGAGATGGAGACATTTTGATACTCTGTTTGCTACCTTAGACTATAAACTGTCCAACATTGACAACTGTTTACGAAAAATGATGCCCTTTGAAAAGTTTCAAATTTAAAGAGTATGCGAGTGGAACTTGCTGCGTGACAATGTCACACTGCCCAAAAAGAATGGCAGGGAATACTGCTAGCATTTAGGAGCACGCGAAATTGAATTACCCGCGCCTTGTTCGGGCACTGTGCAGTCGATAGGGGCCAATTATGGGCATAGGTGTTTGCATTTAGCAATCTCTCCTTGCGTAATCTTTAAATTTGCAACTTTTCAAACTGCACCATTTTTTTTTTTTCATAAACCGATTTACAGTCTTTGGTAGCAAACAGGGTATCAAAATGTAGCTAACAACATTCCCCAAAGGTCTATATAAATGACGTCATCGTAAGACGATCAGATTTAAAATTATGACCCCTCCAATGAGTGTGGACTTTCTTTTGTTGCGATGTTTACTTTGTTGACAGGCAATATATTCATCAATACCGGAGTCTTATATAGCACACGTATCTACCAATAATTTGGAACTCAAGGCGCTGGTAATTATGTCTATTATTAAAGAAAGGTAAATGAAGTTTATGAGAAATGTGAGACCCATTATGTAGCACCTTATAGGGGTTTACTAGGTGCTGCGGCGCATATTGCAGCCACTGCCAGAAACACTGGGGCAAACCCCTTCTCTTAGCAATAAGTGTTACTGGGTTCTTTAATGTGCATTACACAACACCTACGGCTTTACGTCCCATCCGAAGGACGAAGCACTAATGGTAAAGTGCCTTGCTCAAGAGCACAAGCACCATGTTCCCATGGTCAGGATTCAAACCCATGTACCACGGCACACAAGTCGAACACCGTAACCATTGGACAACAGCACCCCAATGGTTTTATCATAATTTAGTAATTTAGTAATTTAAATATTAATATCATAATTTAGTAATTTAAATAAATAAAATAGGTAACATCATTTGTAGAGTTTTTTGGGGACATTTTGTTTTTTACTAATTGCAGAAAGAAGAGCGTGAGACCAAAAGTGAATTGAGCGAACTTTTTGATCAACAGGTTTATAAATAAATTGATCTGTGATTTGCTGCACAGGTACAAGGCAATCGGAGGAAGGGTCATGAAGCAGCGTCTGTCTTCCCTAGATGAGGTAGATTTCTTTATTTGTTTATTTGTTTATTTGGGCACGTGTGGTCTAGCGGTGGAGCACAGGATTGATCATCGTGAGATTGTGGGTTCAAGCCCCGCTGTGTAGTGCCCTTGAGTAAGGTGCTTTACCTCAATTACTCCTCTCAACCCAGGTGTTAAATGGATACCGGCATTATTCAATGCTGGGAAGGTAACAGACTCGCTGTGGAGGAGGTGTGGCGATCCCCCACAACAGCATTTCATGGACTCGAGTCTGGCCCAATCGCCTCAAAAGAGGATGGTCGATCCGTTCCTGTGAACACAGAATCATCCCCCTTGTTTATTAGTTTTAATACACCAACTTGTATTAGTTGCATTCTCAATCGTAGTTTTAATAAAAAAAGACCTTTCTACTGAGAACTTGACAATAAACACTTTCAGTGGTTAAAGATAGAGTAGATCATTTGCAGCTATCCGAAAAGTGACCAACCAAATTATTTTCTTCCAGATTGCAGATTTGTATGATGTCATCGTTGCTTGTCCCGGCGTGAGAGCGCGACACTTGCTTGATGATGAAGAAGTCTACCCAATCAGAGGGCAGATTGTAACAGTAAGTGCAGATTTGATACTGATCATACAAAGTTTGAGACATGAATGCTACCTCATTCCAGAATCATTTTGTTGAAAAGTCTCGGATTTTCATATTCGTTAGCCGAAGATGTTCAGTCCGTGCTTTTAGACAAATTCATTTATTTTTTTCTAGTTTCGGACTTTCAACTTGTACCTGTATGTTTAACCTGCCCTGCAAGTTCAGTGTTCTCGGTCCCCTGCAGGAGAAACCAGTCTAACCTCTAAGAAATAAATTATTGTTGGGCTGAAAAGAATTCAGAATTTATTAATCCTAACCCCTTGGGTATATTTACTAGAAAGTATCCTGGATCCGCCAAAATCCATCAATTTTGCCATGCAAAAACATTTTGGTGGCCAGTCACTCAATCAGAATCCACCAGTTAGCCGGGAGTAAATCTGTTGAGATCCTGAATCCATCAAAGTCCCCCAACTGCTCAATATGGCGGTATCCTGAATCTATTAAAATCCTGCAGTACCGCTAGGCTTCATGTCCTGAATCCATCAAAATCCCCCAACTGCTCAATATGGAGGTATCCTGAATCCACCAAAATGCCCCGAAATAGGGATGTGGATTTTGATGGATTCAGGAAGAATAGATTCAACATCTCACAACTGTTGCTTTTTTAGGAGTTCATTCAGTTAATTAGAATGTGACAGTACTTCGGAAGCCTTTCAGATAAACCCATCATTTAACCTCAAATCCATTGTAATTCAACTTTTTTCTGTGCCTCACCAAACATCTTGTAGTCTACGGATTGTAGCGTGTATCAGTTTTTAGTGTCTGTCACATTTATCTAGAGTGCGTTTGATTCCTTCCCCCGCAATTACTCATGCAGGAGCAACTACGTTTGATTGAACCCCCACTTGACTTCACGCATTTACTTGAGCCTGGCCCAAGTAACCGACCCGCTGAGCCGGTTATCCCACAATATAATGCGAAAACATGGCGGCTAAGTCTAACGCCATGAACACTGTGGTGGCGGGGGATTAAAAAAACGGTTCACTTCTTGATAGTACTGGACAGGAGGAAAGTTAACACCTTTGTAAAAAGTGAACGAAACTCATCGTTGCAGTTAGTCGCCCATTATCTGCAGTGGCACAATGCGCTCAGCGTAATTCTCGACGCGTGGTACTTTTGCACGCCATCCAAACATGTTGTGGACCACAACAAAAGCCCTCATAATCCTCACAGCACAAAAGCAAAAATTGTACATCATGGTGGCCTTCCATCAAAATTAGGGCAAACATCGTCAGCTTCCTTCGTCTTTCTTCCGAATGTTCCATGATTTCGTGCATTCACTTCACGTTACGTGTATACTAGGCCTGGGCGAGTAGTGGATTTTGCTACTCGAGTACTGGCAGAGAAATTACTTGCGAGTAGTCGAGTACTCGGGAGTAGTTAACTAAATTCCCATAAAAACAGTAACAAATGGCATAAACATTACGAAGAAGGAATAAACAGCGTGGAAGACGCACTACATTTTTCAGCACTGAGATATCCTTACTATGCAAAATGTTGGCTCATTTTACTTAAAAATTTATTTGTTGAGAGTGCTAGTGGAATCCCAAGGAAACAGATGGCGGTAGTGATTTCCTATATTTTTGGGGATGTATTAAGTCAAAAGACAAGTTTAGCTCAGAATCAGTGCTTGTATTGCCACTCGTGAGTGCCTACTTCTACTTACGCCAGGACGAGTACTCGAGTAGATGAAAAACCACATTTAGAACGAGTGGCAAACAGTACTCGGGAGTACTCTAGTACTCGGGTTACCCGCCCAGCGCTAGTGTGTACATGTACTTCACGGTGTCAAACTTCACAGAGTTTGTGCGAAACCATTTGTTTAAACTACACAACTAGCCATGTCTGTCATCACACGAGGGGCAAGTGCCAGTAAGCTCGGGGAAGGCATTCGAACGCCCTCAACATGGTAAACGTGGTGAGATTGCTACAATTTGCTACGCCTCTCCATTGGGAATTGTACCCCTTCAACACTCTTCCCTTTAATCCCCTCAGCCGAGAGGCTTGAGGGGTATTGTTAATGTTGATATTTTTCCAATTTGCCTCTTTTCATCTGCCAAACTATGACATTGGTAGCCACTTCTCCTATCCAATTAAAATTATTTAAATTAAAAGTTAAATGAAATCATTAATATGAAATTTAAATTAAATCATAGATGCAATCCCTCTGGAAGACTTTTTTCATAATGCCTGAAGCAGCTACTTACTTATTTCCTGGGTAAGTTCAACGCAAGAAAGCAGATTGGAGTGGGTTCAAAATCTTCGCTTTGCAAACTTGAACAGCTACACTTTTGGAGGTGTCATCTGTCGCGCGTTAAAATGCACATAAACATGAAATCTGTTTTGGTTTTTTATACAGCCTGGCTTTCGTAACCTTTCTTTTTCATTGTCTGAGAAGTTACTAAGTTATTTGTAAAGTTGGTTAGGGGATCCGATCCCATAATCTGGAACCAGTACCTGACATCAGCGGTCGGTACTCGGGTAGCCGGTCCCGATGCACACCCCTACAAATACCCTGTGAAGTTAGCTAACATTTCGGAAGAAAACTAACATTGCAGGTGGTTTCAGAATAGGGCACAATTTTTTACAAGACCCCAAATACTGGGTCATTCCATATTAAAATAGGGGTACCAAAGTGTGACATTGTTGTTTGGATGCAAAATATTTACTTTTATAACCTTTGCAGTTTAAATTTGTAGGACTGGTTAATCTTAGTACTTTAAACATACTTTGTTAATTTTCGGACTTGATTTTCTTCTTACATGATGAAAAACATGGTTTACTGTGTAGCGTAGCAGGGACTCGAAATGTTGGTGTCCCTGTTATAATTGAAATTGATGACTTATTTATGCCGTATTTCTGTTGAAAATGTCTAAAATTCATATATTATGTAAAGCGTGGGAAGTACTGGGAATTACTGGTACCGAGATGAAGGCGGAGGGAGGGAGTCAAGGTGACCTACACCGAGAGAAATAAGCCATGCTGTTTTTGTTTTACTACGCCTCATAAATATTTAGTAGCCTCATTGTCTTTTTAGTGGCCTCACTGCCTTGTTGATAACGACCTTCGTAGATTTTGAATCTTTTTCAGTACAACTTCTACAAGATATTCAAGTTCTTCGTCAGTCAATGAAATAGTCTGGTGCCTACACTATTTAATGTGTCTTTACTGCAGTAGTTACAAGAACTACAACAACAGACTGGTTCCGTAAAGATTTTATGCCACAGACCACATGTTCTACGAGGCGAGCATTTTTTGGTACTACTAAAAAACTACCGCACGGTAGCGAGCTGGATATTCACCGGGATGACGTCACCTGGGAGCGTATCATTTTTACTTCCCGGATGCGCGGCGGAATCAGCCAATGAGGCGCTCCAATTTGATCATGAGGTGTAGTAATTGCGAATATGAGGGCCTTGCGGACAGCTGACAGATGCTTCACATCAGCACCGTCAAGGACAGACAGCATGTCTTGATTTTGGTAGTCCTTTCTGCCTTCACGGCAAAGATCATACCATATCAGTACGGAGTGTCATGGCCTAGCGGTTAAGAGCACCGGGCTCATGCTCTCGTGTTTCAGAGGTAACAGCGGCGTGGGTTCGAGCCCAGGCCCGGACACTTAGGCTTTAAGCAAGGCACTTAACCATTATTGCTTCATCCTTCGGATGGGACGTTAAGCCGGAGGCCCCGTGTGTTGTATAAAGCCTAACGCACGTAAAAGAACCCAGTAACGCTTATCGCTAAGAGAAGGGGTTTGCCCCGGTGTTTCTGGCTTCCTAGTTATACTCCCTTGTGGAAGTCCTTAGGAGAAGAACCAACCAATTACCAAGTACCTCGGATTCTAAATTGTCACTCTCATAAATTGAGTTTATCTTACTAGCGATGTGGATCATCTCTGTACGGTGGTACTTGGACAATTGAGCTGGATGGAGAGCCAATCAGCTGAAGTGCAGTTTGTTGTCCTCCCCGAATCGGGTTTGTAGCCTTTGGAAAAACGAGTCAAGGTAGGGGATGAAGACCGAATTCCGATAGTAATCCTCGAACGAATTTACGTCGGGGTTTGACCGAAACATCCGCCGGCCACATTGCCTCGGCAAAGAAAGGTCGATCGACAGTTCTTCTGCGCTTTGTTTGACTACGGTCATTATGTTCTTCTTGAATACCTACTCTGACCCATTGCGATGGGAACGCAGAACAGTTTCTGGTTACACTCCTGTACTCCAAGCAAGTCGACATTCAACACCTGGAGGGATTGGGGGATGAGTTCAAGCAACGCTGAATATCTCGCTATGATCCTCAGTGTCACCAGGAAATTGGCCGTTGTTGAGGCACAGAGCAACTGATGCGCTGTCTGGCGCGTGTTTCCTGATCCGTTTTTCGAGAGATTCTCCAATGCCTTCACTATGGCAATGAAATTGTTGGCGAAGATTCAGATGCTCTTATACTTTGCCATCCATCTTGTCTCACAGAGGAGTGGAAGGTCAGGCACTTGCTTCCTTCTCTTCGGTCTGTTGCGGAAGAAGTTTATGGTGGCTTTGACAGTTCCGATGTCATTCCTGACGTCTGAGACTGAATTGAGATCGTTCACCACAAGGTTCAGTCAGTGCGATGAGCAGTGCACAAAAGCAGCCTTCCCAGCTGTCTTTCCCAGCCATGGTTGAGCAGCCATCATATCCTTGCCCTATGAGATTGTCCATCTTCAGGCCGAACTTGACACTAGTCTTTACGATGGCATCAGCTGTGGCCTCGGCGTCCATCACCTTCACGGGTGTAAACCCAAGAAATTCCTCCCTAATGACTGCTTTTCACCACTTTGGTCGATGAATCGTACTCAAATTGACAGCTGCTCCGTACCTGATATGTCTGCCATCTCATGGGCCATGATCGCAAAACCCTCAGACTGGTTCACTGCCGCTACTATATCGGCTCTTACGGCATCTTCGCAACACTTGAGTAATTCGTTCTGAATTTGCGATGAAACGTATTTGGCATCGTCTGGGGAGTTTCCAAGTGTGCTTTCAGCACTGCGTCACCAGAGTCAATCCTAAAATTGAGGTGGTCTCTGAAATTTTCAGATGTGCTGCTTTTCCCCGTAGAAATCTGTACAAATTTGCTACGAATGTCCTACGGATATGCCCAGATATGCTAGGATTCTGCTAAAGTTGTACTACGAATATGTATGCTTTATTCGTAGGAGAACCTTAGTCATCCGTGGCCCAATCTCAGACTACCGTGGCACTAACATCATTATTCTTAGTAATACCGTCGATATTCTAAAACAATCCGTCCCTATTCTTGACAAACCGTGGTGCATTCTTAGAAAGATTTCTCCACGAGTCTTTACAGTTCATCGTGATCGATTGATTCTTGGTAAACTGTGGATATTCGTAGCTCCAACCATGAATGTGTGACTGGGGCTTTAGAACAACGGTACCCCAGAAGTAAGGCTGGGTGGAAGGGGGGTGGGTAGGGGAGGGTGGGATTAGTGGGAGAGGGTCAGGGTGGGGGAGGGTTGGGTGTGGGAGGGGGTGTGGGATGGGTGAGGTGTTTGACAGGTAGGGGTGGGGGAGTGTGGTGATGGTGGTGTTGTGGTACATGTACCGGTACATGCATGTAAGGGCAATCGATGTTTTGTTCGATCTTTTAGTTAGTGGGGGTGGGGAGGGGGAAAGGGGTTAGGGTGGGGGATGTGTGATGATGGTGGTACATTTACATTTTCATGTAAGGGCATTTGTTGACTTTCATGTTGGTGAAGTGAACCAGCTCTCACATCAGTTAAGGGGGAAGGAAGGAGGAACGGTCCTCTAATTAAAGCGGACGAGTGTTCCAACAAAATATACAATCACTGTGACGACTATGATCTCCCTTAATTGACGTGGGAGCTGGTTCACTTCAAATGGCATCGTTGACAGGATTGAGTGTTCTGATTTATTTCTCCAAGATGTCTACTCGCACTTCAAATGGCGTCATAGACAGAATGGAGTGTTCAACATTGCCTTGAACTTTTTAGTGACGACACTGATCCGGATTTATTTTGTGCCGGACTTTAGGTTTTCTCCTGCGGGCTTCGAAAAGAGAAGACCAACATATATTTTGTCCAAAAAATTCTCTCGTTTTTGTAGGGAGCATGGCTCCTGCCATGCTCATGAGGTATATCACTGTGGAAGGGTGATCTTAAAGAAACTTCCCAGTGAGTATTGGTGTGTCATGTAATCATTTTGTGAGAGAAATTGTGGTCTTTTCGTGACCGTGAGACAAACATGATTGGTTGCATTGTAGTTTTGTACTCGTGCGTAGCGTATGTACACAGTCACTGTCCAGCCATGTGTTGAACTTTGACATTCACATTGTATTTACTTTGACATTCTATTGTGCATACGGGCTTGAATACTTGAATAAGGGAATAAATGTGTGCTCCGGAGGTTTTTATCACTCTGTTTAAGACCACTTAGAGTCTGGGTGCTGATAATTACCCAAGCCGGAGGCGAGGGTAATTATCAGCACCCAGACTCTAAGTGGTCTTAAACAGAGTGATAAATACCGACGGAGCACATATTTATTCCCATTCAGAAATACCTTTTCGGAAAAAAAAATCATATAATTCGTTCAAAACATCCTGATTTTGTTCAACAAATTCACTTTATGCTTTTTGAAACATCCCTCTTGCAAAATAATGGAGTGTTCAGCTGGCGAGTAAGATGTAAACAACCCTTTTATGGAGATTGACGCGCGCGTATCATGTTCTGCGCGATGTCGCGCAGAACGCACCTGGCGCATTGCGTTTTGAATTTAGAACTATAAAATTCTGACTCCCTGGTAGTGTTGCGCATGCCTACGTGAGGATTGTGAACATTCAACCAATGAAACGATAAGCGGCACTGGATTTTTAGGAGTCCACATTTTATTGTGACACTGGAAAAGTGTTTAAGACCAGCTTGCCATGTCTTTATCATCTGTTTAAGACCGGCCACGTGACGGGCTCTCGACCAATAGGAATGCGTAAACTGTCTTAGGTATATTTATGAAGTGTTGTTTAAGAATACATTTATTGTAGTTCAGGAAATCATAGTCGTCATATCATCATAATTGTATAGTTTGCATGAACACTCCGCTTTAATAAGAGGACCGGTCCTCCTTCCTTCCCTCCCCCTTAATTGACGTAGGAGCTGGTCCACTACATTGGCATTTACAAAACTGACCCCTACACCTTGACACACCATCCTGACTCCAGATCTCCTTCCATCATGCCCACCCCCAACCCAACCTGCAGCCTCCCTTCCCGCCTTCAACAGCGAGCCATGGTGGCTTCGCAGTTCTAGTTTATTCTAATATTTATCCGATCTGCCCCCTTTTTGGGGACAAACCATGACATGGGTAAATTTGAATTGAATCATAGATGCAATCCCTCTGGAAGACTTTTTTCGGAGTGGTTACAGAAAAAGCCTGGAGTGCTTACGTCCTTCCTGGGTAAGTTCAACACATAAAAAGCAGAGTAAAGTGTGTTCAAAATCTTCGCCTTGCAAACTTGAAAAATGGTAAACAATAGAAATGTCAGAATGGTGGATGAAAATGGTAGGAAACAAGTGTAGAAACAACCTTTAGCTATTCAAATGAAGAGCATTAAACACTATTGTAGCATTAAACACTATTGTAGCATTAAACACTGTTGTAGCATTAAGCACTATTGTAGCATTAAACACTATTGTAGCATTAAACACTATTGTAGCATTAAACACTGTTGTATCATTAAACACCATTGTTAGGGGTTCCCAATTTTAATTGGGAACAGGTTTTGTTTTCGTTGAGATTTTTTTTCCTCTTTCACTTTTTCCCATACCTTTTGTACACGTTATTTTTTGTACAAGCCAGTTTGGGAATTTTTATTAATCCGATCAATTTTATAATTACAGTATCTATTAACCATCATCTGAAGATGTGTGCCGATCAATTTCATCATCATGACGACGTCATGGGTTACCTGACATCAATTTTCAGATTCATTTTTCACTGTCCTATAATTATAAAGATTATTTAAGATTTTAAGTGACAGTATTTTTGATAAGTCGTTAAATTATTGTGTACCATCCAATAGACAATCAAAAACATGTTGGTAACAGCTCTGTGGTTGTTCAGTTACAACCACAATCTCTAGTTTTTTACTTTTTGTTTTTTGTTGGCTTTTTGCAATTTGCGAAAAAGCCTTTCTTTTTGTTCTGATTTTTTTGGGGGGAGGGGGGTTTCTTCTTTTTTGTACCAAAAATCCCATAGACTTTATGCATGATTTTAGTACATGCCACTTTTGGCCTTGAACTTTGTCATACATCATTCAAATTAAGCATATACTTTGTCCTTATGGCAAAGTTGTGTCCCGAAGAGTGACATCATGATTACGTCATCAGGGGTCACGTGACGTCATCACAAACGTGCATATTTTGAAGTCCTATATCTACAGAACAGTAAGTCTGATTGGGATGAAGCTTGGTATGTGGGTAGACCGGGATGTGTTATAGATAGAAAATTAGGTGACGTCATGATGACATTATCATGCAATTTTATATGAATATTTTAATTTTTGGACCTTTTAGCCATATCTCACAAACGCAACATGCAAAATTCAAAATTCTTTTTGTATTTGGTTTGTTAGGTAATAGTTATTTGCATAAAATTTTGAAAAACGTGTGACGTCATCATGACGTCATCAAAAATGCAATTTTTCAAAACACCTATAAGGAAAAGGTCCGATCGTCATGAAACTTGGTGGGTAGGTAGATAATGGTACTAGTATGCAAAGTCCAAAGTGACGTCACGATGACGTCATCGGTTAATTTTTTATGATTTTTTTATATTTATAATTTGATTCTGCTTCCAAAATTGCACACTTCCTTTCATCGGATTGACTGTAAACTTGGTTCAAACTAAGACCACAATGACAAAATGTGCATTGAGAAGGGTTTTCAAGATGACGTCATCGTAGGGCATGTGACGTCATGTGATAAATCTTTATTTTTGGAATTATTATAGCCTAGCCGCGTGAGGTTGCTGTTCGTAGTACCAAAGTACTATACCCGTAGCAACCACGATCTGAACCGGTTTCGTGTGCAAATGCATACACGTGTGCGCGTTGCGCGTATGAAGTCCCAATCACGTGGTAGCTCTACAGAGCTCGGCTCAACATTGCGTGAAGAGGTAGTTTGGAAAAGTGCAAGTAATTTTACCCATTTTCGTATTCGATTTGAAGTACGTTTTAATTGTATGTGGGTTAAATTACTCAGTTATCTGGTAACATCACACAGAATCTGTGGGAGAGGTGTTATAAAACAAATATTGACAGCTTTATCATTGTTCGTGGCAAAAAAAAAAAATCACATCATCATCAAAGCAACACAGGGAAAATATTGCTTGCATGGGCTTGAAATGGCAATAACTGATGATCACTGAGTTTATACATGTATGTTTAAAATGGTGTCAGGATTCTATTGGGTTTTTTTTTCTCTAACAAGTGGATGTATGGGAGCTTCGTATGTTGCATCAGTGTTGTAGTCGAGTCACCAACGTCGAGTCCGAGTCCGAGTCTCAAGTCACCAACATCGAGTCCGAGTCTCAAGTCACAAGCCTAGAGTCCGAGTCACGAGTCACAAGCCCAGAGTCCGAGTCTCGAGTTACAAGCCTTGAGTCCGAGTCCAAGTGTCGAGTCACCAACATCGAGTCCGAGTCTCAAGTCACAAGCCTCAAGTCCGAGTCTCGAGTCACAAGCCTCGAGTCCGAGTCCAAGTCTTGAATCACAAGCCTCGAGTCCGAGTCCGAGTCACGAGTAACTTGTTTTTAGTTGTTAACCAAACTAATCAAACAGTGTCTTTTTTTAATAATCTTTCAATCATCCATTCTGTCTTTTAAGTAAATCCCAGTGTATACAGTTACAGACCAGTAAATAAACTTCCATAGACCCCAATGGTAAATGCTCCCACTTCAGAAATTCGGGAAAAGTACTCACAACTCTCCAAGGTGTTCGAGACACACATCAAATTAAAGCTTATTTCATCATCTTTCATTTTCTTTTCATTTGCCTACACTCCAGTGCAAAATAGAGCACTTTAAGGGCCCCAATTTCATCCAAATTGAACAGAATTACAAGTTCACAGTCCTGTGCACGGCTTCCACCCATATTTTTTACAAACCCTCAAGTTCATGGCCCACAGCATGCTCAAATACTGAAGATTTTGAGGGCATGCAAATCGTGATTTGGCCGGCATGTCTGATGATTTTAAAGGATTGAGTCGCATGGTTACCTTTTGTCTGAACATAAGCGTAACATTTTGGGATGAGGAGGTTTTTGGAGGACTGACGATGAATGCATTTTGAGGCAGGACTGTCGGACAATTTTGAAGAATTTAGGCGCTGTTGCAAAATTTTGTAGGATTTTGGAGGATTAACGATGGTTCCTAGCAAAAAGGGCCTAGCGGGTAAATGCAAATGTCCAGATACAAAATGGTATTGTGATCTCTTGGCAGAAACTGCAGTCATACAAAGTTGCTTCAGCACAAAAAGCTGCTGGAATTGCTGGTGTCCCATAAAATATTGGCATGAAACGTTTACTTGCTCTCCGGGTGCTTTTTCTGAGTTTCACACCCAAAAACAGATTTTGTTTTTAAATATCTATTTTTAATACAAAAGTTGTTCACTGGTGTACAGCCGGGTTGAACTCAACCCTGGGTGAACCCATTGCGCGTTGGGTTGAGTTTTTGATTTTTCAACCCCGCGTTCAACCCCGCATCGTTTCACACTTGTTTCATGCAAACTAAGCTTAATTCGCTCAGTGACTTCTGTTTTGAACCCTGGCGAGGGTTTCAACCAGGTTTAAAAAATCTCAACCTTGGTCTGGAGCAGGGTTGAGTTCAACCCGGGGCGAAATCAATCTCGGGGTCGACGCAGGGTTAGTGCAGGATTAAAAATGTTCAAGTGTGAAACGCCCATGTTTTCAAGCCTGTGTCAACCCCGAGATTTGTCTCGTGTGAAAAGGCCTAATGCAATTTCAAACAGAGAACAATCGGATACGGAATAATTGCCCCATCACAATACTTCAGGTGTATCGTTTGTGCATATTGGAGGCAAAGCAACACATGCAGATTGAAAATTCTGAACAAAGTGGTGAAGTGAAGAAGAGCATAGGCAGAACAACTTTAACCCTCCTATGCAAACATACATTCTGTGCAAAGTTGTCCATTCAGTCAAAATCAATCTCCCCGGGGAGTCAGGTTGGCATAGCGGTACTTTCCTCCCCTGGGTTCGAATCCTGCCTGGGCTAACATGTGGATTGGGTTTTCAGTTCCTACCTGATTCCGTGGGTTGTCCCCAGAATATTCTTCTGGGCTTTTCCTCCCACCTCTAAAACTGTAGTTTTTTTCTCATTGTCTTCTCTCCACAGGTTTCTTCAGGCTTGCGAGCTACAGTGCCTAGGGCGCTTTTGAGGAATCCTTGGTTTCATTACCAGAAATGATTAATAATAATAATGATAATAATAAGTGGCTGTTTTCAACACTTAAGAACTCCTAGCCTACATGTACATAAAGCAGGATTGACTGGCTGTGACTGTATACAGCTATGCTTGACTGCAGATGATTGATAAGCCAGCTGTGCCTACTTCTTGCCTGCTTTTGTCTGTTGACTGGATTTGACTAGTCACAGTGCTAGCTTGAAATATGATCTAACTGTTGGTGACTAGCCTGTGTAAAAGGTATGACAGGGGAAGAGGATTGATTTTTTGACTGTCTGTGACCGTTCAAACAGCAGGAGGATAATAATGGTGCAAAAAGGGCTTAGTTTTGAACACTTTTGCGTATAGTTAAACAGCCCATTTTTATCATTCAGATAAAATCCCTGTGGCATAATTACTGCTCACTTCAGGGAGGGACATACATTTTACCTGGGTAAGTTGAAAGAAAAGGCAAGGTGGCATCTTCCATTAACAAGTGGGACCCAATGGCAAGGCTCTGCTAACCACAGATTTCCGCACTCCATGTTGAAATCGCATACAGATGTGTCTGCATTTCAAACAACTAGTGCAGTGCCCGTCTAAAATGTGCATGTTCGGGAAACGCAAATTGCTTTGCCGCTGGTATATGTTGCATACTTGCAGAGTTTTGGAGAACTGCTCGTGCAAACAACGCACGCGATTCAATTTCACAGGTTGAACGCACACTTACGTCAAAATTTTTGCCAAGTTTGAAGTTCGACCACCTACAATGGTCGCTCAGTCGATTGCAAAAATAATGTACCCGTGCACATACGAAAACATGGTATGCAGTGCTATTCACCCATTGATCCATTAGTATTCACCCATACTGGACAATGTATCGCCCTACAATGCACGTGCGCGTGCCCATCCTTTTTGCATTGTTTGCGTCATATTGAGCACGCGCGCTTTAGCTTAAACATGACGTAAACAATTGAAAAGAACGGCAGTGCGTGGTGTTATGTTCTAAGCTGCCACGTTTGCCTCCGAAAATACTGCTTTTTTGCAGCTTTTTCGAGAACCGCTCATCCAAACCACTTCAAACTTGGCACTGCACATTCTGTGGCCCCGAGCAATACACCCGCCGATTTTCAACTTCATACGGTGCCCGGTTCTGGAGATAATCGACGGACAGACAGACAGACAGAGATTCCTTGAATTATAGTAAGATGTGACTGCATTGTTTGAATAAAACCACCAAGTACGCGATATAAATCCATTTGATATTCGGGGTCCAATCAGAAAACAGGAAGCAAGTTAACACGCCGGGGTCTACTATTGTCTTGAGGTCTGTAGACACTGGGAAAGAGGCTGTGAAACCCCCCATACGCTGTAGATTAATAGTCTAATTAAGCTCCTTTCTTATCCAGTTCAAATCCCTATGGAACAATTACGTCTCACTTCAGGGAGAGAGAAGTTCAGATAGACACATTTTGCCCGGGTAAGTTGACGAAAAGCGGCACAAAATAGAAGTCGGCTATAAACATGTCTCTAAGTCATTGTCACTTCCGCTACACAAACTGTCCTGCGGCAACAACATCACATCATGACTTCAAAACCAGCAGGGGATGATATTGCTTTCAAATTTACGTTTTTGTTTTGTTTCTTTGTTGTCACAAACACAGGGTAAGTAAAAAAAAAAGCGGAACCAAACCCCAAAAATTATATTTCATATTTTAAAAAAACATAATAATGACCGGAAAGCCAATTTCATAAGCTATTTTTAGATGAAAAAATTACTAAAATTGTTCAATCCGTTCAAAAAATATCACCATTTAAACACAATGACACTTAAACCTCTTTCGTCCAAAAATGCGATTTCAAGAATTGTCGTCACAGTTGTCTACAAACATAACCAGTGATAAAACCTGAGTTTAAAAGTCAAAAATATTCAATTAAGTCCTTTTGAAGGCCCATCTTTTAGAAAAAGTAGATTTTTGAAAATCGTGTTGTTTGCCTAACCAGGGTTGTTATAAAAATATTGTGTACTACAGTTGTTGACAGACACGGTTCTAGAGCCAATATTTTGTGGGGGCTAGCAAGGTGGATCCAGATTTTTTCAGGGAGGCGTGCTGAAATGTAGACCAGTTATTTTCTCCGGACATTTAGGCCTCTGAAAATCAATACATGGGGGGGGGGGGGGGGGCTCGTGCCATATTTTCAATGGGGAGCGCGGATAAAATCCTACAATCAGGCACACTATATTAACTAAAAGTGTACAAATGCACCCATCTCATTTAGGGGCAGACTGTTCCCAAGTACGTCAAATTCTTACATTTTGCTAGTGCATTTTTTTTTATGGAAATTTTTTTGGGGGGGGGGGTGGCTAGACAAAATTTGGGGGGCTAAAGCCCCCCAGTGCGCCCCCCCCCCTCCTCCCCGTAGAACCGCCACTGGCTGTTGACAGTTGTTTGAAACGAGTATTCTGTGTCATTTTCTTTATTGTTCCAAGCAGTCAGAATACACAATAAACTTTTTTTTTGGACGAAAGAGGTTTTAGGGTCATTGCATTTAAATGGTGATATTCTTTGAACGGATTGAGCAATTTCAGTAATTTTTTCATCTAAAAGTAGCTAATAAATTGGCTTTCCAGTCATTATTATGTTTGGTGCTGCATATGTTTTTAAATTTGAAATACATTTTTGGGGTTTGGGTTCCGCTTTTTTTTGACTCGCTGTGTACAGGGCAATACAAGACGTATCTTTCCTCACATGCCACCTCAAAACTCACTTCGTCAATCAGCTTCTCTCTCAAACATATTGGCTTTTTATTTTCACACACATTGACTTTTCACTGACCGTCGCCTTTGAATGAATATTAAACACATCCAGAAAAAGAAAGTGCACACTCATTGGAGGGGTTGTAATTTTGAATCTGACCGTCTTATGATGGCGTCATTTATATAGACCTTTTGGGAATTTTGTTAGCTACATTTTGATACCCTGTTTGCTACCAAAGCCTGTAAATCGTCCAAGATTGACAACGGTTTATGAAATATGTTGCAGTTGGAAAAGTTTGTTGACAATGTTACACTGCCCGAAACAAACACCATGGAATAGCGATCGCACAGTGCTCGTATGCATGGGAGTGCGCAAGCTATTTTAATGACCCGTGCTTTGTTCCGGCACTTTGCAATCTTTAGGGGCTAATTACGGGCATGTGTGGTTATGCTTAGCAATTTCTCCTGGCGTAATCTTATAACTGTGCAACTTTTCCAACTGTATCATTTTTTATAAACCGTCGTCAATCTTGGATGATTTACAGTCTTTGGTAGCAAACGGGGTATCAAAATGTAGCTAACGAAATTCCCCAAAGGTCTATATAAATGACGTCATCACAAGACGATCAGATCCACAAGACGATCAGATGACCCCTCCACTGAGTGTAAACTTTTTTGCGGTGTTTATTTTCAGATACTGTGTGCCTTACAAATACTTTGTATTATTATTATTTTTATAATTATCATTACATTTCTTGCATCGTGCCTTAATTCCCGAGGCAACAGGCTTTGCAAAGCGACAAGCACGTGTGCATACGGGAAGAGGCATCAATCACTTCTCAAAAGTGGGGGGGGGGGGACATAACTTGATCAGAACTAATGCGAGCGCAAAGCCCCTACGGCATGGGGTTCGGGGGCCCGCTTAAGGGCCCCGAAAAAAATGATTCTAGACCTCGCCCTCTGTGGTGCTATCCGAGGCAGTTTTGGACCACTTTAACCTTCTTTTTTTTTGCAAACGATCATCATTTAAACATCATTTTCGAGGTTGGAATCATTGAATCAGCTATTCCGAGCTATAGGCGTGGGGTTTGTGGTGTGGTTGAAGTCATTGAATCTATTAGCTTTTATATTCTGAGATAAAGGAGTGGGCTTCGGGGCGCGTTTAACGGCCCCGAAAATTTTGGATTCGAGCTGCTCTGTGGTGCAATCTGAGGCAATTTCTGACCACTTTAACCAATATTTTCTTAGCAAAAGATACATTGTAGTACATAATAGGGCCCTGTAAATGAGACACATGAGTTCAAAAATCGGGGGGAACATTTGATATCGTGTCCCCTGTCATTCAAAAAGTGGGGGTACATGTCCCCCTGTGCCCCCGAGGATTGACGCTCATGCATACAGGGAATAAAATTCGCCACAAAATGGAGGATTTTTTTTTCAACTTGCAGTTCACCAATCCTAGATCTGCCATGAGTTATTTAGACACTGAAAAGCCTGACGGTGGCAGCGACACGTATCTTTTGCCGTCACCTTCGTAAGTTTCTTTCTGTCTCGTGTGTCTGAGATGTGTTTAGCTGCAAACCTGTTGACTCGTATCATGCAACCCTGATTTGCTTGTTAACAACCTTTTTACTGTTACTCTAGAAATCTTGTCAATTAAACTTGGTAACTTGAGAAATACTTTACTTAGGAGCTTCAAATTTGGTTTGTGGGTTGTTCTTGGTAGTCTTAAGAAGGCGTTTGCTTTTGAAGCCGACAGGTCAAAGGTCAAGGTCGCTATTGCTAAAAACAGTAGAAATCTTGTCGACTTGGTAACTTGAGAAATACTTTACTTAGGAACTTGAAATTTGGTTTGTGGGTTGTTCTTGGTAGTCTTAAGAAGCCGTTTGCTTTTGGGGCCGACAGGTCAAAGGTCAAGGTCACTTTTGCTCAAAACAGTAGAAATCTTGTCAACATGGTAACTTGAGAAATATACTTTACTTATAGGAACTTGGAATTTGGTTTGTGGGTTGTTCATCAAAACATAAGAAACTCTTTTCATAGTCCTTGAACCAGAACATGAACATCAAGAAGCTTCCAGTACTCAATGCTGTACATGTTTGATGAACAAGTACCAAGTCATGCAAGTGGTACAACCCACGCCGGATACACCGTCCATGCACCCGGGCTGAACTGGTACCTCGAGAGTACAGAAAATGAAAAGGAATGGGGCGTGATCTGTTATGCAAAAAGTATGAAAATTAGATGCATGCGCAGCAATGTTTGCAAAACCTGTCTTTGAATGCAAAGCTGTAATACTTGCAAAGCTGTAATACTTGAGTTGTATGAATACAATATATGGCCGAGTAAAGTGTCCACCCACCAACCCACCAATCAACCAACATAAGCAGCTGGAAAAATTGGCAACTCACATCGTGCGGGAGTAGCTCAGATATCATCTGCTGAAGCCCCTACAGCATGGGGTTCGGGGGCCCGCTTAAGGGCCCCGAAAAAAAATGATTCTAGACCTCGCCCTCTGCGGTGCTATCTGAGGCAATTTTCGACCACTTTAATTTTTTTTTTAGCAAACAATAATCATTTAAACATCATTTTCAAGGTTGGAATCATTGAATCAGCTGTTCCGAGATATAGGCGTGGGGTTTGGTTGAAGTCATTGAAGTCATCAGGTAAAGGAGTGGGGTTCAGGGCGCGTTTAACAGCCTCAAAATTTTTGGATTCGAGCTGCTCTGTGGTGCGATCTGAGGCAATTTCTGACCACTTTAACCAATATTTTCTTAGCAAAAGATACATTGTAGTACATAATAGAGCCCTGTAAATGAGACACACGAGTTCAAAAATCTGGGGGGACATTTGAATTTGTGTCCCCCATCCTTCAAAAAGTGGGGGGGGGGACATGTCCCCCTGTGCCCCCGAGGATTGACTCTCATGCATACAGGGGATAAAATTCACAACAAAATAGAGGATTTTTTTTTTCAACTTGCAGTTCACCAATCCTAGATCTGCCATGAGATATTTAGAAACTACAAAGCCAGACGATAGTAGCGACACATATTTTTTGCCGTCACCTTCGTAAGTTTCTTTCTGTCTCGTGTGTCTGAGATGTGTTTAGCTGCAAACCTCAGTGTTGACACGTTATCATGCAACCCTGATTTTCTTGTTAACAACCTTTTTACCGTTACTCTAGAAATCTTGTCAACTTTGTAACTTGAGAAAGACTTTACTTAGGAACTTGAAATTTGGTTTGTGGGTTGTTCTTGGTAGTCTTAAGAAGCCTTTTGCTTTTGGAGCCGACAGGTCAAAGGTCGAGGTCGCTATTGCTAAAAACAGTAGAAATCTTGTCAACTTGGTAACTTGAGAAATACTTTACTTAGGAACTTGAAATTTGGTTTGTGGGTTGTTCTTGGTAGTCTTAAGAAGCCGTGTGCTTTGGGGACCAACAGGTCCAAGGTCAAGGTCACTATTGCTTAAAACAATAGAAATCTTGTCAACTTGGTAACCTGAGAAATACTTGACTGAGGAACTTGAAATTTGGTTTGTGGGTTGTTCTTGGTAGTCTTAAGAAGCAGTTTGCTTTTGGGACCAACAGGTCAAAGGTCAAGGTCACTATTGCTAAAAACAATAGAAATCGTGTCAACTTGGTAACTTGAGAAATACTTTACTTAGGAACTTGAAATTTGGTTTGTGCGTTGTTCTTGGTAGTCTTAAGAAGCCGTGTGCTTTGGGGACGTACTTGAGTTGTATGAATACAATTATATGGCGGAGTAAAATGGCCACCAACCAACCAACCAACCAACCAACCAATCCACCAACCAACCAACATAAGCAGCTGGGAAAATTGGCAACTCAAATTGTGCTCAGATATCATCTGCTGAACTTTCAGCATGCGTTCTACTAATCTAAGCTATTGAAATTGTGTAGTTTTACATTTGATTGGTCGCTGTGAATACAATAAAATCAAGCATATTGTTAATAATAGTGTTTAAGGAACACATTTGATTACAACTGAACAAGTTATCAGCAGAACATTTTAATTGTGGGCCATTTAATGTTCATAAGCCATTTTCCATGCAAAGAGAAAAATACGTAAATTACAGACACTTTGGTGTTTTGTTGACATTATTTACATAAGTACCATTCCCAAATCCCACTGCTGTGCATACGCTTGCCATATACCATTTCAGGAAACCACTCTATCCACTTTTGATATTACATGTACTAAAAGCAAAGAATTGGTAAAGGAGATAAGGCCCCCCCCCAAAAAAAAAGTCTCCGGTTTCTGGTATGGAGCTTGCCCTAAAAGTGGTGCGGCGACACGTTTTTGTTTGTTTGTTTTTTCTCCCTACTTTTTTTCCTTCAAATGTCGGCTGATGTTACAGATGACGCTTCGATCCCCTTAAAACTCTCAAAAATATCCTGCAGGGTGAAGATTGAGGTGACCTCAGTAAGGCCATAAGGCTTGAGAATTCTGCACCCACTTACGACATGACCATTCTTCGGGAAATTTGGATAGTCAAGACAAATATCAGAGAAAACGAGACCATACACTACAGGGACATTGACATGGTGCATGAGCTACCAGGCTGGTCATTTGTCTGCTCCCTTACATATTGCGCTAAATAAAAAGCATTTACAGGTTCCACGGATACACGACCATATCTCCCTAAATCTGGCTTCCAGACGCACAATTACAAAATTACAACACCGTCTGCAAATGGTGCCCAAATTTAGTGCAAAATATATAGGAGCCCAGAGATGCAACATAAAGCTTATACTCGATTGTAACCCCATCTAAAAACACGTTAAAAATTGTGCAGCAGCAGGATTCCATTAAAACCAGTGAGTTTGGCGGTTTTGAGAAATCATCTTATATTGAACAATTTTTTTTTTAAATTTTGCCGACGCGCAGGGCTGCGGCGACGCGCTCGCAAACCAGACACCGGAGACTTTTTTTTTAGTGGAATGGCAGGGGGGAAAAATGGAAAACATTAATCCAAGAAATGTTATAATTGCATGTTCAAATTCATAAAGTACTTTTCTTGCACAATCTTCCAACTTTCTATTGTTTTCTAGCTAACTGCTTATCAGAGCAGTCTTCAGAGCATATGGCTTGTCTGGCATGAATAGCATTTGCAAAACTAATAAAAATCAAACAAAAACACTTAACTGACAAAAGTGTAAGAGAGGTATTGCATTGCGAAGATTTTAAATTCCACTTTTTTTTAAGTTAGGCTTACATAATTTTATATATTTACATGTTTTATGTTTCTTTGATATTTTAGTAAATCCAGATAATGAAAGAGTTAAACTTCCTTATTGGAGTTTCACCCAATTCTTAACTTCAATTCCTGTATATGATAATTTTATCTTCAAACTTGAATTCTCCATTCTGATTGGTCGATCCATGGCAACAAACATGCTACATTATCCCATATAACATGGTCCATATTGCACTCTGCGTCAGTGTTGTGGTACTCATTACTCGTACTCGAGTGCTATTCGAGTACTTTCTTCAGAGTACTTGTACTCGTACTCGAATGTCAAAGTACTCGTACCCGAAATGACGGTACTCGTACTCGGGCAGCAAAGTACTTGTACTCGACATGTCGAAATTGTGATCGCTCATCGAAGTACTCGTACTCGAATAGCAGTACTTGAGAAAAAAAATGGTATAGCCTGACTTACCACGACCTTCAGTTTGAAGTGGTTGATTGGCTTGCGGAGAAATTGAAGTTTCCTGATTTTCCTCTATCTGTGCGCGTCCGGACAAACATATTTAACAGCTAGCCGTGAGTGGGTCTGTATATCGGTCTGACTGGGCCTGGGCACCATGAACCATTTGCCGTATGGCCGTACTCGGAATACAAGTACTCGTACTGGTACTCGGAAGTACTTTACTCGTACTCGGAAGTAAAAGTACTCGTACTTGGAGACCTGTACTTGTTCTCGGAAGTACTCGTACTCGTACTCGGAAGTAAAAGTACTCATACTCGGAGACCTGTTCTTGTTCTCGGAAGTACTCGTGCTCTGTATGGATCATAGTCATGCTTCATGGTTATATGTAGCACAGTTTGTTGCCATGGATCGACCAATCAGGATCGGGGATTCAAGTTTGCCTGAAGATAATAATGCATGTCTATGTGCCTGAGGGACTGTGAATGATGACATGCGGGTCATAGTTCAAAAGGTCAATGACCAGCTGAAATGACCTGTAGGGGCCAATTTCACTGAGCACGAAAATATTTGTTAAGCATAGAAAATGTGATAAGCGGTTACCAGCCAATATTCGCCACTGTCTCTTCACTACTGGTGGCTGGTACTCAGCTGAATTTTGCTTACCACAAAAATGAGCCAAGTAAGATTGTCTGCTTAGAAGCTGCGTTGAAATTGCGTCTCCACATCGTCGCATCAATGCAACAAGGTCATATTTTCTAAAATGGCCTGAACGCAAAACACAAGTTTCAGAATGTCAAAAGGTCGTATCTCGCTTAAAATAACCCAGATGTACACACTAAGTCAATGGACGTTGAGATACGACCTTGTTGCACGAAGCGTATTTGCGCGAGATACGACTTTGTTGCAGAATCGAGTTACAACCTTGTTGCACTGACGTGACGACATGCATGTGTAGGTCATTCACAGCATAAGGGTTTAAAACTAGTGACATCCCCATCTAATTGGGTACCTTGTGGCATTCTTTGTTCACTAATCCTACACCCTGGGCGTTGATTTTTGTAGCGCTGAGTACATCCACTGCGGAGGAACAGCCCAAGTCAATAACTGGAACGAAGAGTCGGATCCGGAAGATGTCAAAGGCATCATTGAGAGATGCACCAAGCTTGTACCTAGCTTGAAGGTGAGCAACAATTATTAGCCCTTCTTTTCCTAACCATGTTTCCTTTTCTGTATAGGGTTTGGGGAACTCGACAAGTCAACATGATTAAAACTCAAAAGGTAATTTGGTCAAAAGTGGGAAATATTACCTGAAAATCGAACAGTCAACATAAAAGTTGAAATGCCACATCGACACTCAAAAAGTCTTCTCCAAACTTGAAGAGTAAATTTGAAGCTTGAAAATGTCAGCTTGAAACTCAAAATGTCAACTTGATCGATTCTCAAAAAGCCAACTTGAAACTCATAAAGTCAACTTGATCGAAGCTCAAAAAGCCAACTCTAAACTCAAAAAAGTCATCTTGAAACTTGAAGAGTCAACTTAAAACTTGAAAATGTCAGCTTGAAACTCAAAAGTCCACTTGATCAAAACTTCAAAAGTCAACTCAAAAGTCATTTCAAAACTTGAAAGGTTTAAACTTGAAAAGCCAAATCGAATTTCAAAAAGTCATCTTGAAACATCAAACAAATTCTCAGTTGTGATAAAAGGTTACATTCCCAACTCCACACTCGAAAAAGTCACCTCGAGTTTTGAAAAGTCAACTTGAACCTTGAAAATATCAGCTTTGAAACTCAACAAGTCAACGCGATCAAACTCAAACTTGAAAAGCCAACTCAAAACTCTGAAAAAGTCATTTTGATACTTAAAAAGTCAACTTGAAATTTGAAAATATCAGCTTGAGACTGAAAAAGTCAACTTGATCAAAACTCGCTATAATTTTCATCCAAGTTTGTCTGAAAGTCACGTCATCCACAAGATAAATTAAAGGTCAAAAGGTCATCATACTTCAAATTGTTCTGACATGCAAAATAATGCTTTTGGATCACTTATGATGTGACCTTTCCAAAGAATCCAAAATCACCAAACAATGGCGGGTGGTAGAGTGAGAACCATTTTTGTCCGATGGCGCTAAAACTTAAAATTTTAGCTTTTTCAGCTTAAATTACCCCATACACTAAATATGCACCAATTTGAAGGGGAAGGGATTTGAACTTTCAAATTTGGGAAGATCCAACATTTGCAAGTATCAAAAACAAAATGATCAAATTACCTATAATAAATAAATACCTTACTGATTGTTAGGGAATGACAGTCTAAAGCAACCCGTAAAATCATGGCTCCTGGTGTGCTGTCATTTTTAAGTAAAGTGGTATTTTTGTATCTATTTCCAATGCTGGTCAGCCGACCAGCGTTGGAGAAAAATGGCTCTTTTTATTCCAAAAACTGCTTTTATGTTTTCGTATTTAGTTCTTTCGCATTTTCTTTCCAATTGATCACACACCTGTGAACGGGAACAAGCCAGCTGGACTGATTCTCTGACCTTACAATTCCCCAACGTCCATAAATTGCTCAGATTCATCGTAAGTTGGGTCATGGAACCAGACTACTATAGAACATGGTTGGTTTGTTTTGTTTTCAGCATCTATGAACCCAAAACTTGAAACAAGTCAGTGTAACAATATTCGCTATTACATACTATTCCTCCAAATCCATTTATTTTTGAAAATTACAGCAAAAGCAAATGTTGTAAATTTCCTTTAAAGAGAATCTTTAATTTTTTTGCACAGGTTATTTCAAAGCTCAACTATTATATTTTGAGAGTGCTGACTCTTCAACTGTGCTTTTGTACTTCATTCATATTTTTAATTTTTTTTCCCTTCCTCACAGAGTGCTAAAGTGGTAAGCACCTGGGCAGGCTTACGCCCAGGTCGTTCCAGCATCAGACTGGAGAAGGAGGACAAGATGATAGGAGGAAAGTTGAAGAAGGTAGGAGACCATCAAGGGCCATTGCATTATGCAAAACCTTTTGACAAGGCTGTTGTGACTTTAGAATAAGAAACTGAGTTGTGAAGCTGTGAGGGTTCCACTCAACCAAATACGCGCTCATAGAAAACATCGCAGGTTACCCCCCAGCTAATTTCGGTACCCATTTGTGCTCCTGGGTGGAGAGAGGCAAGTGGGGGTGAAGTGGCTTGCCCAAGGACACAACATATGACCAGCAGCTGGATTGGAACCCCTGACCCTCTGCTCATGAGTCATGAACCCTAACCACTTGGCACCCCCCCCCTCCATTACAGTTTAGGACAAGTGTTTATAGCTTAAAGGTAGAGTAGATCATTTGCAGCTATCCAAAAAGTAACTTACCAAATTATTGTGAAAAGCTTACTTGGTTTAAAAATAGTAACTGCACTAAACTCCCTGTGAAATTATTCCTTCTGGTGTGCTGCCATTTTGAAGAAAACAGTAAAAGAAGGTCATTTCCAAAGATGCCTCTAGTGATGCAATTTTGAAAATTTACGTTAGTAGTTGGATTGTAATTCAGCGAATCCATGAGTGGGTGTACGTGTTCTACATAGCCCCGAGGACCGACACACAAAGCGAGAACAACAGATCCTTTCAGTCCTTGGGAGTTGGGTCTTTTGTTGGAAACGGTCCTCTGTAGTAGGTTTGTGTGCTTAGTCTATGGGAGAGTGTTATACAGGGACAAAGGGAAACAAAGCATTGTCCTCGAGAGTATAGTAAAACAAGAGAGTCTGCACACAAACATTGACACAATGCACACGCACTTGCAATCGCAATTATTCATCGGCTCAGTGCTTGAAATCGTGTAGCTATAATCGGCTGAATGAAAACATTCCAAACGCTGATTTTTGGTGCAAAATATGACTCAACAAAACATGACTGGGCAACTTTTGATTTGAAATCAAGATCCTGGAATTGTGTTTTCTCGGAATATACAGCTTTCAATGAGCTAAAACTTCATCAGGTTAGTTGCTAAGTACCCGACTTTAGATTTTGAGCTCCTTTGCAACAAATGCACAAATTACAAATGAAATACCCTACCTTTAGGATGGTGATGGTTATGATAGTGTTATTTCCAATGACTGGTAAATGTTTGGTGTTTTCAGGTTGTGTACAACTATGGTCATGGAGGCTCTGGCATTACACTACACTGGGGATGTTCCTTAGAGGCCACAGAGCTCGTTCGACAGTCCATCGCAGAGCTGCAAGCAATCGGACCAACATCAAAACTGTAACCAGCATAAATTCATCTCAGCAAAAAACAACCCTTTACATGGATAGCCTTATTTGAACAGGTCAGTAGTTCCACCACAGTAATGGCTGGTCGCTAATTATTCTATGCATGTGCATGTACGTAAATCACTTGTGAGATTGCAAGATAACACAGGTACGAGTATGAGATCCAGTCATCAATTATAATGAATTTTTAGTTTTGTTGTACAGCCTGTCCCAAAATACCCGCAACTTTTTTGCAAGGCTCTAGCATTGGCAGGAAACACGTACCGCCATTATTTTTACATTATATTAAAGCTTGAAATCTGAAATTTATCCCTGCCAAGTATTGGTTTGATATTTAAAGGGAATATACATCATTTGCTTTTGCTGTAATTTTCAGAAATGGATGGAATCGGGGGGTTGGAAATATATAGCAAATATAGTTACACTGACTTTTTTGAGGTTTTGGGTTCGAAAATGCTATAAAAACCAAGAAAAACAATCATTTTCCTGTAGTCTGGTTCCCTGACTCCTTATAAGATTGTAAGGTCAGGGAACCAGTCTAGCTGGCTTGTACCCGTTCATAGGTGTGCAATCGATTGCAAACAAGTGCGATGGTCAATTGGGGCCAGTATTTGGGCCAGTATACTGGCCCCAAATACTGGCCCCAATTGTATTTGAAAAAAAGCCAGTTTTGTCCAACACTGGTCGGCCGACCAACATTGGAAATTGATACAAAAATACCACTTCAGTATGACAGTATACCAGGTGCCATGATTTTACAGGATGCTTTACACTGTCATTCACTTACAGTCCAGCAAGGTATTTCAAAATGATTTGGTAGTTTTATTCTTTTGATGTTTGCAAATGTTGTATTTTCCCTTTAAAAGAGTTTTGAAATTATTTGTGTTCAAATAAAGGCATGTCCAAAACAAACTCAACCGATTTCAAGGAAAATCACAATCCTCGCTTATACATGTACTACCAGTGAGTCAGTATTTCATATTCCTGAATTAACACTGCACTGGTACATCTGCGTTCTGCACGACATCACGCAGTACGCACTGCAAACTCCATATGAGGAGTTGTAGTAGGGAGATGGACAGGCACTATTCCAAATCCCATTATCTTTCCCTCCGTAATTACCCCCCTCCCCTCCAAATGACCCCCTCCAAAATAGATCCCCCTTCTCTTCCCCCTCCCCACCCCGCCCCCTCCCCTCTCTCTCTCTACCCCCACCCCTCTCTCTCCCCACTCCCCAAATATATCTCCCCTCTAGCTCCCCAA
Source organism: Patiria pectinifera (assembly GCA_029964075.1). Classification (NCBI taxonomy): domain Eukaryota; kingdom Metazoa; phylum Echinodermata; class Asteroidea; order Valvatida; family Asterinidae; genus Patiria; species Patiria pectinifera. The sequence goes on along the minus strand of CM057137.1, from coordinate 12,724,981 downwards.
ATATATCTCTTCTCTCTCCGAGTTGTTATATTATAAGTGGGGGGTACGGCGACAAACCCCATATCTCCCTCTGTCTAGGCCCCAGACCAGGCTCTTACCAGTCGCCGTCTTGAAGATCTCTATTTAGACTCGTAGCGACTGGTATGCTTCCTATCAATACTTACAAATAAATTTAAAAAACACGTTTTCTTAGGTTTACATGTCTGAGTTTTTTATTTTATTGAAAACGGACGACTTAACCATTACAAACATGTAACTTTAACAAATATAATCTAATAAACATAGATTAAGAATGATGTCATCAGTATTATTAGCAAAGGGAAGCTTGCTTCCCCTCTAACTGTAATAAGTTTCATCGATAAGAATGATGTCATCAGTATTATTAGCAAAGGGAAGCTTGCTTCCCCTCTAACTGTAATAAGTTTCATAGATAAAGAATGATGTCATCAGTATTATTAGCAAAGGGAAGCTTGCTTCCTCTCTAACTGTAATAAGTTTCATCGATAAGAATGATGTCATCAGTATTATTAGCAAAGGGAAGCTTGCTTCCCCTCTAACTGTAATAAGTTTCATCGATAAGAATGATGTCATCAGTATTATTAGCAAAGGGAAGCTTGCTTCCCCTCTAACTGTAATAAGTTTCATCGATAAGAATGATGTCATCAGTATTATTAGCAAAGGGAAGCTTGCTTCCTCTAACTGTAATAAGTTTCATCGATAAGAATGATGTCATCAGTATTATTAGCAAAGTGAAGCTTGCTTCCCCTCTAACTGTAATAAGTTTCATCGATAAGAATGATGTCATCAGTATTATTAGCAAAGGGAATCATACTTCTCCTCTAACTGTAATAAGTTTCATCGATAAGAATGATGTCATCAGTATTATTAGCAAAGGGAAGCATACTTCTCCTCTCGAGGTCAATGACATCTAGACATTGTGTTAAAAAATCAAACTACCTATGTACGAGGACCACAGTGATTGCAATCGCATTGAAATCTGTGTGTCCATTTTTCACCTGTAGTTGTGTCTATGCTAAAGATATTTACTATATGCGTTTTGTTTTTTTGAAAAAAAGTTAAGGGAAGGCGGCAGTGAAGTAATTGGGGATAAATAAGTACCAGATCGTAAAATTTTCTCAATACCCTAGCCCACCTTTTTCCAATGCCACAATTGTTTTTCAACCATGAATCGAAGTTCGGCGAAAGTACCCTCCCCTTTTTTTTATCCTTTTGAAATGTTTTAAAAGAAACTTCCAACCAATGCCCAAACCTTGCTGCGTTTAACAGAGCCCTGTTTTCCCCCTGTTTGTATATTTCATCACAGTCCTTTAAGCATTTTTCTAAATAACTTAATCTATAACGTTGATCTACCGTTACTTCTGGAATATCCCCATTTTCTTGCTGCCGCCGTGGTTTATAACTATTCGTCATTTTGTTATAGATTTCATGGTAATTTACAGCTTTTTTTTTTGGTACTGGAGGCTGCTCATCTTCAGGTTCATGTATTTCTAAAATGGGGAGTGGTGGTGGACTACGAAAACGGCGCTGAAGGGCTTCAACGTCATCCTTAAACTGTGGAGTCGCGGCCATCAGTCCTTTTACCTGTGCTAATATCTGTAGACACTGAGCGAACCCCGCAACACACCAGTCGCTGAACGAGGAAATGATTTCATTTGCCTCGTTTAGACCCTCCTCAACGTGAGTCATCTCAATGGTCTGCCGTGGAATCTCCATAGTGTTTCTAAAAAGAGAGAGAACAAAAAAAAAAAATAATAAATAAAGTGGCATATATATTTTCATCCTTTTTATGAAATGGTAATTTTGATGTAGTATTTGGACAAACTTTTGTTACAAATAGTAGTCATGATTGCTTTTGTATCAGAAAAATACAAATACTAAAAAGTTGAAAGTTATTTACAAAAAAAAATGTTATGTGCTTTGCAACTGCTCATATCCTTCCTCAAAAATCTAGTCGACATGCATTTGTGTGATAGTGCCCTCCAGGGTTGAAATTGTAAAAGGTGGTTGTGTGGAACGTGAGTCTTGTACGCGCTACTGCAAAATTGTGTCGTTTACTTCCGATTATTGTGAGTACCTTTCATACAATTTACGGGTAATATACCACACTAGTCAAGGGTGAATATTTATGTTTACCTTTCGATGGTGCAGACAACTTGTTTAGATTGCTGGATTTCACGTTGTGTCTCGATCGATTCCTCTTTTAGGATCTGAAAAAATAATAATGATTTATACAGTTAAAAGTTCACTTAAAAACTTTGTTACGTGCTGTACAGCTCCCTCGCATACTTTTATTAAAAATTCTAGTAAAAACCATAGCTTATAGTTTACCTTTTCAGTGGGGGTTGCTTGATTAAAACAAGTGTAGATATTACTGCAGTTGTTGATGCTGCTAGGCTGATGAAAGTCTATCTGCTGGGTAGAATGTCTGTTGAATGGCAGGGCTTTTCATTTGTCTACTTATATAACCAAAAATGATTAGTCATGATCATAGTGTTTCGTAAGTGGTGGAAATTTTGGAAATCTCTAGAAAATTCCAAAATTTCCACCACTTATGAAACAATGTGATGACCAATTATGACTGATCAGTTTATTAGAACTGGGGTTTACACAACACACAATTGTGCAATGGGAATTTTCCAGTACAATTGTGCGTAATTGTACTGGGAAATTCCCATTTCAAGCATGATAGATTTTGTACGGTCAAGGCCGTTCAAAATCTATTCATATGCATTCTCATGCACTCTCGAAGAGTGTCAACTCACTTCCAATGTACATGTACTTGTAATTCAAAGTTGGCCCTCTTTATTCCCGAGTCTAATTTTGATTATTCAAAAAAAATTAAATAAAAAAAATATTATCTAGTCCATATTTGAATAGATAATATCTATATATATATTAAATGGAGACCAACTCAAAACCATCACCTAAAGGCTATTCGCGGTGGGTCAAGGCTGCATTGAAGAGTTACGTTGATCAAAATAATATAGAGATCGATGAACGAGAAAATTATACTCGTCGAGACTATATTCAAGCCATAAGGGCTGAAGAGAGTAAATTTAAAAACTTGAGAAAAAAGACACTACATGAGCTCAAACAGATTGTAGACGAACACAATCTAGAATACGTACCGACTGGTTATAATGGTCGATTTTGAAAAAGATTTATTCTCAGCGATCAAGAGATTTAAATCTCCCGAAGATTTTCAAGAGGCTGACTTCAGAGGTACGAGAAGGTTTAGAAATAACTTTCGAAACTGGGAACTGATTCCGAGACAGTTTAATAATGACGTTGAACTGTTTTTTCGCACTCACGAGCGACAGATCGAAAGCAAAGTCGTATCAGAACTGAGAGAACTCACTAACATTAAGGTTCAGATTGCGATTACAGTGAGATATGTTAAAAATGTACCTGATGGAGAACGGGTGACTGCTGAATTTACCTTTATCAGTAACAATGTGGTTATTTTGAGGAGAGTCAGGTAAAGCAAATTCTTAAAGAAGCGATCGATCAAGTAAAAGAAAAACACGCGAGTCATACAAATCGAGGATCAGGTTGGGTAGTCGATAAAATACTCGCGTTTTACATTAACGTAAACCGTTATGCTCAAGCAGGAGGTAGTTCTTACATAGAGCTACCCGACTATCTCAAAAATAAAAAGGCGATTATCAACGTACAAAACAAAGACAACGAATGTTTGAGATGGTGTTTGAGGGCCGCTCTTGGTAAATATTTGGACAAAGTAAAACAGCGAATCGAAAACAACCCAAAATATCAGGTCCATGAAGAGAGAACTACGATATACAACACGAACGATGGATTGAAATTCGAAAATATAGACTTTCCCACACCAGTGGATCAAATGTCTAGGGTAGAAAGACAAAATAATCTGTCAATAAATGTTTTTGGTTATACTGAACAAGATAACATACATGTATTGGCATTATCTAAAAACACAGATCCTACCGTTGAGGCTATCGATCTGTTGTTGTTTTCCAACGGTGATAAGAGTCACTACTGTTGGATAAAACAATTTTCTAGATTATTTTATACTGTAACGGCAGATCGACACAAGAAATATTTTTGTAGAAGATGTCTGTCACACTACGGAACGCAAGAAAAACTAGACAGACACAAACAAGATTGTGAGGGAATAGACAAACCTCCGTCTAAAATCGTTTTTCCCGAGAACAACGTATTAAAATTTAAAAACCACAGATTTGCACAGGACGCACCATTTGTCATTTACGCCGACTTTGAATCGGTACTAGAAAAAACTCAGCACGATAAAAAGGAAAACACGCAAAAGACAAACATTCACAAAGCAAGCGGTTATTCGTTGGTAGTCGTTAGATGTGATGGTGAAAATATGTATGGAGAAACTTACAGGGGCAAAGACGCCACAACTAAGTTTGTAGAGCAGATGTTACAATTACAACGAGATATTAATTGCATATTTGCTAATCCCATACCCATGGAATTTACTGAGCGAGATAAAAAACATCACGAAAAAACAAACACGTGTTGGATTTGCGAGAAACCAATTTATCCCAATTACTCGAGCAACTGTCAATGCCAGAAACCCAAAAAACCAAAAACAGAAAAACAAATAAAAGAACATCAGTACGAAAACAAAAATGGATTTATCGAGTCTAAATGTCTCGAATGCAAAAAGAAAATCAACAAATTTAGAAAGGTGAGAGATCACTGCCACGTCACGGGTAGATATAGAGGTGCCGCGCACGCCTACTGTAACACCAAGCTACGTGTTAAACCCGGTTGTACTACGATACCGGTCATATTACACAATTTACAAAATTACGACGCGCATTTGATCATGCAAGGCATTTCTGTTTGCAAAGGTAAAATAAACTGTATCCCTAGAAATTCAGAAAAGTACATTTCGTTTTCAATCGGAAATCTACGATTTATAGACTCGTTCAATTTTATGGCGTCATCGCTTGACAACTTAGTCAAAGCTTGTCCAAAAGAGTCGTTTACTTTACTGAGAAAACATTTTAAAAATTCGCCAGAGAGTTTAGACCTTTTACTACAAAAAGGAGTTTACCCTTACGAATATATGGACTCGTTTGATAAATTTGAAGAGACCAGTCTACCACCAATCGAAAAGTTTTACAGCAGTCTAAAAGACGAAGGGATATCGCGAGAAGACTATGACAGAGCTCGGCGAGTGTGGAAAGAGTTTAAGGTAAAAAACTTGGGCGAATATCACGACTTGTACGTGACTACCGACACGTTTTTACTAGCCGGCGTGTTTGAGAATTTTAGACGCGTGTGTAAAAAGAATTATAAGTTAGATCCGGCTAATTATTTCACCGCACCCGGGTTATCGTGGGATGCACTGTTAAAACATTCTCAGATAGAACTCGAACTATTGCAAGACGTAGACAAACATTTATTTTTTGAGAGAGCAAAACGAGGAGGCATGTCGAGCGTCGGTAGCGCGAGATATCACAAAGCAAACAATAAATATCTGCCCGACCACGATCCGGATAAACCAACGAGTTACGTGACCTATCTAGACGCTAATAACCTATACGGTTGGGCTATGAGCCAGTACTTGCCATACAAAGATTTTAAGTGGTTAAAGCCTAAGGAATTTAATACCGAGTATATCATGTCGATTGATAAAACGTCAGATACGGGTTATTTTTTAGAGGTGGACCTCGATTACCCAGCCGCTCTTCACGATTGGCACAACGATTACCCGCTAGCGCCAGAAAACATAATCATACCACAAGAATGGATGTCTGATTATCAAAACGAATTATTGGATACCGAGCCTAGTAGCAAAGTACCCAAATTAACCGGCACGCTAAAACCCAAACGCCAGTACGTTTTGCACTACATCACTTTACAGCTTTATATCGAGCTCGGATTAAAACTCAAAAAAGTACATCGCGTCTTGGGGTTTAAACAGAAGCCTTGGATGAAGTCGTACATCGATAAAAACACTCAACTCAGAACTAAAGCAACTTTTAACTTTGAAAAGATTTTTAAACTCATGAATAATAGCGTTTTTGGAAAAACGATGGAAGACGTTAGAAATAGAATGGACGCAAAGTTACTCAGAGAGGATGAGCATAAAAGATACAAAATGATTGTGTCTAAACCAAACTACAAACAGACATCGATCTTTAAAGAATGCGAGTTGTCATTTGTCGAAATGTATAAGACTAAAACCGTGTTAAACAAACCGATCTACTGCGGAGTGAGTATATTAGATCTCTCAAAGACGCTGATGTACGATTTTTATTATAATCGAATGAAAGTGACGTATGGAGACCGAGTCAGATTACTGTATACGGACACGGACAGTTTACTCTTAAGCATCTACACGGACGACGTATACAAAGATATGCAGCAAAACGGGCAACAATACGACCTTTCGAATTATCCGACGGATCATCCTTTGTACGACCCAACCAATAAGAAAGTGATCGGTAAATTTAAAGACGAGTTTGGAGGTAAAATAATCAAAGAAGTCGTTTGTATAAGACCTAAAATGTACTCGATTTTAACCGCTGACATCAACTTGAAAAAAGCCAAGGGAGTCACAAAATCGGTCACCTCTAAGAAATTAAAACACCGACACTATTACGACTGCATCTTAAACAAGAAATCTCATTACGAAACCATGACTCACATTAGATCGGAAAATCACATCCTTTACACCGTATCTCAAAATAAACTATCGTTGAGTCCGTTGGACACAAAGAGGTACATTTTACCGGATGGAATACACACGCTCGCTTATGGTCACCGTAATCTAGATATTAATTAGGCGGTAATTGCGTGTCCTCGGGTACGACTTGAAGCTCTTGTCTCACAAAACTCCTTTTTGGGCCGTCTTGCAGGTAATAAAGAGTAGGACCCGTCGTGACTTTTTTACCTTCAATCATTTTAAATTGACTCGTTCTTTTTTCCACGTTGAAGATGTCTACGCTCCAAATGGGATCCGTGGCTCTTTTCGCAGTCCCACCCTCTTGCTCACCCGGGTAATATAAATATCTAACCATAGCGTCTTGCGGTAATTGTTGCTCTTTTGTTTTAACGGGGTTAGCCGGCGATTGCCGGACCTGTTTTAGTTTAACCGCCTCTGACGGCGCTTTAGCTATTAATCTCGTCGTTTCATCGTTTATAGCTTTGATCACGCTGGGTAATCGCTCGACCCATTGCGTGTTTCTACTCTCGGGATTTAACATTTCTTGAGCGTACTGATGACCAAACAGTCTCTCGGCTAGCGTTCGATTAAATCTTTCTACGATACCCTGCGATCGGTGGTTTCCGGGTTCGCCGACGATAATCTCGACGTTTTTTGAGGCCATCCATTTTTTAAAAGCGCCTTTAAATTCGGTACCGGCGTCTACTCTCAACGTTTTAGGGTAACTCAAAGGCGACCTCGCGTAAATCTTGACGATAGCATCTCGCGTGGAATCTGCCGTTTTAGAAACCAAAGGTTCTGCTTCGTGGTATCGACTCGCAACATCGACAACCGTCAAAGCGTATTTATAAGTCTTGCGTTTTACTTTATCCCAGGGTAGGTATAGCACATCCATTTGGTGAAAGTCGTTTGGTGTTTCAAACTCTCGCGATGTACTCGTAGGCCTGGGTACATACGCAGGACCCGGTAGATAAATTTGCCATATCGCTTGTTTTTTAAGCCAATCTCTGATTACCTTTTTATCGATTTTTGTTTTATCGTGTAAATGGTCGACGGCACTTTCACCTCTCCAATAACCGCTCGGGCTATAATACAGTTTAGATAATGTTTGCATATTATTTAATATAAAAGACGTTTATAATAATATGGCTAGCGTTGCTATGATGTTAGGAGGCGCGATCGTCAACGCCTTAGCTTTTACTGGTTCAAACTTTTTATTTTCAAATCTGAAACAGAGTGACGAGGAGCGTAAGAGACACGATTTAGCGATAGAACAACTCTCAGCCGCCAAAGATAAGTGGCAACGAGAACGAACGAAATATCTAGATTTTCTAAACGAACGTATCAGAAAACAAAATGCTTCTAAAGAAACATTTTCTAACGTAGACCGAGCGTTGCGTTACTACAACGAGGTGAGTGGACAATCTACCGAACTACCCGTAGGACTGCAACACGAACCCAAACTCGAAGATTTTTACGAGCCTAGCGACCAACAAATAGAAAAAGAACTGGTGTTTATCGCGGGAGGAACGCTATTGGTGGGCTTCTTGGCTTACAGATACCTTTAAATTTAAAACTCGTATAAATAAAATGAATGCGTATGGAAAAAAGCTCAATCCCAGCAGACTATTAAAAATACCCAGATCTATCAAGGGTGAGAGAAAAGAGGTGGTCATTACCCACAATCCCAGTAGTATATCGGCGGGGCAAACGCTGAGGGTCAAGTTTCCTCAATTGGGTGTAGACGACGTGATCGTACCCGGCACTTGTAAACTAGCTTTCAATTTAGAACTCGAAGGTGGAAGCGACAACAATAGAACTATTTTTGGCAATTTAGCCAGAAATTTAGTCAGCGAAATCAGCGTCAGGCTTCAAGGTCACGAAATTGTGAGTTATCGTCACGCCGACGTGTATCACAACTTTAAAGACAATTGGATCAACAGCTCGACGACTCGAAACATGGCGTACTCGGGCATATAAAAAGAAAATGTGTCTAAACTAAGAACTGGGGCTGAAGATGCTAACGCGGGCGCCAACAACGGTAAGGATCAAGCTATCGCGGATGCCTATGGTAACAGATATTGTATTCCCCTAGACATTGACATACTGACTTCGCATCACCCTTTTTACCCCAGCGGTTTAAAACAACCTCTGACGTACGAGATAAAGTTTAACGATCACGATAAAGTAGTCAACAGTTCAGATACGGCGGCGATGTACAGTATCTCAGACTTGTCTCTCGAATACGAAGTGGTGACCAACAGAGACCTAGCTATCACCATCAGGAATAAACACAAGGGGTTAATGCAATATCTGTTTGATAAAATCCACTCGTTAGAAGTTAGATCCGTCAACAAATCGGACACGCTTTGGAACGTCAGCGTCAATCAACCCATCAGGAGTCTCAAGGGTATTTTGTTTTTGTTTAAAGATCCCGCGGTCAAAAATCCGCAGCGATTTTACAATCCAAAAATAACCAAAACATCGGTGACCGTAGAAGGTAAACCCAATCAACTCTACAGTCAAGGCATGTTTCAGTATCAACACTGGAATGAAATCAACAAGTTCTTTGGAGACAGCGATACCGAAAGCGGGCGTGGAGTAGCTAAAGACTTAAATTTGACGGGTTTTGACCTCGGAGACTACCTAAAAGACAAGTACGGTCTGTGGCTCGATTTTAGAAGTAACGACGACAATTCCGCTCACGGATCCGGTAGGAAACTCGGAGACGGAGGAGGCATCAACATTCAATTTAACAGAGAAGCCGAAGGTCAAGGTGACCTCACGATGTACGTCTTTTTGGTCATGGATGCTCAATTGAACTTGGAAGACAGAATTTTAAATCTCTGTTAAGTTAAAATGACAAAACCGCATTGCGCTTTAATCGTCGGCAAAACAAATTCTGGTAAAACCAAATGGATTTTGGATCTGTTAGAGTCAGACTATAAAAATACATTTGAGGCGATAGTCATCATTTGCCCTACCATATTTAAAAACAAAACGTACATCGAAAGAAAGTGGATTCAAGCAGATCCCGAGGTATACCTCTGCGATCCGGAATTGTACAAGATGACGCTCAACGAAGCGATCGATTTTTACAAGAAAATATTCGAAGGTGTTGCCACGTTGTTTATCGTGGACGATTGCTCTTCGGATCAAGAGATTAAATATCGTAAAAGACGTGCGCGCTAAGCAAGATGGCATTTAGCGGAAGACACGTAAATCACAGCTGTTGGTTACTGACCCAAAAGTACAACAGCGTTTTAAAAGATTATAGAGAAAACACGGCTTGGTTGGCATTATTTTACTGCAAAGATAAAACATCGTTTGATCAAGCGTTAGACGAAAATGACGTCGTACCCATTGAACAACGAGATTATATAAAACGACGTTTGAGAGATGTGAAATATAGTAAATTGGTCGTATACACCGAACCTCCAGTTAGTTACGAGCTACTTGAGTAGCTAGTTGAGTAACAATTAATAGCTAGGTGAGTAACAATTAATAGCTAGGTGAGTAACAATTAATAGCTAGGTGAGTAACAATTAATAGCTAGTTGAGTAGCAACCTATTTAACAAGCTACACTTGTATTTCAATTTGTTAATCAATAAACGTCAACAAAATACATTTTGATGTTAGTAAATGATAGCAATATTCGAGTATTTGCAGTTTTGGCTATTATCATCATATCACTTAATCTATCGTTTTACACCTACGAATACCTTTGCTTTTGTAACAAAGTTGCAACAGCTACAACAAAATTAAATTCCTTTCTAATTAAATGGAGGACCTAAAACTTACTTTAACGAACGAACAAGATCACAACGCAGAACATAAAGATCGTTTGTGCGGTGTCGTAGCATCCGGAAACTCTAGAAAGTACTTGGGAAAGGAATACACCGTTAAACATATCGAAGCTCTTGACAGTAAAGAACTCGAAAAGCTGTATCATCTGTACGAAACTAAATTTGGAAATGAAATTGTTCAAACCGTTGGTAAATACACTTTAAGTCTATTTTCGAGAGTGTTAGCTGTTGTTACACCCGTACAAGTTTTAGGATATAACGTCACTATAGATTCTGAAGAAGAACTCACCAACGACTTGAGTTCTGATCCTATTATAAGCGCGAGTATGGCTGGTATGTTGAGCGACGTTTGTTACAAGTACGGAACTTTTTTATCACCCCTAGTAGCTACGATTATCACAACAAAACATTTGAAATTTAATAAACCTAATATAATAAATGGAAGACCAGAAAGCAGCGACAGCAACGCCTGCAGCTCAACCAGCAGAGACAGAGACGCCCCCACCAATAAAAACAACGACATCACCGACGGTAACGAGAGTGACCAAGACTAAAAATCCTAAACGAATTCAGCAGGGTAAAGCTTTAGCCGAGCACAATAGACAGATGAAATTAAAATTAGCAAAAATGAACGTAACATCGGACGAAGCTACGAGCTCACCGGACTACAACTCTTGGGTCATGTGGGGGGCTATAGCGTCTATAATAGGGTGGGGCTGCTGGTAGTAAAAGTAAGGCAACTGCGCCGGTAGAACAGCCAGTGCCGGTAGTCACGCAACCCACTACACCCAGCGCCCCCAAAACGCTAGACATGGAATAAACCAGCAATTTAAAAATTGTTATATTAAAAACGATGAGTAACTTTGACACCAACGGAATAGCAAATACGATTTATCACGGAGCCGTCATATCGGGTCTTTCGATGGGATACGCCATGGTAGGAGCTAAACTACTCAAAATGAAAGCGCCGGATTTAAACAAACTAAGCGTAGAAGATGCGGCTAAATTGACGGGCATTATAAGTGGAGCTCTGGCCACGCAAAATTGGTTGGTGACCCAGGGTATACTACCGGGCAGTATAATGAAAACGGCATAATTTAAATAGGTTTATTAAATAAATGGCTGAGGGAGGATTTGACTTTGACCCCGTTGATGATTACGATTACGATGACGACGATGATGTAGCAGAGACCAATCTGGACGACAACTTTGATACTCCTGCACCACCCATCCTCACTACCGACATAGATGACGTTTTAGATCAAGGAAGAAGCATGGTCACTAATGGGCGCGTTGATGAGTTTTACGATACTTATAACATATACAATAAACCAATATCTCCGAGATACGAAAAATTTATTCTCAACACAGAAGGTTTATTTTATGACACTGGCAAAGGCTTACTAAGGTTAACGGATCAAAGAAAACCAGACAGATTCTTGACTCTGAGGACTATAGAGTTAAATGTAAGAAAGATGGGTTTAAACGGTAGAGATTTTATTAGAAAGGAATTAGGTTTACGCATTACGAACGTAAGACACTCAGTGACGATCAAAGTCAACAACTGCAATCGATACAACCCGAGAGTATCCCCATGACAGAACTACCCAGAGTCACCGATGAGGTTATCGAGATTATAGACGATTTAGAACAAGACACCGGCGCTCAAACAGAAGGATTGAATTACAGAGAACTCCAGGGTTTAGACAAAACTCTTCAGACGTTGAGAGGTAACCTAGAACTTAATTTAGCGCGTCTCACAGAACTGGACCGAGAGATTGCAGCCACGAGACAGGAACTCGACGAATCTCACAGCGAGGAGGGTCGACGAGAGTTAAACGATAAATTGAGCGACTTGAACGTTGAAAGATCTGCCAGATTAGAAGCCGCAAAAGCCAACGAACGAGGGCTCAAAAGTCAGATCGCTAGAATCAAAGAAACGATTAATAAAATATTAGGCGACGACACGAATCTGGCGGAAAAGATTAGAACTCTGTTTAGAGAACAAGGTGTGACCGTAGTGAGTATTTTAGCCGCTTTTAGTTTAGCCATCAGCACGATAGTGAGTAGCATCGTCGCTAGCGTGAGAGGTGCAGGTGCCCCACCCGCGCCATCGCCAACACCTGCACCAACACCAACACCAAAAGGTGGTATCAAAGAGTGGATTTCAAAACAACTCGCTAATTTTGCATCTGCTCTTCAAAAACTGGGAGTGAGCGCGTTGGGTGCTCTGCCGGGTATCATAGGCAGCGTACTCAGTTGGATATTTAACGCGCTGAGTAAGTCCGTATCGTGGTTGGCCGAACACGTGTGGGCTTTGTTTTTGGGTGTGGGAGCCTTGGTGTTTGCGTACCTGCAAAAACGATGGTAGTAATAGTTGTAATCAAGTTTAAACAAAAAAAAATAAGCCTTACCAGCGCAAAGTTGGTAAGGCTTATTTTTTTGTCTTGTGAGATTAGAGTGTGACTTATCGCATTGCCTCGTAAGCTAAAATACCCATGCCAACGATAGCAAATATTCCTACCGTCAACGATAATTTTTCGTCTTGGTGAGTTTGTAGTTTCGTGGGCTCCTTTGTTAAAACTGTAGGTGCTGGTGTTGGTGAGGGTGTTGGTGCTGGTGCTGGTGTAGGTGATACAACATCGTTCGTCATAGGCTTTAGGGGTGTTGGTGGCGCGACGTCATCGGTGTCATCAAAAGAGTCGTCCGGTTGAGGTTGTGCGTTTAAATCTGGCACCAAACCAGTGTTCATACTCTGGGTAGCGATTTGAAGATTGTTGTTATAGCCGTCGTGCGTTCCAACCCTCAAGTTCATATCCGATGGAATTAAATACAACCCCGGTTTCACGACAAAATTTAAAGGCGTTCGGCATACTGCAAAGAGTCTTGAAATTGATCGATACTCGTTTCCATGTCGTCTGCTGCATTGATGATATCTTCAACGATGACGTTAAATTGTCTCTGAGCGTCTAATCCGGTTCCCGGTGATAATACGCTCGTTTTTGTTTGAGCCTGCGCACCGAGTAAAGCGTACACGTAAGATCTAATTGATTCGTTGATCTTTATGATTCCCGCGGAGGTAAACGAACTCGTGTTGGGTATAAAATCTAACCAAGCCTTTTGTACCGATTCATTTTGTTCGATGTAAATAACCGTCCAAGGAACGTAAAGGCTTCCACTCTTTTTAGGACTGTCTAGACCGTGGTAGCCGCCGTAAAGAACGTTGGGTTTGTTGGGTAATGCTTTATCATATTCACCAACCGCCACAAACTTGCCTTTATTAAAGATATATGAGGTACCTAAACCGTTAGATTTTGTGTCTCTCGTCTGTTTAAAAGACTTGTTTTGATCTATGCCAAACAACAAGCAGGTATCGGTAAAAGCTCTGTGATTATAACTGTTGTCTAGAGCGTTAAATGCGTCATCTCCCGGTAAAGGAGCGGCAAAGTCGTACAGGATCTTTCTAACCGTAAAATATAAATGAAAGTTAAAGATGGCCCAAACGTAACGGTTGCTCGCGTTTAAAGATCAAATACAATACCGCAGCCCGTAGTAGCGCAGTAGATTGCAAAATTTAGCTGATTTTGATAAAACGACATGGGGTGTGATTTCCAACGATCTACATCCTCGTCCGTCTCAACGTGAGGCAATTTGTAGTCCGAGGTTAAGTCGGGAAACATGGTTAAAAACCCGTTGGTATTATTAACTATGACCTCCAGTTCACTGGGTTTAGTGCTGTTTAAAAACTTTGCTTGGGGTGCAACTTGATGTTTTAGCTCGTTTGCCTTGGCTACATTTTGATTTACTTGTCTCGTTACCTGATCGGCTATCGATTGTATCTGCTTTTTTAACGACTTAAAATCACTCATTATTTTAGTTTCAGTTTTAATATAAAAGACTTTAAAATAAATGCATTCGTTTCACTTGTTTCAAAATGAGTAGACGTTTAAATTAGAAGACGTTGTAGATACTTTAATCGGTCAAAAATCTATACGCGAAAAATGGGTGTTGTTTAACGACGGATATGTTAATATTTCCAACGCCTCGTAGAGTGATTGGTTTACGCAAATAGATGGGAGACCGCGTTTACCACAGATAAACCTCCTCATACCGCGGAGTTTCTTTCAGATGTACATAACAACGCCGGATAGAGAGTTTATAAAGCGATTGTTACCCGATATACCATACCACTATTTATTTAACGATGAAAATGTTTTACAAAAACTATAAACGATCTTATAAAAGCGTACGAAGACGATAGACTAGAATCCGTTTTAGAATCAAACAAAAGAAAAAGAGCTATTATAGCTGAACGGCGAGGGTTGATTTTAGCCGCCATGAATTCAGAAATAACAAAAACTGAATTAGAACTAAATACGCTTCAATCTTTAGTAAGAATATTATTTGTTAGAGAAAGAAAAATCTTTGAAGGTGAGGAATTGGCTTTAAAGTTTATTGAAGGAGAAATGGGTGCGAGCGAGTTGAGCGAGTTGAGAGATAGTAGAGAAGCAGGAGTGATTATAAGAGGAAGTCTTATCGTGACGGGTGATGATTTCGATTTTATTCCTCCGAGTCATTTAGAGCCGTTGCCACTCGGAAGTATCGGTTCGGTCATCATACCACCGGGGTGGTACGACGTCGATTGGTTCGATTTCATTTTAAATTCTATACCCGGGGTAAGTTTTCGAGTATTTAGAGAATCTAAAAGGTGACGTTGGTGATAACCGACGTAAATCTCAAATTGCGTTTAAACAGAGAAGTATCTCGATTACTCAATTTACCCAAAGGAAGACTGGTACCCAAAGTGGTGTACACGGGATATTACGACGTTAATCCGTTTAAATTTTTGTTTATTCGCTGCCCGCAATTAAGTACGAGTGAAAACTTTTTAGATGGTCGTCCTTCTGACATCTTAAAAATCGTACCCGTGGCTACGCGCGAACCCCAGCCTGATAGAGTCGAGGATTTCAAAAAACTTAAAAACGGTATAATCGACAAACTGACATTTTCTATCAGCGGTGAAAAAGGACAGGTATTCAACAATAAGGGTGAGGGTATCATTATCGAGTTGGAGATCTTTTAATTTTAAAATCTTTTCATATTAAAAACATGAGTGTAGATGGTAAGGCGTTATACCCCGATATTTCTGGAGATGTACTCCGATTAAATAGTAACGAAGAAACAAAAGTGTACAGACTTAAAAGATTGAAGAGATTCGATCTTTAATCTTGAAAGAGAGAGACCACCGTGAGCGCACTTATAAAAAAATAAAGAGAATGATCGACACTATTCATTACGTAGAGATAGGATTAGAAGGGTTGGGGGCTATAGCGGGGGCTGTCAGTATTCCCGCTCTATTGGGTGTTATATCAGCTCCCGTTGGATTGGTGCTAGAAGGAACGTTTATAGGCGCTTTTGGTGTAGATATTCTGCTTAGAATCGCGTCTAAGCGATTATCCACCAAGCTGAAAAAGCACGACCAGATTAAAATATTAGCAGACTCCAAACTTAACACGATTGAAGAATACGTGTCTCAAGCCATCAACGACGGAGATATATCGCACGAAGAGTTCTTACTGATTACGAGAGAGCTCGGAAAATTTAACGAGCTTAAGCAAAAAATTAGAACAAAGACCAGCACAAAGCTTCAAAAAATTAAAAACGATACAGACTTTGAAAAAGAAGTTAAAAAACGGGTAGACGAACGGCTGGCAAAAGAAAAAAAATCTCTTATCGAAAAACTTACAAGTTCAAATTCTCGGTAAATAAACATTATAAAAGCGATCCACCGAGTTATACCTCTATTTCACCTCTTAGGGCAACACCCTCGGCCCCGCCTTTATTGTAGTGGTCATCGTATCTTTTTAGTGCCTTATTAAATTGATTTTGAGTCACTTTAAATACATCTCTAACTCGTTCTTTGTTCCATCCAACGACGTGATGGTAACACGCCGCTATTAACGACCGTTTTACGCATCCGTTTCCCCTCAATGTTTTGTAATTAACGAGCTCGTTATATTTATTGATTGTTTCTTGGACATCTTCTGAGTCTTGCTCTGGACAAACAGAAAATATAAGTTTCTCCACAGTTTTTCTTTTATTTCTTTTTAAAGTTGACCAATTGATACGATCTTCTTGCGCATTTTCTGCCGAAAAATCAAAGTAACGTAAAACTATTTCACCGCACGTTTCACAAACTAAAAAACCATTCTCGATGATTATATGATGATCGCACTGATCTGTTTCATTAGATAGCTCGAGGTTCATTTATTAAAAATGATTTATTTTTTTAAATAAAGTTTTTAAAATAAAGAGACATAAGAGCCTGGTCTGGGGCCTAGACAGAGGGAGATATGGGGTTTGTCGCCGTACCCCCCACTTATAATATAACAACTCGGAGAGAGAAGAGATATATTTGGGGAGCTAGAGGGGAGATATATTTGGGGAGTGGGGAGAGAGAGGGGTGGGGGTAGAGAGAGAGAGGGGAGGGGGCTGGGTGTGGAGGGAGAAGAGGAGGGGGATCTATTTTGGAGGGGGTCATTTGGAGGGGAGGGGGGTAATTACGGAGGGAAAGATAATGGGATTTGGAATAGTGCCTGTCCATCTCCCTACTGTTGTTTACCAGAGGGCCTTACCATTGTATAGCTAGAGGGGTGTTTTGTTGAACGAAATCGTTGGAAATTTATAATTTTTGACCTTTTTTAACTTTTGTGGAACAAAGAGTTTTGATTTTTGACCTAAAAGGTATTTACGAATGGTAATAAATGTGTACTCGGTCTGTATTAAACACTATGTTTAAGGCCGGTTGTAGTCTGGATGCTGATAATAATAACCCTCGTCTTCGGCTCGGGCAATAATCATCACCCATACTCCAACCGGTCTTAAATAGAGTGTTTAATACCTCCCAATCACACATTCATTCCCTTAACAATAATTGTATTTACATGTATTTACATACACTAATATGATGGTATTCTGAATTTTACCAAAGTAAATCAAATAAAAGTTTTATGTAAAATTATACATGTCTGGGTGGGGTTTTGGGGGGGGGGCAAAGGGTTTTGCTTTCTCCTAAATTCAGTTTTATCAGAAGCTCTTTTCTTTCTGTCTTTTTAGGAATTCAGGTTTTGAATAATTTGTTGGTTAATTTTTTAATAGGAATTTTCCTTTTTCATTTTAGAGGTACACCTCCGTCATTCAGTTTTCAATTTTGCACAATGGGAATTTAGAAAAAAAAAGTGCACATGCGATGTGCATGTAAACCTGTACAGGGTGAGTCAAAAAAACACAAAACCCAAATGTTGGAACTATTGTTTTATTGAAGTTCTGCATGTAGCACTTTCAAAATCTAGGATTGAAAGCCCAATTCATAAGCTTTCTTTTAGTATTAGAATCATTCGAATCACTTATGTACTTTTCAAGTTACGGAATTTTAAACACAACCAACGTTTTAAAGTCCTGTCTAGGGATCACACAAAAGGTGTGGGTTCTTCCAGCAAACCGAAAATAATTCACACACATGCCCTATGCGATTTGTTTTCGTTTTGCTGAAAAAACACTTTCCTTTTTGTGATCTGTGGACAGAACTTTAAAACTGTGGTTGTGTTTTAAAGTCCGTAACTTAAAAAGTACATGAGTGATTTGAATGATTCTTGTACTAAAAGAAAGCTCATGAATTGAGCTTTCATATTGTAGATTTTGAAAGTGCTACATGCAGAACTTAACGAAAACAATGGTCCGGACATATGGGTTTCGGTGTTTTTTTACTCACCCTGTACAACCGCAGACTGCAGACTTTATATTGATAAGCACACCTTTTTTTTTCTTGGGTATCATTGTTTAAATCTGTTTATTTCTCGTTACTTTGCCATTAATATGCATCTGCATTCTTTTGATTATTTGTTGAGACATTTCAGTTATTGTTTCTGCATGCTTTGCTTTAGATTTGATAATTATCACTTTTCGCAATGTTATGTTATGGTTTCTGCCCCTTTCTAATGTGATTTGTACTTTGCATACCTTTTTTGGGGGGGTTATTGTTTCTCCACCTTTTACCTAACGTGATTTTTAACTGATACATATTTTTCTCACCAAAAATATTGTTTCTGCATCATTTGGGGGGATTTATTCTCATAATGTGATTGTATATCAACGATACTTTTCATTAGTTGGTATTAAAAAAAAATTAAAAAGTTAAGTCTCACGTCATTTGAACTAATATGACTAAAGCTTGTCTAAGGGCGGATCCAGTTGGGGTTGAAGGGGGGGTGGTCAACCTCCCAGTCGCGCCGGACATTGAAAAGTGGGGTTAGGGGGCTGGAACTTTATTTGACGCTGTAAATTGGGGAACTCTTTTCCCTTTTTTTTCTTATCGCTCTCTGAGTGAATATTAAATGGGAATAGTAGCATCCATTTAAACTCCTCTTCCGATTTAATTAGTATTCATAAATACCTCAGACAGTTTACCCATTCATATTGGTCGAGAGCCTGTCACGTGGGTGGTTTTAAACCGCTGATAAAACACCGGCTGGTTTTAATCACTATTCCCGCTTTCGAAATTGCTTTCGAATCCTGGGGTTTTTTTTGCTGTATATTAAAGCCACCAATTAGATTTTAATAAGTATTAATGAAGACATTTAGCACATATTCTAATCACATAAAAATAATCGTTAAGAGTTGATAGTAAATCGGCAAAATTATAAGCCTGAAATAGACATCAGTCCAGAGTAATTTTGTTGAAGCTATAGTTAAAGGTAGAGTAGATCATTTGCAGCTGTCCAAAAAGTAACTGACCAAATTGTTGCCGAAAAGGCATACTTGGTTTAAATATAGTAATGGCACTAAACTCCCTGTGAAATTGTTCCTTCTGTCATGCTGCCATTTTGAAGAAAACAAGAAAAGAAGAACACTATGAGAGATGCGTGTAAAGACGCAACTTGCGTGACACCGTGCGTGACATCGTGCAGCGGCTGAATGAGAACGTGTCCAGACGCTGATTTCGGGTGCAATGTAAAACATTACTCGACAACTTTTGAAGTCAAATCGAGATCCTAGAATATTGTTTTCTCAGAATATACAGCATTCATCCGGTTCGTTGTTAAGCACCCTTGTTTAGAGAAAAATGCACACATGACAAAATGACTTACTCTACCTTTAAATGTGTGACATTGAAATATGTATAATAAACAGCAATGTTGCTGTTTTTGTATGATATTATAGTAAAAGTGATGCCCTTATATTAAGGACATCTGGTTCGTTGGGTTTTAGTGATGTAAATTCAAAATTTTATGTTTATTTTACTTAATGTTCCTCGATGCTTTGAGATTTCCCTGTTTTTTTTCATCAAATATTATTAATTGACTTATGGACAATATTTTAAAGACGTTAATAAGAAATTGACATATTTTTCCGAAGACAACGATAATTCACCAGAATAAAGGTTTTCAATTTATAGAGTGTTGGATTTCTTTATTTGTTGTTTGTTTTGTGACTTTCTTTGTTTAGAGGGGATGTTCAATGTTTGATTTGATTTTAATCAAGTATCTTTGAAATTACATTGGAATACTTTATTTGAAATCAATTTTATATTAATATCTTATTTGTTGATGGAGGTAGACCGAAGGCTCATGACGTCATAGTTATTCCGTGGAAAATGTCCAATTTTTGATTACCTCCCAAGCGATCGACGTCCATGCCTGAATATTAGGTTACAATTATATTAAAGGACGAATTGCTGCATATTCTTCACTACATTTTGAGTAGCAGCCAACTAGCACATGCCGGCATACTAAATGTATTCATGTACAAACATGATCTCGTGCCTGGAGTTTTTAGCATCCCCAGCTACTCCCTTTTTATGAAGTGCCGACAACATCAACTTGGTGGTGGTGTGGCGTTCTATGTAAAACATCAGTGGAATGCTTCCCAGTTAACTGATATTAACGTCCCAGAAAATTTGGAGATCGTCTGGATCAAGCTACGACCCTATCGTTTGCCAAGATCAGTTTCTTGTATAGTTTGTGGAGTGGTTTATTTCCCTCATCCGGACTCTGAAGTTGAGGAAGTCATGACTGACCACATATTGAGCACTATGGATCATCTGAGTGTCTCCAACCCACAGGCCGGGTTTGTCATATTGGGAGACTTTAATCAATTGAATATTAATCCACTTATTGCAGATCAGCATTTTCAACAAGTTGTGGACAACCCAACGAGAGGTAATAGTATTCTTGATAAGATTATTACGAATATGAGTGATAAGTATGCGATACCCCAAATCACATCACCAGTTGGCATGTCAGACCATAACACTGTACTTTGGACCCCAGTGTATAATCCTCGAATTAAAAATGCAAGCAAATTGTGTTCGAGGCGTCCTATGCCTGAGAGTGCCAGGCGTTGGAATGTGGATAAGTAATTATGACTGGGCTCAAGAGTTAGATCACACTAATATGGCCACAAAATATGAAAAGTTTATTGAGACCTTGAACACAAAGATTGATTTATATTTTCCGGTTAAAAGAGTCAAAATTCATACTACTGATAAACCCTGGATGACTCCACAAATCAAAAGGTTAATTAAAGCACGACAGGTAGCTTTTCATTGTAATGATATGGTCTCCTGGAGAAGATTGCGGACGAAGATTATAGCAGGTATAGCCGTGGCAAAGAAACAGTATTATGCCACTCGGGTTGCAAAACTCAAACAGAGTAAACCATCGGCTTGGTTTCACCGAATTCGCATGCTTACTGGTAATGACAAAGACCATCCGTCAGTGTATATTCCAGGAGTTGATCCAGATAATGCGTTCATGATAGCATCTACTATTAATGAACATTTTGTATCAGTTGCATCAGATATGGATTGTGTTGACCTTAGTAGACTCCCAGCATATTTACCCTCTTCCCAACCTTGCCCGTATTTGTATCCATGGGATATTTTAAGTCGCTCCTAACTATTAAACTGTCTACAGCTG
The DNA here is from genome assembly GCA_029964075.1 of Patiria pectinifera. Lineage (NCBI taxonomy): Eukaryota > Metazoa > Echinodermata > Asteroidea > Valvatida > Asterinidae > Patiria > Patiria pectinifera. The sequence continues at coordinate 12,703,495 of CM057137.1, read as the reverse complement.
GTGGGCCTGACAATATTACTGCACGGTTTATTAATCATTTTGCCATCGAACTCGCTACTCCCCTTACTCATATTTTGAATAAATCCTTCCAACAAGGAAGAGTGCCCGATGCTTGGAAACGAGCTATTGTGATACCCATACCCAAGTCCAGCCCACCCTCTGTTGACAAGTTAAGACCGATATCTCTGACTAACCACTTCGCAAAGGTTGCGGAGGGATTTATTGCGAAGTGGTTGTTGGAGGACATTGGCCCCAGATTGGATCCTGCCCAGTTTGGAAACCGCAAACATTTCTCCACAAATCATTATTTGATCAATATGCTTCACCTTTTGTATCGAAATGCTGATAAATCAAGATCGGTTGCTACTGTGACTACCACAGATTTTTCAAAAGCATTTGATAGGATTAATCACACAATAGTGTTGAATAAGTTAATCCATTTGGAAGTGCGCCCTTCTATCATTCCATGGATAGCTGACTTCTTAACCGCTAGAGAACAGTGTGTTAACCGCTAGAGAACAGTGTGTTCGTTACCACTCAATATGTTCCAGTTGGTTGACCTTAAATGCCGGAGTCCCTCAGGGAACCAAACTTGGCCCTATTTTATTTTTAGTTATGATCAATGATGTCAGACTTGAGGGTGATAACCTGGTCGTGTTCAAATATGTTGATGATTTATCGATTGTTGAGTGTAGACCATCTTCGCAGAATTCTTGCTTGCAGGACGCCATCGACAGCCTAACAAATTGGTCTATGCAAAATAGCATGAAATTAAATCCTAGTAAGTGCTTTCAAATGAATATTGATTTCTCTAGAAATAGCCCTGTAATGCCTGTTATTTCTGTTGATGATTATGAACTCTGTGTTAAATCACATATCAAGGTTTTGGGGGTTAATATCCAAAGTGATCTCAAATGGGACAAAAATGTGGACAGCATTGTCAAACGTGCTAATGGTAAAATCCACATGTTAAGGGTTCTCAAAAGTTACGGTTTGCCTCACAGTGATCTCATAACCCTCTATAAAAGCTTCATCAGACCATTGATGGAGTATGCAGCCCCTGTGTGGAACGGAGCACTTACCCAGCATCAGGTGACTCGGCTTGAAAAAGTACAGAAACGTACCTTGAAGATTATTCTTGGGGTCGAGTATTTGTCATACACCCAAGCTTTATCGCATTTCAGCTTAGATTCTTTGGCAAACAGACGTAATCAAATATCATTATCCTTTTTCAACAAAACCCTTAAACACACTGATCTTTTTCGTGAATTCTTTCCGCCTCAACATACTAGAATGCTGCGGAATAAACCACCCATCCCTGAAATCCGTTGCCGAACAAAACGTTATTATACCAGTGCGCTTCCTACCTTAATCAGATTGCATAACCAATAATAATAATTTTAATTTTTCGATATGTAAATTGCAATGGACATGTTTTTAACAGTATGCTTTGTACACGTGAACTGTAAAATTCATTGTTCGTGTTTTAATGGTTTTTTGTTTGTGTGTGTAAATTGTAATGGTGATTGTTGTCAAATAATTTGTTGATTTGGTGTTAAATATTTTTGTGTGTGTTAAATCCATTGCAATTCAGTTTTTAACTGCGATAATGGATTGAAATAAACCAATATGAATGAATGAATGAATGAATGTACAGGGTGAGTAAAAAAAATACCCCGAAAACCAAATGTGGGGACTATTGTTTTAGTGAAGTTCTGGATGTAGCACTTTCAAATCTAGGATATGAAAGCCCAATTTATAAACTTTCTTTTAGTATAAGAATCATTCAAATCACTCATGTACTTTTCAAGTTACGGAATCCGTAACAATTCACACACTTCCCTGTGTGATTTGTTTCCGTATTGCTGAAAGAACACTTACCCTTTTTTCGATCTGTTGACAGAACTTTAAAACGGTGGTTCTGTATACAATTCCGTAACTTGAAAATTACATGAGTGACTTGAATGATTCTTGTACTATAAAAGGAAGCTCATGTATTGGGCTTTCATATCCTAGATTTTGAAAGTGCTACATGCAGAACTTAACTAAACTAATGGTGCTGACATTTGGGTTATGTTTTTGTTTTTGACTCACCCTGCACTGTACTTATTACGGCGGAGGTATCTTAATTTTAAAATTGTAATTTTAAAATAGTTCTACGCTTGAATTGACTGATTTCAAATAGCTTTCAAATATTAGTTCTAAGAGTGATTATTACGCCCCCCCCCCCAATATTTTGGCAAGGAACGCCAGCGCCGATGTCCCCAAATGATTTATCCAAGCGCATAGAGTACGTTTATATTTTTTACCAAAGCTGCCATTTTTTTGTTTACATCATTAACATTACTCGTTGACATTCATGTAACAGGCGATCGTGTAGTGTAGACCCCTCTTTAGTTTTGATCAAATTAGAGTCAAAGGTGTTTTTTATCATCCAAAATGACCTTTTCAACATAGAGCAGCCTTCTCTTAATTCTAATGACACCTTTTTTTCTAATTTTGAACACTTTCTTGGGGTAGACATTGCGATTTTCGTACGAGGTTTACGGTTGGTGCCGTGCGATTCAGTACGGTACGGGGTATAGTGATCGCCATCTTCATTTTCGTGTTGCATTTTGCCATTTTACCCCCAAATATCCCTCAAAATTTCAAAACCCTCAAAATTTCAAAACCCTGCCCTCTATCTGTGACACACCTGTATGTTCTTAATGTCGCCAAGTGGTTCGGTAAGTGAAATAAATTAAAACGGGCCTACACTACACGATCGCCATTTAACGTAAATGCCAACAGTATGTGTCTATACATTCTGCGGAGATAGTACGTCCTTTTTTATCAGGAAATATAAATTTCAAGATAAGAATTTGAAATAGTTACCTCCTCCAAACTAGTTCGGTATTCCAACCGTGCATAATTATGCTTGTCAAGATTTGATGATTTTCACATCGAAATAAACGCAGATAGGCCTACATGTAGATCCCCCACCCCGCCATGAAATGAGTCATGGAAAGATACGTAGAGTGCGTGAAAATACTGAAAGACAAAAATCGGATGCGGTTTAATAATAAAATAGTCTTGTTGAACAACCCACCGTTAATGTTTTCCACCCACACACAAAAATCGGAATGTTGGATGTTGTGTTTTATACAGTCACTATGATGTCAAAATGCGTATCCGGGTCGGTAGTGACCATTGATCTCCATAATGGTAGTGACTTCGTCATACACGCGCGCGCACCACTGATTACTTGCTCCCATTGGATACTTAAGTTGCGAATAACTTCCGATTCCAATGGTTACTATGCTAGTTTATGTGCAGTGGGCGTGGTTTTAAACTGAAGTGACGTCACACTAACGAACCGGATGAGCGCGCGAATAATGGGCGCGTTGTCATGGCACACCGCGTGAAAGAAGTCCTGTGAGTTCACTACACACGCGTTGCGCGCCTTTATGAAACTCCAAGACGCGTTGTCATGACATGGGCAAGTTGACGCACTGTAGTTCTATCCAACAACAAGCGCAAGCAGGGTAAAAAAAGAACGTCCAGCGCGTTTCCAATCTTCAAAGATTGTTTTGAAAATAAAAATAATCAACGGAGGGTGGGAGTCCATCAGGGGACTTGCAAGGAATTATCATTTTTGGGGGAGAATGTTTGGAGCAGTTTTGTCTCTGTAGTACGGTTATCAAGGATTTGGCGGAGCTGTTGATCGGCGGTTCCGTGCCCGAGAATGAGGCGTCTGCTTCTGGCTATCATATTGGTGGCCGGTGCGTGGGTCTCGCATGGTACTGAGTACAAAATTGCCCTGTTGGTGCCATTCACCGACCCGCAGAACGGCAATCTCCAGGCCATTGGAGATCCCATCGCCGGCGCTTTCCCGTTAGCGGTTGACGATATAAACCGTAGTCCAAGCCTCTTGCCTGGTAAGTTGAACAAGAAACCTGACAACAAGCTTGACATAAATTCTTTAAAAAAAATTGTATGTGAATGTTTCATTTTACTTTAACGCACCCCTATCACTATCAGCCAAAGACTATGGCATGTATGGGAGCCCATCGCATTGGAAGTCATAGTTGATGGTTCATTGCCGGTGTTTGTCCTTAAAATAGAAGAAATCTCCAAGCTTAACCCTAACTCCCTAGGGGGTGTGCAAAATCGTATTGAAATTGGAGGATTCAGGACTGTTACTAGGGATAGCTATTGATGAGGATGTTTCGGAACAGAAGTAGTGTAGGGCCCTGTTCTCTATTAACTTTATTAACTGTGATAGAAACAAAAAAAGCCACTTTAGGACTTGCCAAACTTAGTTACGTACATGCACCAACCAACAGCATAGATAGAGGGCGGGTTTTCTAATTTTGAGGGGAAGTTTGGCCTAAAGCGACGGCAAAAAGCAACATGAAAATAAAGATGGTGACCATGCCATGCGCCACCGCGACGCACAGTGAACACGCAAAATCGCGTTGATTCACCTGGCACGTACCAAGCGTAAAACGCGCAAGAAAATCGCATTTTTTGACCGCAAGAAACTGTTCAAAATTACAAAATGACGTCATTGGAATGAAAGGAAAACTGTTTTAGGTTGGAAAAAAGTCATTTTTTTAATGATAAAAGACACCCTTGTCTCTATGGATAAATACTAAAGAGGGGCCCTACACTACACAATCGCCCACATGATCGGGGGGGGGGGAGTGGCCAACAGAGGACACCCCCAACATACAGACACACCAAAGAGTATTTGACTGCAATCGGGGACCCCCTCCTTTTGTTTTTACTTAACTTTTTAGGAAGATATGCTTTGTACACGATCGTAAATTGGGGACCGCTCGGGAATTGGGGACCCTATTGTCCTCTATTTTTCAACGTCCCCTATTGAATGCAGAAACAAACTCACGAAAAGAGTGTAGGCCTAGTTAGGCTATAGCCTAAGTTAGACCTAATATGAAACCAGAGGAATAAGAGTTTTTTAATCGCCCCGCTGTTATTTAATCTAGTCACCTCTTTCCTCTCTACGGATCTTTGAAATATTTCATGTTAAAAGGGGGCTAAGAGCGCCCTCTGGCGTCAAATGAGTAGCTAACGACGAATCTCGGATGGTATACGCGCGGCATTGATTTTACGCTCCCACGCATTACAACAGATTTGAAGTGTCCATTTTCATGTTTCATTTATACTAAAAAAACACCTACATTTCCCTTTGTTGTTTTTTACCGTCTACATACAACCGTCTAAAAATAGCTCTTATTCTGGGTTGCTTTGCGCCTCTTACGCCGAAAAAAAACTATTGTTGGGTCAAATATGATTCGGGATTACTTGGTTGGACGCCTCATTTAAAACGAATGACGTTTGCATTGCTCCAAAAATAGAAAACTTTTTAAAAAACCAATGTCTGAATGTTGGATTCTTTAGGCCACACTTTGTCGTGGGAATGGACCGACTCCCAGTGCAACATCAATGTAGGAATGGAGGCCGTCGCCGACTACTGGGCGCGTGGATTTGTCGGCGTCATCGGTCCAGGCTGCTCATGCGACTACGAAGCTCGACTCGCCGGCGCTATCAACTTCCCACTCTTCGATTACGTAAGAGACTTGAGTCGTCGGTCTTGAAGATTTAAAATTAAATGCAATGCTAGACTTGTGAGAACGCTTGGTGGCAGCAAATACGCCGGGAAGGGGGGGGGGTCTTTAAATCCTAAAGTGAACTTTTTATATGCGGCGAGCAGGAAGCGCGAAGCCGTGGGGTCCGGTGCCCGCTTAAGGGCCCCGGGAAATTTCTGGATTCTAGATGCTCTGTGGTGCGATGTGAGGCATTTCCTGGCCACTTTCCCGCGACTTTTTTTGAATGAAATGTGCTCGTGTTTACAGGCCTGCGTGTTTAGATGGGGCGGGTATTCAAAGTAATATTACAAACATCACATCAAAACTGTAGCGACTCTCTTTCGAGATTTTCCTCTGAGAGTCGTTAGGCCAAATAAAAAAAAACATGTTTAGCGTCCTGCCTTTTTGAAAAAAGGGAAGGAGGAGGCCCCCGTTTTTCCCCCTCCAAAATGGCAGCCGGACCTGGGCTATTTTTCCGGATGGTCGCCAACTTTTAATTAATGGTCGCCACTTGGACTCGGGAAATGACATACCAGCTTTATATGGGCTAGATGCAACAGACAAAGTCTTTGTCTGAGCCAAAATAATGTCACTGTTTAAAAAAAAGAAAAAAGGAGGCGGCCTCCAAAAAGGAAGCGGGCGGGGACGCTTAACGTATTTTTTTTAAATTGGCCTTACTAAGAAGACTCAGCTCAATCCGTAACTGCCTGCGAGCGAGCACGTGCTTGTGTTTTGCATAGCTGTAGCTGTCAACGGCCGTATATAAAGCGACCTTGCTCGGCAGCTCGTGCCGACATGACAGAATGTACAATCTTTTGCCATGGGTTGCAGAACCGGATTTTAACTTCGCCGGCGTTTTGAGCAGAGGTGTTTAGTATTTACATTCTCCATTTTTTCTTCTTCCCTCTTCCTTTTCCCTTCCTTTTCCATACTACATTTTCTATTTTGCCGACAGCTCCATGATTTTGCCGGGGGGGGGGGAGGTTGTGACACCCCCACCCCACCCACTTGTGACTGTAACGATATCACCATTTTCATGTACGCTTCTTCGGCCTATGTTCTAAGAGACGTTTTTACCTTAATTGATTTTGAGATATGATACAGCATCTGGTGGGTTTTCGCGTTTGCAGGGATGTGACGAAGCTGCTGTGTCAAACAAGGAGGTGTATCCTACCTACATGCGGACTTTACCACCAAGTACGCGTGTTGCCGATGCACTGATCATTACCCTGCAGATGTTCGACTGGGATCAGGTATAGATTAGCCATCAATAGTTCAATTTAATTCCAAAATATAATACATGAACAAGGAAATTGAATTGTCGAAAAGGTATAAGAAGCGAAACTATACAGACCTGTATCATGGAATGTCGTGTGACTTTAAATGCACCGTTTTTATTATCAGCTGAAGGGGCGTAAGTATGTATAAGATGTACATCTGTATTATGAACAGCGCCCTCCTAGTGTCATGTGGTGTCAAAGGAATGTCAAATAGTTTTCACACATTTTAAGAGGAGTAGAAAGTTGCACAAAAAATGTGTTCCTGAGAAAAATTCATTTGACAGACCCTTTAAATAAACCTAAACAGCATCAATTTTGTTCCAATCCATAAACCTCCAGGTGACCGTAGTTCTTCGCAACCATTCAACCTGGCACCAGGTCTACACCGTTGTCTCGGCTAAGTTCAGGGAGAACAACATCACCGTACAGCACGAGGAGGTCTTCCAGTCCGGCTTCATACCGTACAACGACTCGACACCTGACCCGTTCCCCGACATCATTCGACGCACCAAGGAAACCACACGAAGTAATTCGATTCATTCATTTCTAGCATCGTTTTTTGTTTTTGTTTTAGAAAATAGGCCTATAAATCTTAGTATAAGCGTGTTAAAGGTAGATTATTGGTCATTTTCGTTTTGAAGCAAAATTGAGGAGACATGTTGAAATGGTTTTAAGATATTCCTAAAGAAAAAGGTCTTGGTGGAATATGGTGAAAACGGCGGTTAAATTAAAGCCTAAATTAAAACATGGCAGCCATTTGCAGAAAAATGGTCAGAAACCTATTTGTCCACACGCGTATATGAGATGTGATCAAAACAACAGCACTGCGTGCACAAAGAACTGCCATAACGATTACCATAATAATCTCATACACAATTTTGACCATTTGTCTGTATTAGGCTGCCATTTCTTAGTTTAGGCTTTATTTCCAACGCCGTCTCAACCATATACCACCAAGATCTTGTAGTTCAGGAATATCCGAAAATCATGTCCACATGTATCCCTAATTTCAAAAAATCTGCGTATTGACACACTTTAACGGGCCTTCACTAAATAAACAAAATAAACTTACAGTTTCTTATTGTGGTTGGTTACAAAATAAATTTGTTTTCCCAATTTTTTTTCAGTCTACATCTTTCTTGGGGAAATATACGAGCTGCGCAGTTTCGCCATCGCCGGTTACGATCAAGGCTTGAATAGCGGGGAATATGTGACCCTTGGAACGGCCATAGACCACAAGATGCGCACCACGCAGGAATGGCATAGCATGAAATGTAAGTAACCTAAGCAGGGGCCAATTTCATAGAACTGCTTAAGCACAAAATTTGCTAAGCACCAAAAAAAGCACCCAAAAACACTTGCTTATTATAATCAGGTTACCGGCCAAAACTCCATGTGATGTATATCGCTTGTGACTGGTGTTTAGCTGTTGTTTTACTTGGCATAACAATTGCATGGAGTTTTGGTGTGTAACCTGATTATATTAAGCACAGGGGTTTTTTTTGCTTAAGCAAATTTTGTGCTTAAGCAGCTCTATGAAATTGGCTCGTGGTCTATAGCATAATTATGATGTCTCCAAAGATATCAAAAGAACATTTATTCAACAGAATATTTATTTCCATACCTTCAACAGTAAAAGAGATACAAGAATAATACAATTATGTAAACACTCAGTGTAATGCTAAACCAAAAGGTGTGTACATGTTTGTATTTGTGTGTTGCTTTTTATATAGGCCTATTGTGTTTTTTATTTATTTCAATTTTTTAGGTCTCTCATGTTTTACTGTGTTACATATTATTTTTCTGGATACTATAGAGGATGAGTAAAAAACACCCGAAACCCAAATGTCGGGACCATTGTTTTAGTAAAGTTCTGCATATGCAGCACTTTCAAAATCTAGGATATGAAAGCCCAATTTATAAGCTTTCTTTTAGTACAAGAATCCTTCAAATCACTTATGTAATTTTCAGGTTACGGAATTTTAAACACAACCACCGTTTTTAAGTTCTGTCCACGGATCACAAAATGGTGTTCTTTCAGCAAAACGAACTCGTATAGGGACGGTGTGATTTTTTTCGTTTTGCTGACAGAACGCACATTTAATTGGTTACGTCCTTGTGGCGCAAAGTAGGGCAGGGGTTTGTCTAACGTGCCGCACTCGAACAAAGTTGCAAGACTTTCTTTGAAAGTGACAAAGCAAGATTAAAAGAGAACAAAATCCACTTTTATAAGAACATGCACGTATGCCATAGAAAAGGGCAGGGTTTTGAATTTTTGAGAGGAATAATTTGGGGGTAGACAACGACAAAACGTGACAAGAAATAAATTGAAGGTGGCGACCACCGCAATGTACCGTGAACGTGGGCAGCTGAATCGGGCCCGGCATCAACCGTAAACCGCGTACCAAATTTGTTATTTCTACCCCAAGAAACTGTTCACAATTTCAAAAAAAAAGTGTCATTAGAACTGAGAGAAGTCTGCTTCAGGTTGAAAAGGTCATTTTTTTAATTATAAAAAAAACCCTTGACTATAATTTGACCGAAAATAAAGAGGGGCCCGTATCAACACGCTCGCCGAATTTTTGTGTAAGGCGAGCGCGGACATCCGGGAGCTTCATACATTTCCTTGTCTGGCACCCAGACCTTACTAATGTCTCTTTGGTTCTTGAGTCTGGAGTGCTGAATGGTAACGCCACCACAAAGCAAGCGCGTAAACGCACGTGCTGATGTTTTTATTGCGCCGCTGACGTATTAATTTCCCTCTAAAATCTAAAAACCCGGGGCGTAACGCCGTAATTCTTTTTGGCGAAAAGGCAATGGCTTGGAAAGTGGAAAATGAGCAAGGTTTTGATATGAGGGAAATTATTGGACGACGATAACGACAAAACCGTAAACGAAGAAGGCGATAGTTCCCTAACGTGGCGCACTTCGAGTTCGACGTTTATGCCTGCAGTGTTGCCAAACTTCATTGTTGATGAACTTCAAATTCATTCAGTGAAATACTGGTACTTTTACAATATTAATGCTTGCTATTTAACCTCTGTGAAACTCGTTGTCATGAAATTTAATCCGAAATTCAAAAACGGTTGCGTCCGGAAATTGGGCACAAAATTGGCTGATATGGCGCACTTAAAATCTCGGAAAATTCCAAATTAACATTTAAGAATTTCTGTAAAGTTGATAAATTCTGATATAGGCCTACCATTATTATTACTTACATACTCAAATAGCAGTTTGTCAAAAAAAAAAAATTCCTTATTTTTGGGGGACATTTTCAAAGGCTTCACTGGGCACTTAAACTTTTAATGAAGGCTGATCACGCCGAAATAATTTGTTCTTCTAACTTTATAAGGGGTAGATAAACTGGTGATTTACGAACGGAGTGTTTAGAACTTGATGACATTTTACTTTTTGTGAAATTTCAGTTAGATTTTTTGCTCTAGCTAAGCGCTGCATGAGAAAAATCAAAGTGCGCCACGTTAGGGGCCGCGCCACGTTAGGGTACATCAACAATACGCTCGTGGACGTAATACATGCGCATTGTGAACGGTCACCAAATGCACACAACATGCGCGGTATATTGCCGATATCGACTCGACACAAAAGGAAAATCTCAAGTTTGAAACTAGAGATTCGTGTTACTTTGTGGAGTTATTACAAACGTAGTTTGATTGGGCAGACAACAATTTCATTGAACATTGCCAAGTTATTTAGTTGTAAATATTTTTATGTCAGAACAGAAAAACGATTACGAAATTTCAAGGTTCTGTGACCCTAATTACTTCCGGTATTACCGGAAGTGTAGTTATCAAAGGTTATAATTTTAATTGTAAGAATGCATAAAGTAACAGCTACGTCGGACCAATGGGACGTCTCGATAGTCCGTATTACCATTGGTCCGACGTCCCATTGGTCCGAAGTCCCATTGGTCCGACGGCTCATTGCTCTATACGTTCCATTGATACCGGTATAAACATCTCATTGGTCCGAAGTCCCATTGGCCCGAAGTCCCATTGGTCCGAAGTCCCATTGGTCCAAAGTCCCATTGGTTCGAAGTTCCATTGGTCTGAAGTCCCATTGGTATCCCATTGGTCCGAAGTCCCATTGGTCCGACGCCCCCTAGGATTAGGGTTAGGGTTAGGGCAGTCAATCTGAACTAGTGGAACTACACAGTATTATGTTTCGTCAGACCAATGGGACTTCGGACCAATAGGATGTTGGACCAATGGGACTTCAGACCAATGGGTCTTCGGACCAATGGGACTTCCAACCAATGGGACTTTGGACCAATGGGACTTAGAACCAATGGTAATTCGGACTATCGAGACGTTACCGTTTTTTGTTTGTCATACATAGTTCTTGGCTGGGGTACCTATGAAGACGAGAAGGCCATCAAGGCATACGAGTCGGTCCTGATCTTAACGCCTAAAGGACCCAAGAAGACCTATTTGTACAAGGACTGGGCATGGAATGTCAAGGATACTGTTCAACTTGCTCCATTCTTCGGAACTGGCAGATACGTAAGTCAAAAATATACAAACTAGCCTCATCAGAAAAAAACTTAAAGGCCCTGTACTGTATGCTTGATGAAATTAAATTAAATTAAAGGCAATATACAACATTTGCAAACTTCAAAAAGCAAAACTGCCAAATTGTTATGAAATACCTAACTTGACTGTTTGTGAAAAATGGTCTCAATTAAGCATCCTGTGAAATCACAGCACCAGGTGTGGTGTCTTTTTTTAGAAAAGTGGAATTTTTGTATCCATTTCCAATGATGGCCGGCTGACCATCGTTGGAAAAAAAACCTGACCTTTTTTTCAAATACTGCGCCCAATTCACCAAATTTAATTAGTCCACAAGCCGGCTAGTTTGATTCCCCATATAATTGTACATACACCTTTAATTGTGCCTTATTCAACCTTATTTTCAATTTTATTTTGCCACGTTTAAGGGTATTTTTGTGCCTTTTTCGTTTTTTTGTTAATAAAAATTTACATATTCATGAGCAGTAGTGTGGTGTCATTTCAGGCAGAAACTCTCGATGTTACAGCTATTTCAGCACCAAAAGTTGCCAGAAATTTTTATATTTTGATGTTGTAAATTTTCTTTTCTTGGTGATTTGTTGTCTATGGCAGTAAGCCAATAATGCAAACTTTTCTCACAAATATTTTAAGTGAGCAAATTTTTTGGTTCACAATTTGAACAGAAAACCCCTAAACTAAACAGTGTCTTCCTGAAATGACATCACAGCAACATCGCCCTCTGTTGTCTGGAAAAGCATGGACAATATTTCGCTCGTACCCCCCGCCCTGCTGGGATACTCTGATGAGCTTCACAGAATCTTGTGAAGGAAGTTGCCTATGACCTATAAAAGCTTCTGGCTGCAGCTGTTTAAGACAGCAGTTAGACAATATGCGCAAATACTATCCGAAAACTTCTTATAGAAATGCGCACATTCCATACCGGATGTGATTTCTGTTTCATTGCGGACCATGTGGAAAACATTTTGAGCGTTGCATAATGCAATCCGACCATTCGTAATTCGAAACGGAGCCTGAGCAAGTGACGGGAATCGTAAATTTACAACACAGATAAGTTTACTACATTATTACGCTTTTCAACGAGAAAAATACATCTCTAAACTGGAATAAAAGAGTAATGAATCAGTCTTAAACGGCCCTTTCAAACCTTACAGAGGCATGACCTTGATGACGCGCAGGTCACTGGTCACGCAAAATCCAACCAATCAGAGCGTGAATTCATCAGAGTATCCCAGCGTCCTGTTTGCAGGGCGGGGGGTATGAGGGAAGGACAATTTGTATTGTATAAAGGGAGTATAAAGGGAATTTACAACATTTGCAAACATCAAAAAACAAATTCCTTACTAGACTGTTAGTGAATAACAGTCTCTATCCTGTAAAATCGTGGCATGCTGTCATTTTCAAGAAAACTGGTATTTTTGTATCAATTTCCAACGCTGGTCTTCCAGGAATTTATATGTCCCATCGTTGTGTCCACAGTTCCACACCTTTGCTGCGTTCCTGTACGATGCTACCATCCTCTTTGCCGAAGCCTTACAGGCGACACTAGAAGCCGGAGAGGACCCGTTTGATGGTCAGAAGGTTGTCAGCCACACCTTAAACAAGGCCTATCAGAGTAAGTGCCGTGGCCTCATAGTCTGGAGCATTGAATTCGTGATCTGCGAGTAATTCTGCAGGTTGTGGGTTCGAGTCCAGCCTGGGGTTATGGTGAATGTGCCCTTGGGCAAGGCACTTTGTCACTCATTGCATATCTCCACCCAGGAGAATGGCTGCATCGAGCTGTATACTCCCCAGGGAGCTGAGATTGTCTTTGGATGTTTCATTGGCCCAATGAGCAGGGTAATAATGATGTAGCGCTTTGAGCTCCAATACTGATGCACTATATTTTAAAAACTAAATTATTATAAAACAGGGACAGTGACGACAATCACAGAGACTATATGCGACATCATGGTCAACGATGCGGGGCAGATATGTCCCCCTTCCACAACTACCCCCCCCCCCCCATAAGTTTGAGGGGGAGGCACCAAAGGTGATGGGCCCGCAATACTTTATCCCAGTGCATATAGATTTTAACCAAATGTACATAAATATATACAAATCTAAATATTAATGTGGCCTGACGTTGCAAACTTAGCAAGTTCTTCTTCAGAGGCTAAAACAGAAATGACAGAGGTACATACATTAACATGGGGGTGCACACAAACATGCGGGCTGAAAGAAGAAACACAAAAGGAGGATTAGGTGGGAAAGGTGTGGAAAGATGCAGGGGAGGGTGGATGAGAGAACAAAGGAACAAAGGGAGTTGGCAAACCACAAGGGGTCTGGTATAAACAGGGGAGGGACCAGAAAGGGGAAGGATCAAAGGTCACAGGGAGTGGGAACAGACAAAAGAGTGTGAGAGTGAAGGGGGATGATGCGGGGGGGGGGAACAGTACGGAGGTGGAAAGGGATGAAAGATGGGGGAAGATGGGTAAACACAAACAAGGAAGACCAGGTGGATTATCTGTAACAGACAATGGAGGAAGAAAAGGATTAATCATTTCCAAGTTGGATGTTGAGACCATGTGGTTGAATAGTTCGAAGACGATTCATCCACACTTTCTCTCTGCTGAGGCGAACTGAATCCTTGCGATGGCCAAGAGATTCAATGCCCTGCAAAATCAAATCAGAAATGGAGTGGTTAGACAGGTTGAAGTGATGACCAACAGGGGTGTCTAGTTTCTTGGTGTTGACCGTTGACCGGTGGGCATAGAAACGCTTCTTAGGCCTAAGCGTATTCTTAGTCTCACCTACATACTGCACTCCACAGACCCTGCAAGAAATGAGATATATGACATTAGAGGTGTTACAAGTGATGTTACCAATGGTTCTGTGGGTAGTGACAGAAGAGTGGCCAGAAAAGGAGTCAGACTCCTGGATATGAATCTGGCAGACAACACATCTGGAACTGCACTTGAAAGTACCATGCTGGGTGGGAGGGGATGCATCTAAGGATGGGACTTCAGCTCAAACAATCAAGTCCCGTAGATTTCGAGGACGCCTGTAAGCCAATGTGGGGCCGTTGGGGATGGCACGGGAAAGGCGATCTGAAGTATGGAGGATATGATGATTGTCATTAGTGATTTTGCGAAGGGGAGGGAGATTGGGGTGAAACGTGGTAACCAAGGGAATCATGGGTTTGGCCATGGCATCAGGGGCCTTTCCCTTGAGAGCTAGATTTCTGGGGATAGCTTTAGCTCTGGCAATGGCACGATGAACTTGGCGAGAGCTGTGACCCCTGGCCACCAAGTTGTTCCTCGGTATCTGTGTATGACGGGAGAAATCGGAATCATTAGAACAAATTCTTCTGAGTCTGAGTGCCTGGCTCAACGCTATGCCAGTTTAATACAGTATATAAATATATACACTGTATTTTTCCCAACTTGTGTAATATTAGCTCTAAAATTGCTTGTCTGTTGCACATCGACGTAGTATACGATTAGTACATAATATCCGACACCCCTGCATTCCGACACCCTTATGTTCCAATAACACTCCTATGTTCTGGTTAGGGTTAGGCTTAGGCTTAGGGTGTGTGTCAGAACATAGGTGTGTCACCTATAGTAAATAGAATAATTTCATTAGAGCTTTTAAACAGCCAAGACTTTCTGTTGCAGGTATCTCCATGCTGAACAACCAGATAGACCATCAGGGGGATGGCGTGTCTAGGTTCCTGCTGCTGGATATGAATAAGTTGCAGAAAGCTGACTCGGGCCTGATACCTGGCTACCCAGGAATGATTGGAGTGGGAGAATACATCCGGACCATCGAGGGCCAATGGGTAGGAATAAATGTGCTGTGATCAAGCTACATGAGTCGTTTGTCGGGAATTTTCATTTGGAGATACAGGCCAAACTAGGGCCCCTTCATCACATCACTTCATCACATCTCTTGGTGTTCCGACTTCCATAATTTTTAAGCTGAGAATGGTACAAGCATGCGGTTTTCACAGCAGTAATGCTGAGATTGTGCTCTTTTCAAATCTGTAATAAAAATGTTTGACCATGGTCGACAAACGACTCACTTAGGTTGATCGCATCTCAAATCTTGCTTATTTGGTGTATTTCTGACCACGCAAATAACCGCAACTACCATTGCGTCTGGATTGGTCTGATCAATTTCCATAGAATTGTGAACTAATATCATATTTGTAGCTAGGCCATATCTAGTGAGCTATAAGCTGCCCTTTCCATAAGTATTGATACGTTTTGTATTTGAGGCTTAAAGGTAGAGTACATCATTTGTCATTGTATTGTTTTTGTTTGAAGCAACAAAAGTGCTCAAAATCTAAAGAAGGGTGCATAACAACTGACCTGATGAAGTTTTAGCTCCTGGATGCTGTATATTCTGAGAAAACAAATCCTAGGATGAATTTCAATTCAAAAGTTAGAGTCATGTTTTGAATTGCGCCTGAAATCAGCATCCAGGAGACGTTCTCAGCCTGAAATCAGCATCCAGGACACGTTTTCATTCAGCTGATTGCAGCCATGCGATGTCACACACTGAACCGACGAATTATAGCAACGTCGCGCCTGTGCTTCATGTCAATGCTTGTGTGTACCCATTCATGGCTTTGCCAAATTAAAAACAAACTACTAACAGAAATTTCCGAAAATGTGTCACTCAACTCATCTTAGGAAATGGCCTTCTTTTATTGTTTTCTTTAAAATGACAGCATGCCAGAAAGAATAATTTCACAGGGAGTCATAGTGCCACTACTATCTTTTAACCAAGTATTAACAATAATTTTGTCAGAATACTTTTTGGATAGCTGCAAATGATCAAATGAACAACATTTGCTTTTGCTGCAATTTTCAGAAATAAATGGATTTGGAGGACAAGTATGTTATAGCAAATATTGTTTAACTGACTTGTTTCAGGTTTTGGGCTTGTAGATGCTGGAAAACCCAAGAAAACCAATAATGCTCTTGTAGTCTGGTTTCCTGACCCCACTTAAGATAAAACTCTGAGCAATTTATAGAGTTTGGGGAGAATCAGTCTAGCAGGCTTGTACCCCTTCACAGGTGTGTAATCAATTGCAATGGAAATGCGGAAGAACTAAATATGAAAAAAATAGTAGCAGTCTTTGAAGAAAAAACAGTTTTCTCCAACGCTGGTCGGCCGACCAGCGTTGGAAAAATACTATTTTTCTTGAAAATGTCAGCACAGCAGGAGCCTCAATTGTACAGGATGCTTTAGACTGTCATTCCCTAACAATCCAGTAAGGTATTTCTTGATAATTTGATCATTTCATTTTTTCATGTTTGCAAATGTTGTATCTTCCTTTTAAGACTTTACAGGTTTTTTATTGTTCTGTCCAACAGACTTTCAATAGGACTGACGACTACGATTTGGATATCCAATGGCCTAATGACATGGGCCCTCCACTGGACATGCCTGTCTGTGGATACTATGGCGAACTCTGTCCAAGTAAGGATTCTTCTTCACAGGCCATTTTTCAAACTTCGGCTCTGATCTGACTTTGGAACACTTTGTAAATCCTTTTATACTTATGATCCAAATTAAGAGATTTCACACTTTTACAATTATGTAGAAATTTGATGTGACTACTGCAGAAATGGACCCATTACTGAATTTGAGTTTACAAAGGAAACTTGTGAAACTCAGAGTTAGAGGCCAAAGCCAAAAGAAAGTCGAAGTTTGAAGAAAGGCCATGTGTCTTTTGGACTTTTTATTTTTACGGTGAACCTTATCAACCACTGTACCCTTTAATCATAATGTCTACAAATTTTTTGACATAAAAATGATGAAGTACCATGATGAAAACAGCAAGTGGTAGACTCCCTGATAAGTATTGGTTTGATTTTCAAAAGGGTTTTGAAATTATTTGCGTTCAAATAAAGACATATCAAAAACAAACTCAACCGATTTCAAGGAAAATCAATCATGCGCATATTTTCTAATGTGGAAATTCTTCATCGTGTTCTTGTGAACTCTCTTGCAGAATATGGCTTGTACTTTGGCGTTGGCGTACCGCTGGTCTTACTAGTCGTGTTTCTGTCTGTTGGATACTACTTCTACAGGTACGTAGTAAATAGCAGGCCAGCCAAATGTGGAAAAGTTCTCTAGAAAATAATTTCACAGCAGTTTTTGGTAATAGCTGACACCCATGCTACATTCATTCTTTAAACCAAAACAAACAAGATGTGGGTGGATGCCATCATTAATTTTGACCCTAAATATACCTAATTTGCATTTATTGTGAATACCTGCCGTGTAACATATTTTCCCCATATTTGGGTAGATTTTTTATGTTGAAAAGTTTATTTTGGTGATTTGACTTACTCACTCTAATTTAAATAAAATTGTCTTAAGCATATAAGTGACTGAATAATAATGAAGACATAGTAACGATGCAAAATGGCTACTGATATACCCCAAAATTGCGCGCATTTACCTTGTCTCCAGATATCATCAAGTAGTTTTGCCAAACCTTGTTTGATGAGCTTCAAATTCACCACGGTTGCTTACTGGCACAGTTACCCTATTAAATAAAACCTTATGCAAAATCATGTGAACAGTGATAACATTGTGATAATTAGCTCAGCAAACGAAAAGGCGGTCAAATGAGGTGTCTGTTAATTGGCCTAATTAGTGAAGGGTTGCCTAACATAGGAGACATGAAAAAGTTCACGGAAATTCCCAACATTTTCAGAAAATGAATGGAAAGAAAACGTTTTGACATTGACATAATTATCGCAAGAATTTGGGGGTTTTTTTGGGGGGGGGGTTCCTTGATTTTTTTCAAGTTTCCCACGTTAGGCGACCCTTTACTAATTAGGCTAATTAACAGACACCTTGTTTTACGCCTAATTTTAGTCCACTTTACGGACAGGCAGCTCATTTTTCAGTTATTAGTTTGTTTTTAATTCATTGAAGCGCAAGTAACCATTGACACGACACATACGCGCGCGCGGTTGCTATAATTCATTGGTTCAGTGCGCGACATCGCGTAGATGCAATCGGCTCAGTGAGAACGTGTTTTTGGACACAAAAATTCAGGCCCAGTTCGAAACAGACTCAGTAACATTTGTTTTGAAATCAAGATCCTAAGATATTGTTTTCTCAGACTGTAAAACAGCATTCGCTGAGCTGAAACTTCATCAGGTTAGTTGTTCAGCACCCTTCTTTAGATTTTCAGCACTTTTGTTGCTTCAAACGAACAAAATACACAAATTACAAATGATGGACTAAGGGAATAAACGTGTGTTCGGGAGGTATTATAACACTCTGTTTAAGACCGGTGGGAGTCTGGATGGGTGATAATTACCCGAGGCGAGCTGTTTAAGACCGGTGAGCGTCTGGATGGGTAATTATCACCCTCCAGACTCCCACTGGTCTTAAACAGAGTGTTTAATACCGACCGAACACATATTTATTCCCATTCATGAATACCTTTTCGGTCAAAAAAACAAATCTTTTCGGTCCAAAAATCAAAACAAGTCAAAAACTAGACATTGCCAACCATTTTGTTCAACAGTTTTACTTCATGTTTTATGAAACACTCCTCTGACTATAATATGGAATGCCCCTCCACAACTCGTTACCTTATAAGGACATTGGCGTGCGCGTCGCGCGTACTGCGCGATGTTGCGCAAAACGCAGCTGGGCTGGTGTAGTGTGAATTTCGGACTATGAAATACTGATTCACTGGTAGTATTGTGCATGCCTACGTGAGGAATGTGAATGTTCAACCAATGAAACGTTAAAAGGCACCGGATTTCACGGGAGTCCAAATTTCTTGTGACACTGGAAAAGTGTTTAAGACCAGCTAGCCATGTCTTTATCATCCGTTTAAGACCGGCCACGTGACGGGCTCTCGACCAATAGGAATACGTAAACTGTCTTAAGTATTTATGAATGTACCTTTAAAATGGCTTGAATGGAGTCACAAAACCCAGTCATTACAACTCTTCACATGTTAAACATGTGAGTGTCTATCTTACAGGAAGCGCAAGTACGAGGGTGAGCTGGACAGCTTGGTGTGGAAGATTGACTTTGAAGATGTCCAAGCTCGGGGTGGTGATACCAACAAGTCTGGAATCTCCATGAAGAGCATGGTAATTTGAAATATATTCTGTCAGTTGACCTCTCATGGGGGAGCTTGGGAGGGTTTACGGTGGCTTTAGCCCCCCCCCCCTCCCAAAAAATGTTGTCTAGCCCCCCCCTCCAAAAACATCCATAACAAAAATGGCAGTACCAAATGTTAGAGGGTGACGTTACATACGAACAGTCTCAACCTCCCCCCCCCCAAAGAGTTGTCAGAATGGGTAATTTGTACACTATTAAGTAATATACTGTGCACGATTGTAGGATTTTAGCAGCTTTCCCCATTGAAACTGTGGTACAAGTCCCCCGACCCCCGACCCCCGACCCACCTGTTGATTTCCGGAGGCCTAAGCGTCTGGAGAAAAAAAACGGTCTACATTTCAGCACGCCTCCTCGCAGGAATATCTGGATCCACCCCTGCTAGCCCCTAAAATATTTCGCTAGCCCCTAACATATTTCTCTAGAACCGTGCCTGGTTACCCTACACAGGGAGGGGGTAATTCCCCCCCCCCCCCCCAATATTTTGTAAAGACGGCTCTTTTCCATTCAAGTGCCCTTCTTCCACCAGCATTTATTAACCCCCCCCCCCCAAAATTTAAAAAAAAAAAATTTAAACGAGTGCCTTTTTGAACAAAGCCTTTTTTTGTGGCAGCAGTCGTTAGGAGTGCCTTTTTTTTAATTTTGCGAATGTGTCGCCCTGAAATACGTTGTATATTGTCTGTTAGTGTGCATACTCGTCTGTTTTGAACAGCGCCCCATCTGAAGATGGTATTAGCCCCCCCCCCCCAAATATTTGATTTTATGGATGATTTCCTATCTTCTATTCCTTTCCAGGTCATGAGCACAATATCCGTCATGACCAATCAGGAGACCCAGCAGATCTTCGCCAGGATCGGCACCTATCGCGTAAGTTGAACAGATTGCAGTTCACTTTCCATCGCTCTAAAAAGACCATGGACTCTTGGGAACAAACAGTTAGACACGTACTATTAAGTGAGCATACTTGTTCACATGTGAATGGCGTGAATCAGGCATGACTAGTTTTATTCTAAATCTGCATAAAGTGGTAACATTTTCGGGTGAGCATCATCAGGTGCCTTTGGCAAAGCCTTGAAGAGTAGAGTTTGTACACAACCGATGAAGTGGCGTCTGGATACTACATTCTTTCCCTGAAAGGGTCAAACTATCGTCTTCTGACTGACTGAGTCAATGACTGACTGATTAAACTGACAGTGCCGCTGAGAAAATTGAGACTCTAGGTCTAGCTCGACTGTAGTCAAGCCTTGTCGTGTTCTTTGAAATGTCTCTCTTTCTCAATTTCTTTGCAGGGAAATGTTTGCGCCATTAAAGCCGTCAACAAGAATCACATCGATATTACCAGGGAGGTCCGAAAGGAACTGAAGGCGGTATGTTAAATAAGTCACATTTTTGATGAAATGAAAGCAGTCTAACGATGCCATTGGTATAAACATGCTTTTTCAAAATGTTGATTTTCTTTTCTGACTGAAATTTAGATTAATAATAAATTTGCTTTTTTGTTTTTGCAGGCCTTTATACAGTTTCAAAAATTGGTTTTAAATGGCGCGCTCCAGTTCAGAAATTGCGCACACCATTCAGAACGAATTAGGAGCATCTTAATTCAAAAGTTGAAATTAATTACTTGATTACTTGCCATGGGCCGATTTTTGTGTGCGATGTCTCATTTGAAAGCTCATAACTAAAGTAACGCTAGGAAATTATCAATTCTATTTGGAAATCTATTTTTCAGGGTGCCACCCGCAAAAAGCAAGTATACACCAACTTGATTACTGGATACAAACAGAAGAAATATCACATTTATGGAAGTGATTTACCTGGTGATCTACTTAGGTGATTACCAAGTGACAAAATTGTCCTAATCTAGCAACCGAGTTTTCCACACATGCAGTGAAAGCCGCTGTGTGGTTCTCTATAGGGAGGAAGTCCAGTATTTGAGCCACATTCATGAGGCAAAGTTTTAGATTGAGTGAATTAACACAAATAAAACATCTAAAACTATGTCATTGTGAAAATGTAATGTGTACCGGTATACTGACGTTTAAGACCTTATCCAAGTCTCGTAATGAATTGATGTGTAATTGAGAATCTTCTGAGGAAGATCTTAAGATCCGAACCTCAGGCCACTTAAAACAAATTTGAATTGTATATTTCAGGTCAATACAGTCAGAAAGCTTTGCAGCAGTTTTTATTCGTTTTCAATCTTCTGTTTGTTTAGATGCGCGATGTTCGACACGACAATGTTTGCCAGTTCGTAGGAGCCTGTGTGGACCGACCGCACATCTGTATCCTGATGACGTATTGTGCCAAGGGAAGCCTGCAGGTATAATGCTACTAAATTTTTGTCTGTTTTTGAAAAGAAAACGTCCGCTTTAAATTGTTACCAGCAGGAATTAAGGACTCCGTGCTCGAAGAGAAGATGCCGCTTCGTCACCATGCGTGAGAGCACTCGCCGGCACAAAATGCTTACATGCCCTTGTTTGTGCATAACACAAAGTACCAAGATTAACTTTACATAAACAGAAGCACACAAACTTGTAGCATCTTTGCATGAACGTCAGCCACTGTTGGCTTTGCATGCAAGTCCCTCCCAGTGGTCTCACAAAGCTCTCTATTTTATAACCGTTGAGGGGGTACTTCTGCATCGAGTCTATAGACTGAAGTCAGTCAATAGCCAGCTCTGTCCCCAAAATATTTACACAAGTTTAATAAATTGCCAATGGCACTGGACGCATTAAGAAACAAAGTATTGTTCGTATGATTTATTTCTGGATATAAAACCGAAGATTCCTTAAAAGTGCCCCAGGCACTGTAGCTCGGAAGCCTGAAGAAACGTGTTATGAAGAAATTACAGTTTTAGAGGTTGGAGGAAAACCCCAGGAGAATATCATGGGGAAACCTACAGAATCAGGTAGGGACTGGGTAGGAATCGACCCTGGGCCATAGCGGTGGAAGGCGAGGAAAATTACCATTGTGCCAACCTGGCTTTCCAATACAATCATTACTTAACATAAACATAATAAAGATCAAAGCAATTCACTTCCCAACAGCGGATTGACTTTTCCGATGCCCTACCAACTGAGCTATCCAGCCCTATGTTGGTGGTTCCCCATTTTGTCAATGTCTTTGTTCAAGGGGCGCTAGTCAGAAGCTATAAACCTGTATATACCATGTAGCCAGGGATCATCACGCCCAAAGTCACGATGCTAGCAACATTAGCAATGCTGCAAACCTGGAAAATAGCAAATGGGAATCACCATATTTTGTGGAATGGATAAGTAACATTGCACCGACATCAACTTCTCCAATGCTACTCCTTTAATTAAAAGGACATTCTGGAAAACGATGACATCAAGCTTGACAACATGTTCCTGGCGTCGCTGATCGCTGATCTTGTCAAAGGCATGATCTACATACACACCTCCGAGATTGAGTCCCACGGCAACCTCAAGTCATCCAACTGCGTCGTGGACAACCGTTGGGTCTTGCAGATCACGGACTACGGGCTGTGGCAGTTCAAGAAAGGGCAAGGCGAAGACCCGGATATGACTGATGATGTGCGGTACAGAAGTGAGTAGAAGAGATCATAGAGCTAGGATCCAAGGAGTCAGAAGTCTTGGGCGATTTACATTTTGACCATTAACATTCCAAATCCTCGGGAATGTCCATAGCTGAAGCACCATGACCGCAAGCCTGGACCATTCATTGCGTGACTCCAAACGGCCTTTGAACACGATGATTATTGCTGCCATTTTAGTTGGTAACCAACAACCTCCCTATATGCTGCATAATAGTCATGTCACGTCACTGCTCTTTTTTGAAAAATATATTTTATGATTACATAGGTTTCAACAACTGCGCAGTTGTTAGATGAGAGTAATGAATTCAAGTTATCGATGTGCAGGTGTTGGTCCTTGACAGCGCTATCTGTCCCTGTAATTTGAAGATAAATTGGATATTTTTTTCAGATAAGTTATGTCTTTTCGGACATTTTATTTGGTAATATATCATTTATGAAATGTGATATTTTTTTTTAGAAATTTCACAAGTTTTCATTCTAAAGGTATAGAGCATTTTGTTCATCATAGAGCATTTTGTTCATCAGCGATGCGTCTGAAGACCCATCATTGGAAATTTCTGTTGTAACTCTCTTTTTTTTATTTGGCGAAGCGCATGCAACTATTGACACGACACACACGCACACAGTTGCTATCATTCGTCGTATCAGTGCGCGACATCATGTAGCTGCAATCGGCTCAGTGCAAATGTGTTTTGGACCCTGAATTGAGGCCCATTTCAAAATATGATTCAGCAACTTTTAATTTGAAATCGAGATTCTAGAATGTTGTTTTTCTCGAAATAGGTTATACAGCTGAAGCTGAGCTGAAATTCATCAGGTTAGTTGTTCAGCACCCTTCTTTAGATTTTGAGCACGGTTGTTGCTTCAAACGAACACAATGCACAAATTACAAATGGTGGACTGCACCTTAAAGAACGGGTGCAGCATGCGCGTGAGCGTGACACCACTCCAGTAAAAGCTTCTAATTCTGGTCGCCGGATTCCACTGTGTTATCAGTTGGGTGTCTGATTTTTTTTTCTTGTATCTTAGATATGCTTTGGAGGGCTCCTGAACTGCTCCGGATGGGACAGACCATGCCAGCATGCGGCACCCGCAAGGGTGACGTCTACTCGTTTGCTATCATTCTGACTGAGATGTACTCTCGATCTGAACCGTACAACCTCAACGACGAAGAACCTGAAGGTGGGTTGGAGACTGTCTTCATTTGATTCAGATGATGAAAATGATAATAAAAAAATTATAAGGAAATAAATGTGTGTTTGGGAGGTATTATAACACTCTGTTCAAGACCAGTGGGAGTCTGGATGGGTAATTGTCACCCATCCAGACTCCCACTAGTCTTAAACAGAGTGTTTAATACCAACCAAACACATATTTATTCCCATTCATAAATACCTTTTCGGTCCAAAAATCAAAACTTTTCGGTCCAAAAATCAAAATAAGTAAAAAACCAGATGTTGCCAACCATTTTGTTCAACAATTGTACTTCATGTTTTACGAAACACCCCTCTGACTATAATATGGAATGCCCCTCCACAACTTGTTACCTTATAAGGACATTGGCGTGCGCGTCTCACGTACTGCGCGATGTCGCGCAAAACGCAGCTGGGCTGGTGAAGTGTGAATTTCGGACCATGAAATACTGATTCACTAGTAGTACATTGCGCATGCATTCATGAGGAATGTGAATGTTCAACCAATAAAAATGTTAAAAGGCACCGAATTTCATGGGAGTCCAAATTTCATGTGACACTGAAAAAGTGTTTTAAAACCCGCTAGCCAAGTCTTTATCATCCATTTAATACCGGCCACGGGACGGGCTCCCGACCAATAGGAATGCGTAAACTGTCTTAGGTATTTATGAATGAAAATTTATAAAGCCAGCATCCGCCACAAGTGGCGCACATGGCGCTGCACTGCATAGTAACCCAAAAAAAAAAATAAGAATTAGTGGACGACCCTGTGTTAACAGGAACAGAGTGCCCATCTCTCTTTCGTTGGCAATCGAATCAGACTCATATGCTGCTGTGGAGGATCACTACACCTGCTCCACAGCGAGTCTGTTACCTTCCCAGCATTGAATAATGCTGGTACCCATTTAACCACTGGGTTGAAAGGAGTAATTGAGGTAAAACGCCTTACTCGAGGGCACAACACGCTTGGCCATGGTGGGGCTCGAACCCACAACCTCATGATCATGAATCCTGTGCTCCACCGCTAGACCAAACATACCCATAAGAATAAAGAAGCACCTGGTTGACTCGACCCTCTACCCGTGAAGATGCATCGTCACGCTAACAGGACGGCATCGTTAAGCAAACAGGTAGAAACCAACGTCAACCAAATGCTTCTCTATGCAGGTAGGATTTGAAACTGTTCTTGAATGTGCCCAGTGAATTTGAAAGCCTCACAGATTCAGGTGGGGAGTTTCAAAGTCTTGGTGCTGCAATCTGAAAGGGGAGCAAAATTTCAACCGATCATTAGCCTTGTAAATGCGCTTGGCTACTACTTGGATGCATGACGCCCACACGCCCCTAAGTAGGCCTCGTGGCTTAGCCACACACGCACGCTGGCTTGGTCTTTGCTCCAGTGCTTCTTAAGTTTGCAGCTTCGTTGCTCTAAGCCACGGTGGCCTTGGTGAAATTACACAGCCTGTGGTTGGAGCAGAAAACTTGATTGATTGATGGAAAGACATCCTTATCTTCACAGAAATTATCGAGAGACTGAAGGCAGGTTCTATACCGCCTTACCGCCCGTTGCTCAATGACGTGAACGAGACCGCACCGGAGTGCGTGCTGAAGGCCATCCGCCAATGCTGGGTAGAAGATCCTGAGGACCGACCGGATTTCTTCGGAGCTCGCACCACGCTGGCTCCTCTACAGAAAGGATTGTGAGTCGCTTTTAACAAAGGTCCCAAATACGTGGCTTTCATGCTGCTATATTCAGGAGCATAACTGGGGTGACACTTCTGGGGGGCACCTGGGGGTGCACACATCTTTCCAAGGAGGCACTGAAAGTAAATGAACTGCAGCTTGCCTTTTTCGTTTTTGGACTGATAAAGGCCTATCTCCATGTATATGGACGTAAATGCTGTAGCTGTTATACTTTTTGAAACACAAACCACAGGGAGGAAAGATCCCGTTGTTAACAAATCTTGCCAATGAAAACTAAAACAACTGGATTTTTCTGTTGTGGTGTTTTTTGTGGAGTTGTTGAGGTTTTTGTGGAGTCCTTGTTTTTAGGAGTAAGGGACTCTGCCATTTTGAACCTACGGATATACAACATAGCTTGCACTCCAGTGTTATAATTTTGTCGAATTCCTGATGAGCGTATAGCTGGAGTTACTCAAGCTATCTCCAACTAACGTTATATATTAGTTTTGTAGGACTGAAACAGTGGATTTTGTTCTCAATATAGGCCTTCGTGGAGCAGGGCCAGAAACTACCTCAAATAGCACACTCCCAAGAATGAATGTATAAATGAAATTATACAACCGTGCGTAATCACTGCAGACGTAGTTTGCCTCACAGTTTTTGGCATGACAAAAGCGTAAATTCATTGGCGTACGCGTACGTAATAATACAGGTTGATACATTAATTGCCTTTAGATATGAACTCCAGTCTAAGCGCTCATTTCGACAACGCGGTGTACAAGTTTTTGTAATTTCAAGATTTCAAATGCCCTCCCCCCGTAGTTACGCCACTGGCTATATTGAATTATTAAGGGGCTTACTCTTCACTCCTGGAATGCTTTTTTCTCTGAAGAAAACCCAACATCATGGACAACATGATCGCCATCATGGAACGCTACACCAACAACCTGGAGGAGCTAGTAGACGAACGTACCGAGGAGCTGCGACGAGAGAAGACCAAGACAGAACAATTGTTGCACCGCATGCTGCCACCGTGGGTTTCATAGAATAACTTGAACGTTTTGGGGGTTAAACTTACGGAGAACTTTGTCAACTTAACCAAGTTTAGTCCAGTGCAGACAGCCAGTAAACTTCCTGAACTGTCGGTGTCGACTGTCAATAAGCCATTTGTGAGTGACCTATACCCTTTGGGATTAAAATTTGAAAAACGTCTGGTACACTGACTTGCTCAGAATGCTTGGCACATAATGTAACTGTGAATTCTCCTGACCAAAGACACTGTTGCTAATCACATGATTCGGGGCAAGCTCTTGCATAGTTACGTAAGAGACGCTCAGCATCAATACATTGTTCACAATGGGTGAGAATGGCACAAAGAAACCAGACCATGCCGGAGCTGGGGGTTGCTAGCATAAGGCTTGCCCCGAATCACGTGATATAGTAACAGTCTCTTTGGTCGGGAGATTGCAAAGTAAACACGTGCAAAGCATTGGATTAAGTCAGCGTTCCAGATTTTATTCAAATTTAACTCGCAAATGGCTTATTCGTTGCTGTGCTTACGAAGTGCCAATAACCTCTTAATCTGGCAAAAGTTCATCACGAGATAATCATTTTTTCAAATGACATTTTCGACCACTTCGCAGTAACAGAATTCTGTTGTTTTTTGCATTGTCCAAAAGCTTTTGATTTGCTCTTTACTAATTCATAGCTGTTTGACAAAAATGTCTCTAAATTAAACAGTAATTCATTAGCAAAACCTTTTTGCACTTCGTGAGAAGATCAATACATGGAGTCCCATATTTTCCCATAACTTTGTACACAGTTTTTGTCACTTCGTGGAAACATAAAACCACAGAGGCTTTTATTATTTGTCAGTGCAACAAAATTGTTAGTTTTACATGTCATTTGACAGTTGAGCACGCAGGCATCTGTTCTCTTTCAACATCATTGGCGCGCGCGTGTATCAAAAGATGGCGATCACCGTGACGCACAGTGAACCATGTTGAGTCACATGACACCGACTGTAAGGCGTATTAAAGACAATTGCATTTTCTAGCGCAAGAAACTATTCAAAATTACCAAAAAAAAAATTATCTCTGGTTCTTTTCAGAACCATTTTCTTAGTTGAGAAATTATTCGCACATGGTGTTTCCGCAAACCTTTCATTATTTATTATCTCCACCAAATCTCTGCCTCAAATCTTACTCGAAAAAAAAAAGTCCAAGTCTGCTTTAGGTTGAAAAAGTCATTTTGGAATGATAAAAAACACCCTTGACTCTAATTTGATCTAAACTAAAGAGGGGCCCCAAACTACACAATCACCAAACTGCCTGTAGGTAAAGAAATGCACAAATGTACAGGAAAATATTAGCTAGGGCTCTCCTACCAATGCAAATGGCAAAATTGCTAGTCCTTTTTGTTGTCTGAAAATCGGTACTTAAAGAGGTTGTGGAATGCTCGAAGACATTTCCGTCATTTTTTGGATATATGTAGCCTAAGGTGTGATGAAATAAAAACGACTATTGTTTCTGTCATAAAATGAGTACAAAGGGTACTTTTGAGAGCTATTTTTCAGGTCCTGTTTCGACCCGAACGTGCAATTTGTGTAAAAGTTGTCGTTGCGGGCAGCAAACAAAACACAGTAAATCGTGACGTAATAAACAGGACTCGTTTATGCTACTCTGCATCGGGAGTCCTGTTTATTACGTCACGATTTACTGTGTTTTGTTTGCTGCCCGCAACGTCGCTTTTACACAAATTGCACTTTCGGGTCGAAACAGGCACGACAGGACTTGAAAAACAGCTCTCAAAAGTACCTTTTGTACTCATTTTATGACAGAAACAATAGTCGTTTTTATTTCATCACACCTTAGGCTACATATACCCGAAAAATGACGGAAATGTCTTCGAGCATTCCACAACCTCTTTAAATGCCAGTTGTGTTACTATTCACTAGATCCATAGCATCACAGCTGATGAAGGGGATCTCTGTTGCTCCGGAAACCTTCGACATGGTGTCCATCTTCTTTTCTGATATTGTGGGCTTCACCGCTCTGTCTGCTGCTAGTACACCCATTCAGGTGATTACTTGTGTCGGGTTTTTAAACTTGCGTCCCAACAAGATCTTACCATGAAGTTTGACAAAAAGCAGAAATCCACAACATATATGTCATCACATGCCTAAAGACTATGTGCACAAGTATTCCCCGATGGTTGTAAAGGGAAAGTTGGGGAAGTCCACTGGGAGGGACATTGTGGAGCGCCGTTGGCCAATCATAGGCGTGGCCAGCGGGGGGTGGGGATGAGCTCCGTGCGCTATTGGTCAAATTACTGCAAACCAAACCTATCCTTTTCACCATTAACGTCTTGTTCTCAACTTGCCAGGTCGTTAACTTGTTGAATGCCTTGTACACGCTGTTCGACGCCATCATTTCCAACTATGACGTCTACAAGGTAAATGTTCCATATAACCCAGCAGATTGTTTTAAAACCAAACTTGCAACAACATTTAAATCACAGGATGTTAAAATGTGTTATTAGCTAATAGTTCCAAGTTACATTAAGACAAAAAAAAGATGTACTCAACAACCCAGGAAAGAGGAAAGCCAAACATGTTTTCTATTATATCTGAAAGCAAAATTAACCAATAATGAATGAACGTCTTACAAAGGTTGAAACCATCGGTGATGCCTACATGCTGGTCTCCGGCCTACCGCTCCGTAATGGCAACCGTCATGCCGGTATGATCGCCTCCGCTGCATGGCATCTCCTGGAAGGTGTTAGTAGTTTCATCGTGCCGCACAAACAAGAGGAGAAACTCAAACTCCGAATCGGTATTCACTCAGGTAAGATCATTGTCTTGGTTTGTGGTCGAAGTACTCAATATGGATTGCAAACATCACAAGTCCAGTCACAAGTCCAGTCACAAGTACATCACAAGTCTAGTCACAAGTACATCAAAAGTCCAGTCACAAGTACATCAAAAGTCCAGTCACAAGTCCAGTCACAAGCAGAGGTGGCAGCAAGTCATTTTTTGCAAGTCCAAGTCAAGTCACAAGTCATTGTTTGCAAGTCCAAGTCAAGTCACAAGTCATTAGGTCCAGTCACAAGTCAAGTCACAAGTCATTAGGTCCAGTCACAAGTCAAGTCACAAGTCATTTTGTCTAAAAACAAGTCGAGTCACAAGCATCTTTTTCCAAGAACACGTCAAGTTGCACATTATTTTGTCCAGCTGTAATAAGCTAAAAGAATTAACCTGGCGTGAACTTACGAGTTATTTTGAACATGCCTCCTTAATTCCCCTTTTTCAATGTGTTGCAATTACTATTCTTGTAGTTTATCACATATCTGTCGGATATTAGCCCTTTGTATACTTTAATAAATGTACTTTACATTGTAGAAATAAATGTTGAGATGACCGTGCAAAAAAGACTTCCTCACTTGATTACATGTAGTATACTAACACTTCATTGTTCAATTTTCATGTATACTAAACGCCTACCAATGGGTTAGGCTATCCGGTATTTTACATGCAATTGACAAAGGCCTGCTTTCTTTTCATGAAAGGTTCCTTTCAAAGTTTGTTCAACCAATACATTAAGCAAGAGACAATTGGTCATTGAAAACTGTAGTTTGTTGTGACAGTCTTATTGAAAACTTTTGAAACTAGTGGGAACTATTCATTTTACTGGATTCAGTCACTGAGGTCTATTTTCTGGAATGAAAAAGCTAATTAAAAGTATAATAGCTTAATTAAAGTGTATTGGGTCGCTCGAGTAGCGTCTGACTTGGGTTGGTAACAAGTCATTTTTTGCAATCCCAAGTCAAGTCACAAGTCATTGTTTGCAAGTCCAAGTCAAGTCACAAGTCAAAGCTGGTATTTACAAGTCAAGTCACAAGTCACAAAAATAGCGACTCGAGTCCGACTCGAGTCCAAGTCACATGACTCGAGTCAGCAACTCTGGTCACAAGTACATCACAAGTCCAGTCACAAGTACATCAAAAGTCCAGTCACAAGTAAATCACAAGTCTAGTCACAAGTACATCACAAGTCCAGTCACAAGTACATCATAAGTCTAGTCACAAGTACATCACAAGTCCAGTCACAAGTACATCACAAGTCCAGTCACAAGTAAATCACAAGTCTAGTTACAAGTACATCACAAGTCCAGTCACAAGTACATCACAAGTCCAGTCACAAGTCCAGTCACAAGTACATCACAAGTCCAGTCACAAGTACATCAAAAGTCTAGTCACAAGTACATCACAAGTCCAGTCACAAGTACATCACAAGTCCAGTCACAAGTACATCATAAGTCTAGTCACAAGTACATCACAAGTCCAGTCACAAGTACATCACAAGTCCAGTCACAAGTAAATCACAAGTCTAGTTACAAGTACATCACAAGTCCAGTCACAAGTACATCACAAGTCCAGTCACAAGTACATCACAAATCCGGTCACAAGTCTAGTCACAAGTACATCACAAGTCCAGTCACAAGTACATCACAAGTCCAGTCACAAGTACATCACAAGTCCAGTCACAAGTACATCACAAGTCCAGTCACAAGTACATCACAAGTCCAGTCACAAGTACATCACAAGTCCAGTCACAAGTACATCACAAGTCCAGTCACAAGTACATCACAAGGCTAGTCACAAGGTAGTACATTACAAGTCCAGTTTCAAGTACATCTCAAGTCTAGTCACAAGCTAGTACATCACAAGTCCAGTCACAAGTCCAGTCACAAGTCCAGTCACAAGTCCAGTCACAAGTCCAGTCACAAGTACATCCGTCCAGTCACAAGTACATCATAAGTCCGGTCACAAGTGAATCACAACTTCAAGCTCTGCTCACGCTATTTGTGCTTGAGGATGTGTATGTATGATGATTTCCTCATTGTTTTGGACTTGTTTCAAGGATCTTGTGTGGCGGGTGTAGTTGGCCTGACCATGCCTCGGTATTGCCTCTTTGGTGACACGGTCAACACAGCGTCTCGTATGGAGTCTAATGGACTCGGTAAGTAGAACCTTGTTACACAGGACAGCTCAAATTATGTTGTCATATCAAAACGTCTTGTTCAAATGATGGCAGTGACCCCCCCCCCAAAAAAAAAATCCGTGCCCCCCAGGTGCCCCGCACCAAAATGCTGATAATGCCCCTTTTCCTTCCCCAACCAAAAAGGGTTTTTGTAAGTTGTAATTTTTCAGGCTTACTTTTTACAGTTTCTTATGTCAGTGGATATAGCGAGGCATTATGGGGCCAAACTGGGAAAAACTGCAATAGGACGTTTGTGATATGTGCCTCATATGATATTCTGATGCCCCCCTGTGCCCCCCACTAAAAGAATCCAAGCTACGCCACTGGTATGCATTACCCAACTTCAATTATTCACTGAAAGTTTTCAAGATTTTTAACATTTTCTAAGCAAAATCTTTCATTTGATTTTCTTAGCGTAATTGATTTTCTTCGGCATTCTGCATTTGGCTTTTGAATAATGTTTTTGCCTTCACCCCCACAATCTCACAGCGCTCAAGATTCACGTGAGTCCTGAATGCAGACAGGTACTGGAAGAACTTGGAGGATACAATCTAGTAGAGAGAGGACTCGTTGCCATGAAGGTATGGCATTATTTTCATTGCATTGATCCTTTCTTAGATTGTGTTCGAGTAGCTCACCTGGGTCGACTAGGGTTAGCTTGTGCCATTAGATTAGCTCTGATGTCATTCTCAGGGCTCATCGAGGTCAGCCACCACAGACCCTGCTCATGGAGCAGAGTCAGTGGTGGAAATACTTTACTCGCATGCGTTGTTCATTCCGAGAAATGGACAAATATGGCGGCCGGACAGTGGAAAAGATCAAGTGGACCTAAAAATCAACTTTATTTGAAATCTATTACGTAATTATTTGTTGATCTCATTACGACTTTAGACGCTATAATTCCAGCCCGGCGTTTTTACTTATTTCGTTTAATGGAAAAAAAGAAAATTTAAAAAATAAGACTCAGTTCGAAAAGGGCATTTTGTCAGTGGCTACGGCCACAGCTATGGACGTCATGTGAGGCTCTCGATGGCCTGCGCTTGAGCGATTCATTAGCACAGCTCTCTTGGCTAACCCGTCTGCCTTTACCCAACTTGATCCGGGTGAGCTACTCGAATGCACCCTATATTTGAATGACAAACAAAACCATGTTGAATCCCTAAACTTGAAGATATTATACAAGTATTGACTACTTTGGTTGGTGTGGTAAAACTAGCCTCCTGAGATGAAATTGAATGCTCCATGGATCACCGAGGGAGGCTAGTTTCACTTCAAGTTGAAAGCAGTCAATATTTGTTTTATAATGCCCCACCCACAGAGTCTGCTTGCTTTTGAGGGATAACTGATTAATTTAACCGAAATCTCATAAAAATATGTTCTTCATTTTCAGTATGATAGAGTAGGTATTAGTGGGGGATTCCAGACATTGCCATAGGTCTGGGGGTAGTACAGGGCCAATGAGGAGAAGCCAGGGTACCAGACTTTACCCCCTCCCCCGTCTCTGCCCCTCCCATTGTACCCATCCCTTTCCAATGATCCCCGCCCCCAAATAGATCCCTCTCCCAATATATCTGTCTCCCTCCCCAAAATATATCTCCCCTCTAGCTCCCCAAATATATCTTTTTTCTCTCCGAGTTGTTATATTATAAGTGGGGGACAGGTACCAGACTTTACCCCTCCCCACCCCGATGATCCCCCTCCTCCCCCCCCTCCCCCTCCCCACCACTTCCAACCCACCCCTTTTTTCTTCCCAAATATATCTCCCCCTCTCAATATCTCAGTCTCAAAATCAGACCAGACTCTTCATATTTACAGTCACCCTCTTGGAGATCTCAACACAGACTCACAGCGACTGGTGCACAAGCCTACAGTCACTTATAAATAAATAAACAAACAACGTTTTTTTAGGTTTACAAATCAAAGTTTGAACTTTTATTAAAAAACATGTTACTTTAACAAAACATTGTCATTCAAATTAACTCATTTAAATAGCTTTTTATACATCTTAATATATACAGTAAAAAGCCACTCTGAGTGGCTTTTTCGTTGTCATTCAAATTAACTCATTTAAATAGCTTTTCATACATCCTAATATATACAGTAAAAAGCCACTCCGAGTGGCTTTTTTGTTGTCATTTAAATTAGCTCATTTAAATAGCTTTTCATACATCCTAATATATACAGTAAAAAGCCACTCCGAGTGGCTTTTTTGTTGTCATTCAAATTAGCTCATTTAAATAGCTTTTCATACATCCTAATATATACAGTAAAAAGCCACTCCGAGTGGCTTTTTTGTTGTCATTTAAATTAGCTCATTTAAATAGCTTTTCATACATCCTAATATATACAGTAAAAAGCCACTCCGAGTGGCTTTTTTGTTGTCATTCAAATTAGCTCATTTAAATGGCTTTTCATACATCCTAATATATACAGTAAAAAGCCACTCTGAGTGGCTTTTTTGTTGTCATTTAAATTAGCTCATTTAAATGGCTTTTCATACATCCTAATATATACAGTAAAAAGCCACTCTGAGTGGCTTTTTCGTTGTCATTCAAATTAACTCATTTAAATAGCTTTTCATACATCCTAATATATACAGTAAAAAGCCACTCCGAGTGGCTTTTTCGTTGTCATTCAAATTAACTCATTTAAATAGCTTTTCATACACCCTAATATATACAGTAAAAAGCCACTCCGAGTGGCTTTTTTGTTGTCATTTAAATTAGCTCATTTAAATAGCTTTTCATACATCCTAATATATACAGTAAAAAGCCACCTGAGTGGCTTTTGTTGTCATTTAAATTAACTCATTTAAATAGCTTTTCATACATCCTAATATATACAGTAAAAAGCCACCTGAGTGGCTTTTTTGTTGTCATTCAAATTAGCTCATTTAAATAGCTTTTCATACATCCTAATATATACAGTAAAAGCCACTCTGAGTGGCTTTTTGTTGTCATTTAAATTAGCTCATTTAAATAGCTTTTCATACATCCTAATATATACAGTAAAAAGCCACTCCGAGTGGCTTTTTTGTTGTCATTTAAATTAGCTCATTTAAATGGCTTTTCATACATCTTAATATATACAGTAAAAAGCCACTCTGAGTGGCATTATGACATCATCGTTATATTAAGACAAGAGCCACTCCCAGTGGCATTATGACATCATCGTTATATTAAGACGAGAGCCACTCTCAGTGGCATTATGACATCATCGTTATATTAAGACGAGAGCCACTCTCAGTGGCATTATGACATCATAATTATATTTAGTGACTAAGCGTTTTGGTCAATTTTTATATCATNGAGATATATCAAAATGGTACGCTTTTAAGTTACTTTTTAAGAAATATCTCGATGTTTTTACACTTAAAAATGGTATTAGCGGTACTTGAAAAATCTTGCTTGTGCGATAAACCCGACGTAAAGTTATAAAGCAGCATATCCTCTTTTTCACAGGTTGCGATGGGGGTCATAATCTGAAAATATTACAAGTGGAAAAAGCATTTACACTCAATGTTTGATCAAAAACATCACACACACTAATGGGTGGCTAGACTTTTAGTGATTGTGTAGTATAGGTTGTTTTTGAGAGAACAAAATCAATATGAAAACCTACATTATTGCCAGACTTTAATGTTAAAAACAATTTACCTTTTGGCTGGTGACTGCACGTTGGGCGTAGACGTCTGTACCGATCGACATATCATGTTGAAATGACGCTGATATACTGAATTGCACAACAGACAGAAATAGGCCTACTGAATTGCGAAAGATTTTTCTGGAAATTTCTAAAGCTAAATTTAGTGACAGGCTATTCAACCCGAAGAATAGGCTGTTCACGGTCGGTTACCTTGCATATTTCAGTGCACAGTCATGATCGAACTAGAACGGGGTCGCAAGTCTTTTGTGTGATGTGACTGTGTCATGTATGGAGCGCCGATGGTATGGGTAGTATAAAATGAGCAAAAAGGTATGAAGCGCCAAAATGTCAATATCTCTCTCACAAGCCGGTGAGTCTGATTGCTTATAAATCCAAAAGTCTGACCTCTTAAAAAAAATTAAAAAAATTATATTGATATATATAAATGATGAATATGATCAGGCCAATCGTAAAGGGATTTTCTAGATGGAATAAAGCAACGCTGCGCGATTACGTCCAGCGATATAATGTACCGTACAATCAAAATGTTGCTCTTACGCGTAAAGTCTACATCAACGGGATAAAAAAATACGAAGCTCAATTTAGAAACTTGAGGAAAAAGAAGCTACATGAGCTCAAACAGATTGTAGACAATTATGATCTAGAATATAACCCGTCGGGTTATAAAGGTCGATTGTTGAAAAAAGATTTAATCTCGGCGATTCAAAACTCTAGGCAACCCGAAGATTTTCAAGAGGCTGAGTTCAGAGCGACGAGAAGATTTAGAAACAACTTTAGAAACTGGGAACTGATTCCTAGACTTTTTAACGACGATTTAGTCAGATTTTTTGATACGCACAAAGATCAAATTGTAAATAAAATCAAGTCAGAATTGAGAGAGCTAAGAGGTTTAAAAATGGAGCTCACAATCAAAATAAAATACGAAAAAACCAAACCGGATGGTACAATCGAAACGATCGAAGCTATACATTATACCGATCAGAGAGTCGTTTTAAATCAAAGTCAAATAAAACAGGTTTTAAAAGAAGACATCGACCAGCTATTTAAAAAGGATGAAAGGTATACGAATCAAGGATCGGGTTGGGTTTTAAAAAAGATAATGGCGTTGTATATCAACATCAACAGGTTTAACCCCGTGAGGGGTAGTTCTTATATTGACCTACCAAAATATATCAAACAGAAAACGGCGATGATAAACATTAAAAACAAAGACGACGAGTGTTTGAGATGGTGTTTGAGAGCCGCTCTTGGCTTGTATACGGATAAAGTAAAAAATAACATAAAAAACGATCCTAAATATAAAATTCATAAAGAAGAACCTGTTGTATACACCAAAGACGACGGACTCAAATTTAAAGGCGTAGACTTTCCAACACCGATCGACCAGATACCAAAGATAGAAAGACAAAATAATTTAACCATAAATGTATACGGTTATGAGGAGGAAATATATCCGTTATACGTGTCTAAAAACTATAAACCAGAGTCACGACCTATCGATCTGTTTTTGTTTTCTGAGGGCGACAAGCATCACTACTGCTGGATAAATAATTTTTCGAGATTGATTCACAACGTTACAAAACATAAAAGTAAGAAATATTTTTGTCGAAGGTGTCTGTGTCATTATAGAACGCAAGTAAAATTAGATAGACACATGACCGATTGTAACGGTATAGATACACATCCGTCAAAGATTGTATTTCCTACCGCTAAGCGAAAATATGTAAATAACGAGTGGATAGTCGACGAAAACGATGTGCCAATATTAGAATTTAAAAACTATAGGTTTAAACAAAAAGCACCGTTTGTAGTTTACGCCGACTTTGAATCGATATTAGAAAAAAACTCGGACGATAAAAAGGACAACACACAAAAGACAAACATTCACAAAGCAAGCGGTTATTCGTTAGTTGTTGTCCGATGCGACGGCACCAATGTGTATCAAGAGACTTATAGAGGTAAAGATGCCGCATCAAAGTTTGTAAATAAAATGTTAAAAATACAAAGCGACATAAATTGCATATTTAAAAAACCCCAACCCATGAAATTTAACGAGCGAGCTAAAGAACATCATGACAAAACAAACACGTGTTGGATTTGCGAGAAACCAATTTATCCCAATTACTCAAGCAACTGTCAGTGCCAGAAACCCAAAAAACCAAAAACAGAAAAACAAATAAAAGAACATCAGTACGAAAACAAAAATGGATTTACCGAGTCTAAATGTCTCGAATGCAAAAAGAAAAT
The DNA here is from genome assembly GCA_029964075.1 of Patiria pectinifera. NCBI lineage: Eukaryota > Metazoa > Echinodermata > Asteroidea > Valvatida > Asterinidae > Patiria > Patiria pectinifera. The sequence continues at coordinate 12,665,526 of CM057137.1, read as the reverse complement.
CAACAAATTTAGAAAGGTGAGAGATCACTGCCACGTCACGGGTAGATATAGAGGTGCCGCGCACGCCTACTGCAATCTAAAATTACAAGTTAAACCAGGTTTTACCCCCATACCGGTCGTCTTTCACAATCTGCAAAATTACGACGCTCACTTGATCATGCAGAGTATTTCAGAGTACGATGACGAAAAGGAAATACAAGTTATCGCTAGAAATTCGGAAAAGTATATTTCGTTTTCGATCGGAAATATGCGATTTATAGACTCGTTTAATTTTATGGCGTCTTCGTTGGATAGATTATCTAAGGCTTGTCCGAGAGAGTCGTTTAAACTACTCAGAGAACATTTTAATCGTCAAAACATCGACTCGTTGTTACAAAAAGGAGTTTATCCGTATGAATACATGGACTCGTTTGACAGATTTCAAGAGACAAGCCTACCCCCCATCGAACAATTTTACAGAAGCCTAAAAGACGAAAATATATCGCGAGAGGACTACGACAGAGCTAAACTGACGTGGAACCAGTTTAAAGTTAAAAATATGGGGGAATATCACGATTTGTACGTCACTACCGATACGTTATTACTGGCATGCGTATTTGAAAACTTTAGGCAAACGTGTATTACAAACTACGCGTTAGATCCTGCTAATTACTACACAGCACCAGGATTGTCGTGGGATGCCTTGTTAAAACACTCGGAAGTTAAACTCGAACTATTGCAAGACGTAGACAAACATTTATTTTTTGAAAAGGCAAAAAGAGGTGGTATCTCGAGCGTGGGTGGTATGAGATACTACAAAGCCAACAACAAATACCTACCCGACCATAATCCAAACGAGCCGTCGAGTTACATCACCTACCTCGATGCAAACAATCTGTACGGCTGGGCCATGAGTCAATACCTGCCGTACAAAGACTTTAAATGGGCGTCTACAAAAACGTTTACCGAGTCCAAGATATTATCTCTCAGGAAAACGTCAAACACCGGTTACTGCTTCGAAGTAGACCTCGATTACCCGGACAATCTCCACGACCTGCACAACGATTACCCCCTAGCGCCAGAAAACATTGTCATACCAAAAGAATGGATGTCTGATTATCAAAACGAATTATTAGATACCGAACCTAGTAGCAACGTGCAAAAACTAACATGTACCCTTAATCCTAAACAAAAATATGTTTTGCACTACGTCACGTTGCAGTTGTATCTCAAACTCGGCTTGAAACTTAAAAAGGTGCATCGAGTGCTGCAATTTAAACAAGCGCCTTGGATGGCATCTTACATCGACAAAAACACGCAACTCCGAACAAAAGCGACCTCTGATTTTGAGAAAGACTTTTTTAAACTGATGAATAACAGCGTGTTTGGTAAGACGATGGAAAACGTCAGAAACCGAATCGACGGTTACCTACTCAGAGACAGTAACGATGACGATCGAGATAAATACCAAAAAATTATACAGAAACCGAGCTACAAAACGACGACGTCATTTTCAGAATGCAAATTGTCATTTGTCGAAAAGTACAAGACTAAAACCGTGTTAAACAAACCAATCTATTGCGGAGTGAGTATCTTGGATCTCTCAAAGACGCTGATGTACGATTTTTATTACAACCATTTGAAAGACAAGTACAAAGAGAAAATCAGGTTGATGTACACAGATACAGACAGTTTGGTACTCGTAGTGCACACGGACGACGTATACAAAGATATGCAGCAAAACGGGCAACAATACGACCTTTCGAATTATCCGACGGATCATCCTTTGTACGATCCAACCAATAAGAAAGTGATCGGTAAATTTAAAGACGAGTTTGGAGGTAAAATAATCAAAGAAGTTGTTTGCATAAGACCTAAAATGTACTCGATTTTAACCGCTGACATCAACTTGAAAAAGCCAAGGAGTCACAAAATCGGTCACCTCTAAGAAATTAAAACACCGACACTATTACGACTGCATCTTAAACAAGAAATCTCATTACGAAACCATGACTCACATTAGATCGGAAAATCACATCCTTTACACCGTATCTCAAAATAAACTATCGTTGAGTCCGTTGGACACAAAGAGGTACATTTTACCGGATGGAATACACACGCTCGCTTATGGTCACCGTAATCTAGATATTAATTAGGCGGTAATTGCGTGTCCTCGGGTACGACTTGAAGCTCTTGTCTCACAAAACTCCTTTTGGGCCGTCTTGCAGGTAATAAAGAGTAGGACCCGTCGTGACTTTTTTACCTTCAATCATTTTAAATTGACTCGTTCTTTTTTCCACGTTGAAGATGTCTACGCTCCAAATGGGATCTGTGGCTCTTCTAGAAGTTCCACCCTCTTGCTCGCCCGGGTAATATAAATATCTAACCATAGCGTCTTGCGGTAATTGTTGCTCTTTTGTTTTAACGGGGTTAGCCGGCGATTGCCGGACCTGTTTTAGTTTAACCGCCTCTGACGGCGCTTTAGCTATTAATCTCGTCGTTTCATCGTTTATAGCTTTGATCACGCTGGGTAATCGCTCGACCCATTGCGTGTTTCTACTCTCGGGATTTAACATTTCTTGAGCGTACTGATGACCAAACAGTCTCTCGGCTAGCGTTCGATTAAATCTTTCTACGATACCCTGCGATCGGTGGTTTCCGGGTTCGCCTACGATAATCTCGACGTTTTTGAGGCCATCCATTTTTTAAATGCTCCTTTAAATTCGGTACCGGCATCTACTCTCAACGTTTTAGGGTAACTCAAAGGCGACCTCGCGTAAATCTTGACGATAGCATCTCGCGTGGAATCTGCCGTTTTAGAAACCAAAGGTTCTGCTTCGTGGTATCGACTCGCAACGTCGACAACCGTCAAAGCGTATTTATAAGTCTTGCGTTTTACTTTATCCCAGGGTAGGTATAGCACATCCATTTGGTGAAAGTCGTTTGGTGTTTCAAACTCTCGTGATGTACTCGTAGGCCTGGGTACATACGCAGGACCCGGTAGATAAATTTGCCAGATCGCTTGTTTTTTAAGCCAATCTCTGATTACCTTTTTATCGATTTTTGTTTTATCGTGTAAATGGTCGACGGCACTTTCACCTCTCCAATAACCGCTCGGGCTATAATACAGTTTAGATAATGTTTGCATATTATTTAATATAAAAGACGTTTATAATAATATGGCTAGCGTTGCTATGATGTTAGGAGGCGCGATCGTCAACGCCATAGCTTTTACGGGTTCAAACTTTTTATTTTCAAATCTGAAACAGAGTGACGAGGAGCGTAAGAGACACGATTTAGCGATAGAACAACTCTCAGCCGCCAAAGATAAGTGGCAACGAGAACGAACGAAATATCTAGATTTTCTAAACGAACGTATCAGAAAACAAAATGCTTCTAAAGAAACATTTTCTAACGTAGACCGAGCGTTGCGTTACTACAACGAGGTGAGTGGTCAATCTACCGAACTACCCATAGGACTGCAACGCGAACCCAAACTCGAAGATTTTTACGAACCTAGCGACCAACAAATAGAAAGAGAACTGGCGTTTATCGCGGGAGGAACGCTATTGGTGGGCTTCTTGGCTTACAAATACCTTTAAATTTAAAACTCGTATAAATAAAATGAATGCGTATGGAAAAAAGCTCAATCCCAGCAGACTATTAAAAATACCCAGATCTATCAAGGGTGAGAGAAAAGAGGTGGTCATTACCCACAATCCCAGTAGTATATCGGCGGGGCAAACGCTGAGGGTCAAGTTTCCTCAATTGGGTGTAGACGACGTGATCGTACCCGACACTTGTAAACTAGCTTTCAATTTAGAACTCGAAGGTGGAAGCGACAACAATAGAACCATTTTTGGTAATTTAGCCAGAAATTTAGTCAGCGAAATCAGCGTCAGGCTTCAAGGTCACGAAATTGTGAGTTATCGTCACGCCGACGTGTATCACAACTTTAAAGACAATTGGATCAACAGCTCGACGACTCGAAACATGGCGTACTCGGGCATAGAAAAGAAAACGTGTCTAAACTAAGAACTGGGGCTGAAGATGCTAACGCGGGCGCCAACAACGGTAAGGATCAAGCTATCGCGGATGCCTATGGTAACAGATATTGTATTCCCCTAGACATTGACATACTGACTTCGCATCACCCTTTTTACCCCAGCGGTTTAAAACAACCTCTGACGTACGAGATAAAGTTTAACGATCACGAAAAAGTAGTCAACAGTTCAGATACGGCGGCGATGTATTCTATCTCAGACTTGTCTCTCGAATACGAAGTGGTGACCAACAGAGACCTAGCTATCACCATCAGGAATAAACACAAGGGGTTAATGCAATATCTGTTTGATAAAATCCACTCGCTAGAAGTTAGATCCGTCAACAAATCGGACACGCTTTGGAACGTCAGCGTCAATCAACCCATCAGGAGTCTCAAGGGTATTTTGTTTTGTTTAAAGATCCCGCGGTCAAGAATCCGCAGCGATTTTACAATCCAAAAATAACCAAAACATCGGTGACCGTAGAAGGTAAACCCAATCAACTCTACAGTCAAGGCATGTTTCGGTATCAACACTGGAATGAAATCAACAAGTTCTTTGGAGACAGCGATACCGAAAGCGGGCGCGGAGTAGCTAAAGACTTAAATTTGACGGGTTTTGACCTCGGAGACTACCTAAAAGACAAATACGGTCTGTGGCTCGATTTTAGAAGTAACGACGACAATTCCGCTCACGGATCCGGTAGGAAACTCGGAGACGGAGGAGGCATCAACATTCAATTTAACAGAGAAGCCGAAGGTCAAGGTGACCTCACGATGTACGTATTTTTAGTCATGGATGCTCAATTGAACTTGGAAGACGGGAATTTTAAATCTCTGTTAAGTTAAAATGACACAACCGCATTGCGCTTTAATCGTCGGCAAAACAAATTCGGGCAAAACCAAATGGATTTTGGATCTGTTAGAGTCAGACTATAAAAATACATTTGAAGCGATAGTCATCATTTGCCCTACCATATTTAAAAACAAAACGTACATCGAAAGAAAGTGGATTCAAGCAGATCCCGAGGTATACCTCTGCGATCCGGAATTGTACAAGATGACGCTCAACGAAGCGATCGATTTTTACAGGAAAATATTCGAAGGTGTTGCCACGTTGTTTATCGTGGACGATTGCTCTTCGGATCAAGAGATTAAATATCGTAAAAAGACGTGCGCTTTAAGCAAGATGGCATTTAGCGGAAGACACGTAAATCACAGCTGTTGGTTACTGACCCAAAAGTACAACAGCGTTTTAAAAGATTATAGAGAAAACACGGCTTGGTTGGCATTATTTTACTGCAAAGATAAAACATCGTTTGATCAAGCGTTAGACGAAAACGACGTCGTACCCATTGAAGAACGAGATTATATAAAACGACGTTTGAGAGATGTGAAATATAGTAAATTGGTCGTATACACCGAACCTCCAGTTAGTTACGAGCTACTTGAGTAGCTAGGTGAGTAACAATTAATAGCTAGTTGAGTAACAATCAATAGCTAGGTGAGTAACAATTAATAGCTAGGTGAGTAACAATTAATAGCTAGTTGAGTAGCAACCTATTTAACAAGCTACACGTGTATTACAATTTGTTAATCAACAAACGTCAACAAAATTCATTTTGCTGTTAGTAAATGATAGCAATATTCGAGTATTTGCAGTTTTTGGCTATTATCATCATATCACTTAATCTATCGTTTTACACCTACCAATACCTTTGCTTTTGTAACAAAGTTGCAACAGCTACAACAAAATTAAATTCGTTTCTAATTAAATGGAGGACCTAAAACTTACTTTAACGAGCGAACAAGATCACAACGCAGAACATAAAGATCGTTTGTGCGGTGTCGTAGCAGCCGGAAACTCTAGAAAGTACTTGGGAAAGGAATACACCGTTAAACATATCGAAGCTCTTGACAGTAAAGAACTCGACAAGCTGTATCATCTGTACGAAACTAAATTTGGAAATGAAATTGTTAAAACCGTTGGTAAATACACTTTAAGTATATTTTCGAGAGTGTTAGCTGTTGTTACACCCGTACAAGTTTTAGGATATAACGTCACTATAGATTCTGAAGAAGAACTCACCAACGACTTGAGTTCTGATCCTATTATAAGCGCGAGTATGGCTGGTATGTTGAGCGACGTTTGTTACAAGTACGGAACTTTTATATCACCCCTAGTTGCTACGATTATCACAACAAAACATTTGAAATTTAATAAACCTAATATAATAAATGGAAGATCAGAAAGCAGCGACAGCAACGCCTGCAGCTCAACCAGCAGAGACAGAGACGCCCCAACCGATAAAAACAACGTCGTCACCGACGGTAACGAGAGTGACCAAGACTAAAAATCCTAAACGAATTCAGCAGGGTAAAGCTTTAGCCGAGCACAATAGACAGATGAAATTAAAATTAGCAAAAATGGACGTAACATCGGTCGATAATACAAGCTCACCAGACTACAACTCTTGGGCGATGTGGGGGGCTATAGCGTCTATAATAGGGGTGGGGCTGCTGGTACTAAAAAGTAAGGCAACTGCGCCGGTGATACAGCCAGTGCCGGTAGTCACGCAACCCACTTCACCCAGCTCCCCCAAAACGCTAGACATGGAATAAACCAGCAATTTAAAAATTGTTATATTAAAAACGATGAGTAACTTTGACACCAACGGAATAGCAAATACGATTTATCACGGAGCCGTCATATCGGGTCTTTCGATGGGATACGCCATGGTAGGAAATAAACTACTCAAAATGAAAGCGCCGGATTTAAACAAACTAAGCGTAGAAGATGCGGCTAAATTGACGGGCATTATAAGTGGAGCTCTGGCCACGCAAAATTGGTTGGTGACCCAGGGTATACTACCGGGCAGTATAATGAAAACGGCATAATTTAAATAGGTTTATTAAATAAATGGATGGAGAAGGATTTTACGATCCAGACTATGAAAGAACAGATGATAACAATGATGATGATGTAGCAGAGACCAATCTGGATTGGGACGATACTTTTGATAATACCCAACTTCCACCGGTAGACACAGAAAGCGTCCTCGGCACGGGTACAATAAGCAGTTTATCTATAGAACTAATAAAAGAAGATGTTGATTCATTTTACAAACAAAATAATATAGACCCCGCGTTTATCGACCCCAACGATTTTGAAATTGGTAAAGACAGAAATCTATACGTTAAAACATATAAAGGTCGAGAACCATTATCTTATAGACGAGGTGGTCAAAGAATATATTACAAATTAAGTACCTTACAAAGTAAATATGGTACCGCATTTATTCGCGACACCCTCAAAATCGCTGACTATAAACCAACACTACTTGCCAAACTAAAAGATAAACTCGAAAAAGTACAACCCGAGAGTATCCCCATGACAGAACTACCAAGCGTCACCGATGAGGTAACCGAAATTATAGACGATTTACAACGCGACACTGGCGCTCAAACGGAAGGATTAAATTACAGAGAACTCCAGGGTTTAGACAAAAGTCTTCAGACGTTGAGAGGTAACCTAGAACTTAATTTAGCGCGTCTCGCAGAACTAGACCAAGAGATATTTGATGCCGAACATGAATTAGGTGATCATAGGATCAGCGAAGAAGAACGACGAGAGTTAAACGATAAATTGAGCGACTTAGACACTGAAAGATCTGCCAGATTAGAAGCTGCAAAAGCCAATGAACGAGGGCTCAAAAGTCAGATCGCTAGAATCAAAGAAACGATTAATAAAATATTAGGCGACGACACGACTCTGGCAGAAAAGATTAGAACTCTGTTTAGAGAACAAGGTGTTACGGTAGTGAGTATTTTAGCCGCTTTGAGTTTAGCCATCAGCACGATAGTGAGTAGCATCGTCGCTAGCGTGAGAGGTGCGGGTGCCCCACCCGCGCCATCGCCAACACCTGCACCAACACCAACACCAAAAGGTGGTATCAAAGAGTGGATTTCAAAACAACTCGCTAATTTTGCATCTGCTCTTCAAAAACTGGGAGTGAGCGCGTTGGGTGCTCTGCCGGGTATCATAGGCAGCGTACTCAGTTGGATATTTAACGCGCTGAGTAAGTCCGTATCGTGGTTGGCCGAACACGTGTGGGCTTTGTTTTTGGGTGTGGGAGCCTTGGTGTTTGCGTACCTGCAAAAACGATGGTAGTAATAGTTGTAATCAAGTTTAAACAAAAAAATAAAAGCCTTACCAGCACAAAGTTGGTAAGGCTTTTTTTTTTTTTGTCTTGTGAGATTAGAGTGTGACTTATCGCATTGCCTCATAAGCTAAAATACCCATGCCAACGATAGCTAATATTCCTACCGTCAACGATAATTTTTCGTCTTGGTGAGTTTGTAGTTTCGTGGGCTCTTGGGTTAAAACTGTAGGTGAGGGTGCTGGTGTTGGTGAGGGTGTTGGTGCTGGTGCTGGTGTAGGTGCAGGTGTTGGTGATACAACATCGTTCTTCATAGGCTCTGGGGGTGTTGGTGGCGCGACGTCATCGGTGTCATCAAAAGAGTCGTCCGGTTGAGGTTGTGAGTTTAAATCTGGCACCAAACCAGTGTTCATACTTTGGGTAGCGATTTGAAGATTGTTGTTATAGCCGTCGTGCGTTCCAACCCTCAAGTTCATATCCGATGGAATTAAATACAACCCCGGTTTCACGACAAAATTTAAAGGCGTTCTGGCATACTGCAAAGAGTCTTGAAATTGATCGATACTCGTTTCCATGTCGTCTACTGCATTGATGATATCTTCAACGATGACGTTAAATTGTCTCTGAGCGTCTAATCCGGTTCCCGGTGATAATACGCTCGTTTTTGTTTGAGCCTGCGCACCGAGTAAAGCGTACACGTAAGATCTAATTGATTCGTTGATCTTTATGATTCCCGCGGAGGTAAACGAACTCTTGGCGGGTATAAAATCTAACCAAGCCTTTTGTACCGATTCGTTTTGTTCGATGTAAATAACCGTCCAAGGAACGTAACTGCTTCCACTCTTTTTAGGACTGTCTAGACCGTGGTAGCCGCCGTAAAGAACGTTGGGTTTGTTGGGTAGTGCTTTATCATATTCACCAACCGCCACAAACTTGCCTTTATTAAAGATATATGAGGTACCTAAACCGTTAGATTTTGTGTCTCTCGTCTGTTTAAAAGACTTGTTTTGATCTATGCCAAACAACAAACAGGTATCGGTAAATGCTCTGTGATTATAACTGTTGTCTAGAGCGTTAAATGCGTCATCCTCCGGTAAAGGAGCGGCAATGTCGTACAGGATCTTTCTAACCGTAAAATATAAATGAAAGTTAAAGATGGCCCAAACGTAACGGTTGCTCGAGTTTAAAAGATCAAATCCAACACCGCAGCCCGTAGTAGCGCAGTAGATCGCAAAATTTAACTGATTTTGATAAAACGACATGGGGTGTGATTTCCAACGATCTACATCCTCGTCCGTCTCAACGTGAGGCAATTTGTAGTCCGAGGTTAAGTCGGGAAACATGGTTAAAAACCCGTTGGTATTATTAACTATGACCTCCAGTTCACTGGGTTTAGTGCTGTTTAAAAACTTTGCTTGGGGTGCAGCTTGATGTTTTAGCTCGTTTGCCTTGGCTACATTTTGATTTACTTGTCTCGTTACCTGATCGGCTATCGATTGTATCTGCTTTTTTAACGACTTAAAATCACTCATTATTTTAGTTTCAGTTTTAATATAAAAAGACTTTAAAATAAATGCATTCGTTTCACTTGTTTCAAAATGAGCAGACGTTTAAATTAGAAGACGTCGTAGATAATTTAAACGGTCAAAAATCTATACGCGTAAAAAGGGTGTTGTTTAACGCCGGATATTTTAATATTTCCAGCGCCACAGAGATTGATTGGTTTACGCAAATAGATGGGAGACCCGCGTTTACCACAGATAAACCTCCCCTCATACCCGCGGAGTTTCTTTCAGATGTACACATAACAACGCCGGATAGAGATTTTATAGAGCGATTGTTACCCGATATACCATACCACTATTTATTTAACGATGAAAATGTTTTACAAAAACTATAAACGATCTTATAAAAGCGTACGAAGACGATAGACTAGAATCCGTTTTAGAAGCAAACAAAAGAAAAAGAGCTATTATAGCTGAACGGCGAGGGTTGATTTTAGCCGCCATGAATTCAGAAATAACAAAAACTGAATTAGAACTAAATACGCTTCAATCTTTAGTAAGAATATTATTTGTTAGAGAAAGAAAAATCTTTGAAGGTGAGGAATTGGCTTTAAAGTTTATTGAAGGAGAAATGGGTGCGAGCGAGTTGAGCGAGTTGAGAGATAGTAGAGAAGCAGGAGTGATTATAAGAGGAAGTCTTATCGTGACGGGTGATGATTTCGATTTTATTCCTCCGAGTCATTTAGAGCCGTTGCCACTCGGAAGTATCGGTTCGGTCATCATACCGCCGGGGTGGTACGACGTCGATTGGTTCGATTTTATTTTAAATTCTATACCCGGGGTAAGTTTTCGAGTATTTAGAGAATCTAAAAAGGTGACGTTGGTGATAACCGACGTAAATCTCAAATTGCGTTTAAACAGAGAAGTATCTCGATTACTCAATTTACCCAAAGGAAGACTGGTACCCAAAGTGGTGTACACGGGATATTACGACGTTAATCCGTTTAAATTTTTGTTTATTCGCTGCCCGCAATTAAGTACGAGTGAAAACTTTTTAATGGTCGTCCTTCTGACATCTTGAAAATCGTACCCGTGGGTACGCACAAACCCGAGCCTGATAGAGTCGAGGATTTCAAAAACTTAAAACGGTATAATCGACAAACTGACATTTTCTATCAGCGGTGAAAAAGGACAGGTATTCAACAATAAGGGTGAGGGTATCATTATCGAGTTGAGATCTTTTAATTTTAAAATCTTTTATATTAAAAACATGAGTGTAGATGGTAAGGCGTTATACCCCGATATTTCTGGAGATGTACTCCGATTAAATAGTAACGAAGAAACAAAAGTGTTCAGACTTAAAAAGATTGAAGAGATTCGATCTTTAATCTTGAAAGAGAGAGACCACCGAGAGCGCACTTATAAAAAAATAAAAAGAGTGATCGACACTATTAATTACGTAGAGATAGGATTAGAAGGATTGGGGGCTATAGCGGGGGCTGTCAGTATTCCCGCTCTCTTGGGTGTTATATCAGCTCCCGTTGGATTGGTGCTAGAAGGAACGTTTATAGGCGCTTTTGGTGTAGATATTCTGCTTAGAATCACGTCTAAGCGATTATCCGCCAAGCTGAAAAAGCACGACCAGATTAAAATATTAGCAGACTCCAAACTTAACACGATTGAAGAATACGTGTCTCAAGCCATCAACGACGGAGATATATCGCACGAAGAGTTCTTATTGATTACGAGAGAGCTCGCAAAATTTAACGAGCTTAAGCAAAAATTAGAACAAAGACCAGCACAAAGCTTCAAAAATTAAAAACGATAGAGACTTTGAAAAAGAAGTTAAAAACGGGTAGACGAACGGCTGGCAAGAGAAAAAAAATCTCTTATCGAAAAACTTACAAGTTCAAATTCTCGGTAAATAAACATTATTAAAGCGATCCGCCGAGTTATACCTCTATTTCACCTCTTAGGGCAACACCCTCGGCCCCGCCTTTATTGTAGTGGTCATCGTATCTTTTAGTGCTTTATTAAATTGATTTTGAGTCACTTTAAATAAATCTTTAACTCGTTCTTTGTTCCATCCAACGACGTGATGATAACACGCCGCTATTAACGACCGTTTTACGCATCCGTTTCCCCTCAATGTTTTGTAATTAACAAGCTCGTTATATTTATTGATTGTTTCTTGGACATCTTCTGAGTCTTGCTCTGGACAAACAGAAAATATAAGTTTCTCCACAGTTTTTCTTTTGTTTCTTTTTAAAGTTGACCAATTGATACGATCTTCTTGCGCATTTTCTGCCGAAAAATCAAAGTAACGTGAAACTATTTCACCGCACGTTTCACAAACTAAAAAACCATTCTCGATGATTATATGATGATCGCACTGATCTGTTTTATTAGATAGCTCGAGGTTCATTTATTAAAAATGATTTATTTGTTTAAATAAAGTTTTTTAAAATAGACAGAGGGAGATGCCTAGACAGAGAGAGATATGGGGTTTGTCGCCGTACCCCCCACTTATAATATAACAACTCGGAGAGAGAAGAGATATATTTGGGGAGCTAGAGGGGATATATATTTGGGGAGGGAGACAGATATATTGGGAGAGGGATCTATTTGGGGGCGGGGATCATTGGAAAGGGATGGGTACAATGGGAGGGGCAGAGACGGGGGAGGGGGTAAAGTCTGGTACCCTGGCTTCTCCCCATTGGCCCTGTACTACCCCCAGACCTATGGCAATGTCTGGAATCCCCCACTAATACCTACTGATAGAAAGTGATTGAAAACTGTCTTTTTCCGAACTACCCCTTCATAAAATGTTTGAACTTAACTTTGAAGCGCGCGGGAACAAAACGCGCACGCAACATGCAAAACGGATGTACATATCAGGCGCGGATCCAGGATTTCTTTAGACGGGGGGGCACAATCTAGAGCATTTGTTCATAGGACTAATGCGAGCGCGGAGCGCGAAGCCCTTACGGCGTGGGGTCCGGGGCCCACTTAAGGGCCCCGGGAAATTTTGGATTCTAGATGCTCTGTGATGCAATCTGAGGCGATTCCTGGCCCCTTTCCCCCTGAATTATTTGTGCAAAAGTTGATAATCTTGTTAGGACTTTTTTAAAATATACTCTTGTTTTTACAAATTTTAAGCTAATGTGTTCTTCAAAGTTGCAAACCATGTATTTTTGTCTTCATAATTTCTTGCATTGTATTTAAAAAAAAAAGAAGGAATTGTATTGACTTAGATTGTAAACTGTTGCAACGGCCGATGCGCTGAGGCATTTGCTCAAAGGACTAATGCGAACGTGAAGCAGTGTCTTACGGCGTTGGGTTCGGGGCCCACTGAAGGGCCCCGGGAAATTTTTGATTCTATACTGTTCTGTGGTGCAAACTGAGGCGATTCCTGGCCCAATTTCAGCAAAATGTTGTGAAGATTATTAGGATTTTTTTTCATTATCGCTTCGGTTTGCGGTAACACCATGTGTTTTTTTAATTTTTTGTTTGGTTTGGTTTGAAATTGTACTCTTGTATTTCTTAATACAAGCCTAGATAAGTTTCTTCTGTTCTTCACTTGATAACCAAGTATTTTCGACTGCATAATCAATTTCGTGCATTTTATTTTTGTAAAGGAATTGGATAGGCTTAGATTGTAAACTGTTTTAAGGATGCGTCGGTAGATCTGCCCCGAGGACTAATAATGCGGAGCGCAATGTCTTTCGGCGTGGGGTCCGGGGCCCGCTTAAGGGCCCCGGGAATTTTTTTTGATAATTGGATGCTCTTCGGTGCAATCTGAGGCGATATCTGGCCCCTCTTTCCCTGAGTTATTTGAGCAAAATGTTGTAAGTTAAATAAGGATTTTTTTCATTGGTTTAATATACATGTATACCAGGCGCGGTTCTAGAACCAATATTTTGGGGGGGCTAGCACGGTGGATACAGAATTTTTTTAGGGAGGCGTGCTGAAATGTTGACCGGTTATTTTTTCCAGACACTTAGGCCTCCGAAAATCAATGGGGGCTCATGCCATATTTTCAATGGGGAGCGCCCTTAAAATCCTAAAATCATTCACCACTATATTAATAATGCACCCTTGTCACGGCTATTTCTTCTTTAGGGGGAGACCGTTCGCTGAACATCACAATCCTTCTTTTTGCTAATGCATTTTTTTTTTTTTACGGAATTTATTTTGGGGGGGCTAGACAAAATTTGGGGGGGGGCTACAGCCCCCCCTAGCCCCCCCCGTAGAACCGCGCCTGATGTATACTCTTGCTTTAACAAGCCTTTTAAGTTTCTTCTGTTTTTCACTTGATAACCATTTTCGTTTGTATAATTGTTTTCGTGCATTTTTGAAACGGAATTGTATATTTGTAAACTTTTGCAAGGATACTTTCTAATGTTTTGTATCAAATATAAATTTTCAGTTTATCAATAAGATAAGATTTTCTACGGACATTTTTTACTGAAACGGACATGTTTTGGACTCCTTGGAAGCGCGTGGAAGAAATGCTGGCAAATTGTTATACGAAAACACACCCCTTGGCCAATAGTGTGGTCCAAAGAGCAGCGTTCAACCACGGATCTGATCCGTGGTTCAACGTGTATGTCGCGCTCATCGCGCTAAACACAGCACATCGGCTGTCACACGTGGTGTTTTTCGTACCGGTACGTACGCTCATATGAATCGCATTTCATAACCCATATACCATGCAGGGTTACGTATGGATACGTACGGTGGGATCGCGGTTTACTTCAAAGCTTCTCGAGTTCCCTATGTCATACGGCCAGTACACAATGTTTGCAGGCCGCTGATGTTTAATATCGGCGCAGGAATTTTTGTTAGAAGGTTGCCCTCCTCCTTCCCTCCATTTCTCTCACCTCCCCCTCTTTTTCCCCCCTGTTTTATTCATTTTTTTTGTGTGGACTCAATTTGACGGGGGGCACGTGCCCCCGCGGCCCACCCCTGGATCCGCGCCTGCATATGCTGCTGTTTCTATGTTGGTTATATATGCATAGTACTTTGTCAGCCTTGAATAGTGTTTTTAGTTGTTGTATTGTCTTTTTGGCTGTGTGTAACGGCAAAAAAATGGCTCACTAAGAAAATGTCCTGGCTCAAATGATTAGGTCGTGATTTATGTTTAGAAACTTGGACAAAAAAGAAAAAATCAACGAAACGGCGAAATTAATTTCTTAAAAATTTAATTTAGTCTCATAAAAAAATCCTTCACCACCCAATCTAAATCCTTGAATAAAAGACAATTTTTCAAATACATCAAAAGAAAACTCAATCTGGATCAAACAATGAATAAAAAAACACAAAAAGGAATTTGCCAAGGAATAAACAATTGAATAAAATTTTAGGAGAATAAGAGAAAAACTAAAGTTTCAAAAATGGGTTGACAGAAAAAAAATACTGCAAGTCAAACTGGCGCGAACCCCTGGCATGCTGTTTCAACAATTGTTTTAGTGATATTAGTCATGTAGGACCGTCATCCAAGTCAGATGTACATGTATAAGGAACCGAAAAATATTGGGCTGTGAAGAAGTGTGTATAGGCACATGTTCATATGTTTTCGTCAACTGAAACAACCAACAGGTGGTCCAGATATTTCAAGCAAATCACAGACAAATGACTTGAAGAACAAGCGAAGAACTGCCTGCCTATAAAGCATTTTGTAAAATGTGTGCTTACAGCATAAGCAGGAAATTAAATCAAACCATAAAACATAGATAAAATTTTCATCAGCTATAAGTCAAAACTAAACCTTACATACAGAATTAATATTGTACAAGGAAAACAAATGTCCTTGAAAACCCACAATATCACTGTAAGTCCATGAAGAGAAGGCCGATATTTACACGGTCTAATGAATCTAACCTATGTCAGTCAGTTTGTGTACATGTACGGGCAGTTAGTAAGAATCTGAGCTGTACTCCTGAGAGACCTCGTAAATATCCATATTGGAAAGGATTTTTTTGACGTCGGCCTTCTTTCCACAGAGCACCTTTTACGTTTGGTTGAGATTGATGACTGAACTTGATACAGTTAACTGGAACATACACACACGCATAAGTGTGTATTTGCCTGCAATCAGGGACCCCCTATTGTCCCTTTTTTGTTTGTACTTGAACTTTTTAGGAAGACCTCCCATATGTTTTGTACATGAATCCAAATTGGGGAGCTCTCGGGCATTGGGGACCCCGTTGTCTTCTATTGTTCAACGTCCCCTATTGAATGCAGAAACAAACTCGGACGCAAAGAACGAATAAGCGATCGCAATATCCCCCTGTCTGGCCTGAAAGCTTACATGGTTTAAGATAGTATGTCAATAACTCATCATGGGAAAAACCAGTTGCTATTTTAATCTCACTGTACACAACCGGTATGTACATGTACACTGTACATATGAAGGTGCTAAGCCAACGTCAAGTACCAACAATACAAATGCTATCAATTTAAGTTTAGAGTTCAACGAGGCAGTCTGTCTCTGTTAACTACGGAAGCACAAAATGGACATGGCACAAATTATTTGTGTAATAATCCATCAGTTTTGTGATCCAAGGAATTAACAAAACATGCAAAATGTACAAAGCTTTGAATTGAATATTTACATAGTTATGTGCAATTGTGTTTCATATCAAAAGTACTTTTACAAAATGAAGATGGGCAAAATACGCTTCATTAATATTTAAGACATTTCATATTACCTAACATAAAAGTTATGGACTTATATTTATGTTTTTAAACATTACTTTACAGTGATGATCATGTTTAAAGACATCGCAGTAGTAAATTCAATTCTGTGGTCTGAATGCCGAATTTAAGAAGTTACAACCCTTTAATATTAAAATAGTTTGTCAGTAAAAACGGTTATCGATTCAAGAAACACTCAACGCTTTTTTTCTTTCTCCACTGTTTATAACTGGATTTCTCTTCCTGATTTTATTACTGGAGAGTACACCATAGGCCTACTCAGGCCAACGCACATGCCAACGCACATGCCGAAATGCATTGAGGGAGATTAACTGAAACACACCAACGTTACCAGTCAATTCAATTTCGAACGGCTTTTACAGTCTAGGTAAATATTATAATATTAGGAATGTAGCAGATGTAAATAGCCCTGGTTCAGCTACAACATGTCATGTTCTGCGGGGCCTTGTGTGGCAAATCATCAGATGTAAGTTATCCCCGGTTCAAGTACAGCAGTTAGTTTTTCAGAGGGGGCAATTCCATGAAAATGTCATCCTGAGGGTCATAAATTGTTTTTTTTATAATAAATGGTCATGTTGGCTACCATTTTGAAGCTGATGATTGCAAAATTGACATGAAAATGGGTGAAAAAAAGCACTTATTGATTAAAAAGCAAAATTTTAATAAATTGCAATTTTAGGTATATTTTGCCAATTAATTAAGTATATTTTGACAAATTTTCTTGAATTTTGTAATTATTAAGCAAAAAGCCGCGTTTTATTGCCTCGAATTTCAAATTATTTTTTTTTCATTTTACCCAAAATCCTGCCGCTTTTAAATTCTACCAAAACAATGTGTCAGTCTGTTACTGAAATAAAAAAATATTTTTTTAGTCTTTTATATTAGTTAGAATAACTTTCTTTTTTGGATTCTCTGTAGTCATCAAGCTATGAACAAAATTGACAAAGAAAATTCATGTACCATTTTGTTATTATTGAAATAAACCATGGTAACAGACTGACGCCTGTGGTAACACTAACAGACTGACGGTAACAGACTGACACATGTACAAGTCTAAGGCTCTAGATGCAATGCATTGTGGGTAAAGTGCATAGTTAAATCAGGGGCCTAGGTGAAGGTATTCTTACCACTACATCAGCCATGTGCTTTGGCCTATTTTCTTGAAATTTGGCAAGAATGTTGGCTGGTAGGTACTTAATAAGTTGATCTCATTTGGTTGTGCTACTGCCACCATAAGAGGGTGCTTTACTTTTTTATGTTTTTGCAATTTTTGGTCAAAAAACAGTATTTTTGGCATACTTTGTACATTTTGCATTCAAATGCTTTCAAATTTGGTACAAATATTGTTTGAGTCAATATAGAAGCATTCAAACAACCTTCGCCATTCTATGGCAACACTAGAGGGCACTATATCAACTTTTGGGGCCAAAATCATCATTTTTCTTGATTTTGGCCCAAAATTTGAATTTTTTTGTCCAAAATCACACCTGTACTTACACAATGGTTTCAGACACCTAAAACCTCAGTTTAAACAGGAAAAGAACATGACAAAGAGGTCATACATGTAGGTTTACTGTACATGTTGCACATGAACTCAGAGCATGTCAGTCTGTTACCACCGCTGTCAGTCTGTTACCGAGCATATTTTTGATCACGCCAGTTTACCCGGCAGTGATTTACGAAAACCACCACCATTTATAAACAGCAAGGACTTAGCTTTATAATATATTTAGTGTACCATTACCTTTTATTTGCCAACTTCACAGAGTTTTTCCACTTAACACTCAGTTTCAAAAAGGCAGGATGGGCAAGTGTCAGTCTGTTACCATGGCAACACATAAGTTTACCGGACCCCAACAAAGAATAAATTGCAGGTTATAGGGGCACTTGCAATGAACAAAAATGTACTTGAGTTTGGGTCCTAACTTATTACAACAACCTTACAGAAGGGATACATTGTGAAAATGTCAGTCTGTTACCAAAATGTCAGTCTGTTACCCATGGAATTGCCCAGGGGCCATAATCAGGCAAATCACATCCGCCCAAAGATCTTAACGGAGTGTCGCTCAGCGACAACTACGTCACCAGCGGGGGTGAACGCCATTTCTAATGGATTGTACAACCCTTGAGCTACCGTTGCTACGAATGCACCATTTGAATCGTAACGCTGCACTTCAGAGGCTCCCCTCATTCCAGAATGAACAGCGACATAGATGGTCTCATCATCATCACACAGGACGCCAGTTGGCTTAGCAGCTTCGCCATTCATAAATGTCTTGACCCTGAACATCTCTTTATCTTTAAAGTCGACGCACAGAAAACTTTGGCCCTCGTAGTTTGTGAAGACTAAACAGCCAAAATTGCTTATTACCAAGTTACAGTCAACCATGCTATTTGAGATGCTTGCAATCAACGATCCGTCCAGGTTGTGGACACTCATGACCTTTCTCCCACTGTCAGCGACTGCTACTCGTTGACTGTCAACAGCAACAGCAGTGAGGTAACTCTCTGATCGTCCATCGGCATCGTCAGCTGAAGGTGTAAACTCGCGAACAAAGTGGAGCTCAGTGTCAAAAATCTTCACTTTCTTTTTGTCTGTGACAAAAAGCAGATCATCCTGGGTCACGGCAACACCCAAAGGAGCTTCCAACTGATGCCCGACATCAGAAACCGATGTTTTATACCTCCCGGTTGAGCTAAACAATGATAATCGTTTCAAATTTGTGTCAGTTACTATAATGTCCCCGTTTCTGAAACATGCAACAGCCGTGGCGTATTGAAATTCCTCATCACCAGTTCCTTCTTTGCCGAACTCTTCCTTTAACTGCCATTTCTCGCTGACACATACCTCCCCAAGATCTGCATCACTCACAACGTCTTGACATCTGACACCAATGAACGATGGGCCATGATTTGCCGGTTCACACTTGAGCTCCTTCTGGAATTCCAGGTTATGCATCACCTTTGGCTTGAGCTCCAAAAGCTCAAAATCATTGGCTTGACTCATCAAGTCATTTACTGCCGCGATGGTCTGATCTGCGCGTTCCAACTGGTCACGGTTGTGCATGAGCGCCTTTTCGTACTCAGTGTCTCTCTTCTGACCGATTTTGTCGACCTTGTTGGTGAGAAGCTTTGCTTTGTTTCTGATTTTAGTGATCTCTGCCTCTGCTTTTGCATCAATATCACTACGGGCCTGAGCCAGTTTCTTTTGCAATCTATTTCGTGCATGTTTGATTGACTTTTCAGTAGATTTGAAGTGCTGCCTGCTCTTCTCAAACTTCTGCAGTATGTTACCGACCTCACTGCGGAAGGACCTGATCAGGTCATCAATCTTTAGGAAATTGTGCTCTGCCGACCGATGATCTAATGCGGCACACATTGAGCAGATTAAGGTGTTGCATGTGTCACAGAAGAAACACAGAGGATGGTCATGGTGGATCGTACACATTCGGGTGATGGGTTTGCTATGTTCTGCTGGAGGCATCTTAGATTTGTGCCAATCTCCCAATGAAATGATTTGATGGTCTTTGGTGGACTTGACCCTCCCATGGGCTTTCCGGCATTCCTGGCAGAGGTTATCACTACAATCAAGACACCTCCAAGTGGCCTCCTTGCCTTCTCCACAGTCACATGTGGCGGTAGGTGCCGATGCTTCTCCTAATACCGCCTCCTGTTGTTGGACCTCATCGACAAGAGAACTAAGAAAGAAAGACGAAGAAAGACTCTGCAATCCTCCATCAGGAACTTGCGTCTCTCTCCTGCAGACTGGACATGTTATCTTCTCTGCCTCTGGCTTCTGTTTGCTCATCATCTCTTCCAGACACTTCAGGCAGAAGCTGTGCAGACAGTCTATCATCTTGGGATCCTTGAAAAGACAGCAACAGATCGGACATTCCAGATGCCCCTGGCTGATCTTGTCCAAGACAGTTTTGGCTGCAGCCTCCGCCATATTTCAAGTGTGACCTAATCAAAACAGAACAAACCTCTGTCTGAATAAGTTCAAAATTATAACAAACAGGTGATTTGCATAGGGCTGTGCACCGTAACTGGGTACCCGACTATCCGACCATTAATGTCAGGAACCGGTTCCAGATTATGGAATCGAGTATCCGTAACCAACTTTGCAAATTACTTGGTAACTTCTCAGTCAAAGAAAAAGAACTGTTTCGAATGTCACTGTGAAATTTCAAAATAAAAAAACAGGATACATGGAAAACCGAAACCAATGTCACATTTTATGATGCTTACGAAAGTTGCAGTTTTCACCACATAGCTAAAGCGCTCACTGTATACACCCTATCTAGCCTATAATTGCCGCACCGATGTGGTAGTACTATCATGCGGACCTTTATGGACAATCTAAATTTTTGGCTTGAGTTTCTTTAACGGGTACCCGGCTACCCATATTTTTTCAATAGGGTACTCGTATATTTTTCAATAGGGTACCTGGTTCCTGTACTAACCAAGTGCACACCCCTATGGGCTCTGTGCGCCGACAAAGAGGGTGCCCTTTTACCTAGCTACGACGTCCCATGGGCGGGACATTTCGCTGGTTGACGCGCACGCTTCCTAGTGTATGACACACGTACACCAGGGGATTTGTACTATGTACACGCAGTGGCCGCACTTCGCGGCAAATGAATTGCAGCCAGGCAAGATGGCGTCGGTCGGTCACCCTCAACTGTGCTCTCTTTGCCGTTGAGGGAGTACTTGTGAACGGAGCGGATATGCTCCAACCCATCTCTTGTCTGGCAAACCAGCCTGGGATATGTACATTTGTAGTTGGGTTATTCTATAAATCAGGGGTCCAAAGTGGGACATTGCATTAAAAGGGTTCAAAAACTTGAAGTTATTTTAATATGGTCAATCTTGCTTGTATTTACTTCCATCAGGATGGTAAAGTGCAAGCCTTTTCAACAGAAAGGAGATCCTTAACAACTTCATGTCATCTGGAATATTAAAAACACTCGGCTTTACACGTAACTGGGACACCACAGGACACCATGTTACGTGTGAAATTATTTCAACATTACAAATGGTCATAGATTTTTTATTTCTTAGCATTGCTGTCTTGTTTTTTTTCTTTAGCCTTTTATTTAATGGACAGAATTGGTAAAATACCAAGGAAAAGTAAACAATGTAACCATGCAAGACACTTCACACAGCAGAATTGGTTCACACGTAACAGGGACACCGGGGGACACCAAATGTTACATGTGAAACCATAATATTGGGGAGCACCATATCACATCTTCACACATCTATTTCTTTAAAAATGGTATCTAATGTTGAAATTGAGTGACTCCTATCCATCATTTTAACCTAAAAAATGACATAGTTTACCTTTTAAGGAGGCAAAAATGTAATTTTGTTGAGACTGTAATTTTTGTCCCACTTTTTAGCCACAAATATGGGCATTTTCGGTTTATTTTTAATCAAAACAGGAACTAAATGGGATCAAGATAACAAATTTGTAGGTTTTATCAATGCAAATTTGATTGGAGTTTGTTACACATCAAGTATCATTAACTTTAATACAATTCCTATTTAGTTATAAAACAAAAAAGTCAAATTTTCCTATTGGACCCCTTATTTATAGAAAGACCCATTTACACTGATTGATTGACTGCATGCTAACTCATTGGGAGTTACAGATTAACAGCGGCCGTATACTGTTCTTCAATACTCGGATATGTGGCCGATATCTTTATGCGGACGGAAATAATAAAAACGGAGTAGGCCCAAGTGTAAAAAGACTAAAGACATAGACTCAGACTTCAGACTTCAATTCAAAAAAGAGAATTCGATATTTTTCAAAAGCATCATGTTTATAACAAACATACCTACGCGCATCACATGCACTGAAATGCTAAACATTCATGCAAATCTCAAGCATAATTTTCCTGGTAGGCCTATAGGCTACATTTGACATGTTCAAAAACAAAGCAGAACACATGAAAAGAAAAACTTCATGTAAAATCCAGTGTTGTAGTCAAGTACATTTTTCCGAGTATCGAGTACTGCCGAGTACTTAGGTTACCGAGTACGAGTAAGAGTACTTGTACTTCAGAGTACAAGGACAGGTCTCCGAGTACAAGTTCGAGTATGAGCCTAACTTGTACTTCCGAGTACGAGTTCGAGTACTTCTTTTTCCAAATACGACCATACGACAAATGGTTTAATGTGTGTATAATTGGCCCAGTCTGGCCGATAAAATAAGGCCCTAGTACGTCAAGCTATTTTTTTTCGAGTACTGCTATTCAACGATGAGTACTTTGATGATCGAGTACAATTTCGACATATTTAGTATGAGTACTTTGCTACCCGAGTATACGTACCGTCATTCCCAGTACGATTACTTTGCTACCCGAGTACGAGTACCAGTACTCTAAAAAAAGTACTCAAGTAGTACTTGAGTACGAGTACCGAGTACGAGTACTACAACACTGGTAAAATCCAACCAAATTGCTGTATGTAATGAACTTACCTACTTCAACTGAATCAACAGTTAGCCAAAGTTTTCCACCACAAACATAATACGTCCACCAATGTTAAAAAAAAATATGGCAAATCTACCATCAACTTGTAAGTTGTAAGCCTTAGGTTTGTACGTGTACATGTCAGGCCTACTTCCTCATGCAATGAATGGTGCAACAACAGCTTCACTCCTTTACTCAAAACAGGAAAAACCAGTTGCTATTTTTGTCACACAGTACCATAAAAATAGCAACACTATGATAATGATCTTTATTCAAGTTCAATATAGGCCTATAAAGTTTACAGTTCAGACAGGCAACCTACCTCTGTCTACGGAAGCACAAAACGGACATTGCACAAATATCACCGCTGCATGCGTTTTATATCACTCCTTATTCATGTATATACGTGTAATGATGTTAAGATGCCTACAAATACGATTTTATACTTTGAAAGATATGAAAATGGAAAAAGGAGGGTTAAAAATAAGAACTGAAAAAGAGGATGTATTAAAGTATCCGCGATATAAAGTTAAAAATCTGGAAAATATACCCCACGTACGTTTTACACATGTGCACTATTGAAGTGACTGTTACCGGCTGTCATAGAAAAAATAGCACAGGGTGGGGGTAAGGTGGCTTGGCTTTTTCTTTAATCTTGGCCACTAGAATAGCCCATTATTTAAAGAACATCAGAGTCTAGCCGCAAAGGATCGAGACCCAAGTACGGTCATTACAGCAAAAATAAAACTAGAAAAGCAACCTTTAGTATAAAACCTGGTCGGACTGCCTGTGAAATTATTCCTTCTGGAACTGTCATTTTGAACAAAACAATAAGAGGCGGCTATTTCCAAAGATACGTCAAGTGACGAATTTTTTTGAAATTTCTGTTAGTAGTTAGCTGTAATGGCCTAATGGGAGACTTTTGAGACGTTGGTGACAGCCAACACACCTATCCTTTTTCCATATTGTTCACATCATATTGAGCATGCGCGCTTTAGATTTAACATGACGTAAACTATTGAAAAGGACCGGTATGTTTGCTGCCACCAACGTCTCAAAAGTCACCCATTGGGCAAATCTGTGAATAGGTGTGCGCAAGCATTGACACAACGCACACGCATGCGCATTTACTATCATTCATCGGTTCAGTGCAGGGTGACCGTTTGACAGATTTTTTGTTAAAAAACGAGTTTGACAGAAAATTTGACAGAATTGGGTTTTTTGGCAGATTTCTGACAGAATTCTGCAAAAATGGTTATTTGACAGAGAAACAGCAAATTTGAACAAAAAAGTTTACAGTTGTTTGAAAAAGCTTTAATTATGCAATCTTTTCAGACAAACCCTCGCATAATGGGACAGGTTGGCTGGTCTATGTGCAGTGGGAACAAAACGCGCAACATGCAAAACACATAGCATCTGCACACACTGCGGTTGCTATTTTGGTTGCTACATGCATAGTGCTTTGTCAGCCTTCAATAGTCTTTTTAGTTGTTGCACATGGGCGTTGCGAGGGGGGACTTGCCCCGGAAAAGAAAAAAAAAAAAAAAAAGGAAGAAAAAGAAAAGAAAAAAAAAAGAAAGAAAAAGAGGCGCAAAGACAAAGTGGTGTAAATTTAATGAGTTGGGGTGGGGGGGGGGCAAAATGTCCCTGCCCCCCTCTAAAACTGATAAATCGAGAATGTGTTGAGAAATACAAACATTTTCGGGCCAAAATTTTTGTTGCCCCCCTCTAGAAAAAATCCTGGCGACGCCCATGTTGTTGCATTGTCTTTTTGGCTGAGTATAACAGCAAAAAATGGCTCACTAAGAAAATAATAAAGGGGAAAAAAATGATTCAAGTTATTAGGTCCCAATTAACTTTTAGAAACAGGGACAAAGAAGAAATGCAATCAAGGAAACAAAATAAACTTCTAAAAAATTTAATTTGGTCAATAAAAAAATCCTTCACATGCAAAAAAACAATTTAAACTCTTAAATGATACAGACAATTTTTTCTCAAATACTTCAAAAGAAATCTAAACCTGGATCAACCAATGAATACAAAAACTCTAAAAGGAATTTGCCAAGGAGAAAAAAAACCAATTTGATAAAAATGAGAGAATACTACTTAAGGTATAAAAAATGAATTGACAGAAATACAATCTAACCAAGGGGAAAAAAATGTTAAAAATCCACACAGCACTACTGCACGGTGACTCTGAAAGCAAAACAAATGAACTAAAAAACCAATGACTGGACTAGCAAACAAACCCAAGCAGGGAAACCACTCTCCAGGTAGGAGGAAAATAAAAGACTAAAATGTTAACTTGTCTTTCTGCTGGTCTGCTGAACTAAATTAAATGAGGGTCTAACATGGGGAAGCTTATATAGGGGGAAACAAGTGGGCTAAAGTAAACAAACAGGGGGACAAACTACCAAGAAAAGGGGGAGGGGAACTTCGACTAAAATGATTTTCTTTTCTAAGGAGGGGGGGCTACTCCTACTTAATACACTATGAAAAACCACAAGTACAGCTTGGCCCTGCCACATGTGCACGTGGCAAGACAGTAAAAATAGTGAATGCCAGAGATAGAATCTGTGGGTGAGATATAAGAATTTTGAAATTTTGAAACGTTAGGTCCATTAACATTGAGCACCTTCAATCTGCATATAGATTTTAAAAAAACATGTGTAGACAATATTAGCCTTAATGAGACAAGACGGACACATCAGGTGGATGCTTTACGGTCTTGGTAAAATTTGGGTAAATACAAAAGAGTTTACCAAGACTAACTAGGTTAGCGCCCTCGAGTTGGGTCCACCATACCTCAAAGAGCATAGAGTACCGAAGTGTGCCGCGTATTCTGGGTCTCGCGCATAGCTTAAGTGTGTGGAGACATCAGCGCACAAACCAGCGCGTGAATCAGAACAAATTCAGCTGACGTCAGACTTTGGTACTCTATACTGACCGGCTGATGAAGGTAATAGGTAAACTCCTGAACAAGACCAGGAACTTGCTTGCCAAATGTAATTAAAGGAAGAGTAGATCATTTGCAGCTATCCAAAAAGTAACTGACAAAATTATATTTTATGCATACTTGGTTTAAAGATAGTAATGGCAATAACTCATCATGGGAAAAAGCAGTTGCTATTCTAATCTCACTGTACACGACCGGTACGGACATGTACACTTTTATGTACATATCATTATGTAGGCTATAAGCCAACGTCATGTACATATCGTTATGTAGGCTATAAGCCAACGTCATGTACACATTCCAGTACCAACAATACAAACGCTATTGATTCAAGTTTAGAGTTCAATGAGGCAGTCTGTCTGTGTTTACTACAGAAGCTCAAAATGGACATTGCACAAATGATGTGTGTGATAGGTCATCAGTTTGTGATCCACAGAATTAACAAAACATGCAAAATGTGCAAAGCTTTGAAGTGAATATTTACATAGTCACGTGCCATTGTGTTTCATATACAGTGTACTTTTACAAAATGAAAATTGGCAAAATTTGTTTCATTAAGATTTAAGACAGTTGATATTACCTAATATAAAACTTATGGACTTTTTATCATTATTATAACATTACGTACAGTGATGACCATATTTACAACGTTACAGTAGTAAATTCAATTTTGTGAATTGAATGCCGAATTTTAAGAAGTTATGGTCCCTTTAATCTTAAAATAGATTTTTAGCAAAAACAGTTACTACTGTGTTTTTTTTTCAAGAAACATTCAACCCTTTTCTTTTTCTCAACTTTTTATCCACGATTTCTTCCACGATTTCTCTTTCTGACTGTACTGCTGGAGAGTACACCATAAGGCCTACTCACACATTTGTGGGACCGAAAATGCTGTGGGGACAGCAGAAAGTCCCCATAACTCGGTCGTAATTTGCCTAACAATAAAAACTTCCCCATAACGTTGTGTAGGCCAACCATAGAGCTATATTAAATTACTAGAGCGCTAACTTTGTGTACAAAGTAATGCCTGCTGGGCGCATCCATGTTTGTGCACAAACCTATGGAGACCTAGAAATTTTGTACGGCTTTTGTACGGCTATTTGCATATCTGCGTTTGTATTCCCTGCAGGTGCAATGTCGAAGCCAATATGCCCAAAACCGACACGCACGATCAGCAAATGAGCGTTGTCATTTTGCTCTACGCAAACAGTGCAACGTGTGCCCGTATTCGCTACAGATCCTTTTTGCCGTGACAGTTTTTTAACTGTCATGACGTGCTTAAGTTGTTTGCGTATGTTCTACTTGCCCGTTGCATGTAGAGTACACTTTCAAAATTCAATCTATCTAATTTCATTATGTTCTACAAACATGCACATGAATTCAAAATGTCTGTGCCCAGGACGGCTTCAAAGCGCCTCTGCACGTAGAATGACGAGTTAGCGCTCTAGTAATTTAATATCGCTCTATGGGGCCAACGCACATGCCGAAATGCATTGAGGGAGATTAACTGATAACACACCAACGTTACCAGTTAATCCAATTTCGAACGGGTTTTACAATCTGGGTAAATATTATAATTTCAGGAATGTAGCAGATGTAAATAGCCCTGGTTCAACTACAACAGGTAATGTTCTGCAGGGCCTTCATTACAAAGTAAATTTCCATCCTCCATACATACGACCAGCATTGAAATACGCGCTGTACTCACACACAGATGGGTAAAGGCTAATGCATACACCCTCTACTTTCTGAAACTACAATTCCTAAAAGAAACGGGTACTGAAGTTAACATAATTTCTGTACATCATGTAAATTTAGTATGTCTGCTTGCTGAAGAAACCAAATATTTCCGATTGTGGAAAATTTGTATGTGGGTACCCAACAAATTAAAAAAGCGACAACTTTTGCACTTCGGCACACTGACTCTGTCAGACATCCATTAACAATACATGCTTTTGAGGCGGCCGAGTCGCTCGGCCAGATGGCCTCCGGGGCGGTCTATTTGCCTGTCACTCACGAAGTTTATTCATAAAGTAACTGCACAGCTAGTTGCTGTCAACTCTAGTGAATATTCAAACCAAAGTTGAATGAAATTCTCAAAATGTTACTGTATGTACCTATGCAATATTCATAAACCATTAATCAATCTGAAGGGTTGATCGACTGTATAATCGACTGATGACCCAATTTTGGATTGACTGTATTTTGGATTGTGTGTAGGCAGCGCGCTTGCGTGTGCAACTCGCCGCTAGCTAGCTCTTCTCGCACAGTACTGCGTGCCGATTGGCTAATATGTCATTTGTTTACTGCGTATGCACGCGGTTAAATCAGGTCGCTGCGTGATCGCTAAATGGTTATTCATTACTTCCTGAACCACTGCGCGCTGTCATTTGCTGTATGTAAGTCGTTAACATCATAGCTCACTGAAGTTGTCACCTAGCCCGTGCGTACTTATTGTAATGTGGAAGGCAAATTGTCGGATGTAGGTTAGCCCCGGTTCAAGTACAGCGGTTAGTTTCTCGGAGGGCCATTGTAGGGCAAATCACATCCGCTCAAAGATCTTAACGGAGTGTAGGTCAGCGATAACTACATCACCAGTGGGGGTGAATGCCATTTCTAAGGGATTGTACAACCCTTGAGCTACATTTGCTACGAATGCACCATTTGAATCGTAACGCTGCACTTCAAAGACTCCCGTACTTCCGTAATGAACAGCGACATAGATGGTCTCATCATCATCGCACAGGACACCAGTTGGCTTTGCAGCTTTGCCATTCACTAATGTCTTGACATTGAACATCTCTTTACCTTCAAAGTTGACGCATAGCAAACTTTGGCCCTCGTAGTTTGTGAAAACTAAACAGCCAAGATTGCTCATTGTCATGTCAAGGTCGACCATGCTATTTGAGATGCTTGCAATCAATGATCCGTCCAGTTTGTGGACACTGATGACCTTTCTCCCCCTGTCAGCGACTGCTACTCGTTGATTGTCAACAGCAATACCACGGAGGTCACTCTTTGATTGCCCATCGGCATCGTCAGCCGAAGGCGTAAACTCGCGAACAAACAGGAGCTCATTGTCAAAAACCTTCACTTTCTTTTGGTCTGTGACGAAAAGCAGATCATCATGGGTCACGGCAATGCCCCGAGGAGCTTCCAACTGATGCCTAGTATCTCCTTTAACAACTGATGTTTTATACCTCCCAGTTGAGCTAAACAACGATAGCCGTTTCAAAATTACATCAGTTACTACGATGTCCTCGTTTCTGAAACATGCAACACCCCTGACGCCTTTAAATTCCACGTCACCGGTACCTTCTTTGCCGAACTCTTCCTTTATCTGCCATTTCTCGCTGACACAGACGTCCCCAAGCTCTGCATCTTTCACAACGTCTTGACATCTGACACCGATGAACGATGGACCATGATTCGCCGGTTCACACTTGAGCTCCTTCTGGAATTCCAAGTTGTGCATCACCTTCGGCTTGAGCTCCAAAAGCTCGAAATCATCAGCTTGACTCATCAAGTCATTTACTGCCGCGATGGTCTGATCAGCGCGTTCCATCTGTTCACGGTTGCGCATGAGCGCCTTTTCGTACTTACTGTCTCTCTCCTGACCGAATTTATTGACCTTGTTGGTGAGAAGCTTTGCTTTGTTTCTAATTTTAGCGATCTCTGCCTCTGCTTTTGCATCAATATCACTACGAGCCTTAGCCACTTTGTTTTGTAATCTTTTTCTTGCATGTTCGATTGAGTTTTCAGTAGATTTGAAGTGCTGCCTGCTCTTCTCGAACTTCTGCAGTATGTTGTCGACCTCACTGCGGAAGGACCTGATAGTATCATCAATCTTTAGTAGATTGTGCTCTGCCGACCGATGATCTAATGCGACACACATTGAGCAGATTAAGGTATCGCAGGTGTCACAGAAGAAACACAACGTCTGGTCTGTGTGGACCGTACACATTCGGGTGATGGGTTTGCTATGTTCTGCTGGAGGCATCTTTGATTCCTGCCAATCTCCCAATGAAATGATTTGATGGTTTTTGGTGGACTTGAACCTCCCATGGGCTTTCCAGCATTGCTGACAGAGGTTATCACTACAATCAAGACACCTCCAAGTGGCCTCCTTGCCCTCTCCACAGTCACATGTGGCGGTAGGTGCCGATGCTTCTCCTAATACCGCCTCCTGTTGTTTGACCTCATCGACAAGAGAACTAAGAAAGAAAGACGAAGAAAGACTCTGTAATCCTCCATCGGGAACATGCGTCTCTTTTCTGCAGACTGGACATGTTATCTTTTCTGCCACTGGCTTCTGTTTGCTCATCATCTCTTCCAAACACTTCAGGCAGAAGCTGTGCAGACAGTCCAGCATCTTGGGATCCTTGAAAAGACAGCAACAGATCGGACATTCCAGATGCCCCTGGCTGATCTTCCACACAGTTTTGGCTGCAGCCTCTGCCATATTTCAAGTGTGACCTGATCAAAACATAAAAAATCTCCGTGTCTGAAAAAGTTCAAATTATAACAAACAGGTGATTACCCACAGACTGTGCATCGGAACCGGGTGCCGAGTACCCGACCGTTATAATGTCAAGAACCGGTTCCAGATTATGAAATCAAGTATCCGTAACCAACTTTGCAAATTACGTAACTTCTCAGTCAATAAAAAAGAAATGTTTCCAATGTCAGTGAGAACATTTCAAAATGAAAAACAGGATACATGGAAAACCAAAACCAATTTCACATTTTATGATGCTTGCAAAAGTTGCAGTTTTCACCACATATCTAAAGAGCCCACTGTATACACCCTATATTGCTGCACCGATGTGGTAGTATTATTATGTGGACCTTTGTGAGCAATCTGAACAGCAACTTCTCAGATTTGAATTTTGGCTTGGGTTTCTTGAACAGGTTCCCATATTTTTGTTTAAAATTAAAGGTACCTGTATTTTTTTCATTAGGGTTCCTGTACTACCCATGTGCACACCCCTATGCCCCAACCCAATTCTTTTACGGCACACCAGCCTGGGATACACTTGTATTTACACTGATTACTTGACTGCACTCTAACTCGCTGGGAGTTAAAACTTAACAGCGGCCTTTTAATGTTCTTCAATACACGGAATAACAGAGTTGTAACGAGTCACTGATTTTTGTGACGCGAGTTGAGTCAAATCATTTTTAAGAAGTGACTCGACTCAAGTCGAGTCATTAAGTCAAGAAGGTTGAGTCGAGTCACAGTGTGTAGTTGAGTCGAGTCAAGTCAATTATGTAGCTCAAGTCAATTGGAGTCACAAATATTTGAATACTATACATTTTTTTGCTTTTTCATTTTCGTTCGGGCTACTACACGTGGTGACACCCACGAGCGTTGCCAGGATTTTTTCTAGACGGGGACAAACATTTTTTTTTGCCAAAAATGCTTGCATTTCTCAACATATTCTCGATTTATCAGTTTTAGAGGGGGGCAGGGACATGTTGCCCCCTCCCCCCCCCCAACTCATTAAATTTAAACCACTTTGTCTTCGCGCCTCTTTTTCTTTTCTTTGTTCTATTTTTTTTTTTTTTTTTTTGCTTTTCCAGGGGGGGGGGGGCAAGTGCCCCCCCTTGCCCCCTCCTCGCTACACCCATGGTGACACCGCATTTGACTCTTAATGAAAATATAAAGGTGGTGCCAGCTGATCGCCATTCAACTAATGGGGACACTGATCAAACCATGTATATATTCACGAACATTCTAACGTGACGTGAACAAAAATCGGCACCGGTGTAAGTCATTGCAAATACTTTTCGCAAAGTTTTGCTTTTATTTTCTGGAAAGGATCTTTTTAGCCTTCCTCGAGTCGAGTCGAGTCATTCTGATGAGGGACTCGAGTCGAGTCGAGTAATTTGCTCGCAGTAACTCAAGTTGAGTTGAGTCATTTTCCTTCAGGGACTAAGGTTGAGTCGAGTCACCAAATATTGTGACTCTAGTCGGACTCGAGTTGAGTCAATGACTAGAGTCATTACAACTCTGAGAAGTAAAAAATAATGGGAGTAGGCCCAAAAGTAAAAAGGACCCAAAAGTAAAAAGGCCCAAAAGTTGAAAGACATAGACTTGTCTGCAATTTAGAAAAGAGAATTTGATATTTTTTAAAAGCGTCATGGTTAAAACAAGCATACCTACTCGCGCATCACATGCACCGAAAAGCTAAACATTCGTGCAAATCTCAAGCATATTTTTCCTGGTAGGCTATAGGCTACATTTGACATGTTCAAAAACAAAGTGAAACGCACGAAAAGCAAAGACCATAGAAAATCCAGCCAAAACTCCAAAACTCACCTACTTTATCTGGATCAACAGTTAGCCACAGTTTCCCACCATAAACGTGATACTTTCGTCAAATGTAAAAAAAAGAAAAGGATGGCAAAACTACCATCAATTTATTTGCAAGTTGTAACTGTAAGCCTAGGTTTATACGTGTACATGTCAGGCCTCTTCAAGCGATGAATGGTGCAACAGCTAATTAATTCACTCCTTTACTCAACACTGGAAAAACCAGTTGCTATTTTTGTCACACAGTACCGTAAAGATAGCAACCCTATGATAATGATCTTTATTCAAGTTCAATATAGGCCTACACACTAACAATGCTGCAAATGATATTGAAATTAAAGTCCACAGTTCAAACAGGCAACCTAACTCCGTCTACAGAAGCACAAAATGGACATTGCACAAAATATCACCACTGCATGCATTTTTATAACTCCTTTTGCATGTATAACTGTTAAAAATGCCTACAAATAGGCCTTCGATTTTATACTTTGAAAGATATGAAAATGGAAAAAGGAGGGTTGAAAAAAGGAGGGTTGAGCCATGAAGTCATAGCGGTGAAAATTTAATTGGTGGGGGGGGGGATGTCTCTGCCCCCCACTAAAACTGATCAATCGAGAATATGTTGATAAATACAAGAGTTTTTTGGGAAAGTTATGTTTTGCCCCCTGTAGAAAAAATCCTGGTGACGCCCATGGATACAAAGTTAAAAATTAGGAAAAATACCATAAGTTTCATGCATGCCTACAATAGGAATGACTGTTACCAGTTGTAGTAGAAAAACTAGCACATGGTAGGGGTAAGGTGGCTTGGCTTTTTGTTAAATCTTGGCCACAAGAATAGTCCAATATTTAAAGAACATTCTGCAAAGTCCATCCACAAATGATCGAGGCCCAAGTAGGAATATTAAAATTACAATATTATCAGATTTTGAGCACTTTTGTTGCTTCAAGCAAAAAAAAAATGCACAAATGACTGGTTGGAATGGTAAAACTAGCCTCCTGAGATGATCCATGCAGCATTCTTTATTCCCGAGGTGACAACCAGGGAGATAGAATGCTCCATGGATCACTGAAGGAGGCTAGTTTCAAAAATCACAAAATGGCCATTGCACAAATATCACCAATGCAAGCATCGTTATAACTCCTTTTGCATGTATAACTGTTAAAAATGCCTACAAATAGGCCTTTGATTTTACACTTTTAAAGATATGAAAATGGAAAAAGGAGGGTTGAAAATAAGAACTGAAAGTAGGATGTATTAAGGTATCCACGATACAAACATGGGCATCGCGAGGGGGGGGGGGGCAAGGGGGCGCTCCCCCCACCCCCGAAAAGCCAAAAAAAGAAAAAGAAAAAAAAGAAAAAGAGGTATGAAGTCATAGCGGTGAAAATTTAATTGGTTGGGGGGAATGTCTCTGCCCCCCACTAAAACTGATCAATCGAGAATATGTTGAGAAATACAACAGTTTTTTGGGAAAATTATGTTTTGCCCCGCTCTAGAAAAAAATCCTGATAACGCCCATGGATACAAAAGCTAAAAATTAGGAAAAATACCCTACGTTTCATGCATGCCTACAATAGGAATGACTGTTACCAGTTGTAGTAGAAAAACTAGCAGGTGGTTGGGGTAAGGTGGCTTGGCTTTTTGTTAAATCTTGGCCACAAGAATAGTCCATTATTTAAAGAACATTCTGCAGAGTCCAGCCACAATTGATCGAGGCCCAAGTAGGAATATTACAATAAAAATAGAAAAGCAACCCTTAGTAAAGCTGGTCGGACTGCCTGTGAAGTTATTCTTTCTGGCATAACATGCTGTCATTGTGAAGAAAACAATATAAGAAGGCCGTTTCCAAATATATGTCAATGACACATTTCTGGAAATTTCCGCTAGTAGTTGGTTTGTAATTTGGCAAATCTGTGAATGGATGCGCACAAGCGTTGACACGACACACACAGGTGTGAGGTTGCTATCATTCATGGGTTATCGTGTGACATCACATATAGCTGCAATCAGCTGAATGAGAACTTGCCTTGGATGCTGATTCAGAGCACAATTCAAAATATGACTCGGCAACTTTTGAATTGAAATCCAGATCCTAGAATATTGATTCTTCTGAATACACAGCATTCACAGAGCTAAAACTTCATCAAGTTTGTCGTTAAGCACCCGTCCTTAAATTTTGAGCACTTGTGTTGCTTCAAGCAACAAAAAAATGCACAAATGACTGGTTGGAATGGTAAAACAAGCCTCCTGAGATGATCCATGCAGCGTTCTTTATTCCTGAGATGACACCCAGGGGGATGGAATGCTCCATGGATCACCGAGGGAGGGTTTCACTACAAGTTTGAAGCAGTCAATATTTGTTTTATAACGCCTCAGTCACAGATATTGCTTGTTTTTGTTAATAATTTAATCCAAATCTCTTGCAAACGTACATCAATTTCAATATGAACGTAACTGAAAATTTCCTTGCACTTTTCCAAACTACCCCTGTGTGAAATGTTTGAACCTAACTTTGAAGCGCATGGGAACAAAACGTGTAACACGCAAAACACATGTGCATCTGCACACACTGCTGTTGGTGTGTTGGTTGCTAAGTGCATAGAGCTTTGTCAGCCTTGAATAGTCTTGGGGGCTGTGTGTAATAGCGAAAATAACTATTACTAAAAATCCTGGTTCAAATGATGAGGTTGCGATTTACTTTAAGAAACTGGGTCAAAGAAGAAAAGGAATCAAGGAAACAAAAGAAACTTCTCTAAAATTCAATTTAGTCTCATTATTAAAAAAAATCCTTGACATACAAAAAAAAATATTAAATCCTTCAATAAAACAGACAAATTTCTCAAGTACTTCAAAACAAATCTTAATCTGGATCAAACAACAAATAAAAAAACTCAAAAACAAATTTGCCAAGAAGAAAAATAAACAATTTGATAACACTTTAGGACAACAAGTGAAAAGCTAGATATAAAAAAAATGGATTGACAGAAATACAATTTAACCAAGGGAAAAAAAGCCGGGTAAAAAACCGACACAGCACTACTGCAAAGTGACTCTAAAAGCACAAAGATGAACTAAAAAACCCAATGACTGGACAAGCAGACAAACCCAATCGAGAAAACACTCTCCAGGAAGGAGAAAAATGTTAACTTGTCTTTCTGCTGGTCTGCTGAACTAATCTAAATGAGGCTTCAACATGTGGCAACTTTAATATATAGGGGGAACATGTGGCCTAAAGTAAACAAACAGGGGGGATACAGTACCAAGAAAGGGGGCATCTAAACTTCGACTAAAATGATTTTCTTATCTAAGGGGGCTACTCTTTTTTAATACACTATGAAAAATCACAAGTACAACTTGGCCCTGCCACATGTGCACGTGGCAAGACAGTAAAAATAGTGAATGCCAGAGATAGAATCTGTGGGTGAGATATAAGAATTTTGAAATTTTGAAACCTTAGGTCCATTAACATTGAGCACCTTCAATCTGCATATAGATATAAAAAACATGTGTAGACAATGTTAGCCTTATATTGAGACAAGACGGACACATCAGGTGGGTGCTTTGCGGTCTTGGTAAAATTTGGGTAAATACAAAAGGGTTTACCAAGACTAACTAGGTTAGCGCCCTCGAGTTGGGTCCACCATACCTCAAAGAGCATAGAGTACCGAAGTGTGCCGCGTATTCTGGGTCTTGCGCATAGCTAAAGTGTGTGGAGACATCAGCGCACAAACCAGCGTGTGAATCAGAACAAATTCAGCTGACATCAGACTTTGGTACTCTATGCTGACCGGCTTTTGAAGGTACTATAGGTAAACTCCTGAACAAGACCAGGAACTTGCTTGCCAAATGTAATTAAAGGAAGAGTAGATCATTTGCAGCTATCCAAAAAGTAACTGACAAACTTATATTTTATGCATACTTGGTTTAAAGATAGTAATGGCAATTACTCATCATGGAAAAAACCAGTTGCTATTTTAATCTCACTGTACACGACCGGTACGTACATGTACACTGTTATGTACATATCATTATGTAGGCTATAAGCCAACGTCATGTACACTATTCCAGTACAAACAATACAAACGCTATTGATTCAAGTTTAGAGTTCAATGAGGCAGTCTGTTCGTGTTTACTACGGAAGCACAAAATGGACATTGCACAAATGATTTGTGTGATAGGTTGACGGTTTGTGACCCAAGGAATTAACAAAATATGCAAAATGTACAAAGCTTTGAATTGAATATTTACATAGTCACGTGCCATTGTGTTTCATATTGCACTTTTACAAAAAAAGTGAAAAACGCTTTCATTAAGATTTAAGACATTTCATATTACCTATAAAGTTATGGACTTTTTTATTATTATAACATTACGTACAGTGATGATCATATTTTACAACATTGCAGTAGTAAAATCAATTTTGTGAATTGAATGTCGAATTTAAGAGTTCCTTCAATCTAATGTCAGCAAAAACAAACTTCCCCATAACGCAGTGTTGGCCTACGCACATGCCGAAATACGTTGAGGGAGCTTAACTTTAACACCCCAACATTACTAGTTATTTGATTTCAAATGGGTTTTACAATCTGTGTAAAAATGATAATTTCAGGAATGTAGCAGATGTAAATAGCCCTGGTTCAGCTACTACAGGTCATGTTCTGCTGGGCCTGCATTACAATAAGTAAATTGCCATCCTCCATACAAAAGACCAGCATTGAAATCCAGGCTGTATTCACACACAGATGGTACTAGGCTAATGCATACAACCTCTACTTACTGAAACCACAACTCCTAAAAGAAACGGGTACTGGACATAGTAACTGTACCCAATGTAAATTATTATGTCTGCTTGCTGTAAAAACCAAAAATTTCAGATCATGGACACATTTTATGTAGGTACCCATCAAATTGAAAAAGCGACAACTTTTGCACTTCGCCACACTGACTCTGTCAGACATCCTTTAACAGTACATGCTTTAGAGTCAGTCGAGTTGCTCGGCCAGATGGCCTCCGGGGCGGTCTATTTGCCTGTCACTCAAGAAGTTTATTCATAAAGTAACTGCACAGCTAGTTGCTGTCAACTCTAGTGAATATTCAAACCAAAGTTGAATGAAATTCACATAAATTTACTGTATGTACCTATGCAATATTCATAAACCATTAATCAGTCTGAAGGGTTGATCAACTGTATAATCGACCGATGACCCAATTTTTTATTGTGTTATTATATTATATTTTTATTAGGCGGAGCGCTTGCGTGTGCAACTCGTCGCTAGCTAACTCTTCTCGCACAGTACTGCGTGCCGATTGGCTAATATGTCATTTGTTACATGCATATGCACGCGGTTAAATGAGGTCGCCGCGTGATCGCTAAATGGTTATTCATTACTTCCTGAACCACTGCGCTCTGTCATTTGCTACATGTAAATGAATTGTTAACATCATAGCTCATTTAAGTTTGTCACCTAGCCTGTGCGTACTTATTGTAAAGTGTAAGGCAAATCATTGGATGTGGGTAAGCGCCAGTTCAAGTACAGCAGTTAGTTTTTTTGGACGGGCCATAATCAGACAAATCACATCCGCTCAAAGATCTTAACGGAGTGTCGGTCAGCGACAACTACGTCACCAGCGGGGGTGAATGCCATTTCTGACGGATTGTACATCCCTTGAGCTACTGTTGCTTTAAATGCACCATTTGAATCGTAACGCTGCACTTCAGAGCCTCCTGTTTTTCCAGAATGAACAGCAACATAGATGGTCTCATCATCATCGCACAGGACACCAGTTGGCTTAGCAGCTTTGCCATTCATGAATGTCTTGACTCTGAACATCTCTTTACCTTTAAAGTTAATGCACAGCAAACTTTGGCCCTCGTAGTTTGTGAAGACTAAACAGCCGGAATTGCTTATTGTCAAGTCACAGTCAACCATGCTATTTGAGATGCTTGCAATCAACGATCCGTCCAGGTTGTGGACACTGATGACCTTTTTCCCCAAGTCAGCGACTGCTACTCGTTGACTGTCAACAGCAATACCACGGAGTTTACTCTTTGATAGCCCATCTGCATTGTCACCCGAAGGTGTAAACTCGCGAACAAAGTGGAACTCATTGTCAAAAACCTTCACTTTCTTTTTGTCCGTGACGAAAAGCAGATCATCATGGGTCACGGCAACGGCATAAGGAGCTTCCAACTGATGCCTAGCATCTCCTTTAGCAACCGATGTTTTATACCTCCCAGTTGAGCTAAACAACGATAACCGTTTCAAATGTGTGTCAGTTACTACGATGTCCCCGTTTGTGAAACATGCAACAGCCCTGGCGAAGTCAAATTCCTCGTCACCGGTACCTTTTTTGCCGAACTCTTCCTTTAACTGCCATTTCTCGCTGACACAGACCTCCCCAAGCTCTGCATCACTCACAACGTCTTGACATCTGACACCGATGAATGACGGACCATGATTCGCCGGTTCAAACTTGAGCTCCTTCTGGAATTCCAAGTTGTGCATCACCTTCGGCTTGAGCTCCAAAAGCTCGAAATCATCGGCTTGTCTCATCAAGTCATTTACTGCCGTGACAGTCTGATCTGCGCATTCCATCTGTTCACGGTTGTGCATGAGCCCCTCTTCGTACTGTCTGTCTCTCTCCTGACTGATTTTGTTGACCTTTTCGGTGAGAAGCTTTGCTTTGTTTCTGATTTTAGTGATCTCTGCCTCCGCTTTTGCATCAATATCACTACGAGCCTTAGCCACTTTCTTTTGTAATCTTTTTCGTGCATGTTCGATTGACTTTTCAGTAGATTTGAAGTGCTGCCTGCACTTCTCGAACTTCTGCAATATGTTTTCGACCTCACTGCGGAAGGACCCGATCAGGTCATCAATCTTGAGGAAATTGTGCTCTGCCGACCGATGATCTAATGCGGCACACATTGAGCAGATTAAGGTGTCGCATGTGTCACAGTAGAAACACAGAGGATGGTCAGTGTGGATCGTACACATTCGGGTGATGGGTTTGCTATGTTCTGCTGGAGGGATCTTTGATTCCTGCCAATCTCCCAATGAAATGATTTGATGGTCTTTGGTGGACTTGACCCTCCCATGGGCTTTCCAGCATTCCTGACAGAGGTTATCACTACAATCAAGACACCTCCAAGTGGCCTCCTTGCCTTCTCCACAGTCACAAGTGGTGGTGGGTGCCGATGCTTCCCCTAATACCGCCTCCTGTTGTTTGACCTCGTCGACAAGAGAACTAAGAAAGAAAGACGAAGCTAGACTCTGCAATCCTCCATCAGGAACTTGCGTCTCTCTCCTGCAGACTGGACATGTTATCTTCTCTGCCTCTGGCTTCTGTTTGCTCATCATCTCTTCCAGACACTTCAGGCAGAAGCTGTGCAGACAGTCCAACATCTTGGGATCCTTGAAAAGACAGCAACAGATCGTACACTCCAGATGCCCCTGGCTGATCTTGTCCAACACAGTTTTGGCTGCTGCCTCCGCCATATTTCAAATGTTACCTAATCAAAACAGAACAAACCTCCGTGTCTGAATAAGTTCAAAATTATAGCAAACAGGTGATTGCCCCCTAGGTTGGGTACCTGAGTACCCAACCATTAATGTTAGGAACCGGTTCCAGATTGTGGAATCAAGTATCCGTAACCAACTTTGCAAATTACTTAGTAACTTCTCAGTCAATGAAAAAGAAGTGTTTTGAATGTCTGTGGGAAAATTTCAAAATGAAAAACAGGATACATGGAAAATAAATCCAGTTTCACATTTTATGTAGTTCGAAAATTTGGGACTCTCAATACTGTGTTTGAGAGTCCCAAACTTAAGGTATTGAAAACATGCAATACAAGAAAATAGACTGGCACCTGAAACAACCAGTCCAACACAGCTTCAGTACTGCATCAATCAACCATGCCAAAAGAATTTAAGAAAACATGTGGCATGAAGCGGGAACTAGTTTCAATTTACTACACATTTCAACATAGTAAAGCCACCAGACTATTGACACTGAATGAAGAGGTCAGTCTTTCCAAATAGTTGGACCATGGATGGACATGTACCGGAGTCTAGTATTTAGCCCCATTTTGAAATCAATTGACTTCCCTCCCATGTGCAAAATATTGAAGAAAAGTCTCCTTTAAAAATTGAATTGAGTCTGCAAACTTGGTAGGTGGAATACTGAGGAAATTTTCTTTGCCCCTGTGGAATTTTTGGAGAAATTTGCTGGCTAAACTGTGAGTAAAGTGGGCCTGATTTAGTTTTGCACGTTTCAGAGCACTCCAGAGCCCTGTCTGCATTTTATGATGCTTGCAAAAGTTGCAGTTTTCACCACATAGCTAAAGAGCTCACTGTATACACCCTATCTAGCTGTATTGCTGCACCAATGTGATAGTATTATCATGCAGACCTTTATGAACAATCTGAACAGCAACTTCCCAGATTTAAATTTTTGGCTTGGTTTTTTTTAAATGGGTACCCGGGTACCCATATTTTTTTCAATAGGGGGCCCGGTTCCTTTACTACCCGTAGTGCACAACACATCTAATACAGCACACCAGCCTGGGATACTTTTGTATTTACACTGACTTAAATTGACTGCACGCTAACTCATTGGGAGTTAAAAATTAACAGCGGTCTTTTACTGTTTTTCAATACTCGGATATATGGCCGATATCTTTGATATGCAGAAATAATAAAATGGGAGTAGGTCCTAATGTAAAAAGGACCAATATAGACTCAGATTTCAGACTTCGATTCAGAAAAGAGAATTCAATATGTTTTTCTCTAAAAGCATCATGTTTATTTCAAACGTTGGTGGGAAGGAACACCACCTACTCACTCATCACATTTACTGAAATGCTAAACATTCCTTCAAATCTCATGCATAATTTTCCTGGTAGGCCTATAGGCTTTATTTCATGTTCAAAAACAAAGCAAACGCACGAAAAGAAAAGACTCGTGCAAAATCCAGCCAAAATGCTGTATGAACTCACCTACTTCAACTGGATCAACAGTTAGCTGAAGTTTTCCAACACAAACATAATACTTCCGCCAAATGTAAAAAAAGTATGGCAAAACTTGTACCATGACCATCAACTTGTAAGTTGTAAGCCTTAGGCTTATAATGTGTACATGTCAGGCCTATACTTTATCCCGATGTGATGAATGGTGCAACAACAGCTGAATTCCTTTACCCAACACAAGAAAAACCAGGAACTATTTGTGTCACACAGCAAACCAACACTATGATCATGGTCTTTATTCAAGTTCAATATAGACCCACATACAAACATACGAACAAGCACTGAAAATGCTATGATTCAAGGTTACAGTTCAAACAGGCAACCTAACTCTGTCTACGGAAGCACAAAATGGACATTGCACAAACATGGGCGTCGCCAGGATTTTTTCTAGAGGGGGGCAAAAAAAAAATTTGCCAAAAAATTCTTGTATTTCTCAACACATTCTCGATTTATCAGTTTTAGAGGGGGGAAGGGACATTTTGCCCCCCACCCCCAACTCATTAAATTTACACCACTTTGTCTTCGCGCCTCTTTTTCTTTTCTTTTTTCTTTTTTTTTTTTTTTCCTTCTCCTTTTTTTTTTTTTTTTTTTTTTGCTTTTCCAGGGGGGGGCAAGTCCCTCGCGACGCCCATGTGCACAAATATCACCACTGCATGTGTTTTTATAACTCCTGATGCATGTATACATGTATACATGTTAAGATGCCTACAAATACGATTTTTAATTTTGAAAGATATGAAAATGGAAAAAGGAAGGTCACAAATATGAATTGCAAACGAGGATGTATTAAAGTATCCACGATATAAAGCTAAAAATCAGGAAATATATACCCTACGTTTCATTCTTGCGTACTATTGAAGTGACTGTTACTGGTTGTAGTAAAAAAAAATAGCACATGGTAGGGGTAAGGTGGCTTGGCTTAAATCCTGGACACAACAGAGATGCCACTTTTTATGTTTTAACCTGAAATCAGGGTTGTTTTTTTAATGTGACGAACTGAAAGTGCTGGATTTGGTCTGAAACATCCAGAAAACACACTTGTGAAAGGGGTTAGGGGGTAGTTTCAGGTTTTTAGTAGTGTTTCAGGCTTTTTATTGATATATCGGTGGCATGTGTCTGACACAAGAAGACCCGATTTTTGGAAGAACATTAGAGTCCAGCCACAAAATGATCGAGACCCGAGTAGGAACATTACAGCAAAAATAAAAATAGAAAAGCACCCTTAGTGCAGCTGGTCGGACTGCCTGTGAAATTATTCTCACTGGCATTACATGCTGTCATTGTGAAGAACACAACAAAAGAAGGCCATTTCCAAAGATACGTCAAGTGACACATTTTTGGAAATTTCCGTTAGTAGTTGGTTTGTAATTGGGTGAATCCCTGAATGGGTGCGCGCAAGCATTGACACGACGAACACACGTGCGCATACATATCATTCATTGCAGTGCGTGAAATTGGGTAGCTGCAATCAGCTGAATGAGAACGTGTCTCGGATGCTGATTTGGGGCAGAATTCAAAGTATGACTCGGCAACTTTTGAATTGAAATCAAGACCCTAGAATACTGTTTCCGCTGAATACACAGCATTCACAGAGCTAAATCTTCATCAAGTTGTTACGCAACCGTCTTTAGATATTGAGCACTTTTGTTGCTTCAAACAAACAAAAATAATGCACAAATGACAAATGATCTACCCTACCTTTAGTTTTCACTGATGCAAATTCTCAATTCCATCATATTTCAAAGGAAACAAGAGATAACTGTTTCAATCATTCTCTGACCTGTGCCTTTCTCTTTTTTTCAGGGCAAAGGTGAAATCCTGACATACTGGCTTGAGGGACAGGATCCAAGCTACAAGATCGACAGAATCAAACCACCCAAACAAAACTTGTAAACATCTAGCATTATCCCAACATCATCTGCAACGGAAGTTACAAAGTCCACTAAATAGCATTTAGATCAGCAATTATTTGTAAAGAGGCAAAAACCATAACCAGCAATCAATCTGAGCCAGAAATTATACCACAGTGTGTGTAGGTTTGTTTGAAAAAGTTAACTTTTTAATTCAAATTATCACACAGTTTTATGTTCACCAACAGTTTTGTTGTTCACGAGATCAGCTTTCATTTAGCAACTTTAAGAAAAAAACAAAGGTTTAATCGCACTTGTTCAATAACTAACTTTGATCAAGTCACTCATTTACAAAGACTGAAGTATTTTGAAGTCGCATTATAATCTATTACCATGTAGAAGTTCTAACAAAAATTACATCAAACAATCTAAAAAATAATTTTAATCAAACAAACACACTTTGAGTTCAAACTGTTGAGAGTTGCTACTTTGGTATTAACTTGTATTCAAACTTCAAAAAAGAAAAGAAATGTATATAACATCGAAAATTACTTTGTAAACTATAATATATCAGTCTAGAATCCAAAGTTGAAAGAAGAAGCAAGGCTTTTATAGATTTGTAACAAAGATGACACTTGAATTGTCATGTTATTGATAAGAACAAAATCAGCATTGTTATTATACAAAAAAAGCGTGACTAGAAACGAACTTTAAATTTACCCTTGTTAACTAATGCAATATGAGGTATGCAGCTGCAAAACGCAAATAGTAGAATGTGAGGTTTCGGGTGTTATTCACTTTTATAAATAAAGCTTTAGCAATTTTGGATGCACAGATTTTTATAAATTGGCATAGAAGTAAGATGTGTAACGTGAGAATGTATACAGCAAAAAAATAAAACCCAATCAGCTCAGACACTGGTGTAAATGGAGGATTTTCTATATAGTCCTCGATTCGGTTTCTGTCCTCGATGCATCGATGATGTTGCAGTTGTTCAATTTTTTTTTTTGCCAAATTTCATTTAAAAAAGTGTTTGTTTTTTGTTAAATTTTGGCAAAAAAAAAAATGAAATTGCTTAAACTTGGCAGGACTGATGCCTAAAGGACCCTAGAATACATTCCAATTCGATTTCTGGACAGATAAGCTTTTAAAAAGGATATTTTGACAAAAGTTTGCGGTAAATCAGTCAAAAATGTTGTTTTTCTCCAAAACTTGATGATTTTTGCCCGAAAGCGTTAAAATATTGGGTGTTTGAATATTGATTGATGCTCCTCTTACCTTTAAAGAATTTCTGGATGGTTTGGAGAAAAGTCATTTTTTGGACCAAATTTCATTAAAAAGGTAAGCCTAACCCCTTTTTTTTTTCAATTTGGGCCCCCCAAAAATGAAATTGCTTCAAATTTGCTGAAACGATGCCTAAAGGAACATAGAACACACTCCCATTCGATTTCTGGACAGATAAGCT
Source organism: Patiria pectinifera (assembly GCA_029964075.1). Taxonomy (NCBI): domain Eukaryota; kingdom Metazoa; phylum Echinodermata; class Asteroidea; order Valvatida; family Asterinidae; genus Patiria; species Patiria pectinifera. Next base: position 12,621,026 of record CM057137.1, on the reverse strand, counting down.
TTTAAAATGAATATTTTGACAAAAGTTGGAGGTGAAATCAGTCAAAAATGTTATTGCTTTTCTTCAAAATCTATGACTTTTGCCCAAAAGCGTTAAAATATTGGGTGTTTGAATGTTGATTGATGCTTCTCTTACCATGAAAAGAATGTCTGCATAGTTAGGAGAAAAGTCCTTTTTTGTGTGCCAAATTTGATTAAAAAGGTAAGGCTAACCCCTTCTGGGGTTTTTTTTTGGCCAAAAAAATGAAATTGCTTCAAATTTGCTGGAAAGATGCCTGAAGGACCCTAGAACGCATTCCAATTTGATTTCTGGACAGATTCATTTGCACACGTTTGCGTATCAAAATTTCAACACGAAATTTCACAAAAAGTAGACATCTGAAAAAGGCAGCACTTTCTGATTAGGCTATAAAGAGGGTGAGTATGCTTCTAAAGCAAAAAAACCCTACAAACTAAGCCTAAATGTGAAAATCAAAATTTGGTAAAGTGCGACACGTTTTTGTACATATGGATGTGTGGCCTACTTATGTTTACAGAGGTAGTCCAGTTAATTGGCCACATTTATGGGGCTACTTAGAATCTAGTATCTACAACATAGTTTGAGCTCCAGCTCTATGTCGAATTCCTGATGAGCATTGGAGCTGGAGTTACTCAAGCTAGGGGGTTTCCCAAGCTAGAGTTTCTCAAGCTACACGATCGCCAAAACTTCGAAGTCTTGTAGTTCTAAACTACACTGGCGTTATTTATTGTACGGTTGTTGTTTTTTGTCCTTGTGGGTGTTTGTTTGTCATAGTTCTCGGTTGGGGTACCTATGAAGACGAGAAGGCCACTAAGGCATACGAGGCGGTCATGATCTTAACGCCTAAGACCCGGCAAGAAGACCTATGTGTACAAGGACTGGGCGTGCAACGTCAAGGATACTGTTCAACTCGCTCCATTCTTCGGAACTGGCACAATGGCAGATACGTAAGTCAAATAAATATACAAACTAGCTTGATGAAATTAAATTAAAGGTAATATGCAACATTTGCAAACATCCAAAAACAAAACTGCCAAATTATTATGAAATACCTAACTTGACTGAAAGTGAATAATATTCTCTCCAGCATCTATGAAACCATTTAGGTGTGATGTCATTTTTAAGAAAAGTGGAATTTTTGAATCCATTTCCAACGATGGTCGACTTTTTAAAGGTATAGTCCATCATTTGTAATTATTGCATTTTGTTTGTTTGAAGCAACAAAAGTGCTCAAAATCTAAAGAAGGGTGCTGAACAACTAACCTGATGGAGTTTCAGCTCGGCTTCAGCTGTATATTTCGAGAAAAACAACATTCTAGGATCTCGATTTCAAATCAAAAGCTGCTGAATCATGTTTTGAATTGGGCATGAATTCAGCGTCATAGACACGTTCCTACTGAGCCGATTGCAGCTATGCGATGTCGCACACCGATCCGAAGAATTATAGCAACCGCGCGCACGTGTGCGTCGTGTCAACGCTTGTGCGCGCTTCGCCGAATAAAAAAACAAACTACTAACGGAAATTTGCAACGGCGCTTCTTAAGACGCACCGTTGGAAAGGCCTTCTTTCGTTGATTTCTTCAAAATGACAGCTTGCCAGAAAGAATCATTTCACAGGGAGTTTAGTCCCCTTGCTATCTTTTAACCAAGTATGTTTTTCAACAATAATTACGCCAGTTACTTTTTGGATAGCTGCAAATGATGGACTCTGGCTTTAAATACTGCCCCTAATTCACCAAATTTAGTTAGTCCACAAGCCAGCTAGTCTGGTTCTCTGACCTGAAAATTCCTCGACATCTATAAATTGGTTCGTTTCATATAGGGTCAGGCAATCAGACTACAAGAACAGCATTTTTTCCCCCCAGCATCTATGAACACAAAACTGTCAACAGGTCAGTGTAACAATATTTGCTATAAAAATACGAACCCCTCAATCCATCCATTTCTGAAAATTACAGCAAAAGTAAAATGTTGTAAATTCTTGAAATGTCTGTCTGTCTGTCTGTATTTTTGATTTTTTTAGAAACTCAAAATCTCAGTGGAAGGGGGCCGGGGGGGGGGGCAACAAGGTTTCATGGGGGGGCTGTCGCCCCCCCCCCCCCACGCTCCCCCGTGGCTACGCCACTGCCCCAGAATGTGCAGTGCCAAGTTTGAATTTGAAAAAGCTGCAAAAAAACCCAACATTTTCTGAGGCAAATGCGGCAGTATTTATAGTCTAGACCACCACACGCGCACTGCCGTCCTTTTCAATTGTTTATGTCATGTTGAAGTGAAAGCGTGCATGCTCAATATGACGCAACACTGGAAAAAGGACGGGCACATGCATTGTAAGGCAATACCATTGCCCAGTATGGGTGGGTAGCACTGCATACCATATGTTTCTGTATGTAAACGTACGTGGTGGCTGCACGGGAACATTGTTTTTTGCAGTCGACTGAGCGACCATTGAAGGCGGTCTACTGAGCAACCTTACGGCAGGGCGATAGATACATTGTCCAGTAAGGGTGAATATCTGCAGCTTTTGCGAGAAGCAATTGCCCAAACAACTTCAAACTTGGCACAAACTTTGACGTGAGTGTGTGTTCAACCTGTCAAAACAACACCATTGAATCGCGTGCATTGTTCGCACCAGTTGTTCTTAAAAACCCTGCAAGCATGCAACCAATACCAGCGGCAAAGCAATTTGCGCTTCCCGAACATGCACATTTTAGACGGGCACTGCACTAGTTTTTTCAATTATGAAATGCACTTTTTTGGGGTTGGTTCCACTTTTTGGACTCGCCCTGTATTTGTGTCAGGTTTTCAACCTCCGCGCCACTAAAATCTTTACATGAAGTTTGACTAAAAGCCCAACTGCAGCGGGGAAATCCACAAAGTATGCTGTCATCACATGCCAGCCCCAGCCTATAGACTTTGTGCACAGGTACCCCTCAACGGTTATAACGGGAGAGTTGGGGGAGACCAATGGGAGGGACATTGTGGAGCGCTGTGGTCCAATGGTACGGTGTTCGACTCGTGCTGTACTGCGCTTTGAACCCTGATGGGGAACATGGTGCTTGTGTTCTTGGGCAAGACACTTTACTACAATTGCCTCTCTCTACTTAGGAGTATAAATGGGGACCTATGAAGGTAGAGACCAGAATGCACTGATATCGTGCTGCTGCAAAAACTGGTCTCATGGCCTGATGAACAGGGGTAATAATTGTGAAGCGCTTTGAGACCTTTGGTATAAAGCGCTATTATATAAGCACCACATTATAATTGTTACATTCAAACGCATTGCAGCTGACGCTCACGCAAAAAAGCTACGGGTTGGTGTAAATCCAGAAAAAAATGTATCTTGCGTATTTCGCACCATATGCGCACACACTTGTATGTGCACGCGATGTGTCTCTCCAACTAGGACTCTCGAAAGTTGTCAAAAAGCGCCCTCTGTGTTCGTGGCTGGAGTCCATAGGTTTATGATCAGGCCTGGCTAAGCATGCACTTAAGGCACATGAATGACATACATTAGATTTCTTCAGTCAGATTTGGGGCTGCGTTGTGTGGCAATTTCGTCTATGGTTTGGACTTAAATGTCTAAATTTATTCTTAAATCACCTTTTTATATGCACCTTTTCATCGTCCACTGCGTAAATATAGTTGCATGTATAGGTACCGACAGTGGCGTAGCAAGGAATTTTTCAGGTGGGGGGCTGGAACCATTTCATGGGGGGGGGCATCATGTAGATCAATGATCATTTTTTTAGAAACTCAAAATCTCAGTGGGGGGCGACTGGGGGGGGGGCGACAAGGTTTCATGGGGGGGCTGTCCCCCCCTTGACACCCCCCCTCCCCCCGGAGGCTATGCCACTGGGTACCGATATACAAACCAAATTGTAAAGCAGCTTAATGTATTCAAATTTATTCAATTTTTTTTCAAATTGCCATCTCAAATTACTGCAAACCAAACCTATTTTTTTCCAAACCAAACCCACATTTTCACCATTAACGTCTTGTTCTTAACTTCGTTGGCCAGGTCGTTAACTTGTTGAATGCCTTGTACACGCTGTTCCACGCCATCATTTCCAACTATGACGTCTACAAGGTAAATATTCCAAATAGCCCAGCAGATTGTTTTAAGCCAAACTTGCAACAACATTTAAATCACAGGACGTTAAATGTGTTATTAGCTAATAGTTCCAAGTTACATTAAGACTAAAAAAAAAAGATGTACTCAACAATCTAGGAAAGAAGGAAGCCACACATGTTTTCTATTATATCTGAAAGCAAAATTAACCAATAACGAATGATAACGTCTTACAAAGGTTGAAACCATCGGTGATGCCTACATGTTGGTCTCCGGCCTACTGCTCCGTAATGGCAACCGTCACACCGGTATGATCGCCTCGGCTGCATGGCATCTCCTGGAGGGCGTTAGTAGTTTCATCGTGCCGCACAAACAAGAGGAGAAACTCAAACTCCGAATCGGTATTCACTCAGGTAAGATCATTGTCTTTGCTTGCGGTCAAGGATGGATTGCAAGCAGGGGGTGGGGGTGGTGTGACACCCCCACAATCAAAATGTCTGTCAGCAAATCCCTAATTGTTGTCGGCAAATTTGTAAAATTGAGGGCCTTTTTATTTTACTGTTGTCAACAGTTTATTTAGGGGGGAGGGCTAGTCAAATATTTCATTGCAAGTTTGTCAGCAAATTTTACTTTTCACACCCGTAAATTTTTCTGTTAAAAAATTTGTAAATTTGAGGACCCTATTTGGGCTTGTCAGATGTTTTATACGCAAACTTGTGGACAAATTTGGTCCGACACCCATTGAAAATGTACATCACAAATCCAGTCACAAGTACATCACAAGTCCAGTCACAAGTACAGCACAAGTCTAGTCACAAGTACATCACAAGTCCAGTCACAAGTACATCACAAGTCTAGTCACAAGTACATCTCAAGTCCAGTCACAAGTACATCACAAGTCCGGTCACAAGTACATCACAAGTCTAGTCACAAGTACATCACAAGTCCAGTCACAAGTACATCACAAGTCCAGTCACAAGTACATCACAAGTCCGGTCACAAGTACATCACAAGTCTAGTCACAAGTACATCACAAGTCCAGTCACAAGTACATCACAAGTCCGGTCACAAGTACATCACAAGTCTAGTCACAAGTACATCACAAGTCCAGTCACAAGTACATCACAAGTCCATTTACAAGTACATCACAAGTCCGGTCACAAGTGAATCACAATTTCAAGCTCTGCTCAAGCTATTTATGCTTGAAAATGTTGTGTATGTATGACGATTTCTTCATTGTTTTGGACTTGTTTCAAGGATCTTGTGTGGCAGGTGTAGTTGGCCTGACCATGCCTCGGTATTGCGTTTTTGGTGACACGGTCAACACAGCGTCTCGTATGGAGTCTAACGGACTCGGTAAGTAGAATCTTGTAACTCAAGACAGCTCAAATTATGTTGTCATATCAATAGGTCTCGTTTAAATGACGTCATTTCCTATAAACCTTTCACGTGCATCGGCATTTTGGGCGTCAACTTGCATAATGTGCATCGGCTGCGTTGCATTTTTAACACATTTCGAGCAACAAGCGCGTGTTTGGAACATGTTCAACACTGCGACTATTGCGTAAAATACGCAGTTGCAGTTTTCCTACAGAGATGGCGGTCATTGAGCGAGCACTAAAAGTGTACAGCCCCAATGAAACCAAGTTTTCTCACCATAATTAAGCATGAAGTAAGAACCAGTCTCAGCTCATGTTGGAAAACTTCATTCCATTTACACTATGGACTTCGTGCACATGTACAGTAAAATCCGGCCAAATCGGCACTCTCGGGACCCGAGAATTTGTGACGACTTACGCGAATGCTGACATCTGCTGCCAACGGTGTCCAGCACTCACGCCTACACACCAATGGGGGGGGGGGGGGTCGTTTGAAGTCAATGTTGGCATTGGCATTGTGCAGTGAGTACCACAGTGTGATTTCCACTACCATCTGATACCAAGCACCAAAGCTGGGGAGTTTCACACAAAACTATCCTGCAATTCGATACAGTGGAACGCCGCTTTACCGAACACCGCTATACCGAATTTTGGCTATACCGAAAATCATCTGTGGCTCTCAGTTTTTGTGTACAAAACGTACCGAACACTGTTGTTGGAATAAGTCAACAGATTAACAAAAAATCTACAGGATGTTTTAAATGCTACTTGGGTCACTTTTAATTCCTGAACATCAAACCACACTTGGTAACATCATGTTTGAATGTTGAAGAGCGATAGATGGCTATTATTTCCCCGAGGAATAAAAGGGAAAACCACCTGTTGCTAAAGTTTCGTGACGACTCCTCGTGTAGCCCCGGAATGTGAGAAATGCCAGTTCACTATTGATCAAAAGAGCGTACCGGCGATTCAAAATTGCTATAACGAACGATCGTTATTACAAACACTTTGTGTGGATCCCGCGATGTTCGTTATAGCGGTGTTCCCCTGTATAACATTATACAAATATTGAGTTGCTCAGAGTGAAATGAGAGGAATATTATCGCAAGGTAAAATCTGGACTTTTCCATTTCATGAGGCGTAGCCGTGTGAACTTTGAAAAGTCCAGATTTTACCGAGCGATAATATTCCTCCCATTTCACAATTTAATGCCACTCAATGTTTGTTTTATATAACTGACATATAGATCCTTGTCATTTGATATATTTGAACTTTTATTTAAATGCAAAATTCATGGAAAATGTATTTCTCTCTTCCAAACCACCCCTTCACGAAAATGTTTGAACCCAACTCTGTAACACTGGCTCTTTGGAACGTGCACACCAGCATGCATTTGCACACAAATACCGCGTCATGGAACAAGAATGATCCTAACTGTTCAATAGTATTTCCCATTTCCCATGGGTGGATGGTACTTTTTGAGCCGCGGCGTGAATAGGAGTAATAACGAATGTCACATGATGTGAGTTCCACCAATCAAATGACAAGGATGTGTATGTCGGTTATATAAAATGCAACATCACACTTCCATTGTGCAAAGGGTGTATGTAACACCAAACTTCAATTATTCACCAAAACTGTTCATGATTTTTCTAATATTTTCTGAGCAAGAGCTTTTATAAGATTTTCTTTAGCGTAACTGATTTTCTTCGGCATTTTGCATTTCACTTTTGAATAATGTTTTTGCCCTCACCCCTACAATCTAACAGCGCTCAAGATTCACGTGAGTCCTGAATGCAGACAGGTACTGGAAGAACTCGGAGGATACAATCTAGTAGAGAGAGGACTGGTTGCCATGAAGGTACGGCATTTATTTTGATTGCATAGATCCTTTCTTAGGGTCGTTCGATTAGCTCACCCGGGTCGACTCAGGTTAGCCCGTGCCCTTCGATTAGCTCTGACGTCATTCTCGGGGCTCACCCGGGTCAGCCACCACAGACCCTGCTCGTGGAGCAAAGTCAGTGGTGGAAATACGTTACTCCCATGCGTTGTTCAGCCCTAGAAAAAGACAAATATGGCGGCTGGACAGTGGTAAAGATCAAGTAGACCTAAAAATCAACTTTATTTGAAGTCTTGATGTAATTATTTGTTGAACTCATTGCGACTTTAGAGGCTATAATTCCAACCCAGCGTTTTTACTTATTTTGATTGACGGAAAAGCAGTAAATCTGAAGAAAAAACTCAGTATGAAAAATGCATTTTGTCAGTGGCTACGGCCGCAGCTATGGACGTCACGTGAGGCTCACGATGGCCTGGGTTTGAGCGATTCATTAGCACAGCTCTCGTGGCTAACCCGTCTGCCTTTTATACCCGACCATGGGCGTCGCGAGGGGGGGGCAAGGGGGGGCACTTGCCCCCCCCTGGAAAAGCAAAAAAAAAAAAAAAAAAAAAAGGAAGAAAAAAGAAAAGAAAAGAAAAGAAAAGAAAAAGAGGCGCGAAGACAAAGTGGTGTAAATTTAATGAGTTGGGGGGGGGGGGCAAAATGTCCCTGCCCCCCTCTAAAACTGATAAATCGAGCATGTGTTGAGAAATACAAGCATTTTTTTGGCAAAAATTTTTTTGCCCCCCTCTAGAAAAAATCCTGGCGACGCCCATGTACCCGACTTGATCCGGGTGAGCTACTCGAACGCACCCTACATTTGAATGACAAACAAAAATTGTTTGAATCCCCGAACTTAAAAGAAGTATTGACTACTTTGGTTGGTGTGGTGAAACTAACCTCCTGAGATGATCCATACACCGTTCTATATTCCGGCAGTGACACCCAGGGAAATAGAATGCTCCATGGATCACCGACGGAGGCTAGTTTCACTTCAAGTTGAAAGCAGTCAATATTTGTTTTATAACGCCCCACCGCTTGGTTTTGAGGGATAACTGATTAATTTAACCGAAATCTCAAAAAAAAATTCTTCATTATCAGTGTGATTGATAGTGATTGAAAACTGTCTTTTTCCGAACTACCCCTTCATGAAATGTTTGAACTTAACTTTGAAGCGCGCGGGAACAAAACGCGCAACATGCAAAACGCATGTGCATACACTGCTGTTGCTATATTGTTTGCTACATGCAGAGTACTTTGTCAGCCTTGAATAGTGTTTTTAGTTGTTGTATTGTCTTTTTGGCTGTGTGTAACGGCAAAAAAATGGCTCATTATAAGAAAAAGTCCTGGCTCAAATGATTAGGTCGTGATTTATGTTTAGAAACTTAGACAAAAAAAGAAAAAATCAAGTAAGCAAAATTAATTTCTCAAAAATTTAATTTAGTCTCATCAAAAAATCCTTCATATGCCAAATTTTTTTTTTTTAATCCTTGAATAAAAGACAATTTTCTCAAATACTTCAAAAGAAAACTCAATCTGGATCAAACAACGAATACAAAAACTCAAGAAGGAATTTGCCAAGGAGTAAAATAAACAATTGGATACAATTTTAGGAGAATAAGAGAACAACTAAGGTTTAAAAAATGGATTGACAGAAAAAAAATACTGCAAGTCAAACTTGCGCGATTCCCCCGGCATGCTGTTTTGACTATTGTTTTAGGAACATCAGTCATGTAGGACTGTCATCCAAGTCAGATGTACATGTACATGTACATGTGTATGGTACCGAAAATATTGGGCTGTGAAGAAGTGTGTATAGGCACATGTACATATGTTTTCGTCAACTGAAACAACCAACAGGTGGTCCAGATATTTCAAGTAAATCACAGACAAACGACTTGAAGAACAAGCAAAGAACTCGACTAAAGCATTTTTGTAAAAACGTGTTCTTACAGCATAAGAAGGAAATTAAATCATAAACATAGATAAAATATTCATTAGCTAAAAGTCAAAACTAAACCTTACATACAGAATTGTCGTACAAGGAAAACAAATGTCCTTGAAAACCCACAATATCACCGTAAGTCCATGGAGAGAAGGCCGATATTTACGCGGTCTAATGAATCTAACCAATGTCAGTCAGTTTGTGTACATGTACATACAGTTAGTAAGAATCTGAGCTGCGCTCCTGAGAGTCCTCGTAAGTATCAATATTGGAAAGGATTTTGTTTTACGTTGGCCTTCTCTCCACAGACCACCTTTCAAGTTTGGTTGAGATTGATGACTGAATTAACTTTATACAGTTAACTTGAACACACACACACACAGATAAGTGTTTATTTGCCTGCAATCAGGGACCCCCGATTGTCCCTCTAATTGTACTTTTTAGGAAGACATCCCATATGTTTTGTACACGAATCCAAATTGGGGACCTCTGGGGAATTGGGGACCCCGTTGTCTTCTATTGTTCAACGTCCCCTATTGAATGCAGAAACAAACTCGGACGCAAAGAACGAATAAGCGATCGCAATATCCCCCTGTCTGGCCTGAAAGCTTACATGGTTTAAGATAGTATGTCAATAACTCATCATGGGAAAAACCAGTTGCTATTTTAATCTCACTGTACACAACCGGTATGTACATGTACACTGTACATATGAAGGTGCTAAGCCAACGTCAAGTACCAACAATACAAATGCTATCAATTTAAGTTTAGAGTTCAACGAGGCAGTCTGTCTCTGTTAACTACGGAAGCACAAAATGGACATGGCACAAATTATTTGTGTAATAATCTATCAGTTTTGTGATCCAAGGAATTAACAAAACATGCAAAATGTACAAAGCTTTGAATTGAATATTTACATAGTTATGTGCAATTGTGTTTCATATCAAAAGTACTTTTACAAAATGAAGATGGGCAAAATACGCTTCATTAATATTTAAGACATTTCATATTACCTAACATAAAAGTTATGGACTTATATTTATGTTTTTAAACATTACTTTACAGTGATGATCATGTTTAAAGACATCGCAGTAGTAAATTCAATTCTGTGGTCTGAATGCCGAATTTAAGAAGTTACAACCCTTTAATATTAAAATAGTTTGTCAGTAAAAACGGTTATACGGTTCAAGAAACATTCAACGCTTTTTTTCTTTCTCCACTGTTTATAACTGGATTTCTCTTCCTGATTTTATTACTGGAGAGTACACCATAGGCCTACTCAGGCCAACGCACATGCCGAAATACATTGAGGGAGATTAACTGAAACACACCAACGTTACCAGTTAATTCAATTTTGAACGGCTTTTACAATCAAGGTAAATATTATAATATCAGGAATGTAGCAGATGATAATAACCCTGGTTCACCTACAACATGTCATGTTCTGCGGGGCCTTGTATGGCAAATCATCAGATGTAAGTTATCCCCGGTTCAAGTACAGCAGTTAGTTTTTCAGAGGGGGGCAATTCCATGAAAATGTCATCCTGAGGGTCATAAATTGTTTTTTTTATAATAAATGGTCATGTTGGCTACCATTTTGAAGCTGATGATTGCAAAATTGACATGAAAATGGGTGAAAAAAAGCACTTATTGATTAAAAAGCAAAATTTTAATAAATTGCAATTTTAGGTATATTTTGCCAATTAATTAAGTATATTTTGACAAATTTTCTTGAATTTTGTAATTATTAAGCAAAAAGCCGCGTTTTATTGCCTAGAATTTCAAATTATTTTTTTTTCATTTTACCCAAAATCCTGCCGCTTTTAAATTTTACCAAAACAATGTGTCAGTCTGTTACTGAAATAAAAAATATTTTTTTAGTCTTTTATATTAGTTAGAATAACTTTCTTTTTTGGATTCTCTGTAGTCATCAAGCTATGAACAAAATTGACAAAGAAAATTCATGTACCATTTTGTTATTATTGAAATAAACCATGGTAACAGACTGACGCCTGTGGTAACACTAACAGACTGACGGTAACAGACTGACACATGTACAAGTCTAAGGCTCTAGATGCAATGCATTGTGGGTAAAGTGCATAGTTAAATCAGGGGCCTAGGTGAAGGTATTCTTACCACTACATCAGCCATGTGCTTTGGCCTATTTTCTTGAAATTTGGCAAGAATGTTGGCTGGTAGGTACTTAATAAGTTGATCTCATTTGGTTGTGCTACTGCCACCATAAGAGGGTGCTTTACTTTTTATGTTTTTGCAATTTTTGGTCAAAAACAGTATTTTTGGCATACTTTGTACATTTTGCATTCAAATGCTTTCAAATTTGGTACAAATATTGTTTGAGTCAATATAGAAGCATTCAAACAACCTTCGCCATTCTATGGCAACACTAGAGGGCACTATATCAACTTTTGGGGCCAAAATCATCATTTTTCTTGATTTTGGCCCAAAATTTGAATTTTTTGTCCAAAATCACACCTGTACTTACACAATGGTTTCAGACACCTAAAACCTCAGTTTAAACAGGAAAAGAACATGACAAAGAGGTCATACATGTAGGTTTACTGTACATGTTGCACATGAACTCAGAGCATGTCAGTCTGTTACCACCGCTGTCAGTCTGTTACCGAGCATATTTTTGATCACGCCAGTTTACCCGGCAGTGATTTACGAAAACCACCACCATTTATAAACAGCAAGGACTTAGCTTTATAATATATTTAGTGTACCATTACTTTTTATTTGCCAACTTCACAGAGTTTTTCCACTTAACACTCAGTTTCAAAAAGGCAGGATGGGCAAGTGTCAGTCTGTTACCATGGCAACACATAAGTTTACCGGACCCCAACAAAGAATAAATTGCAGGTTATAGGGGCACTTGCAATGAACAAAAATGTACTTGAGTTTGGGTCCTAACTTATTACAACAACCTTACAGAAGGGATACATTGTGAAAATGTCAGTCTGTTACCAAAATGTCAGTCTGTTACCCATGGAATTGCCCAGGGGCCATAATCAGGCAAATCACATCCGCTCAAAGATCTTAACGGAGTGTCGGTCAGCGACAACTACGTCACCAGCGGGGGTGAATGCCATTTCTAAAGGATTGTACAACCCTTGAGCTACCGTTGCTACGAATGCACCATTTGAATCGTAACGCTGCACTTCAGAGGCTCCCCTCATTCCAGAATGAACAGCGACATAGATGGTCTCATCATCATCACACAGGACGCCAGTTGGCTTAGCAGCTTCGCCATTCATAAATGTCTTGACCCTGAACATCTCTTTACCTTTAAAGTTAACGCAAAGCAAACTGTGGCTCTCACTGTTTGTGAAGACTAAACAGCCAAAATTGCTTATTGCCAAGTCAAAGTCAACCATGTTATTTGAGATGCTTGCAATCAACGATCCGTCCAGGTTGTGGACACTGATGACATTTCTCCCCCTGTCAGCGACTGCTACTCGCTGACTGTCAACAGCAACAGCAGTGAGCTTACTCTTTGATCGGCCATCAGCATCGTCAGCCGAAGGTGTAAACTCGCGAACAATCTGGAGCTCAGTGTCAAAAACCTTCACTTTCTTTTTGTCAACGACAAAAAGCAGATCATCATGGGTCACGGCAACGCCGAAAGGATCTTCCAACTGATGCCTAAGATCTCCTTTGGCAACCGATGTTTTATACCTCCCAGTTGAGCTAAACAACGATAACCGGTTCAATCTTGTGTCAGCTACTACAATGTCCCCATTTGTGAAACATGCAACAGCCGCAGCGCAGTCAAATTCCTCGTCACCGGTACCTTCTTTGCCGAACTCTTCCTTTAACTGCAATTTCTCGCTGACACAGACCTCCCCAAGATCTGCACCACTCACAACGTCTTGACATATGACACCAATGAATGACGGACCATGATTTGCCGTTTCAAACTTGAGCTCCTTTTGGAATTCCAAGTTGTGCATCACCTTTGGTTTGAGCTCCAAAAGCTCAAAATCATCGGCTTGTCTCATCAAGTCATTTACTGCCGCGATGGTCTGATCTGCGCGTGCCATCTGGTCACGGATGTGCGTGAGTGCCTTTTCATACTCGCTGTCTCTCTCCTGACCAATTTTGTTGACCATGTCGGTGAGGAGCTTTGCTTTGTTTCTGATTTTAGTGATCTCTGCCTCCGCTTTTGCATCAGTATCACTAAGAGCCTGAGCCAGTTTGTTTTGCAATCTTTTTCGTGCCTGTTTGATTGACTTTTCAGTAGATGTAAAGCGCTGCCTGCTCTTCTCAAACTTCTGCAGTATGTTATCGACCTCACTGCGGAAGGACCTGATAGTGTCTTCAATCTTTAGTAAATTGTGCTCTGCCGACCGATGATCTAGTGCGGCACACAAAGAGCAGATTAAGGTGTCGCAGGTGTCACAGTAGAAATACAAAGGATGGTCATGGTGGATTGTACACATTCGGGTGATGGGTTTGCTATGTCCTGCTGGAGGGATCTTTGATTTCTGCCAATCTCCCAATGAAATGATTTGATGCTCTTTCGTGTGCTTGACCCTCCCATGGGCTTCCCGGCATTCCTGACAGAGATTATCATTACAATTAAGACAACTCCAAGTGGCCTCCTTGCCTTCTCCACAGTCACATGTGGCGGTAGGTGCCGATGCTTCTCCTAATACCGCCTCCTTTTGTTGGACCTCATCGACAAGAGAACTAAGAAAGAAGGACGAAGCTAGACTCTGCAATCCTCCATCCGGAACTTGTGACTCTCTCCTGCAGACTGGACATGTTATCTTCTCTGCCTCTGACTTCTGTTTGCTCATCATCTCTTCCAGACAGTTCAGGCAGAAGCTATGCAGACAGTCTAGCATCTTGGGATCCTTAAAAAGACAGCAACAGATCGGACATTCCAGATGCCCCTGGCTGATCTTCCACACAGTTTTGGCTGCAGCCTCCGCCATATTTCAAGCGTGACCTAATCAAAACACAACAAACCTCTGTTTCTGAAAAAGCTCAAAATTATAACAAACAGGTGATTTTCCCATAGGGCTGTGCATCGGATCTGGGTACCCGAGTATCCGACCGTTAATTTTAGGAACCGGTTCGAGATTGTGGAATCGAGGATCGGTAACCAACTTTGCAATCTAATTAGTTACTTCTCAGTCAATGAAAAACAAATATTTTGAATGTCAGTGGGAAAATTTCTAAATGAAAAACAGGATACATTGCATTCAAATTTAATTTCACATTTTATGATGTTTGCAAAAGTTGCAGTTTTCACCACATAGCTAAAGAGCTCACCATATGCATGTAAACTCTTTCTTGCTCTATTGCCACACTGATGTGGTAGTCTAGTATTATCATGCGGACCTTTATGAACAATGTGAACAGCAACTTCCCAGATTTGAATGTTTGGCTTGGGTTTAATTCTTTAACAGATGCTCGGGTACCCATATTTTTTTCAATAGGGTACCCAGTTCCTGTACTACCCATAAGTGCACACCCCTATGCCCTAACCCATCTCTTTTACGGCACACCAGCCTGGGATACGTTTGGATTGACCCTGACCAATTGACTGAATGCTAACTCATTGGGATTTACATGTAAACAGCGGCCATTTATTGTTTTTCAATACTCGGATATATGGCTGATATCTTTATGTAATCAAAATAATGGGTGTATATGCCCTAATGTAAAAAAGGACAAAAGACACAAACATAGATTTCAGACTTTGATTACAAAAAGAGATGATTTGATATCTTTTAAAAGCATCATGTTTATAACAAACACACCTACTCGCGCATCACATGCACTGAAATGCTAAACATTCGTGCAAATGTCATGCATAAATTTCCTGGCAGGCCTATACTAAAGGGCTACATTTGACATGTTCAAAAACAAAGCGAAACACACACAAAACAAAGACCATGTAAAATCCAGCCAAAACGCCAAAACTCACCTACTTTATCTGGATCAACAGTTAGCCAAAGTTTCCCACCACAAACTTGAAACTTCTGTCAAATGTAAAAAAAGAAAAGGAGTTCAAAACTACCATCAATTAACTTGCAAGTTGTCAAGTTATGTAAGCCTAGGTTTATACGTGTACATGTCTGGCCTCTTCAAGCGATGAATGGTGCAACAACAGTTAATTAATTCACTCCTTTACTCAACACTGGAAAAACCAGTTGCTATTTTTGTCACACAGTACCGTAAAGATAGCAACCCTATGATAATGATCTTTACTCAAGTTCAATATAGGCCTACACACTAACAATGCTGCAAATGATATTGAAATTAAAGTCCACAGTTCAAACAGGCAACCTAACTCTGTCTACAGAAGCACAAAATGGACATTGCACAAATATCAACACTGCATGCATTTTTATAACTCCTTTTGCATGTATAACTGTTAAAAACGCCTGCAAATAAGCCTACGATTTTATACTTTGAAAGATATGAAAATGGAAAAAGGAGGGTTGAAAATAAGAACTGAAACGAAGATGTATTAAGGGGCCATTCAGAATTTTCAATGCTTTAAAATTTCGACTTTTTTTCCAAATTTCGATTAATAAAAAACTGAACATGTACATGTACGTGCACTTGCATGTACATATGTACTTGAACATGAACATGTATACCCCTGTACATGTGTGTACATTCGCTCGTACCCCCCCCCCCCCCCCCCCGCCCTATTTGCAGGGCGGGGGTACGAGCGAAAGAAAAAACATCAGGTTTGGGCAGACATCACATCACAGGCTGCGGTCCTCATAGTCTTGGAGTCAAGTGGTTGAATAGTCCACTTTTTATAGCGATTGATAATCGACGCCCGCGGCGTGTTATAGAGCCGATCTAGTACACCTGGTACCCTGCTGCCTCTGCACGGCCTAACCGCTACAAACACCCGGAGTCCAAGTCTACTGAAAAACCACCTCCCTCTCATGCAACAGTGGGTCTACATGACGTACATGTACAGTACATACAGGGGACGAAGTCGGAAAAGAAACACGCATCGCGATATCGGAACGCTTGCGCGTATAGTTCAGGCAAGTCAAAAGATCTATCTTTCTTTTCTTTTTTTTATCTTTTTCCATGGAAAGTGAATTTCGATTTTCAATTATTTAGCTTGACCCACCCACCCACAATTTGGAAAAAAGATCGAAATTTTAAAACATTGAAAATTCTGAATGGCCCCTAAGGTATCCATGATACAAACATGGGCGTCGCGAGGAGGGGGGCAAGGGGGCGCTTCCCCCTCCCTGGAAAAGCAAAAAAAAAAGAGGCGCGAAGTCATAGTGGTGAAAATTTAATCGGTTGGGGGGGGGGGGGCAAAATGTCCCTGCCCCCTTTTAAAACTGATCAATCGAGAATATGTTGAGAAATATACACACATTTTTTGGAAAAAATATGTTTTGCCCCCTTCTAGAAAAAAATCCTGGTGACGCCCATGGATACAAAGCTAAAAATTAAGAAATATACCCTACGTTTCACGCATGCCTACAATGGGAATGACTGTTACCAGTTGTAGTAGAAAAACTAGCAGATGGTAGGGGTAAGGTGGCTTGGTGTTTTGTGAAATCTTGGCCACAAGAATCAGTGGTGGTTCTAGGGGGGGGGGGGCCTAGGGGGGCTGTAGCCCCCAAATTTTGTCTAGCCCCCCCCACCCCCCCCAAAAAAATTCCATAAAAAAATGCATTAGCAAAAAAGAAGGAATGTGAGGTACATGCGAACGGTCTCCCCGTAAAGAAATAATTGTGACATTGAGGGTGCATTTGTAGTTAAGTTTCCGCTAGTAGTTGGTTTGTAATTTGGCAAATCTGTGAATGGATGCGCACAAGCGTTGACACGACGAACACACGTGCGAGGTTGCTATCATTCATGGGTTATCGTGTGACATCACATAACTGCAATCAGCTGAATGAAAACTTGGCTCGGATGCTGATTTTGGGCGCAATTCCAAATATAACCCGGCAGTTTTTGAATTGAAATTGAGATCCTAGAATATTGTTTCCTCGGAATACACAGCATTCACAGAGCTAAAACATCATCAAGTTTGTTGTTAAGCACCCGTCTTTAGATTTTGAGCACTTTTGTTGCTTCAAATGGGAAAAATTCCTAAATGACTGTTGGCGTGGTAAAACTAGCCTCCTGAGATGATCCATACAGCGTTCTTTATTCCTGAGGTGACACCCAGGGAGATGGAATGCTCCATGGATCACCGAGGGAGGCTAGTTTCACTACAAGTTTAAAGCAGTCAATATTTGCTTGATAACGCCCCAGCCACAGATTCTGCTTGCCTTTGAGAGATAACTGATTAATTTAACTGAAATCTCATAAAAATGTACTTCTATTTCAGTATGTAAGTAATTGAAAATTTCCTTCCACGTTTGCAATACTACCCCTTCGTGAAATGTTTGACCCTAACTTTGAAGCGCGTGGGAACAAAACGCGCAACATGTAAAACCTATAATATGTATGTGCATACAATGCTGTTGCTATGTTGGTTGCTAAGTGCATAGTACTTTGTCAGCCTTGAACAGTCTTTTTAGTCGTCGTATTGTCTTTTTGGCTGCTATAACGGCCAAAAAATGGCTCACTAAAAATCCTGTTTAAATGATTAGGTCGTGATTTACCTTTAGAAACTGGGACAAAGAAGAAAAGGAATCAATGAAACAAAATAAATTTCTCAAAAATTTAATTAGTCTCATAACAAAAAAAATCCGTTACCTGCAAAAAACAATTGAAATCCTTAAATAAAAAGACATTTTTCTCAAATACTTCATAAGAAATCTCAATCTGGATCAAACAACGAATAAAAAAAGTCAAAAAGGAATTTGCCAAGGAGAAAAATAAACACTTGGATAAAATTTAGGAGAATAAGAGAAAAAACTAAGGTGTACAACAATGGATTGATACAAAAAAATTAAACCAAGGGAACCAAAAGAAACCCACATAGCACTATTGGAAAATCATTCTAAAAGCGCAAAATGAATGCAAAAAAAAACAATGAATGGACAAGCAAACAAACCCAAGCAGGGAAACCACTCTCCAGGTAGGAGGAAAATAAAAGACTAAAATGTTAACTTGTCTCTCTGCTGGTCTGCTGAACTAAATTAAATGAGGCTTCAACATGTTGCAACTTATATAGGGGGAACAGGTGGGCTAAAGTAAACAAACAGGGACAAACTACCAAGAAAGGGGGGGGGGGGACATCTAAACTTCGACTAAAATGATTTTCTTTTGTAAGGGGGGGGGCTACTCCTATTTAATACACTATGAAAAATCCCAAGTACAACTTGGCCCTGCCACATGTGCACGTGGCAAGACAGTAAAAATAGTGAATGCCAAAGACGTAATCTATGGGTGCATGAGATGATAAATACAAAAGGGTTTACCAAGACTAACTAGGTTAGCGCCCTCGAGTTGGGTCCACCATACCTCAAAGAATATAGAGTACCAAAGTGTGCCGCGTATTCTGGGTGTCGCGCATAGCTAAAGTGTGTGGAGACATCAGCGCACAAACCAGCGCGTGAATCAGAACAAAGACAGCTGACGTCAGACTTTGGTACTCTATACTGACCGGCTGATGAAGGTAATAGGTAAACTCCTGAACAAGACCAGGAACTTGCTTGCCAAATGTAATTAAAGGAAGAGTAGATCATTTGCAGCTATCCAGAAAGTAACTGACAAAATTATATTTTATGCATACTTGGTTTAAAGATAGTAATGGCAATAACTCATCATGGGAAAAACCAGTTGCTATTTTAATCTCACTGTACACGACCGGTACGTACATGTACACTTTTATGTACATATCGTTATGTAGGCTATAAGCCAACGTCATGTACACTATTCCAGTACCAACAATACAAAGACTATTGATTCAAGTTTAGAGTTCAACGTGGCAGTCTGTTCGTGTTTACTACGGAAGCACAAAATGGACATTGCACAAATGATTTGTGTGAAAGGGTCAGTTTTGTGATCCAAGGAATTAACAAAACATGCAAAATGTACAAAGCTTTGAATTGAATATTTACATAGTCACATGCCATTGTGTTTCATATGTACTTTTACAAATTGAAGATTGGCGAAATACGCTTCATTAAGATTTAAGACATTTCATATTACCTATTAAGTTATAGACTTTTTTATTATTATAACATTACGTAACATTACAGTGATGATCATATTTTACAACATTGCAGTAGTAAATTCAATTTTGTGAATTGAATGCCAAATTGAAGAAG
Organism: Patiria pectinifera; assembly: GCA_029964075.1. Lineage (NCBI taxonomy): Eukaryota > Metazoa > Echinodermata > Asteroidea > Valvatida > Asterinidae > Patiria > Patiria pectinifera. The sequence goes on along the minus strand of CM057137.1, from coordinate 12,601,495 downwards.
TTACGATCCCTTCAATCTTATTAGTTAGGAAATAAATACTGTTGTAAGGTTCAAGAAACATTCAACCAGGCGCGGTTCTACGGGGGTGCTGGGGGGGGGGGGCTGTAGCCCCCCAAAATTTTGTCTAGCCCCCCAAAAATAAATTCTGTAAAAAAAAAAATTGCATTAGCAAAAAGAAGGATTGTGATGTACAAGCGAACGGTCTCCCCCAAAGAAGAAATAGCCGTGACAAGGGTGCATTAGTTAATATAGTGTGAATGATTTTAGGATTTTATTGGCGCTCCCCATTTAAAATATGGCATGAGCCCCCTATTGATTTTCGGAGGCCTATGTGTCTGGAAAAAATAACCGGTCAACATTTCAGCACGCCTCCCTGAAAAACTTCTGGATCCACCGTGCTAGCCCCCCCAAAATATTGGTTCTAGAACCGCGCCTGCATTCAACGCTTTTTCTCTTTCTCCGCTGTTTATAATTGGATTTCTCATTCTGGCTTTATTACTGGCGAGTACACCATAGGCCTACTCGCATATTTGTGGGGACCGAAAAAGCTGTGGGGACAGCAGAAAGTCCCCATAAACTGGGTCCTACTTTAAACAATAACCTACCCCATAACACGGTGTCGGCCTATCCAGGCCAACGCATAAAGCTGAAATACATTGAAGGAGATTAACTGATAACACACCAACTTTACCAGTTAATTCAATTTCAAATGGTTTTACAATCTTGGTAAATATTCTAATTTCAGGAATGTAGCAGATGTAAATCACCTGGTTCAATTAGTGTTAGTAATGTTCTGCTGGACCTTGTATGGCAAAGCATTGGATAAAGGTTAGGCCAAAAAAAAAAATAAGTCGGTCTCTGGTCAGCGCGCGCGTCGATTTTAAGCATGCGCGTCGATCTTTTTTTTTCAAAAATGTTCCGCGATAGCTCCAACAGCGCCCTCTATTTCCGCACCTCCTCAATTTTTTTTTTACCAAAGAGCACCAAGGAATGGGAAATTGCACCAAGGCAAATGATCGAAAGCACCAAGGCGAATTATGGAGGACACCAATGTACATGAGGACATCAAAAAAGCAAAATAGTATCCACCTTGTCTGTACAATCCAAGCTTGAAGAAAGAAAAAGAAGAAAAAAAAAAAAAAAACAGCCGTGTGGCCGCGTCAATTCCAGAACTTTGGTCTGACCAGAGACCGAATATTTTTTTTTTTTTGGCCTTAGCGCTGGTTCAAGTACTCAGCAGGATCAAGTAGGGGAGCCTACAGCAGTTAGTGTGGAGGGGCCATAATCAGGCAAATCACATCCGCTCAAAGATCTTAACGGAGTGTCGGTCCGCGACAATTACGTCGCCAGCGGGGGTGAATGTTATTTCTAATGGATTGTACAGCCCTTTGGATACTGTTGCTACAAATGTACCATTTGAGTCGTAACGCTGCACTTCAGAGTCTCCCCTTTTGCCAGTGTGAACAGCGACATAGATGGTCTCATCATCATCACACAGGACACCAGTTGGCTTAGCAGCTTCGCCATTCATTAATGTCTTCACACTGAACATCTCTTTACCTTTAAAGTTAACGCACAACAAACTTTGGCCCTCGAAGTTTGTGAAGACTAAACCACAGCCAAAATTGCTTATTGCCAAGTAATTGCTAACCAGGTTATTTGAGATGCTTGCAATCAACGATCCGTCCAGGTTGTGGACACTGATGACCTTTCTCCCCCTGTCAGCGACTGCTAATCGCTGACTGTCAACAGCAATAGCAGTGAGGTTACTCTCTGATAGCCCATCGACATCGTCAGCCAAAGGTGTAAACTCACGAACAAAGTGGAGCTCGGTGTCAAAAACCTTCACTTTCTTTTTGTCCGTGACAAAAAGCAGATCATCAAGGGTTATGGCAACACCAAAAGGAGCTTCCAACTGATGCTTAAGATCTCCTTTGTCAACTGATGTTTTATATCGACCAGTGGAGCTAAACAACGATAGTCGTTTCAAATTTACGTCAGTTACTACAATGCCCCCATTTGTGAAACATGCAACATCCCTGACTCCTTGAAATTCCCCGTCACCAGTACCTTCTTTGCCGAACTCTTCCTTTAACTGCCATTTCTCGCTGACACAGACCTCCCCAAGATCTGCATCACTAACAACATCTTGACATCTGACACCGATGAATGCTGGACCATGATTCACCAGCTCACACTTGAGCTCTTTCTGGAATTCCAAGTTATGCATTATCTTCGGCTTGAGCTCCAAAAGCTCGAAATCATTGGCTTGACTCATCAAGTCATTTACTGCCGCGATGGTCTGATCTGCGTGTTCCATCTGGTCACGGTTGTGCATGAGCGCCTTTTCGTACTCACTGGCTCTCTGCTGATCAATTTCATCGACCTTGTCGGTGAGAAGTTTTGCTTTGTTTCTGATTTTAGTGATCTCTGCCTCCGCTTTTGCATCAATATCACTACGAGCCTGAGCCAGTTTCTTTTGCAATCTTTTTCGTGCAAGTTCAATTGACTTTTCAGTAGATTTGAAGTGCTGCCTGCACTTCTCAAACTTCAGCAGTATGTTATTGACCTCACTGCGGAAGGACCTGATAGTGTCATCAATCTTTTGTAAATTGTGCTCTGCCGACCGATGATCTAATGTGGCACACATTGAGCAGATTAAGGTGTTGCAGGTGTCACAGTAGAAACACAGAGGATGGTCATGGTGGATCGTACACATTCGGGTGATGGGTTTGCTGTGTTCTGCTGGAGAGATCTTTGATTCCTGCCAATCTCCCAGTGAAATGATTTGATGGTCTTTGGTGGACTTGAACCTCCCATGGGCTTTCCGGCATTCCTGGCAGAGGTTATCACTACAGTCAAGACACCTCCAAGTGGCCTCCTTGCCCTCACCGCAGTCACATGTGGTGGTAGGTGCCGATGCTTCTCCTAATACCTCCTGCTGTTGTTTGACCTCATCGACAAGAGAACTAAGAAAGAACGACGAAGCTAGACTTTGCAATCCTCCATCGGGAAATTGCATCTCTCTCCTGCAGACTGGACATGTAAGCTTTTCTGCCTCTGGCCACCGTTTGCTCGGCATCTCTTCCAGACACTTCAGGCAGAAGCTGTGCAGACAGTCCAACATCTTGGGACCCTTGAAAAGACAGCAACAGAGGGGCCATTCCAGCTGCCCCTGGCTGATCTTCCACACAGTTTTGGCTGCAGCTTCCGCCATATTTCAAGTGTGACCTAATCAAAACAGAACAAACATCCGTGTCTGAAAAAGTTCAAAATTATAACAAACAGGTGATTGCCCCATAGAGCTGTGCATGGGAACCGGGTACCCAAGTACCAAACTGTTAATTTCAGGGATCGGTTCCAGATTATGGAATCGAGTACCCGTAACCAACTTTGTAAATTACTTAAATTCTCAGTCTATGAAAAAGAAATGTTTCGAATGTCATTGGGAAAATTTCAAAATGAAAAACAGGATACATGGAAAATCAAATCCAATTTCACATTTTATGATGCTTGCGAAAGTTGCAGTTTTTTCCACATATCTAAAGAGCTCACTGTATGCACCCTATCTAGCCATATTGCCCCACCAATGTGGTAGTATTATCATGCGGACCTTTATGAACAATCTGAACAGCAACTTCCCAGATTTGAATTTTTGGCTTGGGTTTCTTTAATGGTTACCAGTGGGTACCCATATTTTTTTTCAAATGGGTACCCATATTTTTTTCAACTAGGGTACCCGGTTACTGTACTACCCATAAGTGCACACCCCTATGCCCCAACCCATCTCTTTTACAGCACACCAGCCTGGGATACATTTGTATTGACACTGACTGACTGCATGCTAACTCACTGGGAGTTACAAATAAACAGTGGCCGTTATTTACTGTTCTTCAATACTCAGATATATGGCAGATAACTTTATGCAGAAATAACAAAATGGGAGAAGACCTTTAAAAAAGGACCAATGACATATGTATAGACTCAGATTTCGGTGTTTTTTCCCTTCTAAAAGCATCATGGTTAAAACAAACGTTGGTGGGAAGGAACGCTAAACATTTGTGAGAATCTCATGCATTATTTTCCTAATTGGCCTATATACTTAACATGTTCAAAAACTAAGCGAAACGTACGAAAACCAAAGACTCATGTAAAATCCAGTCAAAATGCTGTATGTAATGAACTCACCTACTTCAACTGGATCAACAGTTAGCTGAAGTTTTCCACCACAATTGCTTATTCCTCCAAATGTAAAAAAAAGTGGCAAAACTACCATCAACTTGTAAGTTGTAAGCCTTAGGTTTGTACGTGTGGCACACAGTACCATAAAAATAGCAACACTATGATAATGATCTTTATTCAAGTTCAATATAGGCCCACATACGAACACCCGAACAAGCACTGAAAATGCCATTGATGATTGATTCAAGTTCACAGTTCAAACAGGCAACTCTGTCTACGGAAGCACAAAACGGACAATTGCACAAATATCACCACTGCATGTGTTTTTATAACTGATGATGCATGTATTGTATACATGTATACCAATAGGATTTTATACTTAGAAAGATATGAAAATGGAAAAAGGAGGGTTAAAAATAAGAACTAAAAATAAGGATGTGTAAAGTATCCACGATATAAAGCTAAAAATCAGGAAATATATACCCTACGTTTCACGCGTGCGTTCTATTGGAGCGACTTTACCCGGTTGTAGTAGAAAAAAGCACATGGTAGGGGTAAGGTGGCTTGGCTTAAATCCTGGACACAACAGAGATGCCACTTTTCAGGTTTTAACCTGAATTCAGGTGTGTTTTTTTAAATGTGACAAATTAATAGTGCTGGATTTGATCTGAAACACCCAGAAAACACACCTGTGAAAGAGGGTAAGAGTAGTTTCAGGTTTTTAGTAGTGTTTCAGGCTATTTATTGATATATTGTTGGCATCTTTGACACAAAAAAGCCCATTTTTTGAGGAACATGAGAGTCCAGCCACAAAATGATCGAGACCCAAGTAGGAACATTACAGCAAAAATAAAAATAGAAAAGCACCCTTAGTACAGCTGGTCGGACTGCCTGTGAAATTATTCTTTCTGGCATTACACGCTGTCATTGTGAAGAACACAATAAAAGAAGGCCATTTCCAAAGATACGTCAAGTGACACAAAGTTTTTGGAAATTTCCGTTAGTAGTTGGTTTGTAATTGGGTGAATCCCTGAATGGGTGCGCGCAAGCATTGACACCGACGACGAACACACGTGCGCATACATATCATTCATTGCAGTGCGTGAAATTGGGTAGCTGCAATCAGCTGAATGAGAACGTGTCTCAGATGCTGATTTTGGGCACAATTCAAAGTATGACTCGGCAACTTTTGAATTGAAATCCAGACCCTAGAATATTGTTTCCGCTGAATACAAAGCATTCACAGAGCGAAATCTTCATCAAGTTGTTTCGCAACCGTCTATAGATATTCAGCACTTTTGTTGCTTCAAACAAACAAAAATGCACAAATGACAAATGATCTACCCTACCTTTAGTTTTCACTGATGCAGATTCTCAATTCCATCATATTTCAAAGGAAACAAGAGATAACTGTTTCAATCATTCTCTGACCTGTGCCTTTCTTTATTTTTTTCAGGGCAAAGGTGAAATCCTGACGTACTGGCTTGAGGGACAGGATCCAAGCTACAAGATCGACAGAATCAAACCGCCCAAACAAAACTTGTAAACATCTAGCATTATCCCAACATCATCTGCAACGGAAGCTACAAAGTCCACTAAATAGCATTTAGATCAGCAATTATTTGTAAAGAGGCAAAAACCATAACCAGCTATCAATCTGAGCCAGAAATTATACCTCAGTGTTGAAAAAGCTAACAACAAATTCAAAGTAACACACAGTTTTGTGTTCACCAACAGTTTTGTTGTTCACGAGAACAGCTTTCATTTAGCAACTTTAAGAAAAAAAAGGTTTAATCGCACTTGTACAATAACTAACTTTGATCAAGTCACTTATTTACAAAGACTGAAGTATGTTGAAGTCGCATTATAATATATTACCATGTGGAAGTTCTAACAAAAATTACATCAATCAATCTAAAAAAATGTTTTCATCAAACAAACACACTTTGAGTTCAAACTGTTGAGAGTCGCTACTTAGTATTAACTTGTATTCAAACTTCACAAAAAAAGGAATGTATACAACATCGAAAATTACTATGTTAACTATAATATATCAGTCCAGTTCAAGAATCCAAAGTTGAAAGAAGAAGCAAGGCTTTTATAGATTTGTAACAAAGATGACACTTGAATTGTCATGGTATTGATAAGAACAAAATCAGCATTGTTATTATACAAAAAAAGCGTGACTTATAACAAACTTTAAATTTACCTTTGTTAACTAATGCAATATGAGGTATGCAGCTGCAAAACAAAAATAGTAGAATGTGAGGACTCGGGTATTATTCACTTTTGTAAATAAAGCTTTAGCAATTTTGGACGCACAGATTTGTATAAATTGGCATAGAAGTAAGATGTGTAACGTGAGAATGTATACAGCAAAAAATAAAACCCAATCAGACACTGGTGTATAGAGCTGGAGGATTTTCTATTGTTCCTCTTCGCTTTTCCTTTGTTTATACCTGAACTTTTTCGCAACAGCTCTCATTGGTTTTGTACACGTTTTCCAACAAACCGAGGAGTCCTCGATTTGGTTTCTGTCCTCGATGCATCGATGAAATTGCACGTGTTCGTCCTCGATTTGCACCATAAACATGCACAGCATCCTTTTACGAAGCCATTTGGTTGTTTTGTTTTGGTTAATTCACATTCGGAACTCAAAGTTGCCAGATGGATTCCAATTCGATTTCTATGAAGATCAGCTTTTAAAAAGGATATTTTGACAAAGTTTGCAGTGAAATCAGTCAAAAATGTTATTCTTTTTCTCCAAAAATTGATGATTTTTGCCCAAAATCTTTAATAATTATTGGGTGTTTGAATGTTGATTAATGCTCCTCTTACCTTTAAAAGAATTTCTGCATGGTTTGGAGGAAAGTCATTTTTTGACCAAATTTCATTAAAAAGGTAAGGCTAACCCTTTTTTTTCAATTTGGGCCCCCCAAAAAAATTTGCTGGAAAGATGCCTAAAGGAACCTAGAACACATTCCGATTCGATTTCTGAACAGATAAGCTTTTAAAAAGAATATTTTGACGAAAGTTGGAGGTGAAATCAGTCACAAATGTTAATGCTTTTCTTCAAAATCTATGATTTTTTTGCCCCAAAACGTTAAAATATTGCGTGTTTGAATGTTGATTGATGCTCCTCTTTACTTTGAAAAGAATGTCTGCATAGTTTGGAGAAAAGGCTTCTTTTTTTTGGGCCAAATTTTATTTAAAAAGTAAGGCTAACCCCTTCTGGGTTTTTTTTAAATTTGGCCAAAAAATTTGCTGGAAAGATGCCTGAAGGACCCTAGAACGCATTCCAATTTCATTTCTGCACAGATAAGCTTTTTAAAAGGATATTAGGGATATTAGGATACTAATAGTCGCCCCTAGAGGTACTGATGACGATTCGAGCACGTATAGGGCGATTAATAGTCGCCCGTAGAGGTACAGATGGCGATTCCAGTGTTTAATGTTGTGTTTAATGATGTTTTATTGTGTTTAATGAAATCTGGGTTGGGATTTTTTTTGGGGTTGTGATACAGATACAGAGAGCCCCTGTTGTTAAAGCCTCTTAGAATCTAGTATCTACAACATAGTTTTAGCTCCAGCTGTATGTCGAATTCCTATGAGCATTGGAGCTGGAGTTACTCAAGCTAGGGGGTTTCCCAAGCTAGAGTTTCTCAAGCTACACGATCGCCAAAACTTCGAACTCTTGTAGTTCTAAACTACACCAGTATTGCCGTTATTTATTGTACGGTTGTTGTTTTTTATCCTTGTGGGTTTTTGTTTGTCATAGTTCTCGGTACGGTTGGGGTACCTATGAAGACGAGAAGGCCACTCAGGCATACGAGGCGGTCATGATCTTAACGCCTAAGACCCGGCAAGAAGACCTATGTGTACAAGGACTGGGCGTGGGACGTCAAGGATACTGTTCTACTCGCTCCATTCTTTGGAACTGGCAGATACGTAAGTCAAAAAAAATATACAAACTAGCTTGATGAAATAAAATTAATGGTAATATGCAACATCCAAAAACAAAACTGCCAAATTATTATGAAATACCTAACTTGACTGAAAGTGAATAATATTCTCTCAAGCATCCTATGAAACCATTTAGGTGTGATGTCATTTTTAAGAAAAGTGGAATTTTTGAATCCATTTCCAACGATGGTCGACTTTTTTTTTTAAATACTGCCCCTAATTCACCAAATTTAGTTAGTCCACAAGCCAGCTAGTCTGGTTCCCTGACCTGAAAATTCCTCGACATCTATAAATTGGTCCGTTTCATATAAAGTAGGGTCAGGGAACCAGACTACAAGAACAGCATTTTTTCTTGTTTTCTCCCCCCAGCATCTATGAACACAAAACTTTAAACAGGTCAGTGGAACAATATTTGCTATAAAAATACTAACTCCACAATCCATCCATTTCTGAAAATTACAGCAAAGCAAAATGTTGTATATCTAACTATAATTCCGGAAATCTCTGTCTGTCTGTATTTTGATTATCTTCAGAACCGGGCACCGTATTAAGTTGAAAACCAGCGGGAGTATTGCTCGGGACTCCAGAGTGTGCAGTGCCAAGTTGATTTGTTTGGATGAGCGGTTCTCAAAAAAGCTGCAAAAAGCAACATTTTCTGAGGTAAATGCAGCAGTATTTATAGCCTAGACCACCACCTAGACCATCAATTGTTGACGTCATGTTTAACCAGGTTATTTTGACCATCCCCCCCCCCCAAGATCTCGGCCATCAAGTGAAGAAAAAATTTGAAACTCGAAACATGCATAGAGCAACTCTTCATAAACATACCCAAGAAATTTCATGACTATAGGTCAAAGGGTTTTGGAATTATGGCTAATTAATTATTCATATGTACAAATGGCAATTCTACTCTGTGTACACTACGTATACGGGAAAATTCAGTTTTGCGCCGGAATTTTTTAAAATGTTTTTGGTATCAAAAGATGCGTAAGGCTCGAGGCTAAAAGTCATAACAGCTTGGGTCGCGAAAAAAAATTTTTCCCCAAGGTTATCGCAGAAAAAGTTGAGGGGGGTTCCCCCCCCCCCCCCCCCGGCCCTTTTAGGGTTAAGTGAAAGCGTGCGTGCTCAATATGACGCAACACTGGAAAAAGGAAGGGCACATGCATTGTAGGGCGATACCATTGTCCAGTATGGGTGAATAGCACTGCATGCATACCATATGTTTCTGTATGTACACGTACGTGGTGGCTGCATGGGCACATTATTATTTGCAGACGACTGAGCGACCATTGTAGGCGGTCTACTGAGCAACCTTACTGCAGGGCGATACCATTGTCCAGAAGGGGTGAATATCTGCAGCTTTTGCGAGAACCAATCGCCCAAACAACTTCAAACTTGGCATAAACTTTGACATGAGTGTGCATTCAACCTGTCAAAACAACACCATTGAATCGCGTGCGTTAAGCTGTTCTCAAAAACCCTGCAAGTATGCAACCAATACCAGCAGCAAAGCAATTTGCGCTTCCCGAACATGCACATTTTAGATGGGCACTGCACTAGTTTTTTTATTATGAAATATAATTTTTTGGGTTTGGGTTCCGCTTTTTTGGACTCACCCTGTATTTGTGTCAGGTTTTCAACCTCCGTGCCACCAAAATCTTACCCCCATGATGAAGTTTGACAAAAAGCCTGGCTGCAGCAGAATTCAAAACATATGCTGTCATCACATGCCAGCCCCAGCCTATAGACTTCGTGCACAGGTACCCCTCGACGGTTATAACGGGAAAGTTGGGGGAGACCACAGGGAGGGACATTGTGGAGAGCTGTTGGCCAATCATGGGCGTGGCCAGTGGGGGAGGGGGGGTGGGTAAGGGGGATATAAACCCACCAATATTTTGTAAAGACTGCCCTTTACATTCAAATGCCCTTTTTTCACTATCGCCTACCCCCCCCCCACCCCATATTTGTGAAGAGTGCCCTTCTTTTGTTAACAAGTGCCCATTTTTTTCTGAACAAGCACCTCCATGCCCCCACCCCCATGTGATTTTATGGAGGCCAAGTGTCCGGAGAAACCTGTCTACATTTCAGCACGGACGTGCAAGTGCCCTTTTCAAGACATTTTTACCCCCCTCCCCCCAAAAAATGACCTTGCTACGCCCCTGCCAATGGTTACGGTGTTTAACTCGTGTGCCATGGTACTGGGTTCGAACCCTGACAGGAAACATGGTGCTCGTGTTTTGGGGTAAGACAATTATTGCCTAACTCCACCCAGGAGTATAAATGGTTACCTGTGAGGTAGAGACCAGAAGGCGCTGATCTCGAGCTGCTGTAAAAACTGGTCTCATGGCCTGATGAACAGGGGTGATAATTGTGAAGTGCTTTGACACCTTTGGTATAAAGCGCTATATAAGCACCACACTGTTATTTTTACATTTGAACGCATTGCAGCTGATGCTCACGTGAAGCTTTGAAGCTATGGATTTGTGCAAATCCAGAATAAAATTAATCTTGCGTATTTCGCGCCATATGTGCGCGCACCAGTCTATGTGCACATGGTGTGTCTCCAGTGGCGTAGCCATGGGGGGGGGGGGGCATGGGGGGCGACAGCCCCCCCATGAAATCTTGTCGCCCCCCCCCCCAGTCGCTCCCCACTGAGATTTTGAGTTTCTAAAAAAATTATCATTGATCTACATGACGCCCCCCATGAAATGTTCCAGCCCCCCCCCCAGCGCCCCCCCCCCCCTGAAAAATTCCTGGCTTCGCCTCTGTGTGTCTCTCCAACTAGGGCTCTCGAAAGTTGTCAAAAAGCGCCCTCTGTGTTCGTGAACGGAGTCCATAGGTTTATTATCGGGCCTGGCTAAGCATGCACTTAAAGGTACAGTCCATCATTTGTAATTTGTGCGTTTTGTTCGTTTGAAGCAACAAACGTGCTCAAAATCTAGAGAAGGATGCTAACAACTAACTTGATGAAGTTTCAGCTCAGCTTCAGCTGTATATTCCGAGAAAAACAGCATTCTAGGATCTCAATTTCAAATCAAAAGTTGCTGAATCATGTTTTGAATTGGGCCTGAATGCAGTGTCCGAGACACGTTCTCACTGAGCCAATTGCAGCTACACAATGTCGCGCACCGATCCAATGAATTGTAGCAACCGCGCGCGTGTGTGCGTTGTGCCAACGCTTTCGCGCACTTCGCCGCAAAAAAAAAACGAACTACTAACGGAAATTTCCAACGATGCATCTTTAGACTCACCGTTGGAAAGGCCTTCTTTCGTTGATTTCTTTGAAATGACAGCTTGCCAGAAAGAAGAATTTCACAGGGAGTTTAGTCCCCTTACTATCTTTCAACTGAGTAAGTTTTTCAACAATAAGTACATCAGTTACTTTTTGGATAGCTGCAAATGATGGACTGTAGCTTTAAGGCCAAGTACATGTATGAGATACATGAGATTTCTTCAGTCAGATTTGGGGCTTCAATTGTGTGGCAGTTTCGTTTAAGATTTGGACTTAAAGGTCTAAATTTATTCTTAAACGTCCTTTTCATATACGCCTTTTCATCGTCCCTTGCATAAATTTAGTTGCATGTATAGTTTTATAGGTACCGATAAACAAACCAAATTGAAAAGCAGCTTAGTGTATTCAAATTTATTCAAATTGTTTCAAATTGGCCTCTCAAATTACTGTTAACCAAACCTATCCCCGCATTTTCACCATTAACGTCTTGTTGTCAACTTGCCAGGTCGTTAACTTGTTGAATGCCTTGTACACGCTGTTCGACGCCATCATTTCCAACTATGACGTTTACAAGGTAAATATTCCAAATAGCCCAGCAGATTGTTTTAAGCCAAACTTGCAACAAAATTTAAATCACAGGACGTTAAAATGTGCTATTAGCTAATAGTTCCAAGTTACATTAAGACTATAAAAAAAAGATGTATTCAACAATCTAGGAAAGAAGAAAGCCACACATGTATTCTATTATATCTGAAAGTGAAATTAACCAATAATGAATGATAACGTCTTACAAAGGTTGAAACCATCGGCAATGCCTACATGTTGGTCTCTGGCCTACCGCTCCGTAATGGCAACCGTCATGCTGGTATGATCGCCTCCGCTGCATGGCATCTCCTGGAGGGCGTTAGTAGTTTCATCGTGCCGCACAAACAAGAGGAGAAACTCAAACTCCGAATCGGTATTCACTCAGGTAAGATCATTGTCTTTGTTAGTGGTTGAGCTACTCATGATGGATCGCAAGTACAGCACAAGTCTAGTCACAAGTACATCACAAGTCTAGTCACAAGCACATCACACGTGCAGTCACAAGTGCATCACAAGTCCAGTCACAAGTTCATCACAAGCCTAGTCACAAGTGCATCCCAAGTGCAGTCACAAGAACATCACAAGTGCAGTCACAAGTACATTACAAGTCCAGTCACAAGTACATCCCAAGTCCAGTCACAAGTACATCACAAGTCCAGTCACAAGTACATCACAAGTACATCACAAGTACATCACAAGTCCAGTCACAAGTACATCACAAGTCCAGTCACAAGTACATTACAAGTCCAGTCACAAGTACATCACAAGTCCGGTCACAAGTACGTCACAAGTCCAGTCACAAGTACGTCACAAGTCCAGTCACAAGTACGTTACAAGTCCAGTCACAAGTACATCACAAGTCCAGTCACAAGTACATCACAAGTCCAGTCACAAGTACATCACAAGTCCAGTCACAAGTACATCACAAGTCTAGTCACAAGTACATCACAAGTCCAGTCACAGGTGAATCACAACTTCAAGCTCTGCTCACGCTATTTGTGCTTTAGAATGTTGTGTATATATGACGATTTCTTAATTGTTTTGGACTTTTTTCAAGGATCTGGTGTGGTGGGTGTAGTTGGCCTGACCATACCTCGGTATTGCCTCTTTGGTGACACGGTCAACACAGCGTCTCGTATGGAGTCTAACGGACTCAGTAAGTAGAATCTTGTAACACAAGACAGCTCAAATTATGTTGTCATGTATTAATAGGTCTCGTTCAAATGACGTCATTTCCTACAGACTTTCCATGTACATCGGCATTTTGAGCGTCAACTTGCATAATGCGCATTGGCTGCTTCATATTATCATACATTTTGAGCAACAAGTGCGCGTGTTTGGAACATGTTCAACACTGCGTAATGCATACTTGATTGCATAAAATACGTAGTTTTAGTTCTCCTACAGAGATGGCCGTCATTGAGCGAGCCATATTGGAGAAAAAGTGTACAGTGCCAACGAAACCAAGCTTTCTAACCGTAATTAAGCATGATGTGTGAACCAGCCCCGGCTCATGTTGGAAAACTTCATTCCATTTGCACTATGGACTTCATGCACATGTACATGTTACAAATGGAGAGTTGGGGGAGACCACTCGAAGGGACTCTCAAACTTATTGCCAACAGTGTCTGGCACTCACACCTACACACCAATGGGGGGGGGGGGGGGGGTCGTTTGAAGTTGTTTGGTATTGGCATTGTGCGGTGAGTACCACAGTGTGATTTCCACTGCCATCTAATACCAAGCACCAAAGCTGGGGAGTTTCATTTCACTATATAATTATACAAATATTGAGTGGCTCAGAGTGAAATGGGAGGAATATTATCGCAAGGTAAAATCTGGACTTTCCCATTTCACGAGGCGAAGCCGAGTGAACTGGAAAAGTCCAGATTTTACTAAGGGAAAAAATGTGTGCTCTGGAGGTTTTTATCACTCTGTTTAAGATCACTTAGAGTCTGGGTGCTGATAATTACCCGAGCCAGAGGCGAGGGTAATTATCAGCGCCCAGACTCTAAGTGGTCTTAAACAGAGTGATAAATACTGACGGAGCACATATTTATTTCCATTCATAAATACCTTTTCGGTAAAAAAAAATCATATAATTCGTTCAAAACATCCTGATTTTGGTCAACAAATTCACTTTATGCTTTTTGAAACATCCCTCTTGCAAAATAATGGAGTATTCAGCTGGCGAGTTAAATGTAAACAACCCTTTTATGGAGATTGACGCGCGCGTATCATGTTCTGGGCGATATCGTGCAGAACGCACTTGGCGCGTTGCGTTTTGAATTTAGAACTATAAAATTCTGACTCCCAGGTAGTGTTGCGCATGCCTACGTGAGGATTGTGAACCAATAAAACGATGAGAGGCACTGGATTTTTAGGAGTCCACATTTTATTATGACACTGGAAAAGTGTTTAAGACCAGCTAGCCATGTCTTTATCATCCGTTTAAGACCGGCCACGTGACGGGCTCTCGACCAATAGGAATGCGTAAACTGTATTTATGAATAAGAGATAATATTCCTCCCCTTTCACAATTTAATGCCAATCAATGTTTGTTTTATATAACTGACATATAGATCCTTGTCATTTGATATATTTGAACTTTTATTTCAATGCAAAATTCGTGGAAAATGTAGTTCTCTCTTCAAAACCACCCCTTCACGAAAATGTTTGAACCCAACTCTGTAACGCTGGCTCTTTGGAACACGCACACCAGCATGCATTTGCACACATATAAGGCGTCATGGAACAAGAATGATCCTTTACTGTTCAATAGTATTTCCCATTTCCCATGGGCGGATAGTACTTTTTGAGCTGCAGCGTGAATAGGAGTAATAACGAATGTCACGTGATGTGAGCTTCACCAATCAAATGACAAGGATCTGTATGTTGGTTATATAAAATGCTACATCACACTTCCAATGTGCAAAGGGTCTATGTAACACCAAACTTCAATTATTCACCGAAACTTTTCATGATTTTTAAAATATTTTCTTAGCAAAAGCTTTTATTTGATTTTCTTAGCGTAATTGATTTCTTTGGCATTTTGCATTTCCCTTTTGAATAATGTTTTTGCCCTCACCCCATCAATCTAACAGCGCTCAAGATTCATGTGAGTCCTGAATGCAGACAGGTTCTGGAGGAACTCGGAGGATACAATCTAGTAGAGAGAGGACTGGTTGCCATGAAGGTATGGCATTTATTTTCTTTGCGTAGCTCCTTTCTTAGGGTGCGTTCGATTAGCTCACCCGGGTCGACTCGGGTCAGCCCCATGCCGTTCGATTAGCTCTGACGTCATTCTCGGGGCTCACCCAGGTTATAGCCACCACAGAGCCTGCTCATGGAGCAGAGTCACTGGTGGAAGTACGCCACACACATGTGTTGGTCAATTCCACAAAATGGACAAACATGGCGTCCGGACAGCGGAAAAGATCAAGTAGACCCAAAAATCAACTTTATTTGAAGCCTAAACATAATTATTTATTGATCTCATTGCGACTTTAGAAGCTATAATTTCAGCCCGGCGTTTTTACTTATTTCGATTGATGGAAATGCAGAAAATCTAAAAAAAGGACTCGGTTCGAAAAAGGGTGTTTTGTCAGTGGCTACGGCTGCAGCCATGGACGTCACAATGGCCTGCATTTGAGTGTTTCATCAGCTCAGCTCTCTTGGCTAACCCGTCTTCCTTTAGCCGAGTTGATCCGGATGAGCTACTCGAACGCACCCTATATTTGATTGACTAACAATAATTGTTTAAATCCCCGAACGTAAAAGAAGTATTGACTACTTTGGTGAGTGTGGCAAAACTAGCCTCCTGAGCTGATCCATACAGTGTTTGCTATTCCCAAGGTGACAACCAGGAAAAGGAATGTTCCATGGATCACCGAGGTAGGCTAGTTTTACTACACTACAAGTTTAAAGCAATCAATATTTGTTTTATAATGCCCCACCAACAGATTCTGTTTGTTTTAGAGGGATAGCTTAATAATTTAACGACAATCTCATAAAAACGTTCTTCAAGTTCAATACAAAAGTAATTAACAATATCCTGGCACTTTTCCAAACTACCCCTTCATGAAATGTTTGAACCTAAGTTTGAAGCGCGTGGGAACAAAACATGCAACACGCAAAACCCATAATATGCGTGTGCATACACTGCTGTTGCTATGTTGGTTGCTAAGAGCATAGAACTTTGTCAGCCTTGAATAGTGTTTTAGTCGTTGTATTGTCTTTTTTGGCTGTGTGCAACAGGAAAAATGGCTCACTAAGAAAAAATCCTGGTTCAAATGATTAGGTCGCGATTTACTTTGATAAACTTGAACAAAGAAGAAAAAGAATCAAGGAAACAAAATAAACTCCTCAAAAATTTAATTTAGTCTCATTAAAAAAAATCCTTCACATGCAAAAAAACCCAACAATTTGAATCCTTATATAAAAAAAGACAATTTTCTCAAATACTTCAAAAGAAAACTCAATCTGGATCAAACGATGAATAAAAAAACCACAAAAAGGAATTTGCCAAGGAGTAATAAATAAACAATTGGATACAATTTTAGGAGAATAAGAGAAAAACTAAGGTTGAGATTGATGACTGAACTTTATACAGTTTACTGGAATATACACACACACACAAGTGTGTATTTGCCTGTAATCAGGGACCCGGCCCCTATTGTCCCTCTTTTATTTGTACTGTAACTTTTTAGGAAGACCTCCCATATGTTTTCTACGCGAATCCAAAATGGGGACCTCTCGGGAATTGGGGACCCTATTGTCCTCTATTGTTCAACGTCCCCTATTGAATGTACAAACAAACTCGGACACACAGAAGGAATAAGCAATATGCCCCTGTCTGGCTTGAAAGCTTTACTTGGTTTAAGATAGTAATAGCAATAACTCATCATGGGAAAAACCAACTTTGCTATTTTAATCTCACTGTACACAACCGGTATACGTACATATACACTGTACATATGTAGGCGCTAAGCCAGCGTCATGTACCAACAATACAAACGCTATTGATTCAAGTTTAGAGTTCAACGAGGCAGCCTGTCCACATTAACTACGGAAGCACAAAAACGGACATTGCACAAATGGTTTGTGTGATAGGTCGTCAGCTTTTTGATCCAAGGAATTTGGAAAAGGCTTTGCAAAATGTACAAAGCTTTGAATTGAATATTTACATAGTCACGTGCCATTTGTGTTTCATATACAGTGTACTTTTACAAAATGAAGATGGCAAAATACGCTTCATTAAGATTTAAGACATTTTATATCACCTAACATAAAAGTTATGGACCTTTTATTATTATGGATAATATTACGTAGAGTGATGACCATAGTTTGTGACATTGCAGTAGTAAATTCAATTTTGTGAATTGAATGTCGAATATTAAGAACTTACGGTCCCTTCAATCTTAAAATGGTTTGTCAGCAAAAACTGTTGTATGGTTCAAGAAACATTGAACACTTTTTCTCTTTCTCCACTGGAGAGTACATCATAGGCCATTCAGGCCAACGCACATGCCAAAATGTGATGCGATCAACCTAAATGAGTAATTTGTCGGGAATTTTCATTTGGAGATACAGGCCAAAATAGGGCCACTTCATCACATCGCTTCATTACATCTCTTGGTGTTCCGACTTCCATAATTTTGAACTAAAGATGGTACCAGCATGCGGTTTTCACATTAGTAATGCTGAGATTGTGCTCTTTTCAAATTCGTAATAAAAAAAATTTGACCAGGGTCCACAAACGACTCATGTAGCTTGATCGCATCACAAATACATTGAGGGGGGTTAACTGAAACACACCAACGTTAGCAGTTAGTTCAATTTCGAACGGGTTTTACAATCTGGGTAAATTTGATAATGTCAGGTGTAAATAGCAATGGTTCAACTATACAACAGGTAATGTTCTGCGGGGCCTTGTAAGACAACTCATTGGATGCAGGTTAGCCCCGGTTCAAGTACAGCGGTTAGTTTTTCGGAGGGGCCATAATCAAGCAAATCACATCCGCTCAAAGATCTTAACGGAGTGTCGGTCAGCGACAACTACGTCACCAGCAGAGGTGAAGGCCATTCCTAACGGATTGTACAACCCTTGAGCTACTGTTGCTACGAATGCACCATTTGAATCGTAACGCTGAACTGCAGAGCTTCCCCTTTTGCCAGGATGAACAACAACATAGATGGTCTCATCATCATCACACAGGACACCAGTTGCCTTAGCAGCTTCGCCATTCACTAATGTCTTGACACTGAACATCTCTTTACCTTTAAAGTTAACGCACAGCAAACTTTGGCCCTCGTAGTTTGTGAAGACTAAACAGCCAAAATTGCTTATTGCCAAGTGAAATTCAACCATGTTATTTGAGATGCTTGCAATCAACGATCCGTCCAGGTTGTGGACACTGATGACCTTTCTCCCCCTGTCAGCGACTGCTACTCGCTGACTGTCAACAGCAATAGCAGTGAGGTTTCTCTCTGATCGCCCATCGGCATCGTCACCCGAAGGTGTAAACTCGCGAACAAACTGGAGCTCAGTGTCAAAAACCTTCACTTTCTTTTTGTCAATGACAAAAAGCAGATCATCATGGGTGACGGCAACCCCTAGAGGAGCTTTTAATTGATGCCTAGCATCTCCCTGAGCGACCGATGTTTTATACCGACCAGTTGAGCTAAACAACGATAACCGTTTCAAATGTGTGTCACTAACTATAATGTCCCCGTTTGTGAAACATGCAACAGCCCTGGCAAAATCAAATTCCTCGTCACTGGTACCTTTTTTACCGAACTCTTCCTTTAACTGCCATTTCTCACTGACACAGACCTCCCCAAGCTCTGCATCAGTCTCAACGTTGTGACATCTGACACCGATGAACGATGGGCCATGATTTGCTGGTTCACACTTGAGCTCCTTCTGGAATTCCAAGTTGTGCATCACCTTCGGCTTGAGCTCCAAAAGCTCGAAATCATTGGCTTGTCTCATCAAGTCATTTACTGCCGCAATGGTCTGATCTGCGCGTTCCATCTGTTCACGGTTGTGCATGAGCGCCTTTTCGTACTCACTGTCTCTCTCCTGACCGATTTCATCGACCTTGTCGGTGAGACGCTTTGCTTTGTTTCTGATTTTGGTGATCTCTGCCTCTGCTTTTGCATCAATATCACTACGAGCATGAGCCAGTTTCTTTTGCAATCTATTTCGTGCATGTTTGATTGACTTTTCAGTAGATTTGAAGTGCTGCCTGCACTTTTCGAACTCCTGCAGCATGTTGTCGACGTCACTGCGGAAGGACCTGATAGTGTCATCAATCTTTAGGAATTTGTGCTCTTCCGTCCGATGATCTAATGCGACACACATTGGGCAGATTAAGGTGTCGCAGGTGTCACAGAAGAAACACAACTTCTGGTCAGTGTGGATTGTACACATTCGGGTGATGGGTTTGATGTGTCTTGCTGGAGGGATCTTTGATTCCTGCCAATCTCCCAATGAAATGATTTGATGCTCTTTGGTGGACTTGAACCTCCCATGGGCTTTCCAGCATTGCTGACAGAGGTTATCACTACAATCAAGACACCTCCAAGTGGCGACCTTGCCTTCTCCGCAGTCACAAGTGGCGGTAGGTGCCGATGCTTTTCCTAATACCGCCTCCTGCTGTTTGACTTCATCGACAAGAGAACTAAGAAAGAAAGACGAAGCTAGACTGTGCAATCCTCCATCGTGAACTTGCGTCTCTCTCCTACAGACTGGACATGTTATCTTCTCTGCCACTGGCTTCTGTTTGCTCATCATCTCTTCCAGACACTTCAGGCAAAAGCTGTGCAGACAGTCCAGCATCTTGGGATCCTTGAAAAGACAGCAACAGATTGGACATTCCAGATGCCCCTGGCTGATCTTCCACACAGTTTTGGCTGCAGCCTCCGCCATATTTCAAGTGTGACCTAATCAAAACAGAACAAACCTCCGTGTCTGAAAAAGCTCAAAACTATAACAAACAGGTGATTGCCCCATAGAGCTGTGCATCGGAACTGGGTACCCGAGTATTGCCGAAAGTTAATGTCAGGAACTGGTTCCAGATTATGGGATGGAGTACATGTAACCAACTTTGCAAATTATTTAACTTCTCAGTCAATGAAAAAGAAATGTTTGAATGTCTGTTGGAAAAATGAACAACAGGATACATGGAAAACCAAAACCAATTTCACATTTTGTGATGCTTGCAAAAGTTGCAGTTTTCACCACACCCTACATTGCTGCACCGATGTGGAAGTATTATCATGTGGACCTTTATGAACAATCTGAACAGCAACTTCCCAGTTTTAAATTTTTGGCTTGGGTTTCTTTAACGGGTACCTGGGTACCCATATTTTTTTCAAATGGGTACCCATATTTTTTTCAATAGGGTACCCAGTTACTGTACTACCCATAAGTGCACACCCCTATGCCCCAACCCATCTCTTTTACAGCACACCAGCCTGGGATACATTTGTATTGACACTGACTAATTGACTGCATGCTAACTCATTGGGAGTTACAAATTAACAGCGGCCGTTTACTGTTCTTCATTACACAGATATATGGCCGGTATCTTTATGCGGAAATAATACAATGAGAGTAGGCCCTGGTGTGAAAATGACAAAAGACATAGACTCAGATTTCAGACTTCAATTCAGAAAAGAGAATTCGATATTTTTGAAAAGCATCATGTTAATAACAAACATACCATCTCGCGCATCACTTGCACTGAAATGCTAAACATTGATGCAAATCTCATGCATAATTTTCCTGGTAGGCCTATAGGCTACATTTGACATGTTCAAAAACAAAGCGAAACGCACGAAAAGCAAAGACCGTTTAAAATCCAGCCAAAACGCCAAAACTCACCTACTTTATCTGGATCAACAGTTAGCCAAAGTTTTCCACCACAAACGTGAAACTTCCGTCAAATGTAAAAAAAGAAAAGGATGGCAAAACTACCATCAATTAACTTGCAAGTTGTCAAGTTCTGTAAGCCTAGGTTTATACGTGTACATGTCAGGCCTCTTCAAGCGATGAATGGTGCAACAACAGCTAATTAATTCACTCCTTTACTCAACACTGGAAAAACCAGTTGCTATTTTTGTCACACAGTACCGTAAAGATAGCAACCCTATGATAATGATCTTTACTCAAGTTCAATATAGGCCTACACACTAACAATGCTGCAAATGATATTGAAATTAAAGTCCACAGTTCAAACAGGCAACCTAACTCTGTCTACGGAAGCACAAAATGGACATTGCACAAATATCACCACTGCATGCATTGTTATAACTCCTTTTGCATGTATAACTGTTAAAAATGCCTACAAATAGGCCTTCGATTTTATACTTTGAAAGATATGAAAATGGAAAAAGGAGGGTTGAAAATAAGAACTGAAACGAAGATGTATTAAGGTATCCATGATACAAACATGGGCGTCGCGGGGGGCTCCCCCCCCCAAAAAAAAAAGCAAACAAACAAAAAAAGAGGCATGAAGTCATAGCGGTGAAAATTTAATTGGTTGGGGGGGGGGGGAATGTCTCTGCCCCCCACTAAAACTGATCAATCGAGAATATGTTGAGAAATACAAGAATTTTTTGGAAAATTATGTTTTGCCCCCCTCTAGAAAAAATCCTGGTGACGCCCATGGATACAAAGCTAAAAATTAGGAAAAATACCCTACGTTTCATACATGCTAAACAATAGGAATGACTGTTACCGGCTGTAGCAGAAAAACTAGCAGATGGTAGGGGTAAGGTGGCTTGGCTTTTTGTTAAATCTTGGCCACAAGAATAGCCCATTATTTAAAGAACATCAGAGTCCAGCCACAAATGATCGAGGCCCAAGTAGTAATATTACAATAAAAATAGAAAAGCAACCCTTAGTAAAGCTGGTCGGACTGCCTGTGAAGTTATTCTTTCTGGCATAACATGCTGTCATTGTGAAGAAAACAATATAAGGCGGCCATATCCAAATATATGTCAAATGACACATTTCTGGAAATTTCCGCTAGTAGTTGGTTTGTAATTTGGCAAATCTGTGAATGGATGCGCACAAGCGTTGACACGACACACACACGTGCGAGGTTGCTATCATTCATGGGTTATCGTGTGACATCACATAGCTGCAATCAGCTGAATGAGAACTTGTCTCGGATGCTGATTTTGGGCGCAATTCAAAATATGACCCGGCAGTTTTTGAATTGAAATTGAGATCCTAGAATATTGTTTCCTCGGAATACACAGCATTCACAGAGCTAAAACATCATCAAGTTTGTTGTTAAGCACCTGTCTTTAGATTTTGAGCACTTGTGTTGCTTCAAATGGGAAAAATCCTAAATGACTGTTGGCGTGGTAAAACAAGCCTCCTGAGATGATCCATACAGCGTTCTTTATTCCTGAGGTGACACCCAGGGAGATGGGATGCTCCATGGTTCACCGAGGGAGGCTAGTTCACTTCAAGTTTAAAGCAGTCAATATTTGTTTTATAACGCCTCAGCCACAGATTCTGCTTGCTTTTGAGAGATAACTGATTAATTTAACTGAAATCTCATAAAAATGTACTTCTATTTCAGTATGTAAGTAATTGAAAATTTCCTTGCACGTTTGCAATACTACCCCTTCGTGAAATGTTTGACCCTAACTTTGAAGCGCCTGGGAACAAAACGGGCAACATGTAAAACCTATAATATGTATGTGCATACAATGCTGTTGCTATGTTGGTTGCTAAGCACATAGTACTTTGTCAGCCTTGAACAGTCTTTTTAGTCGTCGTATTGTCTTTTTGGCTGCTATAACGGCCAAAAAATGGCTCACTAAAAATCCTGTTTAAATGATTAGGTCGTGATTTACCTTTAGAAACTGGGACAAAGAAGAAAAGGAATCAATGAAACAAAATAAACTTCTCAAAAATTTAATTAGTCTCATAACCAAAAAAATCCTTCACCTGCAAAAAAAACAATTTATATCCTTAAATAAAAAGACATTTTTCTCAAATACTTTAAAAGAAATCTCAATCTGGATCAAACAACGAATAAAAAAACTCAAAAAGGAATTTGCCAAGGAGAAAAATAAACACTTGGATAAAATTTTAGGAGAATAAGAGAAAAAACTAAGGTTTAAAAAAATGGATTGATAAAAAAATTAAACCAAGGGAACCCAAAAAACCCACATTGCACTATTGGAAAATCATTCTAAAAACACAAAATGAACGGAAAAAAAACAATGCATGGACAAGCAAACAAACCCAAGCAGGGAAACCACTCTCCAGGTAGGAGGACAATAAAAGACTAAAATGTTAACTTGTCTCTCTGCTGGTCTGCTGAACTAAATTAAATGAGGCTTCAACATGTAGCAACCTATATAGGGGGAACAAGTGGGCTAAAGTGAACAAACAGGGGGACACACTATCAAGAAAAGGGGGGAACTAAACTTTGACTAAAATGATTTTCTTTTCTATAAGGGGGGCTACTCCTATTTAATACACTATGAAAAATCACAAGTACAACTTGGCCCTGCCACACATGTGCTCGTGACAAGACAGTAAAAATAGTGAATGCCAAAGACATAATCTGTGGGTGCATGAGATATAAGAATTTTTGAAATTTTGAAACCTTACGTCCATTAAAATTGAGCACCTTCAATCTGTACATAGATTTAAAAACCATGTGTAGACAGTATTTATTGAGACAAGACGGACACATCAGGTGGGTGCTTTACTGTCTTGGTAAAATTAGGGTAAATACAAAAGAGTTTACCAAGACTAACTAGGTTAGCGCCCTCGAGTTGGGTCCACCATACCTCAAGAGCATAGAGTACCTAAGTGTGCCGCGTATTCTGGGTCTCGCGCATTGCTTAAGTGTGTGGAGACATCAGCGCACAAACCAGCACGTGAATCAGAACAAAAACAGCTGACGTCAGACTTTGGTACTCTATACTGACCGGCTGATGAAGGTAATAGGTAAACTCCTGAACAAGACCAGGAACTTGCTCGCCAAATGTAATTAAAGGAAGAGTAGATCATTTGCAGCTATCCAAAAAGTAACTGACAAAATTATATTTTATGCATACTTGGTTTAAAGATAGTAATGGCAATAACTCATCATGGGAAAAACCAGTTGCTATTCTAATCTCACTGTGCACGACCGGTACGTACATGTACACTTTTATGTACATATCATTATGTAGGCTATAAGCCAACGTCATGTACACTTTTCCAGTACCAACAACACAAACGCTATTGATTCAAGTTTAGAGTTCAATGAGGCAGTCTGTCCGTGTTTACTACGGAAGCACAAAATGGACATTGCACAAATGATTTGTGTGATAGGTTGACGGTTTGTGATCCAAGGAATTAACAAAACATGCAAAATGTACAAAGCTTTGAATTGAATATTTACATAGTCACATGCCATTGTGTTTCATATATAGTGTACTTTTACAAAAAAAGTAAAAAACGCTTCATTAAGATTTAAGAAATTTTTATATTACCTATTAAGTTGTGGACTTTTTTATTATTATAACATTACGTACAGTGATGATCATATCTTTCAACATTGCAGTAGTAAATTCAATTTTGTGAATTGAATGTCGAATTTAAGAAGTTACGGTCCCTTCAATCTTAAAATAGTTTGTCAGCAAAAACTGTTACACGGTTCAAGAAACATTCAACGCTTTGTCTCTTTCTCCACTGTTTATAATTGGATTTCTCTTGCCGACTTTATTACTGGAGAGTACACCATAGGCCAACTCACACATTTGTGGGGACCGAAAGCGCTGTGGGGACAGCAGAAAGTCCCCATAACTTGGTCCTAATTTGCCTAACAATAAAAACTTCCCCATAACACGGTGTAGGCCTACGCACGTGCCGAAATACGTTGAGGGACATTAACTGAAACACACCAACGCTACCAGTTAATTCAATTTCGAACGGGTTTTACAATCTGGGTAAATATGATAATATCAGGAATGTAGTAGGTGTAAATATCCCTGGTTCATCTACAACAGGTCATGTAAAGGCAACTCATTGGATGCAGGTTAGCCCCGGTTCAAGTCCAGCAGTTTGTTTTTTACGAGGGCCATAATCAGGCAAATCACATCCGCTCAAAAATCTTAACAGAGTGTCGGTCAGCAACAACTACGTCACCAGCAGGGGTGAAGGCCATTCCTAACGGATTGTACAACCCTTGAGCTACTGTTGCTACGAATGCACCATTTGAATCGTATCGCTGCACTTCAAAGCTTCCCATATCTCCATAATGAAGAGCAACATAGATGGTCTCATCATCATCGCACAGGACACCAGTTGGCTTAGCAGCTTTGCCATTCATTAAAGTCTTGACCCTGAACATCTCATTGCCTTTAAAGTTGACGCACAGCAAACTTTTGCCCTCGTAGTTTGTGAAGACTAAACATCCGAATTTGCTTATTGCCAAGTAATTGCTAACCATGTTATTTGAGATGCTTGCAATCAACAATCCGTCTAGGTTGTGGACACTGATCAGCTTTCTCCCCCAGTCAGCGACTGCTACTCGTTGACTGTCAACAGCAACAGCAGTGAGGTCACTCGCTGATCGCCCATCCGCATCGTCACCTGAAGGTGTAAACTCGCGAACAAAGTGGAGCTCAGTGTCAAAAACCTTCACTTTCTTTTGGTCCGTGACAAAAAGCAGATCATCATGGGTCACAGCAAGGCCAAAAGGAGCTTCCAACTGATGCCTAGCATCTCCTTTAGCAACCGATGTTTTATATCTCCCAGTTGAGCTAAACAACGATAACCGTTTCAAACTTGTGTCAGTTACTACTATGTCCCCGTTCCTGAAACATGCCACACCCCTGGCGAACTCAAATTTCCCGTCATCGTTACCTTTTTTGCCGAACTCTTCCTTTAACTGCCATTTCTCGCTGACACAGACCTCCCCAAGATCTACATCACTCACAACGTCGTGACATCTGACACCGATGAACGATGGACCATGATTCGCCGGTTCAAACTTGAGCTCCTCCTGGAATTTCAAGTTGTGCATCACCTTCGGCTTGAGCCCCAAAAGCTCGAAATCATCAGCTTGACTCATCAAGTTATTTACGGCTGTGACGATCTGATCTGCGCATTCCATCTGGTCACGGTTGTGCATGAGCGCCTTTTCGTACTCACTGTCTCTCTCCTGACCGAATTCGACGACCTTGTCGGTGAGAAGCTTTGCTTTGTTTCTGATTTTAGTGATCTCTGCCTCCACTTTTGCATCAATATCACTACGAGCCTGAGCCAGTTTCTTTTGCAATCTATTTCGTGCATGTTCGATTGACTTTTCAGTAGATTTGAAGTGCTGCCTGCTCTTCTCGAACTTCTGCAGTATGTTATCGACCTCACTGCGGAAGGACCTGATAGAGTCATCAATCTTTAGCAAATTGTGCTCTGCCGACCGATGATCTAATGCGACACACATGGGGCAGATCAAGGTATCGCAGGTGTCACAGTAGAAACACAACGTCTGGTCAGTGTGGATCGTACACATTGGGGTGATGGGTTTGCTATGTTCTGCTGGAGGCATCTTTGATTCCTGCCAATCTCCCAATGAAATGATTTGATGCTCTCTGGTGTGCCCGACCCTCCCGTGGGTTTTCCGGCATTCCTGGCAGAGGTTATCACTACAATCAAGACACCTCCAAGTGGCCTCCTTGCCTTCTCCACAGTCACAAGTGGCGGTAGGTGCCGATGCTTCTCCTAATACCGCCTCCTGTTGTTTGACCTCATCGACAAGAGAACTAAGAAAGAAAGACGAAGAAAGACTCTGCAATCCTCCATCAGGAACTTGCGTCTCTCTCCTGCAGACTGGACATGTTATCTTCTCTGCCTCTGGCTTCTGTTTGCTCATCATCTCTTCCAGACACTTCAGGCAGAAGCTGTGCAGACAGTCCAGCATCTTGGGATCCTTGAAAAGACAGCAACAGATCGGACATTCCAGATGCCCCTGGCTGATCTTCCACACAGTTTTGGCTGCAGCCTCCGCCATATTTCAAGTGTGACCTAATCAAAACAGAACAAACCTCCGTTTCTGAAAAAGTTCAAAATTATAACAAACAGGTGATTTTCCCATACGGCTGTGCATCAGAACCGGGTACCCGAGTACCAGACCGTTAATGTCAGGAACCGGTTCCAGGTTATGGAATCGAGTATCCGTATTTGCAAATTACTTGGTAACTTCTCAGTCAATGAAAAATAAGTGTTTCAAATGTCACTGGGAACATTTCAAAATAAAGAAAACAGGATACATGGAAAACCAAAAATCAATTTCACGTTTTATGGTGCTTGCGAAAGTTGCAGTTTTCACCACATACATGACATAGCTAAAGAGCTCACTGTATACACCCTATCTATAGCCATATTGCTGCACCGATGTGGTAGTATTATCATGCGGACCTTTATGGACAATCTGAACAGCAACTTCCCAGATTTGAATGTTTGGCTTGGGTTTCTTTAACGGGTACCTGGGTACCCGTATTTTTTTCAAAAGGGTACCCAGTTCCTTTACTGCCCGTAAGTGCACACCCCTATGCCCCCATTTCTTTTACCGCACACCGTACCAGCCTGGAAATCTCAATGTAACAGGAGATTCATTTGTATACATTGACTGCATGCTTACTTATTTGGAGTTAGAAATAATAAAATGGGAGTATAGGCCTATAATGTAAAAAAGGATCAAAGATATAGACTTATTGATTTCAGACTTCGATTCAGAAAAGAGAATTCAATATGTTTTTCTCTAAAAGCATCATGTTTATTTCAAACGTTGGTGGGAAGGAACACCACCTACTCACTCATCACATTGACTGAAATGCTAAACATTCCTTCAAATCTGATATCTCATGCATAATTTTTCTGGTAGGCCTATAGGCTATATATTTAACATATTCAAAAACAAAGCGAACGCACGAAAAGAAAAGACTCCTGCAAAATCCAGCCAAAATGCTGTATGTAACGAACTCACCTTCTTCAACTGGATCAACAGTTAGCTGAAGTTTTCCACCACAAACATAATGATTATTTCCGCCAAATGTAAAATAAGTATGGCAAAACTAGTACCATCAACTTGTAAGTTGTAAGCCTTAGGCTTATAATGTGTACATGTCAGGCCTATACTTTATCCTCATGCGATGAATGGTGCAACAACAGCTAAATTCCTTTACCCAACACAAGAAAAACCAGTCGCTATTTGTGTCACACAGTACCATAACAAAGCAACACTATGATCATGGTCTTTATTCAAGTTCAATATAGGTCCACGTACGAACATACGAACAAGCACTGAAAATGCTATTGATTCAAGGTTACAGTTCAAACAGGCAACTCTGTCTACGGAAGCACAAAATGGACATTCGGCACAAATATCAACACTGCATGTGTTTTTATAACTGATGATGCATGTATTGTATACATGTATATAATAAGATTTTATACTTTGAAAGATATGAAAATGGAAAAAGGAGGGTTAAAAATAAGAACTGAAAATGAGGATGTATTAAAGTATCCACGATACAAAGCTAAAAATCAGGAAATATATACCCTACGTTTCACGCGTGCGTTCTATTGGAGCGACTGTACCCGGTTGTAGTAGAAAAAATAGCACATGGTAGGGGTAAGGTGGCTTGGCTTAAATCCTGGACACAACAGAGATATGCCACTTTTCAGGTTTTAACCCGAATTCAGGGTTTTTTAAATGTGAAAAATTTAAAGTGCTGAATTTGGTCTGAAACATCAAGAAAACACACTTGTAAAAGGAGTAAGGGTAGTTTCAGGTTTTTAGTTGTGTTTCAGGCTTTTTATTGATATATTGCTCTGACACAAGAAGGGCCCATTTTTTAAAGAACATCAGAGTCCAGCCACAAAATGATCGAGACCCAAGTAGGGTCATAACAGCAAAAATAAAAATAGAAAAGCAATAATAAAAGAAGGCCATTTCCAAAGATACGTCAAGTGACACATTTTTGGAAATTTCTGTCAGTAGTTGGTTTGTAATTGGGCGAATCCGTGAATAGGTGCGCGCAAGCGTTGACGTGAAGAATATACGCGCGCATACTTATCGTTCATTGGTTCAGTGCGTGACATTGGGTGGCTATAATCAGCTGAATGAGAACGTGTCTCAGATGCTGATTTTGGGCACAATTCAAAGTATGACTCGGCAACTTTTGAATTGAAATCGAGACCCTAGAATACTGTTTCTGCTGAATACACAGCATTCACAGAGCTAAATCTTCATCAAGTTGTTACGCAACCGTCTTTAGATATTGAGCACTTTTGTAATGCGTCAAACAACAAAAATCCACAAATGACAAATGATCTACCCTACCTTTAGTTTTCACTGATGCAAATTCTCAATTCCATCATATTTCAAAGGAAACAAGAGATAACTGTTTCAATCATTCTCTGACCTGTGCCTTTCTCTCTTTTTTCAGGGCAAAGGTGAAATCCTGACGTACTGGCTTGAGGGACAGGATCCAAGCTACAAGATCGACAGAATCAAACCACCCAAACAAAACTTGTAAACATCTAGCATTATCCCAACATCATCTGCAACGGAAGTTACATAGTCCACTAAATAGCATTTAGATCAGCAATTATTTGTAAAGAGGCAAAAACCATAACCAGCAATCAATCTGAGCCAGAAATTATACCACAGTGTGTGTAGGTCTATTTGAAAAAGCTATCAACAAATTCAAATTAGCACACAGTTTTGTGTTCACCAACAGTTTTGTTGTTCACGAGAACAGCTTTCATTTAGCAACTTTAAGGGAAAAAAAGGTTTAATCGCACTTGTACAATAACTAACTATGATCAAGTTACTTATTTACAAAGACTGAAGTATGTTGAAGTCGCATTATAATCTATTACCATGTAGAAGTTCTAACAAAAATTACATCAAACAATCTAAAAAATAATTTTAATCAAACAAACACACTTTGAGTTCAAACTGTTGAGAGTCCCTACTTTGGTATTAACTTGTATTCAAACTTCACAAAAAAAAAGAAATGTATATAACATTGAATATTACTATGTAGACTATAATTTATTAGTCTAGTTCAAGAATCCAAAGTTGAAAGAAGAAGCAAGGCTTTTATAGATTTGTAATAAAGATGACACTTGAATTGTCATGGTATTGATAACAACAAAATCAGCATTGTTATCATTCAAAAAAAGCGTGACTAGAAACGAACTTTAAATTTACCCTTGTTAACTAATGCAATATGAGGTATGCATCTGCAAAACGCAAATAGTAGAATGTGAGGTCTCGGGTGTTATTCACTTTTATAAATAAAGCTTTAGCAATTTTGGATGCACAGCTTTTTATAAATTGGCATAGAAGTAAGATGTGTAACATGTGAGAATGTATACAGCAAAAATATAAAACCTAATCAGACACTTGTGTAAATGGAGGATTTTCTATTGTTCCTCTTCGCTTTTCCTTTGTTTATACCTGAACTTTTTTGCAACAGCTCTCATTGGTTTTGTACACGTTTTCCAACAAACCGAGGAGTCCTCGATTCGGTTTCTGTCCTCGATGCATCGATGATATTACGCGTGTTCGTCCTCGATTTGCACCATAAACACGCACAGCATCCTTTTACGAAGCCATTTGGTGGTTGTGTTGGTTTATTCACATTCGGAATTCAAAGTTGCCAGATGGATTCCAATTCAATTTCTATGAAGATCAGCTTTTAATAAGGATACTTTGACAAAGTTTGCAGTGAAATCAGTCAAAAAATGTTATTGTTTTTCTCCAAAAATTGATGATTTTTGCCCAAAATCTTTAATATATTATTGGGTGTTTGAATGTTAATTGATGCTCCTCTTACCTTTAAAAGAGTTTCTGCATAGTTTGGAGAAAAGTCATTTTTTGGCCAAATTTCGTTTAAAAAAGTGTGGGTTTTTTCAATTTTGGCCAAAAATGAAATTGCTTGAAAGATGCCTGAAGGACCCTAGAACGTATTCCAATTTGATTTCTGGACAGATAAGCTTTTAAAAAGGATATTAGGGATATTAGGATATTAATAGTCGCCCCTAGAGGTACAGATGGCGATTCCAGCATGTATACCTATAGAAGTGGGACTCTCTGTATCTGTATCACAAAAATGGTCCTTTTACTAGTTTCCCAACCCATTATTATTATTATTATTAATTATTAATGCAGATTTCATTATACAAACCTCATTGTGTTTAATGGAATCTGGGTTGGGATTTTGTTCGTGATAAAATACAGAGAGTCCCGTTTGTTAAAGCCTCTTAGAATCTAGTATCTATAACATAGTTTGAGCTCCAGCTCTATGTCGAATTCCTATGAGCATTGGAGCTGGAGTTACTCAAGCTAGGGGGTTTCCCAAGCTAGAGTCAAGCTACACGATCGCCAAAACTTCGTACTCTTGTAGTTCTAAACTACGCTATAGTATTGGCGTTATTTATTGTACGGTTGTTGTTTTTTGTCCTTGTGGGTTTTTGTTTGTCATAGTTCTCGGCTGGGGTACCTATGAAGACGAGAAGGCCACTAAGGCATACGAGGCGGTCATGATCTTAACGCCTGTTTAAGACCCGGCAAGAGAACCTATGTGTACAAGGACTGGGCATGGGACGTCAAGGATAATGTGCAACTCGCTCCATATTCTTCGGAACTGGCAGATACGTAAGTCAAAAAAAATATACAATATACTAGCTTAATGAAATTAAAATAAAGGTAATAACTAATATACAACATTTGCAAACATCCAAAAACAAAACTGCCAAATTATTATAAAATACCTAACTTGACTGAAAGTGAATAATATTCTCTCATGCATCCTATGAAACCATTTAGGTGTGATGTCATTTTTAAGAAAAGTGAAATTTTTGAATCCATTTCCAACGATGGTCAGCTGACCCATCGTCGCCCCTAATTCACCAAATTTAGTTAGGCCACATGCCAGCTAGTCTGGTTCCCTGACCTGAAAATTCCTCGACATCTATAAATTGGTCCGTTTCATATAAAGTAGGGTCAGGGAACCAGACTACAAGAACAGCATTTTTTCTTGTTTTCTCCCCCCAGCATCTATGAACACAAAACTTTAAACAGGTCAGTGGAACAATATTTACTATAAAAATACTAACTCCACAATCCATCCATTTCTGAAAATTACAGCAAAAGCAAAATTTTGTATATCTAACTATAATTCCGGAAATCTCTGTCTGTCTGTATTTTGATTATCTTCAGAACCGGACACCGTATGAAGTTAAAAATCGGCGGGTGTATTGCTCGGGACTCCAGAGTGTGCAGTGCCAAGCTTGAATTTGTTTGGATGAGTGGTTCTCGAAAAAGCTGCAAAAAAGCAACATTTTCTGAGGCAAATGCGGCAGTATTTATAGCCTAGACCACCACACGCGCACTGCCGTCCTTTTCAATTGTTTACGTCATGTTTAAGTGAAAGCGTGCATGCTCAATATGACGCAACACTGGAAAAAAGACGTGCACATGCATTGTAGGGCGATACCATTGTCCAGTATGGGCGAATAGCACTGCATACCATATGTTTCCGTATGTACACGTAGGTGGTGGCTGCATGGACATGCAGTCGACTGAGCGACCATTGTAGGCGGTCGACTGAGCAACCTTACTGCAGGGCGATACCATTGTCCAGTAGGGGTGAATATCTGCAGCTTTTGCGAGAAGCAATCGCCCAGACAACTTCAAACTTGGCACAAACTTTGACATGAGTGTGTGCGTTCAACCTGTCAAAACAACACCATTGAATCGCATGCGTTGTTCGCACGAGCTGTTCTTAAAAACCCTGCAAGCATGCAACCAATACCAGCGGCAAAGCAATTTGCGCTTCCCGAACATGCACATTTTAGATGGGCACTGCACTAGTTCTTTTCAATTATGAAATGCACTTTTTTGGGGTTGGTTCCACTTTTTTGACTCACCCTGTATTTGTGTCAGGTTTTCAACCTCCGCGCCACTAAAACCTTTACATGAAGTTTGACTAAAAGCCCAACTGCAGCGGAAATCCACAAAGTATGCTGTCATCACATGCCAGCCCCAGCCTATAGACTTTGTGCACACTACCCCTCGACGGTCATAACGGGAGAGTTGGGGGAGCCCATGGGAGGGACATTGTGGAGCGCTGTGGTCCAATGGTACGGTGTTCGACTCGTGCTGTACTGCCTGGCTTCGAACCCTGACGGGGAACATGGTGCTTGTGTTCTTAGGCAAGACAATTTACTACGATTGCCTCTCTCCACCCAGGAGTATAAATGGGTTCCTATGAAGGTAGAGACCAGAAGGCGCTGATCTCGAGCTGCTGCAAAAACTGGTCTCATGGCCTGATGAACAGGGGTAATAATTGTGAAGCGATTTGACACCTTTGGTATAAAGCGCTATATATAAGCACCACACTATTATTGTTACATTCAAACACATTGCAGCTGACGCTCACGCAAAGACGCTACGGGTCGGTGCAAATCCAGAAAAAAATTATCTTGCGTATTTCGCACCATATGCGCACGCACCAGTATGTGCACGCGATGTGTCTCTCCAACTAGGACTCTCAAAAGTTGTCAAAAAGCGCCCTCTGTGTTCATGGACGGAGTCCATAGGTTAATGATCGGGCCTGATTAAGCATGCACTTAAAGGCACAGTCCATCATTTGTAATTTGTGCAATTTGTTCGTTTGCTCATAAACAACATGCGCAAAATCTAAAGAAGGGTGCTGAACAACTAACCTGATGAAGTTTCAGCTCAGCTTCAGCTGTATATTCCGAGAAAAACAGCATTCTAGGATCTCAATTTCAAATCAAAAGTTGCTGAATCATGTGTTGAATTGGGCCTGAATGCAGTGTCCGAGACACGTTCTCACTGAGCCGATTGCAGCTACGTGATGTCGCGCACCTATCTGACGAATTATAGCAACTGCGCGCGTGTGTGCATTGTGTCAACGCTTGTGCGCACTTCGCCGCATAAAAAAACAAACTACTAACGGAAATTTCCAAAGATGCGTCTTTAGACACACCATTGGAAAGGCCTTCTTTCGTTGATTTCTTCAAAATGACAGCTTGCCAGAAAGAAGAATTTAACAGGGAGTTTAGTCCCCTTACTATCTTTCAACTGAGTATGTTTTTCAACAATAATTACATCAGTTACTTTTTGGATAGCTGCAAATGATGGACTGTAGCTTTAAGGCCAAGTACATGTATGAGATACATGAGATTTCTTCGGTCAGATTCGGGGCTCCAATTGTGTGGCAATTTCCTCTATGGTTTAGACTTAAAGGTCTAAATTTATTCTTAACTACCTTTTCATATATGCCTTTTCATCATCCATTTCGTAAATATAGTTGCATGTATAGTTTTATAGGTACCGATATACAAACCAAATTGAAAAGCGGCTTATTCATATTGTTTCAAATTGTCATCTCAAATTACTGCAAACCAAACCTATCCCCGCATTTTCACCATTAACGTCTTGTTCTCAACTTGCCAGGTCGTTAACTTGTTGAATGCCTTGTACACGCTTTTCGACGCCATCGATTCCAACTATGACGTCTACAAGGTAAATATTCCTTATAACCCAGCACATTGTTTTGTACCAAACTTTCAACAAAATTTAAATCGCAGGACGTTAAAATGTGTTATTAGCTAATAGTTCCAAGTTACATTAAGACACAAAAAAAGATGTACTCAACGACCCAGGAAAGAGGAAAGCGAAACATGTTTTTTATTATATCTGAAAGCAAAATTAACCAATGATGAATGACAACGTCTTGTTCAGGTTGAAACCATCGACAGTGCCTACATGCTGGTCTCCGGCCTACCGCTCCGTAATGGCAACCGTCATGCCGGTATGATCGCTTCCGCTGCATGACATCTCCTGGAAGGTGTTAGCAGTTTCATCGTGCCGCACAAACAAGAGGAGAAACTCAAACTCCGAATCGGTATTCACTCAGGTAAGATCGTTGTCTTTGCTTGTAGTCGAGGTACTCATGATGGATCGCAACTAAATCACAAGTCTAAAGTCACAAGTACATCACAAGTCCAGTCACAAGTACATCACAAGTCCGGTCACAAGTCCAGTCACAAGTACATCACAAGTGAATCACAAGTCCAGTCACCAAACAACACAAGTCTAGCCACAAGTACATCACAAGTCCAGTCACAAGTACATCATAAGTCCAGTCACAAGTCCAGTCACAAGTACATCACAAGTACATCACAAGTCCAGTCACAAGTACATCACAAGTCCAGTCACAAGTCCAGTCGCAAGTACATCACAAGTTCAGTCACAAGTACATCACAAGTCCAGTCACAAGTACATTACAAGGCCAGTCACAAGTACATCACAAGTCCAGTCACAAGTACATCACAAGTCCAGTCACAAGTACATATCACAAGTCCAGTCACAAGTAAATCACAAGTCTAGTCACAAGTACATCACAAGTCCAGTCACAAGTACATCATAAGTCCAGTCACAAGTCCAGTCACAAGTACATCACAAGTACATCACAAGTCCAGTCACAAGTACATCACAAGTTCAGTCACAAGTACATCACAAGTCCAGTCACAAGTACATTACAAGTCCAGTCACAAGTACATCACAAGTCCAGTCACAAGTACATCACAAGTCCAGTCACAAGTACATATCACAAGTCTAGTCACAAGTAAATCACAAGTCTAGTCACAAGTGGATTATAACTTCAAGCTCTGCTCACGCTATTTGTGCTTGCAAGTGTTGTGTATGTATGACGATTTCTTAATTGTTTTGGACTTTTTTCAAGGATCTTGTGTGGTGGGTGTAGTTGGACTGACCATGCCTCAGTATTGCCTCTTTGGTGACACGGTCAACACAGCGTCTTGTATGGAGTCTAACGGACTCGGTAAGTAGAATCTTGTTACTCAAGATACTTCATCAAATAATGCTCATATATAGATTGGAGAAATGGTACTCACACACGTAAATAAGCATGACGTATGAACCGGCCTCACCTCATGTTGGAAAGCTTCATTCCATTGGCGCTGTGGACCCCATGCATGATACTTTGAAGCCGTCCTTGGAGCAGACATTTTGAATTCATGTGCGTGTTTGTGGAACATAATAAATTCACACGGAATGG
The DNA here is from genome assembly GCA_029964075.1 of Patiria pectinifera. NCBI lineage: Eukaryota > Metazoa > Echinodermata > Asteroidea > Valvatida > Asterinidae > Patiria > Patiria pectinifera. The sequence goes on along the minus strand of CM057137.1, from coordinate 12,565,380 downwards.
ATTTCGGATAATGTACTCTATTAAAAGGCAAGGCGCAAGTGCATTACGCGAACAACATAAGTGCGTTTTCTGTGAGTATGTTACGGCAAATGTCATCTGCAGCGCCTATGCGTTTGAGTTCGCGTAGGTTTACGCAGAGCAAAATGAAACGCTCATGTACTAATTGTGCATTTTGGTTGTGGGCGGATCGGCTTCGATAACGCACTGGTATAGAATACACATGCAGATATGCAAATAGCCGTACTAAAGCCGTACAAAATTTGCAGTTTTCCTAGGTCTGTGCACAAATATGGATGCGCCCAACTGGGCTCAATTTCATGGCACTGGTATAGAATACACATGCAGATATGCAAATAGCCGTACTAAAGCCGTACAAAATTTGCAGTTTTCCTAGGTCTGTGCACAAATATGGATGCGCCCAACTGGGCTCAATTTCATGGCTCTAATACCGTTAGCAAACAAATCCGTGCTTACTATAGCAGAAATTCCCTGCTGCCGGTAAGCGTATTTCACGGGTTAGCAAGGAATTTTGGCTTGTGCGCATGCGTATGTCCTGTACTAGGATTCTGTGCTTATAGGGTTAGTGCAGAATTGTGCTAGCCTGGTGAGCACAAATGATGATCGTAAGCGTGGAATTTTGTGGTAAGCAGAGCCATGAAATTGGGCCATGCAGGCTTCATGTGTACAGCGAGTTAGTGCTCTAATAATTTATTATAGCTCTATGGTATAACCCATCTTCAATTATTCATGGAAAATGTTCATGATATTTTATATTTGTGAGCCGAATAATTATTTTCCCTCACCCCATCAATTTAACAGCGCTCAAGATTCACGTGAGTCCTGAATGCAGACAGGTACTGGAAGAACTCGGGGGATACAATCTAGTAGAGAGAGGACTGGTTGCCATGAAGGTACGGCATTTATTATGATTGCATAGATCCTTTCTTAGGGTGCGTTCGATTAGCTCACCCGGGTCGACTCAGATTAGCCCGTGCCGTTCGATTAGCTCTGACGTCATTCTCGAGGCTCACCCGGGTCAGCCACCACAGACCCTGCTCGTGGAGCGGAGTCAGTGGTTAAAGAACGTCACGCATGTGGTGTTCATTCCACGAAATAGACAAATATGGCAGAAAAGATCAAGTGGACCCAAAAATCAACTTTATTTGAAGCCTAAACATAATTATTTATTATCTCATTGCGACTTTAGAAGCTACAATTTCAGCTCAGCATTTCTACTTATTTCGATTGATAGAAAAGCAGTAAATTTGAAAATAAAAAAGACTCAGTTCGAAAAGGGCATTTTGTCAGTGGCTACGGCCGCGGCTACGGACGTCACGTGAGGATCGTGATGGCCCACTTTTGGGCATTTCATTAGCACTGCTCTCTTGGCTAACCCATCTGCCTTTAGCTGAGTCGATCTGGGTGAGCTGCTCGAACGCACCCTATAATTGAATGACAAACAAAAATTGTTTGAATCCCCGAACTTGAAGATATTATATAAGTATTGACTACTTTGGTTGGTGTGGTAAACTAGCCTCCTGAGACGATCCAAGGGAGGCCAGTTTTACTACACTACAAGTTGAAACTACAAGTGTCACTGCACAACCGAGATCCCATAAAAGTATTCTTTAATTTCTGTTTGAAAGTGATTGAAAATTTCCTTGCACTTTTCCAAATTAACCCTTCATGAAATGTTAGAATCTAACTTTGAAGCGCGTGGGAACAAAACGCACAACGTGCAAAACCTGTAATATGCATGTGCATACACTGCTGTTGCTATGTTGGTTTCTACGTGCATAGAACTTTGTCAGCCAGTACGAGTACGAGTACTACAACACTGCTGTTGATTCAAGTTCAGATTTCAAACATGCAGTCTGTCCAGGCGCGGCTCTAGAACCAATATTTTGGGGGGCTAGCAGGGTGGATCCAGAATTTTTTTCAGGGAGGCGTGCTGAAATGTAGACCGGTTATTTTCTCCAGACACTTAGGCCTTCGGAAATCAATGGGGGGGGCTCATGCCATATTTTCAATGGGGAGCGCCAATAAAATTCTAAAATCATTCACACTATATTAACTACAAATGCACCCTTGTCACGACTATTTAATTTAGGGGGAGACCGTTCGCATGTACATCACAATCCTTCTATTTGCTATAATGCAATTTCTTTTTACGGAATTTATTTTGGGGGGGCTAGACAAAATTTTGGGGGGGCTAAAGCCCCCCCAGCCCCCCCCCCCCCCCCCATTCTTCGCTAGAAATGCATGGTGCGCGTGAGAGATGTTTTTTTGAAAATACTGGCCTTCTCACTCATTTTCAAACAAGTTAAAACAGTTCAGTTACTAACTTGGTAAACTCCCATTAATACCACGACTGTGTGCAATGTTTTCTTGTTCCTCAAGATAACGCTTTTTTAGTTCGTGTTTTATCAAAACATGTCGGAAATAGAACACCTAAAGCCTTAAGTTCGGAACGAAGCACACTGCATAAATATTGATTATAACTTTTCCTCCTATTTGATTCCTGTTAATTAAAGCCTTGCTCTATGTTAAAGCATGGACGATTAAAGAAACATTGACATCACTTAAAAAGGAACTACATGCAATATTATGTACATGATTAAGATAATTGCCGATTGTATTCATATTGCATAATTTATTATCAAAAATGTTATCAAAAAAGTATGGTGATTTGATTGAAAGTTACTATTAAAACATGTGGGCTAGTGAAAAAGGTTGCAGGCCAGTGAAAATTCTGGTTTACTGGCCCGGCCAGCCAGTAAAGGAAAAAGTTAAGGGAAACCCCTGCAAGGAATTAACTAAATATGCAAAATGTACAAAGCTTTAAATCGAATATTTACAAGATTGGCACAATTTGCTTCATTAGGAGTTAAGACATTTCATATTACCTATTAAGTTATGGACCTATTGTACTTTTAACATTACCTCACAGTGATGACCATATTTTACAACATTACAGTAGTAAAGTTAATTTTGTGAATTGAATGCCGAATTTAAAGAGGTACGGTCCCTTCAATCTTAAAAAAGTTTGTCAGCAAAAACTGTTGTACGGTTCAAGAAACATTCAACCTTTTCTTCCATGATTTCTTCCACGATTTCTTCCATGATTTCTCTTTATGACTTTATTATTGGAGAGTACACCATAGGCCTACTCACACAGTTGTGGGGACCGAAAACGCTGTGGGGATAGCAGAAAGTCCCCATAACTCGGTCCTAATTTGCCTAACAATAAAAAAACATCCCCATAACGGGATGTAGGCCTAACATAGAGCTAAGAGCGCTAACTCCTCATTCTTGCGCACGGAGACGCTTTGAAGCCGTCCTGGGCGCAGACATTTTGAATTCATGTGCGTATTTGTAGAACATAATGAAATTAGATGGATTGAATTTTGAAAGTGTACTCTACATGCAACGCGCAAGTAAAACATACGCAAACAACTTAAGCGCATCATGACAATTCAAAAAACGTTACAGCAAAAAGCATCTGCAGCGAATACGCGCTCGCTTTGCCCTGTTTGCGTAGAGCAAAATGACACGCTCATTTGCTGATCATGCGTTTCGATTTTGGGCGTATTGGCTTCGATAACGCACCGGTCTGGAATACAAACGCTGATATGCAAATAGACGTACAAAATACGTACAAAAGGTGTAGTTCTCCATAGGTTTGTGTAAAAACATGGATGCGCCCATCAGGCATCTCTTTGTACATCGAGTTACCGCTCTAGTAATTTAAATAAGCTCTATGAGGCTTACGCACATGCTGAAATGTATTGAGGGAGATTTTTACTGATAACACACCAACGTTACCAGTTATTTCAATTTCGAACAGGTTTTACAATCTGGGTAAATATTATAATTTCAGAAATGTAGCAGATGTAAATAGCCCTGGTTCAACTACAACGAAGTTCTGCAGGGCCTTGTAAGGCAAATCATATCAGTAGGTTAGCCCCGGTTCAAGTGCAGCAGTTAGTTTTTCTGAGGGCCATAATCAGGCAAATCACATCCGCTCAAAGATCTTAACGGAGTGTAGGTCAGCGACGACTATGTCGCCAGCGGGGGTGAATGCCATTTCAAACGGATTGTACAACCCTTGAGCTACTGTTGCTACGAATGCACCATTTGAATCGTATCGTTGCACTTCAGCATCTCCGATTTTGCCAGAATGAACAACAACATAGATGGTCTCATCATCATCACACAGGACACCAGCTGGCTTAGCAGCTTTGCCATTCATTAAGGTCTTTATACTGAACATCTCTTTACCTTCAAATTTGACGCACAGCAAACTTTGGCCCTTGTAGTTTGTGAAGACTAAACAGCCAAAATTGCTTATTGCCAAGTCATTGTCGACCATGTTATTTGAGATGCTTGCAATCAATGATCCGTCCAAGTTGTGGACACTAATGACCTTTCTCCCCCTGTCAGCAACAGCTACTCGTTGACTGTCAACAGCAACAGCAGTGAGGTAACTCTCTGATCGCCCATCGGCATCATCAGCCGAAGGTGTAAACTCGTGAACAAAGTGGAGCTCAATGTCAAAAACCTTCACTGTCTTTTTGTCCGTGACAAAAAGTAGATCATCCTGGGTCACGGCAACACCCAAAGGAGCTTCCAACTGATGCCCAACATCGGCAACCGATGTTTTATACCTCCCAGCTGAGCTAAACAACGATAACCGTTTCAAATGTGTGTCAGATACTACGATGTCCCCGTTTCTGAAACTTGCAACAGCGGTGGCGTATTGAAATTCCCCGTCACCAGTTCCTTCTTTGCCGAACTCTTCCTTCAACTGCCATTTCTCGCTGACACACACCTCCCCAAGCTCTTCATTACTCACAACGTCATGACATCTGACACCAATGAATGACGGACCATGATTCGCCGGTTCAAACTTGAGCTCCTTCTGGAATTCCAAGTTGTGCATCACCTTCGGCTTGAGCTCCAATAGCTCAAAATCATCAGCTTGTCTCATCAAGTCATTTACGGCCGCGATGGTCTGATCTGCGTGTTCCATCTGGTCACGGTTGTGCATAAACGCCTTTTCGTACTCACTGTCTCTCTCCTGACCGAGTTTGTTGACCTTGTCGGTGAGAAGCTTTGCTTTGTTTCTGATTTTAGCGATCTCTGCCTTCGCTTTTGCATTAATATCACTACGAGCCTGAGCCAGTTTCTTTTGCAATCTTTTTCGTGCATGTTCAATTGACTTTTCAGTAGATATGAAGCGCTGCCTGCACTTCTCAAACTTTTGCAGTATGTTATCAACCTCAGTGTGGAAGGACTTGATCAGGTCATCAATCTTCAGGAAGTTATGCTCTGCTGACCGATGATCTAATGCGGCACACATTGGGCAGATTAAAGTGTCGCAGGTGTCACAGAAGAAACACAACTTCTGGTCAGTGTGGATTGTACACATTCGGGTGATGGGTTTGATGTGTCTTGCTGGAGGGATCTTTGATTCCTGCCAATCTCCCAATGAAATGATTTGATGGTCTTTGGTGGACTTGACCCTCTCATGAGCTTCACGGCATTTCTGGCAGAGGTTATCACTACATTCAAGACACCTCCAAGTGGCCTCCTTGCCTTCTCCACAGTCACATGTGGCGTCAGGTGCCGATGCCTCTCCTAATACCGCCTCCTGTTGTTGGACCTCATCGACAAGAGAACTAAGAAAGAAAGACGAAGAAAGACTCTGCAATCCTTCATCAGGAACTTGCGTCTCTCTCCTGCAGACTGGACATGTTATCTTCTCTGCCTCTGACTTTTGTTTGCCCATCATCTCTTCCAGACACTTCAGGCAGAAGCTGTGCAGACAGTCTAGCATCTTGGGATCCTTGAAAAGACAGCAACAGATCGGACATTCCAGATGCCCCTGGCTGATCTTGTCCCAGACAGTTTTGGCTGCAGCCTCCGCCATATTTCAAGTGTGACCTAATCAAAACAGAACAAACCTCCACGTCTGAAAAAAGTTCAAAATTATAACAAATAGGTGATTGCCCAATAGGGCTGTGCATCAGAACCGGGTACCCTAGTACCCGACTGTTAATGTCAGGAACCGGTTCCAGATTATGCAATCAAGTATCCCTAACCAACTTTGCAAGTTACTTATTAACTTCTCAGTCTATGAAAAAGAAATGTTTTGAATGTCATTGGGAAACTTTCAAAATGCAAAACAGGATACATGGAAAACCAAAACCAATTTCATATTTTACGATGCTTGCGAAAGTTGCAGTTTTCACCACATAGCTAAAGTGCTCACTGTAGTATACACCCTATCTAGCCGTATTGCCACACCAATGTGGTAGTACTTTCATGCGGACCTTTATGAACAATCTGAATTTTTTTTAACGGGTACCAGGTACCCATATTTTTTCAATAGGGTACCCATTTTTTTTCAATAGGGTACCCATATTTTTCTGTACTAACCAAGTGCACACCCCTATATGCTCCAACCCATCTCTTTTACGGCAAACCAGCCTGGGATACGTACATTTGTATTTGGGTTATTCTATAAATTAGGGGTCCAAAGTGGGACATTGCATTAAAAGGGCTCAAAAACTGTAAGTTATTTTAATTATGGTCAATCTTGCTTTTCATAATATGAGATGTATTTACTTCCATCAGGATGGTAAAGTGCAAGCCTTTTCAACAGAAAGGAGATCCTTAACAACTTCATGTCATCTGGAATATTAAAAACACTAGGCTTTAGGCCCCCCCAAAAAAATTCGGTCTCTGGTCAGACCAAAGTTCCGGAATTGACGCGGCCACGCGGCTTTTTTTTTTTTTTCTTCAAGCTTGGATTGTACAGACAAGGTGGGTACTATTTTGCTTTTTGGTGTCCTCATGTACATTGGTGTCCTCCATAATTTGCCCTGGTGCTTTCGATCATTTGCCTTGGTGCAATTTCCCATTCCTTGGTGCTCTTTGGTAAAAAAAAAAATTGAGGAGGTGCGGAAATAGAAACATTTTGGGAAAAAAAAGATTGACGCGCATGATTAAAATCGACGCGCGCGCTGACCAGAGACTGACTTATTTTTTTTTTGGCCTTACACGTAACTGGGACACCACAGGACAATTATTTCAACATTACAAATGGTCATATACTTTTTGTTTCTTAGCATTGCTGTCTTGTTTTTTCTTTAGCCTTTTATTTAATGGACGGAATTTGTAAAATACCGAGGAAAAGTAAACAGTGTAACGATGTAGGACACTTCACACAGCAGAATTGGTTCACATGTAACAGGGACACCGGGGACACCAAATGTGACATGTGAAACCATAATATTGGGGAGCACCATATCACATCTTCACACATCTATTTCTTTGAAAATTGTATCTCATGTTGAAATTGAGTTAGTACTATCTATCATTTTGACCTAAAAAAATGATATAGTTTACCTTTTAAGGAAGCAAAAATGTGAATTTTTTGAGACTGTAATTTTTGTCCCACTTTTAGCCAAAAATAAGAGAACTTTGATTTATTTTTAATCAAAACAGGAACTAAATGGGATCAAGATAACACATTTGTAGGTTTTATCAATGCAACTTTTATTGGAGTTTGTTACACATAAAGTATCATTAACTTTAATACATTTCCTATTTAGTTATAAAACAAAAAAGACAAATTTTCCTATTGGACCCCTAATTTATAGAATGACCCATTTACACTGACTAATTGACTGCACGCTAACTCATTGGGAGTTACAAATTAACAGCGGCCGTTTACTGTTCTTCAATACTCGGATATCACCTTTTATCACATAGTAGATAAAAGGCATTATACTCAGCAAACACTTACCGCCAGCGTCCTGCATGTACATTAGTTATTCGCGGCTATCACGTACATCTGGTAGTTAAACGATTTGACCTTTGACCCTGAGCATGCAGGACAACAACCAGGTTTGTGTCATGACCCATAACCTTTGCATGTGTATGTTTCATGCAAATGCGCGTGCTGATATGCAAATTAGGCAAAGACGAGTTGTAGCCATTTAGAACCTGTTTATTTTTACAATTGAGCGCGCTCAAATGCAAATTAGACAGGAGAAAGTGCAAGGGCCAATTAGAAAGTTTGTTGCGCGTAAAGACCAGGGGTGTGAAATCTCAGCTTTATAGCTGATTTCAGCTTTTTTTGTTGTGGATTTCAGCTATCTTCCCTCACTTGCTGTGTACAAAAGTAAAGGAGATTTCCAAAGTTCAGCTTTTTTTACACCTTTTTCAGCTGTTTTCAGCTATTTTCAGCTATTTTTGTCAGAGGTCACTCAAACCCCTGAAAGACGCTATTTTGTCACAGTCATCCAGAGGAGGCGGAGGGTTTTTACAAATTGGGTCAGCTTTTCAACAATTAATTTCGCCCACCACCTCCCCAGGCTCCACCTTTGTTAAATAATTACATGTACATGTGTCACGTCCATTTTTACATGACTTTCTTTGGCATTTTATCCAGGTAGACAGCCAGTAAACCCCCTGTTTTGCCTTAAAACATTGTTAAACATGGATAGTCTTTCGAATATTGAGGATTTTAATTGTACAGTATATATAATTGCATTAATCTTTGAAAATATTCAATCTAAATTGCAGTACTCATAGTGCTCACATGTTTGCAGAGGCTATGTTCCTGACCACATGTTCAACAGTGGTGGGAACATATCTGCAATGACTTGTAAACATTGTATACTTTATTCGGTCACAAGTGCATCTCATTGAATCTATCAATTTTGTCTATTAGATAACTCAGGTCTGGGTCCTTTGTAGCCGCTGGGTTGGGTCTGGTGTACCCACTTGTTTGCGGGTATGGTGTACCCATTTGGTCCCGTCAGGTGTACCCACTATTTTAATTGAGTGTCCGGCTTTGCCCATGTTGCCAGAAATTCGGCATCCGGCACAATAAATGAAATAAAAATTTTGACTGTGGCTCATACAAATACATGTAAAAATCAGTTGTCATATGTCAAATCTTTATGTGAGTCTGAGTATAAATGGCCGATATCTTTATGCGGATATAATAAAAAGGGAGTAGGGCCCAAATGTAAAAAGAACAAAGACATAGACTCAGATTTCAGACTTCAATTCAGAAAAGAGAATTCGATATTTTTCAAAAGCATCATGTTTATAACAAACATACCTACTCGCGCATCACATGCACTGAAATGCTAAACATTCGTGCAAATTTCATGCATAATTTTCCTGGTAGGCCTATAGGCTACATTTGACATGTTCAAAAACAAAGCAAAACACATGAACAGAAAAGCTTCATGTAAAATCCAGTGTTGTAGTCGAGTACATTTTTCCGAGTATCGAGTACTGCCGAGTACTTACATGTAGGTTACCGAGTACGAGTACTTGTACTTCAGAGTACAAGGACAGGGCTTCGAGTACTCGTACTTGTACTTCCGAGTACAAGTGCGAGTATGAGCCTAACTTGTACTTCCGAGTACGAGTACAAGTACTTCTTTTTCCAAATATGGCCATACGAAGAATGGTTTAATGTGTGCATAATTGGCCAGGCCCAGTCAGACTGATAAAAAATGGCCATAGTAAGTCAAGCGATACCATTTTTATGCCCCGCGGCGAAGCCGAAGGGGCATACTGTTTCCGCCTTGTCCTTCCGTGGGTGGGTGTGTGTGTGTGTGGGTGTGTGGGTGCGTGCGTGTGTGTGTGTGTCCGGACAAATCTTGTCAGCGCGATAACTTGAGAAATTCTTAACATATGAACTTCAAATTTGGTTTGTGGATTGTTCTTGGTAATCCTAGGAAGCCTTTTGCATTTGGGGCTAAAAGGCCAAAGGTCAAGTTCACAGTGGCTAAAACAATAGAAATCTTGTCAGCGCCATAACTTGAGAAATACTTAACATATGAACTTCAAATTTGGTTTGTGGATTGTTCTTGGTAATCCTAAGAAGCCTTTCGCATTTGGGGCCAAAAGGCCAAAGGTCAAGTTCACAGTGGCTAAAACAATAGAAATCTTGTCAGCGCAATAACTTGAGAAATACTATACATGTGAACTTCAAATTTGGTTTGTGGATTGTTCTTGGCAATCCTAAGAAGCCTTTTGCATTTGGGGCCAAAAGGCCAAAGGTCAAGTTCACAGTGGCTAAAACAATAGATATCTTGTCAGCGCGATAACTTGAGAAATACTTTACATGTGAACTTCAAATTTGGTTTGTGGATTGTTCTTGGCAATCCTAAGAAGCCTATTGCATTTGGGGCCAAAAGGTCAAGGTTCAAGTTCACAGTGGCTAAAACAATAGCAATCTTGTCAGCGCGATAACTTGAGAAATACTTAACATATGAACTTCAAATTTGGTTTGTGGATTGTTCTTGGTAATCCTCAGAAGCCTATTGAATTTGGGGCCAAAAGGTCAAGGGTCAAGTTCACAGTGGCTTAAACAATAGAAATCTTGTATTTATTCTGAGATTATAGGGATTAGGGATTAATTCATATAAAACCTACAGAAGACACTAATGCTGTCAGTGAACGTTCCATGTGACCAAGGTACATGTAAGTTGATGTTAAAAGAGTGGTGTTATGTCATGGGAACAGTCACGGTTGCGGGGCATTTGTGTTTGTAAACACACCTGACTTGTTTTTTTTTTAGTTCTGTTATTCGAGTATGAGTTCTTTGATGATTGAGTACAATTTCGACATATTGAGTACGAGTACTTTGCTACCCGAGTATGAGTACCGTCATTTTGATTACGAGTACTTTGATATTCGAGTACAAGTACGAGTACCAGCACTCTAAAAAAGTACTTGAGTAGTACCTGAGTACGAGTACCGAGTACGAGTACTACAACACTGGTAAAATCCAGCCAAAATGCTGTATGTAATGAACTCACCTACTTCAACTGGATCAACAGTTAGCCAAAGTTTTCCACCACAAACATGATACTTCCACCAAATGTTAAAAAACGGTATGGCAAAACTACCATCAACTTGTAAGTTGTAAACCTTAGGCTTACGTGTACATGTCAGGCCTTCTTCGTCATGCTATGAATGGTGAAACAATAGCTTCACTCCTTTACTCAAAACTGGAAAAACCAGTTGCTATTTTTGTCACACAGTACCATAAAATTAGCAACAGTTTGATAATGATCTTTATTCAAGTTCAATATAGGCCTATAAAGTTTACAGTTCAGACAGGCAACCTACCTCTGTCTACGGAAGCACAAAACGGACATTGCACAAATATCACCGCTGCATGCGTTTTATATTACTCTTTATTCATGTATATACATGTATTGATGTTAAGATGCCTACAAATACGATTTTATACTTTGAAAGATATGAAAATGGAAAAAGGAGGGTTAAAAATAAGAACTGAAAACGAGGATGTATTAAAGTGTCCACGATATAAAGTTAAAAATCTGGAAAATATACCCCACGTACGTTTTACTCAGCACACTATTGAAGTGACTGTTACCGGCTGTCGTAGAAAAAATAGCACATGGTGGGGTAAGGTGGCTTGGCTTTTTGTTAAATCTTGGCCACAAGAATAGCCCATTATTTAAAGGACATCATAGTCCAGCCACAAATGATCGAGACCCAAGTAGGGTCATTACAGCAAAAATGAAAACAGAAAAAAGCAAACCTTAGTACAACTGGTCGGACTGCCTGTGAAATTATTCTCTCTAGCATTACATGCTGTCATTGCGAAGAAAACAATAAAAGAAGGCCATTTCCAAAGATACATCCAGTGCAGAGGCGTAGCCACCGGGCGACCGCCCCATGAAACCTTGTCGCACCCCCAGTCGCCCCCCCCCCACTGAGATTTTGAGTTTCTAAAAAATTATCATTGATCTACATGACGCCATGGGCCCTATTATGTACTACAATGTATCTTTTGCTTAGAAAATATTGGTTAAAGTGGTCAGAAATTGCCTCAGATAGCACCACAGAGCATTTAGAATCCAACATTTTTCGGGGCCCTTAAGCGGGCCCCGAACCCCCACGCCTATAGCTCAGAATTCTGGTAGCTGATTCAATTACTCCAACCTCGAAAACAATGTTCACAAAATTTTCTTATGCCTTTAGCTGAGAAAACCTCGAAAATTATGTTTAAATTATTATCTTTTGTGCTAAGATAATTATTGGTTAAAGTGGTAAGAAATTGCTTCAGATCACACAGAGCATCGAAAATCCATTTTTTTTTTCGCGTCCCTTACGCGGGCCCCGAACCCCACGCCAATAGCTCAGAATACCGATAGCTGATTCAATGTCTCCAACCTCGAAAACAATGTTCAAATTATTATCTTTTGCCAAGAAAATATTAGGTAAAGCATGAAGGAAAGTCGTAAGAAATTGCTTCAAATCACACCACAGAGCATCGAAAATCCAATTTTTTTCGGGGCCCTTAAGCGGGCCCCGAGCCCCACGCCAATAGCTCAGAATGCCGATAGCTGATTCAATGTCTCCAATCTCAAAAACGATGTTCAAATAATTATCTTTTGCCAAGAAAATATTAGTTAAAGCATGGAGGAAAGTCGTAAGATTGCTTCAAATCACACCACAGAACATCTAGAATCCATTTTTTTTCGGGGCCCTTAAGCGGGCCCCGAACCCCACGCCATAAGGGCTTCGCGCTTCGCGCTTGCATCAGTTATGATCAAGGTATGTCCCCCCCCCCCCACTTTTGAGAAGCGATTGACGCCCCTGCTTGACGCCCCCCCATGAAATGTTCCAGCGCCCCCCCCCCACTGAAACATTCCTGGCTACGCCACTGATCCAGTGACACATTTTTGGAAATATCTGTTATTAGTTGGTTTGTAATTGGGCAAATCTGTGAATGGGTGCATGCAAGCATTGACATGATGCCGTGCACTCGTCATTGCTACTTTTAGTCTGATCACTGTTTGACACACGTAGCTGTGGCAATTGGCTGAATGAGAACATGTCCCGGATGCTGATTTTGGGTGCTATTAAAGACATGCCACAGCAACTTTTGAATTGAAATAGACATGCTAAAATATTGTTTTCTTGGAATATACAGCATTCACTGAGCTAAATCTTCATCAAGTTAGTTGTTAAGCACCCGTCCTTAGATATTGAGCACTTTTGTTGCTTCAAACAAACAAAAATGCACAAATGACAAAATGGACTACCCTACCTTTAATTTTCACTGATGATTTATTTTAACCAAAATCTCATAAAAACGTACTTCAATATCAATATGAAAATATTTGAAAATTTCCTTGCACTTTTCCAATCTACCACTTCATGAAATGTTTGAACATAAATTTGTAGCGTGTGGGAACAAAACACGCAACACGCAAAATGCATGTGCATACACTGCTGTTGCTATGTTGGTTGCTACTAGGGCTGTGCATCGGAACCAGGTACCCAAGAACCTGACCGCTGATGTCAGGAATCGGTTCCAGACTAGGGATTGGGTACCCGTAACCAACTTTACAAATTACTTAGTAACTTCTCAGACAATGAAAAAAGGTTTTCTTTTTTTCATTTTCAAAATGAAAACCAGGCTACATGGGAAAACAAAACATAATTCATGTTTATGATGATCGCGAAAGTTGCAGTTTTCACCATAAAGCTATAGAGCTCACTGTACACACTTGTATCTTGCTGCATTGATGCACGGATGTGGCAGTATTGATCATGCGGACCTTTGTGAAAAATCTGAACAGCAACTTTCGAAATTGAATGTTGGAGTTCGGCTACCCTGGTACCAGTGTTTTATTTTTTAACCGGGTACCCGATTCCTGTACTACCCGTAAATGCACACCCCTATGCTAAAAATAGTACTTTTTTGGTCTTGAATAGTCTTTTTAGCTGGTTTATAGTCTTTTTGTTCTGTTCACGGCAAGATATTTAAAATAGCAAATTCAACAGACAGAATCTGTGAGTGAGATACCTTAGGTCTGTTAATATTGAGCACCTTCAATCTGTATTTGAAAACCATGTGGAGACAATATTAGCCTTATTGAGACACATCAGGTGGATGCTTTATGGTTTTAGTAAATTTGGGTATATATATTTACAAAAGAGTTTGCCAAGACTAAAAAGCGCCCTCATATTGGGCGCACCATACCTCAAAGAGCATAGAGTACCGAAGTGTGCCACTGCGGCGTATTAACCTATCGCGGTAGAATCGCGTCAATGCAGCTTGTGAAATATTGTCCAATTACATGATATACAATGGACGTGGAATGTGCAAAATCTGAGACAAACAAAACTTAACGTACAAAATTCCATAGGGTTGTCTAAGAGGCGTGGCTAACTCGCAAACAGCGATAGGTCAATTCTGGTTCACACGCACAGCTTAAGTGGGTGAAGACATCAGCGCGTGAAGCAGCGCATGAACCAGAAAAAAGACAGCTGACGTCAGACTTCGGTACTACCGACTGATGAAGGTGATTTAGGTAAATTTTGAACAAGACCAGGATTTTTGCTCGCCAAATGTTCTTAAAGAGTAGATCATTTGCAGCTATCAAAAAAAGTAAAACTGACATATTTATTGTTGAAAAGCATATACTTGGTTTAAAGATACATTAATGGCAAAAACTCATCATGGTAAATTACCAGTTGCTATTTTACAGTATTTTAATCTCACTGTACACGACCCGGTACGTACATGTACAATGTACATATGTAGGCGCTGAGCCAATGTCATGTACACTATTCCAGTACCAACAATACAAACGCTATTGAGTCAAGTTCAGAGTTTAAACAGGCGGTTTGCCCGCAATAACTACGGAAGCACAAAAATGGAAATTCCACAAATGGTTTGTGCAGTGGGTCATCAGTTTAGTGATCCAAGGAATTAATAAAACATGCAAAATGTACAAAGCTTTGACTTGAATATTTACATAGACATGTGCCATGGTGTTTCATGTACAATGTACTTTTACCAAATGAAGACTGGCAAATTTGCTTCATTAAGAATTAAGACATTTCATATTACCTAAAATTTAAGTGATGAACTTATTTTATTTTTTAACATTACCTTACAGTGATGATGATATTTAACAATTGTTGCCTGGTGTGATGTGGGATATGACGTTTTGAACATACCCGAGGGGCGCATAGCACCCGAGGGTGCCATGCGCCCTTGTTATACCCAGTGGCGTAGCCGGGAATTTTTCAGATGGGGGGTTGGGGGGGGGGGGCGGGGGGGGGCTGGAACATTTCATGGGGGGCGTCATGTAGGGGCGTCAATCGCTTCTCAAAAGTGGGGGGACATACCTTGATCAGAACTGATGCGAGCGCAAAGCGCGAAGCCCTTACGGCGTGGGGGTTCAGGGCCCGCTTAAAGGGAAAATACAACATTTGCAAACATAAAAAAATAAAAGTACCAAATCATTTTGAAATACCTTGCTGGACTGTTAGTGAATGACAGTGTTAAGCATCCTGTAAAATCATGGCACCTGGTATCAAGAAAAGTGGTATTTTTGTATCAATTTCCAACGCTGATCGGCCGATCAGCATTGGAAAAAACTGGCTTTTTTTCAAATACTGGCCCCAATTGACCATCGCACTTGTTTGCAATCGATTACAAACCTATGATGAACGGGTACGAGTCAGCTAGACTGGTTCCCTGACCTTACAATTCCCCAATGTATGTAAACTGCTCTGTTTCTTCTTATATGGAGTCAGGGAACCAGACTACAGGAAAATGATTGTTTTTCTTGGTTTTTATAGCATTTTCGAACCAAAACCTCAAAAAAGTCAGTGTAACTACATTTGCTATATATTTCCAACCCCCCAATTTTATCCATTTCTGAAAATTACAGCAAAAGCAAATGATGTATATTCCCTTTAAGGGCCCCGAAAAAAATGGGATTCTAGATGTTCTGTAGTGTGATCTGAAGCAATTTCTTACCACTTTCATCCATGCTTTAACTAATATTTTCTGAGCAAAAGATAATTATTTGAACATCGTTTTCGAGGTTGAAGTCATTGAATCAGTTATCGGTATATCAAAAAATTGGATTCTCGATGCTCTGTGGTGTGATCTGAGGCAATTTCTTACCACTTAAACAAATAATTATCTTAGCACAAAAGAAAATAATTTAAACATAATTTTCGAGGTTTTCTCAGCTAAAGGCATAAGAAAATGTTTTGGACATTGTTTTCCAGGTTGGAGTCATTGAATAAGCTACCAGAACTCTGAGCTATAGGCGTGGGGTTTGGAGCCCGCTTAAGGGCCCCGAAAAATTTTGGATTCTAAATGCTCTGTGGTGCTATCTGAGGCAATTCCTGACCACTTTAACCAATATTTTCTAAGCAAAAGATACATTGTAGTACATAATAGGGCCCTTGAAATGAAACACGAGTTCAAAAATCTGGGGGGGGGGGGCATTTGATATTGTGTCCCCCACCTTTCAAAAAGTGGGGGGGGAGGGGGACCAGTCCCCGTCCCCCAGGATTGACGCCCATGGCGTCATGTAGATCAATGATAATTTTTTTTTAAACTCAAAATCCCAGGGGGCGACTGTGGGGCGACAAGGTTTCATGGGGGGCTGTCGCTTATATGAATGGAGAAAAAAGTTTGTGCGTGGCCGATTCGCGTGATATCGCTGACTGAAACTGTGTGACCACCTGTCTATAATAGGTGTTCCATGGTGTGAGCGAGCAGTGCAGTGGGTGTTAATACGCATTTTAGATTATCATTACGCGCTATGTCACGCCGGTTGTCAGCTTACTGGTCCGCGGTCGCCGGTCGAAGGGTCATTTCTCAGTGGTCATCATGTGGATCATTCGCGACTATTTAGATTTAGATCAATGATAATTTTTTTAGAAACTCAAAATCTCAGTGGGGGCGACAAGGTTTCATGGGGCGGTCGCCCCCATGCCCGGTGGCTACGCCACTGCTGGTTATACCTATGTCTTGGATTTCTTTGATTTTAATGTAACTTATATCACAAAAACGAACAGCAGTAAACACAACAATCATGACACGACGTCAACTCACACGCATGTCGCATGCTCGAAACTGCTGATAGTCTGCAAGTTCGCTGCGTTTTACGTGTGAAACGCATACATAGCATACGCACAAAGTCATAGCACACTCCCTGTGGGATATCATGTACGTGATATCCAAAAGGGAGTGTGCTATGACTTTTTATAAACTAAACACGTAATCGTTCTAGGCCAATGAAAATACAGTATTCAAGACAGAGGTATAATTTACAACACTGAAGTAGTAAATTCAATTTTGTGAAACAGTCGAATGCTAAGAAGTTACGGTCCCTTTAATCTCAAAATAGTTTGTCAGCAAAAACTGCTATACAGTTTAAGAAACATTCAACGCTTTTTCTTTTTCTCCACTATTTATAATTGGATTTCTCTTTCCGACTTTATTACTGGAGAGTACACCATACCATGCCAACGCACATGCAGAAATATATTGAGGGAGATTAACCGAAACACACAAACGTTACCAGTTAATTGGATTTCAGAAATGTATATAGCAGATGTAAATAGCACTGGTTCAACTACAATCGTGTTCTGCACTGCCTTGTAAGGCAAATCATTGGATGCAGTATTAACCCCAGTTCAAGTACAGCAGTCAGTTTTTCGGAGGGGCCATAATCAGGCAAATCACATACGCTCAAAGATCTTAACGGAGTGTAGGTCAGCGACAACTACGTCGCCAGTGGGGGTGAATGCCATTTCTATCGGATTGTACAACCCTTGAGCTACTGTTGCTACGAATGCACCATTTGAATCGTATCGTTGCACTGCAGAGCTTCCCCTATTGCCAGAATGAACAGCAACATAGATGGTCTCATCATCATCACATAGGACACCAGTTGGCTTAGCAGCTTCCCCATTCATTAATGTCCTGACACTGAACATCTCTTTACCTTTAAAGTCAATGCACAGCAAACTTTGGTCCACAAAGTTTGTGAAGACTAAACAGCCAAAATTGCTTATTGCCAAGTAAGATGTAACCATGCTATTTGAGATGCTTGCAATCAACAATCCGTCCAAGTTGTGGACACTGATGACCTTTCTCCCCCTGTCAGCAACTGCTATTCGTTGATTGTCAACAACAATACCTAGGAGGTTACTCTCTGATCGCCCATCCACATCGTCACATGAAGGTGTAAACTCGCGAACAAGCTGGAGCTCAGTGTCAAAAACCTTCACTTTCTGTTTGTCCGTGACGAAAAGCAGATCATCATGGGACACCGCAACGCCAAAAGGAGCTTCCAGCTGATGCCTAGCATCTCCTTTAGCAACTGATGTTTTATACCTCCCAGTTGAGCTGAACAACGACACCCGTTTCAACCATGTGTCAGTTACTACGATGTCCCCGTTTCTGAAACATGCAACAGTCCCGGCCAATTGAAATTCCCCGTCACCGGTACCTTCTTTGCCGAACTCTTCCTTTATCTGCCATTTCTCGCTGGCACAGACCTCCCCAAGATCTGCATCACTCACAACGACTTGACATTTGACACCAATGAACGACGGACCATGATTCGCTGGTTCAAACTTGAGCTCCTTCTGGAATTCCAAGTTGTGCATCACCTTTGGCTTGAGCTCCAAAAGCTCAAAATCATCAGCTTGACTCATCAAGTCATTTACTGCCGCGATGGTCTGATCTGCGCGTTCCATCTGGTCACGGTTGTGCAAGAGTGCCTTTTCGTACTCACTGTCTCTCTCCTGACCGATTTCGTCGACCTTGTCGGTGAGAAGCTTTGCTTTGTTTCTGATTTTAATGATCTCTGCCTCTGCTTTTGCATCAATATCACAACGAGCCTGAGCCAGTTTCTTTTGCAATCTTTTTCGTGCATGGTCGATTGACTTTTCAGTAGATTTGAAGTGTTGCCTGCACTTCTCAAACTTCTGCAGTATGTTGTCGACCTCACTGCGGAAGGACCTGATAGTGTCATCAATCTTTAGCAAATTGTGCTCTGCCGACCGATGATCTAATGCGACACACATTGAGCAGATTAAGGTGTTGCATGTGTCACAGAAGAAACATAACTTCTGGTCAGTGTGGATCATACACATTCGGGTGACGGATTTGCTATGCTCTGCTGGAGGCATCTTAGATTCCTGCCAATCTCCCAATGAAATGATTTGATGGTCTTTGGTGTGCTTGACCCTCCCATGTGCTTTCCGGCATTCCTGACAGAGGTTATCACTACAATCAAGACACCTCCAAGTGGCCTCCTTGCCTTCTCCACAGTCACATGTGGCGGTAGGTGCTGATGCCTCTCCTAATACCTCCTCTTGTTGTTTGACCTCATCAACAAGAGAACTAAGAAAGAAAGACGAAGCAAGACTCTGCAATCCTCCACCAGGAACTTGCGTCTCTCTCCTGCAGACTGGACAAGTTATCTTCTCTGCCTCTGGCCTCTGTTTGCTCATCATCTCTTCCAGACACTTCAGGCAGAAGCTGTGAAGACAGTCCAGCATCTTGGGATCCTTGAAAAGACAGCAACAGATCGGACATTCCAGATGCCCCTGGCTGATCTTCCACACAGTTTTGACTGCAGCCTCTGCCATATTTCAAGTGTGACCTAATCAAAACAGAACAAACCTCCATGTCTGAAAAAGCTCAAAATTATATTAAACGGGTGATTGCCCCATAGAGCTGTGCATCGGAACTGGGTACCCAAGTACCCGACCGTTAATGTCAGGAACTGGTTCCAGATCATGGAATCGAGTACCTGTAACCAACTTTGCAAATTACATAACTTCTCAGTCATTGAAAAAAGTTTCGAATGCCTGTTGGAAAAAACAGGATACATGGAAAACCAAAACCAATTTCACATTTTACGACGTTGTGAAAGTTGCAGTTCTCACCACATAGCTAAAGAGCTCTTTTGCCGCACCGATGTGGTGGTATTATCATGAAAACCTTTATGAACAATCTGTACAGCAACTTCCCAGATTTGAATTTTTGGCTTGGGTTTCTATAACGGGTACGTGGGTACCCATAAGTTTTTTTCAAAAGGGCTACCCCTATTTTTTTTCCAATAGGGTACCCGGTTCCTTTACTACCCGTTAGTGCACACCCCTATGACCTAACCCATCTCTTTTACGGCACACCAGCCTAAATGTAACAAGAGAAACATTTGTATTTACACTGACTTATTGGCTGCACACTAACTCATTAGGTGTTACAAATTAGCACTGTTCTTTTATACACGGATATATGGTATGAAGGTTCAAAAGTAGACATCTACTTTTTCTGCTATTACAGAATAGCAGGAAAGCAGATTGAACGTTTTGTTTGAATGCATTTTTCTGCTTTTCTGCTTTTCTGCTACCAGAAAAGCAGATTAAACGTTTTGCTAAATTGCATTTTTAAGTTTTCGGCTTTTCTGCTACCAGAAAAGCAAGTTTTATTTGTTGCCCTTCACTGGCGGTTCAAAAGTGGACATCTGCTTTTCTGCTACCAGAAAAGCAGAATGAACATTTTGTCACGGTGGGTCAAAAGTGGACATCTGCTTTTCTGCTATCAAAATAGCAGAAAAGCAGATCAGACGTTTTTGTAAAATGCATTTTTCTAATTTTCTGCTATCAGAAAAGCAGATCAAACGTTTTGGACAAATCCTCTTTTCTGCTTTTGGCTTCACATCAACCGATTGAATATGTTCCTGAAGCATAACAGGCACCAAAATGTAGCTGGTTTCCAGAAGGTGGAGCCTAAAATCTTCTTAAGCCGAAGACGAAGCCGAAGCCAGTCGTTTCAAAAACGCCCATAGACTCTGATTTCAGACTTCAACTCAGAAAAGAGAATTCGATTTTTTTGAAAAGCGTCATGTTAATAACAAGCATACCTACTCGCACATCACATGCACTGAAATGCTAAACATCCGTGCAAATCTCATGCATAATTTTCCTGGTAGGCCTATAGGCTATATTTGACATGTTCAAAAACAAAGCGAAATGCACAAAAAGCAAATACCATGTAAAATCCAGCCCAGATGCCAAAACTCACCTACTTAACCTGGATCAACAATTAGCCAAAGTTTCCCACAACAAACGTGATACTTCCGCCAAATGTACAAAACAAATATGGAAAAACTATAATCAACTTACAAGTTGTAAGCCTTAGGTTTGTACGTGTACATGTCAGGCCTACTTCCTCATGCAATTTATGGTGCACAACAGCTCAACTCCCTTTACTCAATCTGGGAAAAACCAGTTGCTATTTTTGTCACACAAGTTCAATATAGGCCTACACGTGAACAATGCTGTAAATGCTATTGATTAAAGTTTACAGTTCAAACAGGCAACCTACCTCTGTTTACGGAAGCACAAAATGGACATTGCACAAATATCAATACTGCATACATTTTGATAACTACTATACAATGTATAACTGTTAAAATGCCTACGAATAGGCAGTGGCGCACCCAGAATTGGCTTTTTGGGGCTCACAATTTATTTTTTTCAAAAAAATTGGGTTTTTGGGGTGGCGGACTATTTTGACGTTGGTGGTGCCACTTACACCCCTATTATACTACTCGAAAATAGGCCACATACATATCATCAAGGTCAAATTGTGAGGGAAAAAAAGCCCCCCCCCTCCTTCGTGGGTGCGCCACTGCAAATAGGCCTACGATATTATACTTTGAAAGATATGAAAATGGAAAAAGGAGGGTTGAAAATAAGAACTGAAACGAGGATGTATTAAAGTATCCAGGATATAAAGCTAAAAATCAGGAAATATATACCCTACGTTTCATGAATGCGTACTATTGAAGTGAGTGTTACCGGCTGTCGTAGAAAAAATAGCACATGGTAGGGGCAAGGTGGCTTGGCCTTTTGTTAAATCTTGGACAGCATTATTTAAAGAACATCAGAGTCCAGTCACAAATGATCGAGACCCAAGTAGGGTCATTACAGCAAAAATAAAAACAGAAAAGCAACCTTTAGTATAAAACCTGGTCAGACTGCCTGTGAAATTATTCTTTCTGGCATTACATGCTGTCATTATGAAGAAAACAATAAAAGAAGGCCATTTCCAAAGATACGTCAGGTGACACATTTTTGGAAATTTCTGTCAGTAGTTGGTTTGTAATTGGGCGAATCTGTGAATGGGTGCGCCCAAGTTTGATACAACCATATAGCTCCATGATACAACACACGCATTTGCTATCATTCATCTGTTCAGTGCATGACATTGCATAACTGCAATCAGCTGAATGAGAACGTGTCAGATGCTGATTTTGGGCGCAATTCAAAATATGACTTGGCAACTTTTGAATTGAGATTGAGATCCTAGAAATAGAATATTGTTTTCTCTGAATAAACAGCATTCACTTAGCTAAAACTTCATCAGGTAGTTGCAAGGGCGTCAATTCTCAAAAGTGGGGGGGGGGGACATACCTTGATCAGAACTGATGCGAGCGCGAAGCGCGCAGCCTCACGGTGTGGGGTTCGGGGGCCCCGCTTAAGGGCCCCAAAAAACTTTGGATTCTAGATGTTCTGTGGTGTGATCTGAAGCAATTTCTTACCACTTTCCTCCTTGCTTTAACTAATATTTTCTTAGGGGGGGGGGGAGACATCCATCTTCCGAATGGGGGCGCTCTTTAAAACTAACCATTATTAGGTATACTATATTATTATATGGACAATTTCACGGTGCATTGTAATGGTTGTTGAGTGGGTTTTCTTTGGTGGGATTGATGTCAGAAGAACTCTATAAACACTTCAAATCATTGCTGACAAAAAAATTGTCAGACAAATCTGCCAGGGGGGGGGGGGGGCAAAACCTGCCCCCCACTGGATACGCTTAAGGGCCTCGAAAAATTGGATTCTCGATGCTCTGTGGTGTGATCTGAGGCAATTTCTTACCCCTGTCCCCCTGTTCCCCCCAGGATTGACGCCCATGGGTAGTTGTTAAGCACCCGTCTTTAGATTTTGAGCACTTAATTGTTGCTTCAAATGGGAAAAATGCACAAGTGACTGGTTGGTGTGGTAAAACTAGCCTCCTGAGATGATCCATTCAGCGTTCTTTATTCCCGAGGTGACACCCAGGTAAATTGAATGCTCCATGGATCACCGAGGGAGGCTAGTTTCGATTCAAATTAAAAGCAGTCAATATTTGTTTTAAAACGCCTTAGCCAAAGATTCTGCTTGTTCCTGAGAGATAACTGATTAATTTAACCGAAATCTAATAAAAGCGTTCTTCCATTTCAATACAAAAGCACTTGAAAATTTCCAGGCACTTTTCCAAACTACCCCCTTCATGAAATGTTTGAACCTAACTTTGAAACATGTGGGAACAAAACGCACAACATGCAAAACCCATAATATGCATGTGCATACACTGCTGTTGCTATGTTGGTTGCTACGTACGTAGAACTTTGTCAGCCTTGAATTTAGTCGCCCGGCTGTGTGTAAAGGCAAAAAAATGACTCTCTAAGAAAATATCCTGGTTCAAATGATTAGGTCGCGATTTACTTTTAGAAACTGGGACAAAAAAGAAAAAATCAAGGAAACAAAATTAACTTCTCCAAAAATTTAATTTAGTCTCATTAAAACAAAAATCCTTCACATGCAAAAAAAAATTATATCCCTAAACAAAAAAGACACTTTTTGTCAAATACTTCAAAGAAATCTCAATCTGGATCGAACAATGAATAAAAAAAAAACACAAAAAGGGATTTGCCAATGAGCAGTATAAAATTTTAGGAGAATATTATGAGAAAAACTAAGGTATAAAACAAATGAATTGACAGAAAAAAATTAAACCAGGGGAAAAAAAGCCAATTTATGCATAACTGTTCCAGTACCAACAATACAAACACTATTGATTCAAGTTCAGAGTTCAAACATGTAGTCTGTCCACATTAACTACGGAAGCACAAAATGGACATTGCACAAATTGTTTGTGTAATAATCGTCAGTTTTGTGATCCAAGGAATTAACAAAACATGCAAAATGTACAAAGCTTTGACATAGTCACGTGCCATTGTGTTTCATATACAAAACGAAAATTGGCAAAATAAGATTCATTAAGATTTAAGACATTTCATATTACCTAACATAAAACTTATGGACTTTTTAAAATTATTATAACATTACGTACAGTGATGACCATGTAGTTTACAACATTGCAGTACTAAATTCCATTTTGTGAATTGAATGTCGAATGTTAAAAAGTTGCGGTCCCTCAATCTCAAAATAGTTTGTCAGCAAAAAATGTAATATGGTTCAAGAAACATTCGACGATTTTTCTCTTTCTCCACTGTTTATAATTGGATTTCTCTTTCCCACTTTATTACTGGAGAGTACACCGTAGGCCTACTCACACATTTGTGGGTACTGAAAATACTGTGGGGACAGCAGAAAGTCCCCATAACTCGGTCCTAATTGCCTAACAATAAGATACTTCCCCAAAACGCATTGTAGGCCTACCCAGGCCAACGCATTTCCCGAAACGTTGAGGGAGATTAACTGAAACACACCAATGTTATCGGGTTTTACTGTAAATGTAAATATTAGAATATCAGAAATGAAGCTGATTTAAATAGCCCTGGTTCAACTACAACAGGTCATGTTCTGCTAGGCCTTGTACAGCAAATCATCAGATGCAGGTTAGCCCCGGTTCAAGTACAGCGGTTAGTTTTTAGGAGGGGCCATAGTCAGGCAAATCACATCCGCTCAAAGATCTTAACGGAGTATACGTCAGCGACAACTACATTGCCAGTGGGTGTGAATGCCATTCCTAACGGATTGAACAACCCTTGAGCTACTGTTGCTACGAATGCACCATTTGAATCGTAACGCTGCACTTCAGAGCCTCCCCTACCTCCGTAATGAACAGCAACATAGATGGTCTCATCATCATCGCACAGGACACCAGTTGGCTTAGCAGCTTTGCTATTCAATAATGTATTGACCCTGAACATCTCTTTGCCTTCAAAGTCGATGCACAGCAAACTTTGGCCCTCGTAGTTTGTGAAGACTAAACAGCCGAAATTGCTTAGTGCCAAGTATAAGTCAACCATGTTATTCGAGATGCTTGCAATCAACGATCCATCCATGTTGTGGACACTGATGACCTTTCTCCCCCGGTCAGTGACTGCTACTCGTTGACTGTCAACAGCAACAGCCTTGAGGTTACTCTCTGATAGCCCATCGGCATCGTCAGCCGAAGGTGTAAACTCACGCACAAAGTGGAGCTCAGTGTCAAAAACCTTCACTTTCTTTTTGTTTGTGACAAAAAGCAGATCATCATGGGTCACAGCAATGCCAAAAGGAGCTTCCAACTGATGCCTAGCATCGCCTTTAGCAACTGATGTTTTATACTTCCCAGTTGAGCTAAACAACGATAACCTTTTCAAAGTTGTGTCAGTTACTACGATGTCCCCGTTTCTGAAACATACAACAGCTGTGGCTAATTTGAATTCCTCGTTACCGGTACCTTCTTTGCCGAACTCTTTCTTTAACTGCCATTTCTCGCTGACGCAGACCTCCCCAAGCTCTGCATCACTCACAATGTCTTGACATCTGACACCGATAAAAGACGGACCATGATTTGCCGGTTCAAACTTGAGCTCCTTCTGGAATTCCAAGTTGTGCATCACCTTCGGCTTGAGCTCTAAAAGCTCTAAATCTCCGGCTTGACTCATCAAATTATTTACTGCCGCGATGGTCTGATCTGCACATTCCATCTGGTCACGGTTGTGCATGAGTGCCTTTTCGTACTCACTGTCTCTCTCCTGACCGATTTTGTTCACCTTATCGGTGAGAAGCTTTGCTTTGTTTCTGATTTTAGTGATCTCTGCCTCTGCTTTTGCATCAATATCACTACGAGCCTGAGCCAGTTTCTTTTGCAATCTTTTTCGTGCATGTTCGATTGAGTTTTCAGTAGATGTGAAGTGCTGCCTGCACTTCTCGAACTTCTGCAGTATGTTGTCGACCTCACTGCGGAAGGACCTGATAGTGTCATCAATCTTCAGCAAATTGTGCTCTGCCGACCGATGATCGAATGCGACACACAAAGAGCAGATTAAGGTGTCGCATGTGTCACAGTAGAAATACAAAGGATGGTCATGGTGGATCATACACATTCGGGTGATGGGTTTGATATGTTCTGCTGGAGGGATCTTTGATTCCTGCCAATCTCCCAATGAAATGATTTGATGGTCTTTGGTGGACTTGAACCTCCCATGGGCTTTCCAGCATTGCTGACAGAGGTTATCACTACAATCAAGACACCTCCAAGTGGCCTCCTTGCCTTCTCCGCAGTCACATGTGGCGGTCGGTGCAGATGCTTCTCCTAATACCTTCTCCTGTTGTTTGACCTCATCGACAAGAGAACTAAGAAAGAAAGACGAAGCTAGACTCTGCAATCCTCCATCCGAAACTTGTGTCTCTCTCCTGCAGACTGGACATGTTATCTTTTCTGCCTCTGGCTTCTGTTTGCTCATCATCTCTTCCAGACACTTCAGGCAAAAGCTGTGAAGACAGTCCAGCATCTTAGGATCCTTGAAAAGACAGCAACAGATCGGACATTCCAGATGCCCCTGGCTGATCTTCCACACAGTTTTGGCTGCAGCCTCCGCCATATTTCAAGTGTGACCTAATCAAAACAGACCAAATATCCGTGTCTGAATAAGTTCAAAATTATAACAAACAGATGATTGTCCCATAGGGCTGTGCATCGGAACTGGGTACCCGAGTACCCGGCCGTTAATGTCAGGAACCGGTTCCACATTATGGAATCGAGTATCACTAACCAACTTTGCAAATTACTTGGTAACTCCTCAGTCAATGAAAAAGAAATGTTTTGAATGTCATTGGGAAAATGTCAAATGCAAAACAGGATACATGGAAAACCAAAACCAATTTCATCTTTTATGATGCTTGCGAAAGTTGCAGTTTTCACCACATAGCTAAAGTGCTCACTGTAGTATACACCCTATCTAGCCGTATTGCCACACCGATGTGATAGATTTTTTATTTCGTAGCATTGCTGTCTTGTTTTTTTTCTTTAGCCTTTTATTTTATGGACAGAATTGGTAAAATACCAAGGAAAAGTAAACAATGTAACCATGCAAGACACTTCACACAGCAGAATTGGTTCACACGTAACAGGGACACCGGGGGACACCAAATGTGACATGTGAAACCATAATATTGGGGAGCACCATATCACATCTTCACACATTTATTTCTTTGAAAATTGGATCTCATGTTGAAGTTGAGTTAGTACTGTCCATCATTTTGACCTAAAAATGGCATAGTTTACCTTTTAAGGAGGCAGAAATGTAAATTTTTTGAGACTAATTTTTGTCCCACTCTTTAGCCAAAAATTTGAGAAGTTTCGGCTTTATTTTTCAATCAAAACAGGAACTAAATGGGATCAAGATAACAAATTTGTAGGTTTTATCAATGCAACTTTATTGGAGTTTGTTACACATAAAGTATCTTTAACTTTAATATGTTTCCTATTTAGTTCTAAAACAAAAAAACAAATTTTCCTATTGGACCCCTAATTTAAAGAATGACCCATTTACACTGATAAATTGACTGCACTTTAACTCATTGGGAGTTACAAATTAACAGCAGCCGTTTACTGTTCTTCAATACTCGGATGTATGGCCGATATCTTTATGCGGAAATAATAAAAAGGGAGTAGGCCCAAATGTAAAAAGGACAAAAGACATAGACTCAGATTTCAGACTTCTATTCAGAAAAGAGAATTCTATATATTTCAAAAGCATCATGTTTATAAAAAACATACCTACGCGCATCACATGCACTGAAATGCTAAACATTCATGCAAATCTCATGCATAATTTTCCTGGTAGGCCTATAGGCTACATTTGACATGTTCAAAAACAAAGCAAAACACATGAAAAGAAAAGCTTTATGTAAAATCTAGTGTTGTAGTCGAGTGCATTTTTGCGAGTATTGACTCGAGTACTGCCGAGTACTTAGGTTACCGAGTACGAGTACTTGTACTTCAGAGTACAAGGACAGGGCTTCGAGTACGAGTACTTGTACTTCCGTGTACGAGTTAGAGTATGAGCCTAACTTGTACTTCCGAGTATGAGTACGAGTACTTCTTTTTCCAAATACGGCCATACGACGAATGGTTTAATGTGTGTATAATTGGCCAGGCCCAGTCAGACCGATAAAATAAGGCCCTAGTAAGTCAAGCGATGTACCATTTTTTTTCGAGTCCTGTCAAGTATGAGTAGTTTGATGATCGAGTACAATTTCGACATATTTAGTATGAGTACTTTGCTACCCGAGTACGAGTACCGTCATTTTGAGTACGAGTACTTTGATATTCGAGTACGAGTACGAGTACCAGCACTCTAAAAAAAGTACTCGAGTAGTACTTGAGTACGAGTTCCGAGTACGAGTACTACAACACTGGTAAAATCCAGCCAAAATGCTGTATGTAATGAACTCACCTACTTCAACTGGATCAACAGTTAGCCAAAGTTTGCCGCCACAAACATGATACTTCCACCAAATGTTAAAAAAATAGTATGGCAAAACTACCATCAACTTGTAAGTTGAAAGCCTTAGGCTTACGTGTACATGTCAGGCCTTCTTCTTAATGCTATGAATGGTGAAACAATAGCTTCACTCCTTTACTGAAAACTGGAAAAACCAGTTGCTATTTTTGTCACACAAGTACCATAAAAATAGCAAAACTATGATAATGATCTTCATTCAAGTTCAATATAGGCCTATAAAGTTTACAGTTCAGACAGGCAACCTACCTCTGTCTACGGAAGCACAAAACGGACATTGCATAAATATCACCGCTGCATGCGTTTTATATTACTCCTTATTCATGTATATACATGTATTGATGTTAAGATGCCTACAAATACGATTTTATACTTTGAAAGATATGAAAGTGTAAAAAGGAGGGTTAAAAATAGAAACTGAAAACTTGGATGTATTAAAGCATCCAATTATATAAAGTTAAAAATCTGGAAAATATACCCCAGGTACGTTTTACACATGCGTACTATTGAAGTGACTGTTACCGGCTGTCGTGGAAAAAAATAGCACATGGTAGGGTTAAGGTGGCTTGGCTTTTTGTTAAATCTTGGACACAAGAATAGCCCATTATTTAAAGGACATCAGAGTCAAGCCACAAATGATCGAGACCCAAGTACGGTCATTACAACAAAAATAAAACTAGAAAAGCAACCTTTAGTATAAAACCTGGTCAGACTGCCTGTGAAATTATTTTTTCTGGAACTGTCATTTTGAACAAAACAATAAGAGACAACTATTTCCAAAGATACGTCAAGTGACACCAGTTTTGGGAAATTTCCGTGAGTAGTTGGTTTGTAATGGGAGACTTTTGAGACGTAGGTGGCAGCCAACACACCTATCCTTTTTCCATATTGTTCACGTCATATTGAGCATGCGTGCTTTAGATTTAATATGAAGTAAACTATTGAAAAGGACCGGTATGTTTGCTGCCACTAACGTCTCAAAAGTCACCCATTGGACAAATCTGTGAATGGGTGCGCGCAAGCATTAGTAGTGTGTAGGGTCTTCAGCGGACAAGACAAGAATTTTATGCTTAAGGTAAAAAGACAATGGACTCATTTGCATATCAATGAAACCAATTAGCATATCGATGGATGATGGTTGCATAATAAAAGAGCGAATGAAATGAAATGACCAAGACTATCATTTGTATTATTCAAAGCAGTGTGCAAACAGTGAATAATAAAAACAAAATGCAGGCCACACCAACAGAGCGCCAGTTAAGCCGACTAGCTGGAAATCTTGTGAAAAAATGTTTTTACTCTGGTAAAAATGGAGAGTGCGAGCGACCTTGGGAGAAGTTAATGATGAATCTCGGTCTATCAAGAGCCGCTATATATAGACATTTAGAGGAAAACAAATTTTGTGAATGGGGGCAATGTTTTAACGCACTTATAGAGTTACTCGTTTACTCATTTCGTTACTCATTTACTCATTTGATTAAATGATGAGTAATGATGAGTAACGAAATGAGTAAATGAGTAACGATATGAGTAAATGAGTAACGAAATGAGTAAATGAGTAAGAAATGAGTAAATGAGTAACGAAATGAGTAAATGAGTAACGAAATGAGTAACCAAATGAGTAACCAAATGAGTAGCAAATGAGTGAATGAGTAACGAACTGAGTAAATGTGTAATGAAATGAGTAGCAAATGAGTGAATGAGTAACCAAATAAGTAGCAAATGAGTGAATGAGTAGCAAATGAGTAACCAAATAAGTGACGAAATGAGTAACCAAATGAGTAGCAAATGAGTGAATGAGTAACGAAATGAGTAAATGAGTAAAGCACTGAGTAAATGAGTAACGAAATGAGTAAATGAGTAACGAAATGAGTAACCAAATAAGTAGATATATATTAAATGATTTCATCCGTTCCTTACCATTCGGAGATTAACCTTCAAAGCTTCAACATGAATACTATTTCTGCAGTCAAACCCTATGCTTGTCACCAGTGTGACAAACGCTTTGGACGGAGATATAACCTCTTGAGACATACCGAAAATGCACATGCTGAAGATGAATCCGACATAGACGAAGTTGAGGTGGATAATTCTGAACCTGAATTTAAAAGTAGTAGATTTGAAGATCCGGAAATGGAAAACTATGAAACTGAATCTACGTATGATGAAGACGAAGATCTTGAGGAAAATGATTCCGAATCCGTCACGGAGGTGGAAGATGACAAATCATCTGATGAAGATGAGTCTAGTTCTGATTTGGAAGACAATGCAGCCTATTTAGACTGGTTGGGAGAGGCAAAAGAAGCGATTGATGAGATGCGGAGTGAAAAACATGAAAAGTACATCAACGAGGGCATGAGTGAAGATCAGGCCACGGAAAAGGCCAACAGGAAGACCTTGTGGGCAGTCAAGCGAATCTTTTTCAACAAATACAAAGATTTTTTGTCAAATTACATACATCTGAAAGATAATGATACTCAAGAAATTGTGGACGAGATCGAAGACAGAGTCAATCATTCCGGTATTCTACTGACCAAGGCTGTCAGCCGGGTCATATCTAAACACCAGGCCAAATTTGACGGCCTGTTCCATCAATTAGATGAAGATGACATTAACGAGGAAGACAGTGACGATTAAAGACTAGTCAACGTTAACATTAAGATCACTGATGATTTAATTGCAAAGAATACATTTAAAGACAAATTAAACAACACACACGAGTGTTTCATTGAGAAATGACGTCAATAAAGCAATGATGTTATCATGTATACACTTTCTGCAGTTGTATTTTTCTTTGTTGGTGTTGTCTTACAGTTAAACAATCGGAAAGCCCTACTGTCAAGCAGTCATATAATTAGTGTTTGGACACGCCCTGTCAATAATCCCCGAAATGTTTACGGTCTTTAATGCTTCATGTATGGCTTTATCACGCACCGTGTCCAACTTTGGGACTTTGTTGGGGTAAAAAAGTTAGTTGCCTTATGACACTCTAAATCTTCAATATAAAATAGAAGTACATACTATTGCTTTAACACAAAAAGACCTAGTTATATATATATATCCTTGATTTTGTAAACAAGTCCGGCACGGTGGTAGGGTTCGGTGCATTCCTGTACAGACAACGGTAAAGGGGTATTAAGGCTTGACATCATGTTTAGTCAGTCAACTTCATTGACTATCTTTCACGTACAGATTTTTGAAGCTCCCGCACATGCCGTGTGCTGCCAATTAAGTCCCATTGTCCAATAAAAGGAGTCGGTGTTCACTACTGTTGCGTAACTCCTGGCAATCGATATTTAGAACGCTCAATAATCCATCCCCCACTGTACATGCAGGTAGGTTCAGTCGGTGAAAGATAATCGATATAATGAACACGTCTTGAAAGAAATACGTCTTTATGGATTAGGGAAACAGCGCTATCTGATCGGACGGTGTAAATATACAATGTGTACATGTAGGATGCAGTCAGTCCCTTTACCCTTTCCTTACCATGGGCGACTTTTGTCGACAAGAAGTAGCCCCCTGCTGGTTCCCATGGGCGACTTTAGTCGACCAGGAAACCACACACAAAACACCCTCAACACAGATATATTCACTACTTTTCAGAAAGGCGGCATGTTGATATGTTTGGCCGCCCATACATCAACCATATACCAGCTGAAAGAGTGTTTTCGGATCTTTCTATTGGTGTGGTTTATTCATAGTGTTACCATACAAAAAAAAAAGAGAAGAGTGCTTCAGAAGTATCCACACACAATTTTGAGGTATGGAGTGCCATTTGGTCACGTGGTGAAATAGCTTGCAGTTTGATAATTGGGACCAGATGAACAAACAGTCATAACTTTCTTCATTTTTACATCACATAAAAGAGTAAGGTTCAAGGAACAAACTTTACACACAACATTTATGATTTTAATCACCTCTTGGCAATGAAAATCTGGGTTGAAAAAAGTGAGTTTTTGACTCGTGCTCATTTTGTTCACGCTCTAGTGATTTCCGCATGACTGAGCAAACAATTTGGTCCTGGGGAGAGCCTAGTCAATAAAAAATGTGGGCATACAGATGTACGTGTACATACTGTACACACCGTACCGAGTGAGCCAACGCTGAAAGTTTGTATTTTCTACGACCACCGCACACAGATATACGTACATAGATGGTTCTGATGGTAATGTGGAAGAATACAGTCGACTCTTGTTATAACAAGGTCGATGGGACTAGCCAAATTACCTCTTTATAACAGGAAGTTGTTATGAAAGGACAGCAAAACAAAGAAACACAAAGAGGACCTCAGAATGTGCTCTTTATAAGCAGAACCTCTTTATAAAAGTGCTCTTTATAATATAATGAGAGTCGACTGTATTGTGCAATTGTTATTGCACCTGGATAACACACACGATATGACAAGGCAAATATCGGTGCAGAAGCACGGAGTTATTTATTTGCTCCATGATCGGTGCGGTCATCGAGGGGTGATCGACCATCGGTCTCCGTATAGAACGCATGGATTCATTAGCTCTCTGATCTATTATTAACACAATTCCTCCATGGTTAAAACAATCATCGGACTATACCGTGCAAGTACGCTGTTCACCGGTGAGTGTTTGTTTACTACAAAAACATAAATTAATTTTTTTCAAACTTTTTAAAAACTCGACTAGAAGAAACTCTCGTATGTCTGTACACGTACACGGACTTGTCTGTGTGGATTGCACAATGGACTACCGGGATGAGTCATTCGCAACAAATCTGAAGGGTTGTTCCATTCTAGACGATGTTCGCCGTACTCGATAATAATTTACTAAAAGATAAATTCTTCAATTAGACAATCATAATTGTTTCTTTCTTTCATTCTTTTTGGAAGGGGTGAAGGGTAATGGTTTACTGCAGCAAAAAATTGTAAGCGTTATGATCAATACCGCATAACCGACAGGCATTCAATAATCGTTCAATCGTGGCATTTTTATATTCGCGTCGTTTCCACTCTATAAGCGCGTTAAAACATTGCCCCCATTCACAAAATTTGTTTTCCTCTAAATGTCTATACATAGCGGCTCTTGATAGACCGAGATTCATCATTAACTTCTCCCAAGGTCGCTCGCACTCTCCTCTCCATTTTTACCAGAGTAAAAACATTTTTTCACAAGATTTCCAGCTAGTCGGCTTAATTGGCGCTCTGTTGGTGTGGCCTGCATTTTGTTTTTATTATTCACTGTTTGCACACTGCTTTGAATGAATACAAATGATAGTCTTGGTCATTTCAAACGTTTGACATTCATAATCCGGCTCAAGTCTCCCTTTGTCCACTATTCCGGTTCAGGTCTTCCTCTGTCCGCTATTCCATCTAGCCGGGTGGGCTGCCCCCTTTGTCCAATACATTTTTTTAAGACCCATCCCTTGTCCGATAAAACTTACACACGCCCATGCGCTCTTTTCCATCGATATGCTAATTGGTTTCATTGATATGCAAATGAGTTCATTGTCTTTTTTACCTTATGCATAAAATTCTTTTGTCTTGTCCGCTAAAGACCCTACACACTACTAGCATTGACACAACGCATACGCGTGCGCATTTACTATCATTCATCGGTTCTGTGCAGGGTGACCGTTTTAGCCGATTTTTGGCTAACAACATTTGCAAACATCAAAAAATAAAACTACCAAATCATTTTGAAATACCTTGCTGGACTGTTAGTGAATGACAGTGTAAAGCATCCTGTAAAATCATGGCACCTGGTATACTGTCATTTTCAAGAAAAGTGGTATTTTTGTATCAATTTCCAACGCTGGTCGGCCAACCAGCGTTGGAAAAAACTGGCTTTTTTTCAAATACTGGCCCCAATAGACCATTGCACTTGTTTGCAATCGATTACACACCTATGAACGGGTATAAGCCAGCTAGACTGGTTCCCTGACCTTACAATTCCCCAATGTATGTAAACTGCTCTGTTTCTTCCTTTATGGAGTCGGGGAACCAGACAACAGGAAAGTGATTGTTTTTCTTGGTTTTTAGAGCATTTTCGAACCCAAAACCTCAAAAAAGTCAGTGTAACTATATTTGCTATATATTTCCAACCCCCCAATTCCATCCATTTCTGAAAATTACAGCAAAAGCAAATGATGTATATTTCCCTTAAAAAACGAGTTTGACAGAAAATTTGACAGAATGGATTTTTTGGCAGATTTCTGACAGAATTCTACAAAAATGATTATTTGACAGAAAAACAGCAAATTTGAACGAAAAAGTTTACATTTGTTTTAAAAAAGATTCAATTATGCAATCTTTTCAAACAAACCCTTGCATAATGGGACAGGTTGGCTGGTCTATGTGCAGTGGGAACAAAATGCGCAAAATGCCAAACACATACATGTGCATCTGCATACACTGCTGTTGCTATGTTGGTTGCTACATGCATAGTGCTTTGTCAGCCTTGAATCATAGTCTCTTAAAGTCTCTCAGCCAAAAAGACAATGCAACAACTAAAGAGTCTTTAGTTGTTGCATTGTCTTTTTGGCTGAGTGTAACAGTGAAAAATGGCTCACTAAGAAAAAAATGAAGGAAAAAAATGATTCAAATTATTATGTCCCAATTTACTTTTAGAAACTGGGACAAAGAAGAAATGGAATCAAGGAAACAAAATAAACTTCTCAAAAATTTAATTTGGTCAATAAAAAAATCCTTCACATGCAAAAAACAATTTAAACTCTGAAATGAAACAGACAATTTTTCTCAAATACTTCAAAAGAAATCTAAACCTGGATCAACCAATGAATACAAAAACTCTAAAAGGAATTTGCCAAGGAGAAAAAAATACAATTTGATAAAAATGAGAGAATACTACTTAAGGTATAAAAAATGAATTGACAGAAATACAATTTAACCAAGGGGAAAAAATGTTAAAAATCCACACAGCACTACTGCACGGTGACCCTAAAAGCAAAACAAATGAACTAAAAAACCAATGACTGGACAAGCAGACAAACCGAAGCAGGGAAAACACTCTCTAGGTAGGAGGAAAATAAAAGACTAAAATGTTAACTTGTCTCTCTGCTGGTCTGCTGAACTAAATTAAATGAGGGCCCAACATGTGGCAGCTTATATAGGGGGAACAAGTGGGCTAAAGTAAACAAACAGGGGGACACACTTCCAAGAAAGTGGAGCATCTAAACTTCGACTAAAATGATTTTCTTATCTAAGGGGTCTACTCTTTTTTAATTCACTATAAAAAAATCACAAGTGCAACTTGGCCCTGCCACATGTGCACGTGGCAAGACAGTAAAAATAGTGAATGCCAGTGATAGAATCTGTGGGTGAGATATAAGAAATTTTGAAACCTTAGGTCCATTAAAATGGAGCAACTTCAATCTGTATATAGATTTAAAAACCACGTATATAGACAGTATTAGCCTTATTGAGACAAGTCGGACACATCAGGTGGGTGCTTTACAGTCTTGGTAAAATTTGGGTAAATTCAAAAGGGTTTACCAAGACTAACTAGGTTAGCGCCCTCGAGTTGGGTCCACCATACTTCAAAGAGCATAGAGTACCGAAGTGTGGCGCGTATTCTGGGTCTCGCGCATAGCTAAAGTATGTGGAGACATCAGCGCACAAACCAGCGCGTGAATCAGAACAAATTCAGCTGACGTCAGACTTTGGTACTCTATACTGACCGGCTGATGAAGGTAGTAGGTAAACTCCTGAACAAGACCAGGAACTTGCTCGCCAAATGTAATTAAAGGAAGAGTAGATCATTTGCAGCTATCCAAAAAGTAACTGACAAAATTATGTTTTATGCAAACTTGGTTTAAAGATAGTAATGGCAATAACTCATCATGGGAAAAACAAGTTGCTATTTTAATCTCACTGTACACGACCAGTACGGACATGTACACTTTTATGTACATATCATTATGTAGGCTATAAGCCAACATCATGTACACTATTCCAGTACCAACAATACAAAGACTATTGATTCAAGTTTAGAGTTCAACGAGGCAGTCTGTTCGTGTTTACTACGGAAGCACAAAATGGACATTGCACAAATGATTTGTGTGAAAGGGTCAGTTTTGTGATCCAAGGAATTAACAAAACATGCAAAATGTACAAAGCTTTGAATTGAATATTTACATAGTCACATGCCATTGTGTTTCATATGTACTTTTACAAATTGAAGATTGGCGAAATACGCTTCATTAAGATTGAAGACATTTCATATTACCTATTAAGTTATAGACTTTTTTATTATTATAACATTACGTAACATTACAGTGATGATCATATTTTACACCATTGCAGTAGTAAATTCAATTTTGTGAATTGAATGCCAAATTGAAGAAGTTACGATCCCTTCAATCTTATTAGTTAGGAAATAAATACTGTTATAAGGTTCAAGAAACATTCAACCAGGCGGGGTTCTACAGGGGTGCTTGGGGGGGGGCTGTAGCCCCCCAAAATTTTGTCTAGCCCCCCCAAAATAAATTTTGTAAAAAAAAAAATTGCATTAGCAAAAAGAAGGATTGTGATGTACAAGCGAACGGTCTCCCCCTAAAGAAGAAATAGCCGTGACAAGAGTGCATTAGTTAATATAGTGTGAATGATTTTAGGATTTTATTGGCGCTCCCCATTTAAAATATGGCATGAGCCCCCCCCCCCCCTATTGATTTTCGGAGGCCTATGTGTCTGGAAAAAATAACCGGTCAACATTTCAGCACGCCTCCCTGAAAAACTTCTGGATCCACCGTGCTAGCCCCCCCAAAATATTGGTTCTAGAACCGCGCCTGCATTCAACGCTTTTTCTCTTTCTCCGCTGTTTATAATTGGATTTCTCATTCTGGCTTTATTACTGGCGAGTACACCATAGGCCTACTCGCATATTTGTGGGGACCGAAAAAGCTGTGGGGACAGCAGAAAGTCCCCATAAACTGGGTCCTACTTTAAACAATAACCTACCCCATAACACGGTGTCGGCCTATCCAGGCCAACGCATAAAGCTGAAATACATTAAAGGAGATTAACTGATAACACACCAACTTTACCAGTTAATTCAATTTCAAATGGTTTTACAATCTTGGTAAATATTCTAATTTCAGGAATGTAGCAGATGTAAATCACCTGGTTCAATTAGTGTTAGTAATGTTCTGCTGGACCTTGTATGGCAAAGCATTGGATAAAGGTTAGGCCAAAAAAAAAAATAAGTCGGTCTCTGGTCAGCGCGCGCGTCGATTTTAAGCATGCGCGTCGATCTTTTTTTTCCCAAAATGTTCCGCGGTAGCTCCAACAGCGCCCTCTATTTCCGCACCTCCTCAATTTTTTTTTTACCAAAGAGCACCAAGGAATGGGAAATTGCACCAAGGCAAATGATCGAAAGCACCAAGGCGAATTATGGAGGACACCAATGTACATGAGGACATCAAAAAAGCAAAATAGTATCCACCTTGTCTGTACAATCCAAGCTTGAAGAAAAAAAAAGAAGAAGAAAAAAAAAAAAAAAAGCCGTGTGGCCGCGTCAATTCCGGAACTTTGGTCTGACCAGAGACCGAATATTTTTTTTTTTTGGCCTTAGCGCTGGTTCAAGTACTCAGCAGGATCAAGTAGGGGAGCCTACAGCAGTTAGTGTGGAGGGGCCATAATCAGGCAAATCACATCCGCTCAAAGATCTTAACGGAGTGTCGGTCCGCGACAATTACGTCGCCAGCGGGGGTGAATGTTATTTCTAATGGATTGTACAGCCCTTTGGCTACTGTTGCTACAAATGTTCCATTTGAGTCGTAACGCTGCACTTCAGAGTCTCCCCTTTTGCCAGTGTGAACAGCGACATAGATGGTCTCATCATCATCACACAGGACACCAGTTGGCTTAGCAGCTTCGCCATTCATTAATGTCTTCACACTGAACATCTCTTTACCTTTAAAGTTAACGCACAACAAACTTTGGCCCTCGAAGTTTGTGAAGACTAAACCACAGCCAAAATTGCTTATTGCCAAGTAATTGCTAACCAGGTTATTTGAGATGCTTGCAATCAACGATCCGTCCAGGTTGTGGACACTGATGACCTTTCTCCCCCTGTCAGCGACTGCTAATCGCTGACTGTCAACAGCAATAGCAGTGAGGTTACTCTCTGATAGCCCATCGACATCGTCAGCCAAAGGTGTAAACTCACGAACAAAGTGGAGCTCGGTGTCAAAAACCTTCACTTTCTTTTTGTCCGTGACAAAAAGCAGATCATCAAGGGTTATGGCAACACCAAAAGGAGCTTCCAACTGATGCTTAAGATCTCCTTTGTCAACTGATGTTTTATATCGACCAGTGGAGCTAAACAACGATAGTCGTTTCAAATTTACGTCAGTTACTACAATGCCCCCATTTGTGAAACATGCAACATCCCTGACTCCTTGAAATTCCCCGTCACCAGTACCTTCTTTGCCGAACTCTTCCTTTAACTGCCATTTCTCGCTGACACAGACCTCCCCAAGATCTGCATCACTAACAACATCTTGACATCTGACACCGATGAATGCTGGACCATGATTCACCAGCTCACACTTGAGCTCTTTCTGGAATTCCAAGTTATGCATTATCTTCGGCTTGAGCTCCAAAAGCTCGAAATCATCGGCTTGTCTCATCAAGTCATTTACTGCCGCAATGGTCTGATCTGCACGTTCCATCTGGTCACGGTTGTGCATGAGCGCCTTTTCGTACTCACTGGCTCTCTGCTGACCGATTTCATCGACCTTGTCGGTGAGAAGTTTTGCTTTGTTTCTGATTTTAGTGATCTCTGCCTCCGCTTTTGCATCAATATCACTACGAGCCTGAGCCAGTTTCTTTTGCAATCTTTTTCGTGCAAGTTCAATTGACTTTTCAGTAGATTTGAAGTGCTGCCTGCACTTCTCAAACTTCAGCAGTATGTTATTGACCTCACTGCGGAAGGACCTGATTGTGTCATCAATCTTTTGTAAATTGTGCTCTGCCGACCGATGATCTAATGTGGCACACATTGAGCAGATTAAGGTGTTGCAGGTGTCACAGTAGAAACACAGAGGATGGTCATGGTGGATCGTACACATTCGGGTGATGGGTTTGCTGTGTTCTGCTGGAGAGATCTTTGATTCCTGCCAATCTCCCAGTGAAATGATTTGATGGTCTTTGGTGGACTTGAACCTCCCATGGGCTTTCCGGCATTCCTGGCAGAGGTTATCACTACAGTCAAGACACCTCCAAGTGGCCTCCTTGCCCTCACCGCAGTCACATGTGGTGGTAGGTGCCGATGCTTCTCCTAATACCTCCTGCTGTTGTTTGACCTCGTCGACAAGAGAACTAAGAAAAAAAGACGAAGCTAGACTCTGCAATCCTCCATCAGGGACTTGCGTCTCTCTCCTGCAGACTGGACATGTTATCTTCTCTGCCTCTGGCTTCTGTTTGCTCATCATCTCTTCCACACACTTCAGGCAGATGCTGTGCAGACAGTCCAGCATCTTGGGATCCTTGAAAAGACAGCAGCAGATGGGGCATTCCAGATGCCCCTGGCAGATCTTGTCCAACACAGTTTTGACAGCAGCCTCCGCCATATCTCAAGTGTGACCTGATCAAAACAGAACAAACCTCTGTGTCTGAATAAGTTCAAAATTATAACAAATAGGTGATTGCCCCATAGGGCTGTGCATCGGAACTGGGTACCCGAGTACCCGACCGTTAATGTCAGGAACTGGTTCCAGATCATGGAATCGAGTATCTGTAACCAACTTTGCAAATTACTTAACTTCTCAGTCAATGAAAAAGAAATGTTTTGAATGTCAGTGGGAAAATTTCAAAATGAAAAACAGGATTCATGGAAAACCAAAACTAATTTCATGTTTTATGATGCTTGCGAAAGTTGCAGTTTTCACCACATAGCTAAAGAGCAGTATACACCCTATCTAGCCGTATTGCTGCACCGATGTGGTAGTATTATCATGCAGACTTTTATGAACAATCTGAACAGCAACTTCCCAGATTTGAATTTTTGGCGTGGGTGTCTTTAACGGGTACCCAGGTGCCCATATTTTTTTTAAATGGGTACCCATATTTTTTTTCAACTAGGGTACCCAGTTACTGTAATGTGCACACCCCTTTGCCCCGACCCATCTCTTTTACAGCCCATCAGCCTGGGATACGTTTGTTTTGACACCGACTATTATTGACTGCATGCTAACTGGAAGTTACAAATAAACAGCGGCCGTTTACTGTCCTTCAATACTCGGATAGGCCTACATGTATATGGTTTATACCTTTATGCAGAAATAACAAGATGGGAGTAGACCTTAAAGGGAAAATACAACATTTGCAAACATCAAAAAATAAAACTACCAAATCATTGCTGGACTGTTAGTGAATGACAGTGTAAAACATCCTGTAAAATCATGGCACCTGGTATACTGTCATTTTCAAGAAAAGTGGTATTTTTGTATCAATTTCCAACGCTGATCGGCCGATCAGCGTTGGAAACAACTGGCTTTTTTTCAAGTACTGGCCCCAATTGACCATCGCACTTGTTTGCAATCGATTACAAACCTATGAACGGGTACGAGCCAGCTATACTGGTTCCCTGACCTTACGTTCCCCAATGTATGTAAACTGCTCTGTTTCTTCTTAAATGGAGTCAGGGAACCAGACTACAGGAAAATGATTGTTTTCTTGGTTTTTATAGCATTTTCGAGCCCAAAACCTCAAAAAAGTCAGTGTTACTATATTTGCTATATATTTCCAACCCCCCAATTCCATCCATTTCTGAAAATTACAGCAAAAGCAAATGATGTATATATTCCCTTTAATGAAAAGGACCAATGACATATATATAGACTCAGAGTTCAATTCAGAAAAGAGAATTCAGTGTTTTTTTTTCTCTCAAAGCATCATGTTTAAAACAAACGGTGGGAAGGAACGCTAAACATTTGTGGGAATCTCATGCATAATTTTCCTGATTGGCCTGTAGTTCAAAAACAAAGCGAAAAGCATGAAAAGTAAAGACTCATGTAAAATCTAGTCAAAATGCTGTACGTATTTGAACTCACCTGCTTAAACTGGATGAACAGTTAGGCTCTAGCTGAAGTTTTCCACCACAAACATAATACTTCTGCCAAATGTAAAAAAGTATGACAAAACTACCATCAACTTGTTAGTTGTAAGCCTTAGGCTTATAATGTGTGTACATATCAGGCCTATACTTAATCCTGATGCGATGAATGGTGCATGCACGGCTAAATTCCTTTACCCAACACAAGAAAAACCAGTCGCTATTTGTGTCACACAGCAAACCAACACTATGATCATGGTCTTTATTCAAGTTCAATATAGGCCCACATACGAACATACGAACAAACACTGAAAATGACATTGATTCAAGTTCACAGTTCAAACAGGCAACTCTGTCTACGGAAGCACAAAACGGACATTGCACAAATATCACCACTGCATGTGTTTTTATAACTGATGATGCATGTGTTGTATACATGTATACCAATAAGATTTTATACTTTGAAAGATATGAAAATGGAAAAAGGAGGGTTAAAAATAAGAATTGAAAACGAGGATGTGTTAAAGTATCCACGATACAAAGCTAAAAATCAGGAACAATATACCCTACGTTTCACGCCTGTGTACTATTGGAGCGACTTTACCCGGTTGTAGTAGAAAAATAGCACATGGTAGGGGTAAAGTGGCTTGGCTTAAATCCTGGACACAACAGAGATGCCACTTTTCAGGTTTTTACCTGAATTCAGGTGGTGGTTTTGATCTGAAACATTCAGAAAACACACTTGTGAATGGGGTAGGGGTAGTTTCAGGTTTTTAGTAGTGTTTCAGGCTTTTTATTGATATATTGGTGGCATCTCTGACA
This sequence comes from Patiria pectinifera, assembly GCA_029964075.1. Classification (NCBI taxonomy): domain Eukaryota; kingdom Metazoa; phylum Echinodermata; class Asteroidea; order Valvatida; family Asterinidae; genus Patiria; species Patiria pectinifera. Next base: position 12,523,070 of record CM057137.1, on the reverse strand, counting down.
CAAGAAGAGCCCATTATTTAAAGAATATCAGAGTCCAGCCACAAAATGATCGAGACCCAAGTAGGAACATTACAGCAAAAATAAAAATAGAAAAGCAACCCTTAGTACAGCTGGTCGGACTGCCTGTGAAATTATTCTTTCTGGCATTACATGCTGTCATTGTGAAGAACACAACAAAAGAAGGCCATTTCCAAAGATACGTCAAGTGACACATTTTTGGAAATTTCCGTTAGTAGTTGGTTTGTAATTGGGTGAATCCCTGAATGGGTGCGCGCAAGCACTGACACGACGAACACACGTTCGCATACATATCATTCATTGCAGTGCGTGAAATTGGGTAGCTGCAATCAGCTGAATGAGAACGTGTCTCGGATGCTGATTTGGGGCAGAATTCAAAGTATGACTCGGCAACTTTTGAATTGAAATCGAGACCCTAGAATATTGTTTCTGCTGAATACACAGCATTCACAGAGCTAAATCTTCATCAAGTTGTTACGCAACCGTCTTGAGATATTGAGCACTTTTGTTGCTTCAAACAAACAAAAATGCACAAATGACAAATGATCTACCCTACCTTTAGTTTTCACTGATGCAAATTCTCAATTCCATCATATTTCAAAGGAAACAAGAGATAACTGTTTCAATCATTCTCTGACCTGTGCCTTTTTATTTTTTTTTCAGGGCAAAGGTGAAATCCTGACGTACTGGCTTGAGGGACAGGATCCAAGCTACAAGATCGACAGAATCAAACCACCCAAACAAAACTTGTAAACATCTAGCATTATCCCAACATCATCTGCAACGGAAGCTACATAGTCCACTAAATAGCATTTAGATCAGCAATTATTTGTAAAGAGGCAAAAACCATAACCAGCAATCAATCTGAGCCAGAAATTATACCACAGTTGTGTGTAGGTCTATATGAAAAAGTAACAACAAATTCAAATTAGCTCACGGTTTTGTGTTCACCAACAGTTTTGTTGTTCACGAGAACAGCTTTCATTTAGCAACTTTAAGAAAAAAAGGTTTATTCGCGCTTGTACAATAACTAACTTTGATCAAGTCACTTATTCACAAAGACTGAAGTATTTTGAAGTCGCATTATAATCTATTACCATGTAGAAGTTCTAACAAAAATTACAATCAATCTAAGAAATGTTTTCATCAAACAAACACACTTTGAGTTCAAACTGTTGAGAATCGCTACTTTGGTATTAACTTGTATTCAAACTTCACAAAAAAGAAATGTATGCAGCATCGAAAATTACTATGTAAACTATAATATATCAGTCTAGTTCAAGAATCCAAAGTTGAAAGAAGAAGCATTGCCAAGGCTTTTATAAATTTGTAACAAAGAACAAAAATTACAAACAATCTAAAAAATGTTTCCATCAAACAAACACACTTTTGAGTTCAAACTGTTGAGAGTCGCTACTTTGGTATTAACTTGTATTCAAACTTCACAAAAAAGAAAGAAATGTATTATAACATCGAAAATTACTTTGTACACTATAATATATCAGTCTAGAATCCAAAGTTGAAAGAAGAAGCAAGGCTTTTATAAACTTCATAACAAAGAAATGTATACAACATCGAAGATTATTGTGTAAACCAGAATATAGCAATCTAGTTCAAGAATTCAGTGTAAGTTGAAAGAAGAAGCAAAGCTTTTATAGATGTGTAACAAAGATGATACTTGAATTGTCATGGTATTGATAAGAACAAAATCAGCATTGTAATCATACAAAAAAAGCGTGACTAGAAACAAATTTTAAATTGACCCTTGTTAACTAATGCAATATGAGGTATGCAGCTGCAAAACGCAAATAGTAGAATGTGAGGGCTCGGGGTGTTATTCACTTTCATAAATAAAGCTTTAGCAATTTTGGATGCACAGATTTTTATAAATTGGCATAGAAGTAAGATGTGTAACGTGAGAATGTATACAGCAAAAAAATAAAACCCAATCAGACACTGGTGTAAATGGAGGATTTTCTATTGTTCCTCTTCGCTTTTCCTTTGTTTATACCTGAACTTTTTCGCAACAGCTCTCATTGGTTTTGTACACGTTTTCCAACAAACCGAGAGTCCTCGATTTGGTTTCTGTCCTCGATGCATCGATGATATTGCACGTGTTCGTCCTCGATATGCACCATTAACATGCACAGCATCCTTTTACGAAGCCATTTGGTTGTTTTGTTTTGGTTTATTCACATTCGGAATTCAAAGTTGCCAGATGGATTCCAATTCGATTTCTATGAAGATCAGCTTTTAAAAAGGATACTTTGACAAAGTTTGCAGTGAAATCAGTCAAAAATGTTATTGTTTTTCTCCAAAAATTGATGATTTTTGCCCAAAATCTTTAATATAATTATTGGGTGCTTGAATGTTAATTGATGCTCCTCTTACCTTTAAAAGAATTTCTGCATAGTTTGGAGAAAAGTCATTTTTTGGCCAAATTTCATTTAAAAAAGTGTGGTGTTTTTTTAATTCTGGCCCAAAAAAAATGAAATTGCTTCAAATTGGCAGGAAAGATGCCTAAATGACACTAGAATACATTCTAAATCGATTTCTGGACAGATAAGCTTTTAAACAGGATATTTTGACAAAAGTTTGCGGTAAAATCAGTCAAAAATGATGTTTTTTTCCAAAACCCGATGATTTTTACCCACTCATCTTTAATATATTGGGTGTTTGAATGTTGATTGATGCTCCTCTTACCTTTAAAAGAATTTCTGCATGGTTTGGAGAAAAGTAATTTTTTAACCAAATTTCATTAAAAAGGTAAGGCTAACACCTTGGTGTTTTGGTGTTTTTTTTCAATTTGGGCCAAAAAAATGAAATTGCTTCAAATTTGCTGGAAAGATGCCTAAAGGAATCTAGAACACACTCCCATCCGATTTCTGGACAGATAAGCTTTTAAAAAGAATATTTTGACAAAAGTTGGAGGTGAAATCAGTCACAAATGTTATTGCTTTTCTTCAAAAATGTATGATTTTTTGCCCCAAAACGTTAAAATATTGGGTGTTTGAATGTTGATTGATGCTCCTCTTACCTTGAAAAGAATGTCTGCATAGTTTGGAGAAAAGTCTTCTTTTTTTGGGCCAAATTTTATTAAAAAAGTAAGGCTAACCCCTTCTGGGTTTTTTTTTAAATTTTGGCCAACAAATTTGCTGGAAAGATGCCTGAAGGACCCTAGAACGCATTCCAATTTGATTTCTGGACAGATAGCTTTTTAAAAGGATATTAGGATATTAATAGTCGCCCCTAGAGGTACATACTGAAGACGATTCGAGCATGTATAGGGCGATTAATAGTCGCCCGTAGAGGTACAGATGGCGATTCCAGTGTTTAATGTTGTGTTTAATGATGTTTTATTCCATTTCTGTTTTAGCCTCTGAAGAAGAACTTGCTAAGTTCGCAACGTCAGGCCACACTAATTTTTAGATTGATGTTTTATTGTGTTTAATGAAATCTGGGTTGGGATTTTTTGGGGGGTCGTGATACAGATACAGAGAGCCCCTTTTGTTAAAGCCTCTTAGAATCTAGTATCTACAACATAATAGTTTTAGCTCCAGCTCTATGTCGAATTCCTATGAGCATTGGAGCTGGAGTTGCTCAAGCTAGGGGGTTTCCCAAGCTAGAGTTTCTCAAGCTACACGATCGCCAAAACTTCGAACTCTTGTAGTTCTAAACTACACCAGTATTGCCGTTATTTATTGTACGGTTGTTGTTTTTGTCCTTGGGGATTTTTGTTTGTCATAGTTCTCGGTTGGGGTACCTATGAAGACGAGAAGGCCACTCGGGCACACGAGGCGGTCATGATCTTAACGCCTAGACCCGGCAAGAAGACCTATGTGTACAAGGACTGGGCGTGGGACGTCAAGGATACTGTTCTACTCGCTCCATTCTTCGGAACTGGCAGATACGTAAGTCAAAGAAAATATACAAACTAGCTTGATGAAATTAAATTAAAGGTAATATACAACATTTGCAAACATCCAAAAACAAAACTGCCAAATCATTATGAAATACCTAACTTGACTGAAAGTGGATAATATTCTCTCAAGCATCCTATGAAACCATTTAGGTGTGATGTCATTTTTAAGAAAAGTGGAAATATGCTGACCATCGTTGGGGAAAACATGACTTAAAAAAAAAAAATACTGCCCTAATTCACCAAATTTAGTTAGTCCACAAGCCAGCTAGTCTGGTTCCCTGATCTTACAATTCCTCGACATGATCTATAAATTGGTCCGTTTCATATAAAGTAGGGTCTGGGAACCAGACTACAAGAACAGCATTTTTTCTTGTTTTTCCCCCAGTATCTATGAACATTTCTGAAAATTACAGCAAAAGCGAAATGTTGTATATCTAACTATAATTCCAGAAATCTCTGTCTGTCTGTCTGTATTTTGATTATCTTCAGAACCGGGCATCGTATGAAGTTGAAAATCGGCGGGTGTATTGCAGTGTGCAGTGCCGAGTTTGAATTTGTTTGGATGAGATTTATAGCCTAGACCACCACGCGTGCACTACCGTCCTTTTCAATTGTTTTTATCATGTTTAACCCTAAAATGGCCGGGTTATTTTGACCATCTCTCAGCCGGGGATTCCCCATCACCCTAAGATCTTGGCCATCGAGTGACGAAACATTTTGAAACTGGGTACATGCATAGAGCAACTCTTCATAAACATACCCAAGAAATTTCATGACTATAGGTCAAAGGGTTTTGCAATTATTGCTAATTAATTATTCATGTACGAATGGCAATTCTATGTCTGTGTACAGGACGTATGAGAGAACATTCAGTTTTCACGACGTGTAGCGCGGGAAAATTTTTTGGTATCAAAAGATACGCAAGGCTCGAGGCTAAAAGTCATAACAGCTCGGGTCGCAAACATTTTTTCAAGGTTATCGCAGAAAAAGTTCCGCCCACCCCCTCCCCGGCCCTTTTAGGGTTAAGTGAAAGCGTGCGTGCTCAATATGATGCAACACTGGAAAAAGGAACGGCACATGCATTGTAGGGCGATACCATTTTCCAGTATGGGTGAATAGCACTGCATACCATATGTTTCCGTGTGCACGTATGTGGTGGCTGCATGGGCACATTATTTTTTGCAGTCGACTGAGCGACCATTGTAGGCGGTCTACTGAGCAACCTTACTGCAGGGTGATACCATTGTCCAGTAGGGGTTAATATCTGCGCTATTTTTGCAGATTTTTCGAGAACCAATCGCCCAAACAACTTCAAACTTGGCACAAACTTTGACGTGAGTGTGTGTTCAACCTGTCAAAACAACACCATTGAATCGCGTGCGTTGTTCGCACGAGTTGTTCTCAAAAACCCTGCAAGCATGCAACCAATAACAGCGGCAAAGCAATTTGCTTTTCCCGAACATGCACATTTTAGATGGGCACTGCACTAGTTTTTTTCAATTATGAAATGCACTTTTTTGGTTCCACTTTTTTGACTGGCCCTGTATTTGTGTCAGGTTTTCAACCTCCGCGCCACTAAAATCTTTACATGAAGTTTGACTAAAAGCCCGAATGCAGCGGAAATCCACAACGTAAGCTGTCATCACATGCCAGCCCCAGCCTATAGACTTTGTGCACAGGTACCCCTCGACAGTTATAACAGGAGAGTTGGGGGAGACCAATGGGAAGGACATTGTGGAGCGCTGTGGTCCAATGGTACGGTGTTCGACTCGTGTGCTGTACTGCGTGGCTTTGAACCCTGACGGGGAACATGGTGCTTGTGTTCTTGGGAAAGACACTTTACTACGATTGCCTCTCTCCACTCAGGAGTATAAATGGGTAACTATGAAGGTAAAGACCAGAAGGCGCTGATCTTGAGCTGCTGCAAAAACTGGTCTCATGGCCTGATGAACAGGGGTAATAATTGTGAAGCGTTTGCACACCTTTGGTATAAAGCACTAAGCACCACATTATTATTGTTACATTCAAACGCATTGCAGCTGACGCTCATGCGAAGAAGCTACGGGACGGTGCAAATCCAGAAAAAAATTATCTTGCGTATTTCGCGCCATATGCGCACGCACCAGTATGTGCACGCGATGTGTCTCTCCAACTAGGACTCTCGAAAGTTGTCAAAAAACGCCTTCTGTGTTCGTGGACGGAGTCCATAGGTTTATGATCAGGCCTGGCTAAGCATGCACTTACTTAAGGCCTATAGTACATGTACGACATACATGAGATTTCTTCAGTCAGATTTGGGGCTGCGTCATGTGGCAATTTCGTCTATCAGGTTTGGACTTAAAAGTCTCAATTTATTCTTAAACCACCTTTTTATATGCGCGTTTTCATCGTCCATTGCATAAATATAGTTGCATGTATAGTTTTATAGGTACCGACAATGGCGTAGCCAGGAATTTTTCAGTGGGGGGCGCTGGGGGGCTGAAACATTTTATGGGGGGCGTCATGTAGATCAATGACAATTTTTTTAGAAACTCAAAATCTCAGTGGGGGCGACAAGGTTTCATGGGGGGCTGTCGCCCCACGCCACCCCTTAAGGCCTATAGTACATATACGACATACATGAGATTTCTTCAGTCAGATTTGGGGCTGCGTTGTGTGGCAATTTCGTCTATGGTTTGGACTTAAAAGTCTAAATTTATTCTGAAACCACCTTTTTATATGCGCCTTTTTATATGCGCTGTCCCCCCTCCCCCTTGGGTACCGATATACAAACCTAATTGTAAAGCAGCTTAATGTATTAAAATTTATTCAATTTTTTTTCTAATTGTCATCTCAAATTACTGCAAACCAAACCTATTTTTTCCAAACCAAACCCACATTTTCACCATTAACGTCTTGTTCCCAACTTGCCAGGTCGTTAACTTGTTGTATGCCTTGTACACGCTGTTCGACGCCATCATTTCCAACTACAACGTCTACAAGGTAAATATTCCATATAACCCAGCAGATTGTTTTAAAACCAAACTTGCAACAACATTTAAATCACAGGACGTTAAATGTGTTATTAGCTAATAGTTCCAAGTTACATTAAGACTAAAAAAAATTGTATTCAACAATCTAGGAAAGAAGAAAGCCACACATGTTTTCTATTATATCTGAAAGTGAAATTAACCAATAATGAATGATAACGTCTTACAAAGGTTGAAACCATTGGCGATGCCTACATGCTGGTCTCCGGCCTACCGCTCCGTAATGGCAACCGTCATGCCGGTATGATCGCCTCCGCTGCATGGCATCTGCTGGAGGGCGTTAGTAGTTTCATCGTGCCGCACTAACAAGAGGAGAAACTCAAACTCCGAATCGGTATTCACTCAGGTAAGATCATTGTCTTGGTTTGTGGTCGAAGTACTCAATATGGATCGCAAGTACATCACAAGTCCAGTCACAAGTACATCACAAGTCCAGTCACAAGGTCCAGTCACAAGTAAATCACAATTCCAGTCACAAGTACATCACAAGTCCAGTCACAAGTACATCACAAGTCTAGTCACAAGTACATCACAAGTCCAGTCACAAGTACATCACAAGTCCAGTCACAAGTACATCACAAGTCCAGTCACAAGTACATCACAAGTCCAGTCACAAGTACATCACAAGTCCAGTCACAAGTCCAGTCACAAGTACATTACAAGTCCAGTCACAAGTAAATCACAAGTCTAGTCACAAGTACATCACAAGTCCAGTCACAAGTGAAACACAACTTCAAGCTCTACTCAAGCTTTTTGTGCTTTAGAATGTTGTTGTAGCGATTCCCATCTAATCGATGCATTGTAGCAAGTCTAATCCATGTATCCCAGCATGCATCACTCCTAACATGGCCGCTTACATGTTCCTATGTGAACTCGTGTTTGTCGTACAATAAACCTGGAATAGTTCCTATCATATCGGAGTCCATAACTTTCTTCATGGTGTCAGTAAGTACGGGATTCGTTTCTTAATACATCATGGCTACTTTCGGCAATATTGGAGAGTTTTGTGAAAAGAAAGAGACATGGGAAATGTACACTGATCGTCTCGGCGAATATTTCGCGGCGAACAATATCTCCGACGCAGCACGCAAAAGGGCCATACTCAACTCTGTCGTTGGTTCACAAACATATAAGCTGATTAGCGATCTTCTTGCCCCTAAGAAACCAAACGAAGCTACATATCAAGAACTAGTGGACAGACTTGAGAAGCATTTCAAACCCACAAAGTCTAGCATCATTGCTCGCTTTCAATTCAACAGCCGCTGTCGGCGATCTGGTGAATCAATCGCCGAATATTTAGCAGCACTACGTGCACTGGCCAGTGACTGCAAGTTTGGCCAAAACCTTGATGAAATGCTGAGAGACAGACTTGTGTGTGGCGTGCAGAATGAACGCATCCAGAAATCCCTGCTTGCCCAACCAGAGGACAAACTTGACCTCAAGCGCACAGTGGAACTTGCACAATCAATGCAGCTCGCAGGTGATCAGGCAAAGATGTTGTCAGCCTCTACCAGCACAATGGCTGAATCAAATACCACTGTCAATGCTTTCAAAAAGAAACAAGCTCAACGCCCAAACAGACCAACATGGTCAAATCAACGGCAGACATCTGCACGCAGTAGTTCTACACAGCAGCAAAGGCACAGAAAACCTTGTGGAAATTGTGGAACTTTTCACAAGAGGCGCGAATGCCCGGCCTATGGCAAGACTTGCCACAAATGTAACAAAAAGAATCACTATGCTGATTACTGCAGAAGCAGCCGTCACGTCTACACAGTAAACCCCGATTCATACTCGGAGGAAGATGAACCTGCCGTGGATGAGCAAGAATTATTTTACGTTCGAGCCGTGGACAACACCAACTTGAACTTGAAACATGACATCCACGCTACGCTTGTGGTGAATAACACACACGTTCCAGTCCAACTTGACACTGGTGCACGTTGTAACGTCCTGCCCATGAATGTTTACAATGTCATCGCACCACCTAAGTCCATTGATAATTCAAAGTCAACCAAGCTCATCGCTTATGGAGGAACCGAGCTCCACACAGTTGGACTAGCTACACTGCCATGTCGCATTGACTCATCGCTGACTGACCACAATATTGACTTTCACATTGTTGACACACAAGTGAAAGCTATCCTCGGCTTAACCGATTGCCTCCGTCTAGGCCTGCTGTCTGTCAATAACTTGGTTTACCATGTCTCCAATGACACCACATCGCCTCAAGTCTTCAAAGACTACGAAGACCTGTTTGACAGCTCGCTCGGGTCACTACCAGTCATCTACACCATGACCATAGACCCCAATGCTACGCCGGTTGTCCGACCCCCACGTCGCATCCCTGCTGCAATGCAAGACAAGGTCAAGTCCGAACTGCAGCGGATGACTACCCTAGGCGTGATCACTCCAGTCTCCGAACCGACAGACTGGGTTTCCTCCATGGTCGCGACTCATAAGAAAAACAGCGAAGAAATCCGCTTATGCATCGACCCTCGCGACCTTAACGGAGCACTGAAACGCCCACACCACCCTACCCGAACAGTAGAGGAAGTCGCTGCCAAGATGGATGGTGCGACAGTTTTCTCAGTGCTTGATGCTAAATGCTCGTTCTGGCAGATCCCCTTGGATTACGAATCATCACTGCTGACTACATTCAGCACGCCATATGGCAGATACCGCTATCTTCGCATGCCCTACGGCCTCTGTTCTGCCTCCGATGTGTACCAGAGAACCATGGAGCAGATATTCGCCGATCTGCCATGCTCCATCATCGTAGATGACATACTAGTTGGTGGACGCACTAAAGAGGAACATGATCGAAACCTCAAAACTGTCCTTGATCGGATACGCAAAATCAACATGCGCCTCAACCCCACAAAGTGCCGCTTCGGTCTTGAACAAGTCTCATATGTCGGTCACGTCTTCACCGCCAATGGACTTCAGCCTGACCCCGCTAAAGTCAGTGCTATCACCGACATGCCTCCACCCAACGACGTTACTGCCCTACAACGCTTCCTTGGCATGGTGACATACCTGGCCAAGTTTGTACCCAACTTGAGCGACTTAACAGCCCCACTACGCGAGCTCACACATAGTGACATCCACTGGTGCTGGCTAGAGCAACACAATGCCGCATTTCTAGCGATCAAGGACAAGATTGCTAATGCGCCGACACTCACGTACTTTGATGTCCGCAAGCCAGTCACGTTGACCTGCGATGCCTCCAAGTTTGGCCTTGGCGCAGCCTGCCTACAAGAGGGTGCCCCTGTCGCGTATGCTTCACGTACCATGAGTGACACTGAACAACGCTACGCACAGATTGAAAAAGAACTGCTTGCAGTTGTGTTTGCCTGCACCAAGTTCCACGACTACATATACGGTAAAGACATCGTAGTCGAAACTGACCACCAACCATTGGTCACCATCGTCAAAAAGCCTCTGCTGAGTGCCACTGCGCGGCTTCAACGCATGCTTCTCCGGCTACAGAGGTATAACATCACCCTCGTGTACAAGAAAGGAAAAGAATTGTTCCTTGCCGACACTTTGTCACGTGCACCCTTGACAACGACCGGTACTGAAAATGATGACCTGCAAGTCATGACCCTCCTGCCAATCTCTGACATGCGACTTGAACAGCTCAAGAAAGCAACAGCCTGTGACTCTGCCATGCAACAGCTCACTGATGTCATCAGTCGCGGATGGCCTTCGCATATCAACAATGCCCCACCAAAGGCCCACCCTTACTTCGCGTTCAGAGATGAACTGGTTCTCGACCGCGGTATCATCTTAAAGGGACATAAGGCCATCATTCCCAAGTCACTACGCGCAGAATACATCCAAATACTGCATGAAGGTCACCCAGGCATCGAGGCTACCAAACGCAGAGCCAGAGATGTAGTTTACTGGCCATCAATGTGCCTTGATATCGAGCAGTCCGTCTCAGGATGCACAGTTTGCAACGCTACCAAAGCCCATCAACAGAAAGAACCAATGAAAAGCTACCCCCCACCCAGCCTACCATGGGAACACATTGGAGTTGACCTATTCCATTGGAACGGTATGGATTACCTAGCCCTTGGTGACTCATACTCCGGCTGGTTTGACTTCGCTTCACTCGACAACACCTGTGCCTCTACAGTCATTGAGGTACTCAAGAGACAATTTTCCATCCATGGAATCCCCCGCATCGTTATCAGTGACAACGCGCGACAATTTGATTGCTTCGCCTTCAAACAATTCGCACAGTCATGGGGCTTCCAGCATACAACCAGCAGTCCCCATTTTCCCCAGTCCAATGGCCTTGCAGAAAGCTCTGTCAAGCGCGCCAAACAACTCCTCGAGAAGACAAAACGCGACGGTTCAGACCTCTACCGAAACCTGCTGAACATTCGCAATGTCCCAACCAACCCCCAGCTTGGCTCACCTTCCCAACGTCTCATGTCACGGCGTCTTCGCACAACCATCCCTACCCCGACGCCACTCCTTAAACCCGCCATTTACACACGCGTCACAGCACAGTTACGCAAGAGGCAACAGCAACAGAAGTCTTCATACGACAAATCTGCCAAGCCCCTCCGACCACTGAAACCAGGGCAAGTTGTTCGTCTACAATCACCCAAAGGGCACGACCAGCTTGGAATTGTCCAAAAGCATTCCAGAAACCCCAGATCGTACATCGTCAATGCCCAAGGCACACTCTACCGCTGCAATCGGAGACACTTATTGCCAGTCCCTGAACCACCTCCACAGCAACAACACTCACCTGACTTCTACTTACCGCCACAGGATCCACTGCCTCAACCTGCCATCCCCCACGCACCTCCAGCACAGCCAGTTCTCACTCGCTCCGGTCGCATCTCGAAGCCAAATCCCAAATACACTTAACAGTTTCGTGTGACTGTTATTGCTTTGCCCGCACTGGATTGTGTTGTTGATCCAAATTTCATGCTGATAACTTTGGACTGTCCCCGACTACTGGACTGTTAGTAACTACATTTGCCTACTCAACATGTGTTATGTGTTGTACACTCCAAAGATGAGGGCAGAATAATCCCTTGTACACACATCGAGTACTGAGACAGTCTATCTCAGTACTCAAGGCATTTGAGTTTTGTTTTTTACTATATTGTTGGTTTAACCCTCTGTTTGTTTTTTTTCAGAGGAAAGGATAGTAATTGTTTATCTTGGTACATTTACATAACCAGTGTGTTTTTTAAATATTCATTAAGTGTTTTCAAATCAGTGAAATACTCAGACTTTAAATTACCAGACTCCAGTTTACAAATTCACTGATCAAACAAATGTTTATTTCATAATGCTGTTTTATTCAAAATGTTAAAACTAAACTTAGAAGAGAGGATGTAGCGATTCCCATCTAATCGATGCATTGTAGCAAGTCTAATCCATGTATCCCAGCATGCATCACTCCTAACATGGCCGCTTACATGTTCCTATGTGAACTCGTGTTTGTCGTACAATAAACCTGGAATAGTTCCTATCATATCGGAGTCCATAACTTTCTTCAGTTGTGTATGTATGACAATTTCTTCATTGTGTCGGACTTTTTTCAAGGATCTTGTGTGGCGGGTGTAGTTGGCCTGACCATGCCTCAGTATTGCCTCTTTGGTGACACGGTCAACACAGCGTCTCGTATGGAGTCTAATGGACTCGGTAAGTAGAATCTTGTTACACAAGACAACCCAAATTATGCTGATATATGGATTCGAGAAAGTGAACGCACAAACGTAATTAAGCATGAAGTGTGAACCAGCCTCACCTCATGTTGGAAAGCTTCATTCCATTGGTGATGTGGACCCCATGCACGATACTTTGAAGCCGTCCTTGGAGCAGACATTTTGAATTCATGTGCGTGTTTGTGGAACATAATAAAATCACACGGAATGGATTTCGGATAATGTACTCTATTAAAAGGCAAGGCGCAAGTACATTACGCGAAAAACATAAGTGCGTTTTCTGTGAGTATGTTACGGCAAATGTCATCTGCAGCGCCTATGCGTTTGAGTTTGCGTAGGTTTACGCAGAGCAAAATGAAACGCTCATGTACTAATTGTGCGTTTTGGTTGTGGGCGTATCGGCTTTGATAAAGCACTGGTATAGAATACAAATGCAGATATGCAAATAGCCGTACAAAAGCCATACTAAATTTCGAGTTTTCCTAGGTCTGTGCACAAATATGGATGCGCCCAACTGGGCTCAATTTCATGGCTCTAATACCGGCTCAAAAATCCGTGCTTACTATAGCAGAAAATTCCCTGCTGGCGGTAAGCGTATTTCACGGGTTAGCGAGGAATTTTTGCTTGTGCGCATGCGTATGTCCTGTACCTAAGGATTCTGTGCTTATAGGGTTAGTGCAGAATTGTGCTAGCCTGGTGAGCACAAAATGATGATCGTAAGCGTGGAATTTTGTGGTAAGCAGAGCCATGAAGTTGGGTCATGCAGGCTTCATAGTGCTCTAGTAATTTATTATAGCTCTATGGTATAATCCAACTTCAATTATTCATGGAAAATGTTCATGATATTTTATACTTTTGAGCAGAAGCTTTTATTTGATTTTCTTTAGCATAATTGATTTTCTTTGGTATTTTTCGTTTTGCTTTTGAATAATTTATTTTTCCTCACCCCATCAATCAAACAGCGCTCAAGATTCACGTGAGTCCCGTATGCAGACAGGTACTGGAAGAACTCGGAGGATACAATCTAGTAGAGAGAGGACTGGTTGCCATGAAGGTACGGCATTTATTTTCTTTGCGTAGCTCCTTTCTTAGGGTGCGTTCGAGTAGCTCACCCGGGTCGACTCAGGTTAGCCCCGTGCCGTTCGATTAGCTCTGACGTCATTCTCGGGGCTCACCCGGGTCAGCCACCACAGACCCTGCTCGTGGAGCAGAGTCACTGGTGGAAATACGTCACACGCATGCGCTGGTCAATTCAACAAAATGGACTAATATGGCGGTTGGACAGCGGAAAAGATCAAGTGGACCCAAAAATCAACTTTATTTGAAGCCTAAACATAATTATTTGTTGAACTCATTGCGACTTTAGAGGCGATAATTCCAACCCAGCGCTTTTACTTATTTTGATTGACAAAAAAAGCAGACTGAAAATCTGATCTGAAAATAAGACTCAGTTCAAAAAGGGCATTTTGTCAGTGGCTACGGCTGCAGCTATGGACGTCAAGTGAAGATCATGATGACCTGCGTTTGAGCGATTCATTAGCACAGCTCTCTTGGCTAACCCATCTGCCTTTTGCTGAGTTGATCCGGGTGAACTACTTGAACGCACCATATATTTGATTGACCAACAATAATTGTTAAAATCCCCGAGCTTAAAAGAACTATTGACTACTTTGGTTGGTGTGGTAAAACTAGCCTCCTGAGATGATCCATGCAGCGTTCTTTATTCCCGAGGTGACAACCAGGAAAAGGTTGGTTGCTATAGTGCATAGAACTAAATTGTCAGCCTTGAAAAGTCTCTTTAATCATTGTCTTGGCTTTTTGGCTGTGTGTAAAGGCAAAAAATGGCTCGCTGAGCAAAAATCCTGGTTCAAATGATTAGGTTGCAATTTACTTTTAGAAACTGGGACAACTTTTAGAAACTGGGACAAAGAAGAAAAAAGAATCACGAAAGCAAAATAAACTTCTCAAAAATTTAATTTAGTCTCATTAAAAAAAATCCTTCACTTGCAAAACCAATTTAAATCCTTAAATAACAAATACTTCCAAAGAAATCTCAACCTGGATCAAACAACGAATTAAAAAACTCAGAAAGGAATTTGCCCGGGAGAAAAATAAACAATTGGATACAATTTTAGGAGAATATTATGAGAAAAACTAAGGTATAACAAAATGGATTGACAAGAAACAAATTTCACCAAGGAAAAAAACCAATGTCATACATAACTGTTCCAGTAACAACGATACTAACGCTATTGATTCAAGTTCGGAGTTCGAACACACAGACTGTCTGCATTAACTATGGAAGCACAAAACAGACATTGCACAAATGGTTTGTGTGATAGGCCGTCAGTTTTGTGATCCAAGGATTTATACATGCAAAATGTACAAAGCTTTAAATCAAATATTTACATAGTCACGTGCCATTGTGATTCATATACAATGTACTTCTACAAAATGAAGATTGGCAAAATTCGCTTCATTAAGATTAAGACATTTAATATTACATAACATAAAAGTTATGGACTTTTTATTATTATAACATTATGTACAGTGATGACCATAATTTACAACTTTGCAGTAGTAAAATCAATTTTGTGAATTGAATGTCGAATGTTAAAAAGTTACGGTCCCTTCAATCTCAAAAAAGTTTGTCAGCAAAAACTGCCATATGATTAAAGAAATATTTAACATTTTTCTTATCTCTACTGTTTATAATTAGATTTTTCTTTCTGACTTTATTATTGGAAAGCATAGGCATAGCCGGTGGGGGAAAGGGGGTAAACATTTAAACACCCCCCCCCCCAATTTTGTAACGATTGCCCTTTTTTATTCAAATGCCCTTTTTCACCAGCCCTTAACCCCCCCCTTAATATTTGTAAAGAGTGGCCTTCTGTTGTGAACAATTCCATTTTGTCTGAACAACTGCCCTTGAAAAAAAGTTGTGCCCTTTTACGTGCCATTGGCCATTACGGGTGCCTTTTTTTTAATTTTGCGATTGTAAGGCACTGAAAAGCACCATACATTGACCTTAGTGTGCATAATTATCGGTATTCAACAGTGGCCCCATCGACAGATGTTGCCTCCCCCCCCCCCAAGTGTCTTTTCAAGAAATTGTTAAACCCCCAAATAAAAAAAATCCTTGCTACGCCCATGGAGAGTACTCCCATAGGCCCACTCAGGCCAACGCACATGCCAAAATACATTGAGGGAGATTAACTGAAACACATTAACATTACCAGTTAATTCAATTTCGAACAGGTTTTACAATCTGGGTAAATATAATAATTTCAGGAATGTAGCAGATGTAAATAGCACCGGTTCAACTACAACAGGTACATATGTGACGGGCTCTACGAAAATGAGTCACTTGGGGGGCAAAAATCTGCATTGAGTATTATACATGGCTGGAAAGGGCGTTAATCAAGCTTTATTTTGATACATGTTAGACATCTGTGCGATATTGCAGTGAAAAGTTATTAAATTTTGAAATAATTATTATTTTCATAATGTGCACAATGCTTATTGGAGAAATCGCCTGTTCAAAAAAACAATTCAGAAATTACTCAATCACCATTCGACGATACTTAGAAGTCCCTAGTTACCAGTATGTTCCTTAAATGCTACTGCCTCGAAATTTTCAGAAGTTCTTCCTAATGGGTTTGACATCAATTTTCTTTTTTTAAATCAAACAAAAATATAATTATAACCCCTCATTTGCATATCTGAATAAATTAGCAACATTTGCCTCTTAAAATTTAGTCCGTTGTTATTGAATACACAAAACACTGCAAACACAAAGATATGATTCTGACCTGTTGAACTTAATCAACAATTTTAATGTCCCTTAATTGCTACTGTTTAATTAAATTGTTAAATACCTATAAAAAAAAAAATCCGCGAAAAATGTGTTTTTCTTTAAAAATAAAATAAAAATAAAATAAAATAAAAAATCGAATTTTTGGGAATTAGTTTCCCCCCATGAACAGTTCAACATAATTTGTCAATTAATACATCTCTTTACAAGCATTATAGATCATGAATGCTATTGAAAATTGTTTTAGGGTAAAAATACCAACAATTTTGTTCATTACATGTACTTCTTTAAGACGGAATTTCTGTTTTTGATATTGCCAAAAAAATGCATGATTTAGAGTAAAAAAAATAAAACACAACGAGTATTCAAGGTCTTTAAATGAACGTTTTCCCCAACTTTCAGTTTTACATGACCCAAAACAGTGCTTTGAAAACAAAAATTAGGAAACTATGGCTTTGGCATCTCTGGCATAGGGCACACTGTATCTCTCGTGTCGACGCTACAGAACTCTCGGATTTTCTCGTACAGATACCACTGCCGCTTGGCATCCAAGCCTGGGGGGATTTGGGGCTCTGGTAATTCCGCCGGTGGCAATTTGGCAGCTGACTTCAACAGCTGATAGGGTGTTTCAGGATCTGTCAAGGTCTTGCGTGCATATACAACTCCCGGTTCATCTGAAGAAAATCTGCAATAAAAAATGAAGTTTCAATAAGTTAAATTATTGGCTCATTGGATGGAAATGTGTTATACAAAATGGATCTGTTATCGGTCTTTTTCCATTTTAACACAACGGTCAAACTGGGATTGCATTTCTGCATTTATTATTACAAACAAATGTACTCACCGGAAGTGTTGATGACTTTTGATTCCAACGAGGGGCTTGAAGAAAGGCGACAGGAATTCCTGCCAGTCATACTGGTTGACATTGATGTTGCCTGCCTCGTCGCCTACCAGCTGGGGGATGTTGATCCCAGACGGGGTACTCTCTGTCACCACACCAACCATCTCAGCCAAGCTGGATACCGGGGTCTTCCTGTACCTCTGCTTAAGCAAACCAAAACACCAATCTGGTGCGAATTTGGTATGCCCCACCACCATGAAATGGAGCTCTACAGATGAGTGCAGCCCATGCATACACCTCCAAAGGATGTACCACATCATCATACGGTTTTTATTCTGACCGCTGCAGTTATCACAGTGGAGATGAACCACGGTCTCACCAAGACCATAACTGGCAAAAAAATGATGAATATAGCTGATAACAGCACTGCTCCCCTTTGAAATGGACACTGCCTCGTCCACTAGGTAGTTCACCTGCTTAGTAGTACCCTCACAGTGAACTCCAAAGATACCACACTTCCTCCCGGTCAAGAAGTAAACTGGCCCTGGCTGAAGTGGATCGGAAGGATAATGGACCTGCTGGGCGAAATCAAAGGAGTAGTGCATCTCCATGTTGCGACTACAAGGAGCATTTCTGCCCAGACCTCTGATGCCCTGCTGTTCTGCTGAGGCCTTCGCTGTTCCTGACTGCTGCCTGTACAGGTCCCGCTCCATGGCTACCTTCTCCAGATGGTTTTGCTGTGCTCTGCAACGGTCAGACTTCTCTGCATCAGACAGATTCGCAGATTTGTAGAGTAGACTATTGTTGCGCTGGCAAACCCAGCAAACATCTGACATCGGTTTGCAGCAGATGATGAACGGGCTGATCACGTTCCACAGCTTTCGAAAGGTTGACTTGCCGATTGATCTGAAATCTACAAACGAGAAACCAGAAAATGGATTAAATGTTAATAATTTAATTTCACATAGATATTATTAAAGCATGGTTTTAGGTATCCGTTGTAAATTACTGCTGCCTTTCTATCACTTACAACACATACACCTTTTTTGATTTGTTCAATTAAAAAAAGCAAACCATCTCTAAGAACCATCTCAATTGGCACTAAGAAATGTGCTTACCAGATTCCTCCATAGCTGCCTTGTATTTCCTCCATACATTAGCTTTCGTCTCATGGGATGGAAGCAGCTTGATGTCGTCCCGTGCATAGCCTGGAATGCGACCAGGTAGCAGGATGGCGTTCACTTCGGCATAATTCTTTATGAATGTCTGTGCCCTCAGACGGTCATCGTATGTCAAGTGATTCCTGAAGACGGCGCCCTGATTCTTGTGTCTTCGTGCAACGCAGCCATTCTCTTTGTAATGTTTAGACAGTGCAGTCAACTTGTTGACGCTCATGCTAAAATAAAAAATAAAATGTGCCTGTGTTTTTAATACGGGGAATGCCCTGGCACCGAGCAATTTACAATCATTACTTTAGCCTAATGTACTGTAGTTGGAAACAAGTCAACTAACATTCATGAAATACAAATGTAATTACTGTATCGGATGTCAAAGCAGTGAACAGGACCAAAAATAATAGCTGTTAGCGGAAACCGAAGTTGCCACTATTCGTCAAAATGCCCAACTAATGACCAACGAACGAAACTGTTCACGTCAATGATTTAAAAATTTAGATTTGAAACTAAAAAGGGAAAAATGTGATGCTTACTCGTGGAGGAATAGGAAAGTCTTTCGGCAGATTGGCATCCCATGATACATGTAGGATGACCTCCGGAACTGACGCTCTGCCTGGACCTTATGCTTGGAGGATGCCGTCAGTCTGTCGTCATTGGACACACATCGGATTTGACCAAGAACGAACATATCCTTTTCGGCTGAGGATAAAAAAAGGATAACGTACCTGTAGGGTGTTGTATTTCTCACAGATTTCATGTTATCTTATTTTATTTCAAAATATTTGGTCAAACCATAATTGCTGTTAATTGTTTTGCTGAGCGGAATCAAGACAGTGACCCAGCCCTGCTCAGCTTTAATAAAAAAAACTAGTTAAAATTGAATCCAGTTTGTGTTGATTTATCAGGCTTCGTGTTTGTTTTATTTTTTCGGGGGTCTTAAAAAGATTTCATTCAGATATAATTGTGGTCTGAAAAACTTCTTGTCGGTTTATTGTAATTTCACAATTAACTTAACAAAAAAAATAAATGTAGCCTACCTTTTGTCAGCTCAGACATTTCGTACCGGGCATTCACAAAATCCTCAACCGAGAATCGGCTTGAGCAAGCACCCCCATCATGGAACTTGCAATGGCATCGAAAGGCCGAAGCTTTCCTGCGGTGATCGTCATCGTCATCATCAGATTCTTGGATGTCATTTTGGACGTGTTCTACAGTTAGAAGGGGTAGATCTGGTTCTTCTGTCATTTCTGCATCGGATTCGTCAGTCGAAATCTCTTCTTCATCCGAGGAAGAATCTTGGTCTCCAGCATCTTCAGAGACATCGTCGTCCGAATCGCGAGAAACGAAATATTCTGCGACAAAACTCTGAAAAAGTTGGTCCTCCTGCTGACCAAGATTTGCGCTTCGCAAGTCGTTCATGGCCTCGGCAAACTGCCGATCTCGATTTGCCATGTTTTGAATAACTATTACGGAGTTATTATGGTGAAATTTCAACGAAAGAAGAGGGAAAGTACATGAGATAAAACGATCGATAAAGCTTTTAAAAGAATTGCATGCACACGTACACGTACATGTACATGTATATCCCACACGCACACACACCACGGCCTGCACTCAGCGAAACAAATCGGCCACGTCAACATGCCTTGTGCGCACGCGTAGTATGACGCGGACAACGTATTGTCCAATTACACAGAGCCATTTCGCACATGTGATCCACAGCCGAGCCTTGCTTAGTAACAAGCTCGGTTTGTTTACACGAATATTTACGAGCATAACTGTTTAGCATAAGGCCTTTGACCCCATTTTTAACCATATTTGGACAGAGGGAGATCCCAGCTTTCAGTCGGTACCAAAATTATACGTAGGGGTGTATTTTTTTTTGCAAAACGCGATAGGCGTATTTCAGCAATTTATAGCGCATTGAAAGTGAAACAATGGACAAACTGAAACAATAGGACTCACAAAAACCTTCATTTATTCCACTTTATCAATCAAAATCACCATTTCTAATAATTAGACATGAAAATATAGATCCAAAACAAGTAAAATAAACCATAATAAGAAAGGCGATTTTTTATAATATTTTTCACCCCCACAACTTCGAACACCCCGTACGTGGGAATACGTTGTGCGAGAAGCGACTCATTTTCGTAGAGCCCGTCACATATGTAATGTTCTGCAGGGCCTGAATTAGACAAAGCATTGGATGCAGGTTAACCCCGGTTCAGGTACAGCGGTTAGTTTTTCAGAGGGCCATAATCAGGCAAATCACAACCGCTCAAAGATCTGAACGGAGTGTCGGGCAGCAACAACTACGTCGCCAGCAGGGGTGAAGGCCATTCCTAACGGATTGTACAACCCTTGAGCTACTGTTGCTACGAATGCACCATTTGAATCGTAACGCTGCACTTCATCAACTGTGCTTCTTCCGTTATGAACAGCGACATAGATGGTCTCATCATCATCACACAGGACAGCAGTTGGCTTAGCAGCTTTGCCATTCATGAATGTCTTGACATTGAACATCTCTTTACCTTTAAAGTCGACACACAGCAAACTTTGGCCATCAAAGTTTGCAAAGACTAAACAGCCAAAATTGCTTATTGCCAAGTCATAGTCAATCATGTTATTCGAGATGCTTGAAATCAACGATCCGTCCAGGTTGTGGACACTGATGAGCTTTCTCCCCCTGTCAGCGACTGCTACTCGTTGACTGTCAACAGCAATACCAAGGAGGCTACTCTCTGATTGCCCATCGGCATCGTCAGCCGAAGGTGTAAACTCGCGAACAAAGTGGAGCTCAGTGTCAAAAACCTTCACTTTTTTTTTGTCTGTGACGAAAAGCAAATCATTATGGGACACGGCAACGCCATAAGGAGCTTCCAACTGATGCTTAACATCTCCTTTAGCAACCGATGTTTTATACTGACCAGTTGAGCTAAACAATGATAACCGCTTCAAAATTGTGTCAGTTACTACAATGTCCCCGTCTGTGAAACGTGCAACACCCCTGATGCCTTTAAATTCCCCGTCACCGGTACCTTCTTTGCCGAACTCTTCCTTTGAATGCCATTTCTCGCTGACACAGACCTCCCCCAGATCTGTGTCACTCACAACGTCTTGACATCTGACACCGATGAACGACGGACCATGATTCACCGGTTCAAACTTGAGCTCCTTCTGGAATGCCAAGTTGTGCATCACCTTCGGCTTGAGCTCCAAAAGCTCTAACTCATCGGCTTGACTCATCAAGTCATTTACGGCCGTGATGATCTGATCTGCGCGTTTCATCTGGTCTCGGTTGTGCGTGAGCGCCTTTTCGTACTCACTTTCTCTCTCCTGACCGATTTTCTCGACCTTTTTGGTTAGAAGCTTTGCTTTGTTTCTGATTTTAGTTATCTCTGCCTCCGCTTTTGCATCAATATCACTACGAGCCTGAGCCAGTTTCTTTTGTAATCTATTTCGTGCATGGTCGATTGACTTTTCAGTACATTTGAAGTGATGCTTGCTCTTCTCGAACTTCTGCAGTATGTTATCGACCTCACTGCGAAAGGACCTGATAGTATCATCAATCTTTAGCAAATTGTGCTCTGCCGACCGATGATCTAATGTGGCACACATTGAGCAGATTAAGGTGTCGCATGTGTCACAGTAGAAACACAGAGGATGGTCATGGTGGATCGTACACATTCGGATGATGGGTTTGATATGTTCTGCTGGAGGGATCTTTGATTCCTGCCAATCTCCCAATGAAATGATTTGATGGTCTTTGGTGTACTTGACCCTCCCATGAGCTTTCCAGCATTGCTGACAGAGGTTATCACTACAATCAAGACACCTCCAAGTGGGTTCCTTGCCTTCTCCACAGTCACAAGTGGTGGTAGGTGCTGATGCTTCTCCTAATACCTCCTTCTGTTGTTTGACCTCATCGACAAGAGAACTAAGAAAGAAAGACGAAGAAAGACTCTGCAATCCTCCATCAGGAATTTGCGTCCCTCTCCTGCAGACTGGACAAGTTATCTTCTCTGCCTCTGGTCTCTGTTTGCTCATCATCTCTTCCAGACACTTCAGGCAGAAGCTGTGCAGACAGTCTAGCATCTTGGGATCCTTGAAAAGACAGCAACAGATCGGACATTCCAGATGCCCCCGGCTGATCTTCCACACTGTTTTGGCTGCAGCCTCCGCCATATTTCAAGTGTGACCTAATCAAAACATAACAAATCTCTGTGTCTGAAAAAGCGTGAAATTATAACAAACAGGTGATTTCCCCATAGAGCTGTGCATCGGAATTGGGTACCCGAGTACCCGACCGTTAATGTCAGGAACCGGTTCCAGATGATGTAATCAAGTATCTGTAACCAACTTTGCAAATTACTTAACTTTTCAATCAATGTCAGTGGGAAAATTTCAAAATGAACGACAGGATACATTGCATTCAAAACCAATTTCATATTTTATGATGCTTGCGAAAGTTGCAGTTTTCACCACACAGCTAAAGAGCTCACTGTATACACCCTATCTAGCCGTATTGCTGCACCGATGTGGTAGTATTATCATGCAGACCTTTATGAACAATCTGAACAGAAACTTCCCAGATTTGAATGTTTGGCTTGGGTTTCTTTAACAGGTACCCTGGTACCCGTATATTTGTTTCAACAAGGGTACTCAGTTCCTGTGCTACGTATAAGTGCACACCCCTATGCCCCAACCCATCTCTTTTACGGCACACCAGCCTGGGATACATTTGTATTGACACTGACTAATTGACTGCATGCTAACTCATTGGGAGTTACAAATAAACTGTGGCCGTTTACTGTTTTTCAATACTCGAATATGGCCGATAATTTTATGCAGAAATAACAAGATGGGAGTAGGCCCTAATGTAAAAAGGACAAAAGCCATAGACTCTGATTTCAGACTTCGATTACAAAAAGAGAATTCGATATTTTTTAAAAGCATCATGTTCCTGACAAACATACCTACTTGCGCATCACATGCACCGAAATGCTAAACATTCGAGCAAATCTCGAGCATAATTTTCCTGGTAGGCCTATAGGCTACATTTGACATGTTCAAAAACAAAGCGAAACACACGAAAAGCTAAAACCATTTAAAATCCAGCCAAAACGCCAAAACTTACCTACTTTATCTGGATCAACAGTTAGCCACAGTTTCCCACCACAAACGAGATACTTCCGTCAAATGTAAAACAAAACTAGAAATTGTGGTTGTGAACAACCACAGAGCTGTTCCCAATATTGATTATCTGTTGGAACCATAGACATTTAACTAGAGATGTATGTTTGTTTGCAACAGGACATAGGGCTTTTCCGCAATTTGATATGTTTTTATCAATAATATGCGTGAACATAAAATCTGTCAAAGTTAGCCGGAAATCGGCTAAAACGGTCACTGTGATGTGGACAGGATTTGACCTCGGCAACACGTGCGCTGCGCGCTGACTGACATACGATATGTACAACGTACGTGCATGTACATGTACATTGTGGACGTCCTGTGCATGTTTTAAAGCAGAGGTATTGTCAACCTGAAGCTTTAAGCGTGCGCAAAGCATGTCTGAGTTTGCTTATTGCCTCGAAGCTTTGAAATGTTTTAGACCTACCTTTCAATCGACAATTAAAGTAAAAACTAATATAAAAACTGCCCTGGTTGATTTTTCATGAATTTTCAAAGGAAAAAGGGTCTTTTCATTATAACTTCCGGTCTGATGACGTGATACACCTAAAGCCTCACACACGTCCTAGATGGGTCAAGGTCATCATATACACCAATATTTAGGCGATTCCGACAAACTTCGCCACAGACATCTATTCAAAATACATTTTTGAAAATGTTCAACCTGTCGCTAGAGGGCGCTCGAAGATTGCATGACGTCATCGGTAGATGATTTCAAGAATACTATCAGCCAAGAGACTAACACCGTTAAAAGCAAGTTCATATCTATTACCATTTACAAATAATAAGCCACTTCCGGTTTTGGCCTTTTTCGACCGGAAGCAAGGGTCACGTGATTTCACGCACACTGAATGAAATAAAGACCTTAACCTACTCTACCACTTGCCGGCAACAGAATGCTGCGGACGCGTACGGTTGATTTCTTATGCATTTTTAAATATTAAAAGTGTCACAATTTAAATGCCTATAAATAAACACAGGATGACGTCATCATGACGTCATCATTGCACAATGTTGTTTGAATTAGGGTCTTTGCTTGGACAAAGATTGGTGTAAATAAATTACTGGCAAAGAGTCGAAAATGCCCCCTGAAAATTGACATTTTTTTTTTAATTTCTGTGTACAAAGTCTATGGGAAAAATTAAATATTCAAAATTCTATAATAAATCACGTGATGATGTCAGCATGACGAAAAGTTTCGGCACACATCTTCAGATGATGGTTAATGACTATGCTGAGTTTAAAGTTGATCGGATGTAAAATAATTGCCAAAGTGGCTTGTACTATAAAAACGTGTACAAAACCTATGGGGAAAAGTGGAAAAAGAAAAAGAAGAAAAAACTAGAGATGTGTTTGTGGACAAACACAAGCTGTTTCGGTTTTTTCATGCCATGGTAGGGCGCCCTCACATGACGACCGATGATGTCCTCTCAACTTCACTATTCAGGTGTATAACTAATCCAAGTTTGTGTGAATGCAAAGTTTCAACCCAATTGGACGCATACATGTAATTGTGGAGATATTAGGCTAGAAATGATGCAAAGTTAGAGCGCCCTCACATGACAGCTAAGGACGTCACAATGATTTCAGCTATATTATCAAATACATGTATAACAGATCCCAATATGAGAGAATGCCAAGTTTCAATCCAATCGGACCCATACTTGCGGAGATATGGGGCTGCACATCATGTAAAGATAGGGCGCCCTCACATGAGAACCGATGATGTCACAATGACGGCATCTATATTTTCATATTTTCAAAGTCGATCGGATTTACGAAGATGCCAAACTGGAGTGTTTTAAAACGTGTACAAAACATATGGGGAAAAACGCATCTTTAATGACACGTAACCCAACACCTGATGACGTCACGATCACGAATTTTTTCAAGAACCATCTGTGGGTGATGGTCTAAGTGTGTACCAAGTGTAACGTCGATCGGATTTACGAAAGCGCCGAAATGGAGCGCTTTAATACATGTACAAACCCTATGAGGAAAAATGCATCTTTAATGTGACGTAACCTGACACCTGATGACGTCACGATCACGAATTTCGTCTAGAACCATCTGTTGGTGGTGGTCTAAGTATGAATTAAGTTTAAAGTTGATCGGATTGACGAAGATGCCAAACTGGAGTGTTTTAAAACGTGTACAAAACATATGGGGAAAAATGCATCTTTAATGTGACGTAACCTGACACCTGATGACGTCATGATCACAAATTTCTTCTAGGACCATCTGTGGGTGGTGGTCTAAGTATGTACCAAGTCTGAAATCAATCGGATTTAAAAAAGTGTCAAAGTGGACTTGTAGAAGAAACGTGTGTTAAACCTATGGAGAAAAAGTCTGAAAAAGGAGAAAAAAACAAACTAGAGATGTGTTTGTGGACAAACACAAGCTGTTTCGGATATTCGAAATACTCTGTGCACTTGATGAACAATCAGTGACGTCACTAAAAATGTCATCTATAACAGCACATTATACATACATGTCAAGTTATAACCGAATCGAACATATAGGTCTGTAAATATAGGCCTATAAAGAACAAAATGCCCCTTTAAGGGACGTCACATGACATTTCATGATAACATCACATGAATTTTCATCTATAACCCATCTCGGCATTGGTACGATCACAAATTTCTTCTAGGACCATCTGTGGGTGGTAGTCTAAGTGTGTACCAGGTCTAACGTCGATCGCATAATGTACAAAAGTGCCAAAGTAGAGTGTTTTAAAACGTATACAAACCCTATGGGGAAAAATGCATCTTTAATGTGATGTAACCCAACACCTGATGACGCCACGATCACAAATTTCTTCTTGGACCATCTGTGGGTGGTGGTCTAAGTATGTATTAAGTCTGAGTTCGATCGCATTTATGAAGGTGCCAAGGTGGAGTGTTTTAAAACGTGTACAAAACCTATAGGGAAAATGTGCATCTTTAATGTAAAGTAACGTGACACCTGATGACGTCACGATCACGAATTTCTTCAAGGACCATCTGTGGGTGATGGTCTAGGTGTGTACCAAGTGTAACGTCGATCGGATTTACGAAAGTGCCGAAATGAAGCATTTTAATACATGTACAAACCCTATGGGGAAAAATGCATCTTTAATGTGACGTAACCTGACACTTGATGACGTCACGATCACGAATTTAGTCTAGAACCATCTGTGGGTGGTGGTCTAAGTATGGATTAAGTTTAAAGTCGATCGGATTTACGAAGATGCCAAACTGGAGTGTTTTAAAACGTGTACAAAACATGGGGAAAAATGCATCTTTAATGTAATGTAACCTGACACCTGATGACGTCATGATCACAAATTTCTTCTAGGACCATCTGTGGGTGGTGGTCTAAGTATGTACCAAGTCTGAAATCAATCGGATTTAAAAAAGTGGCAAAGTGGACTGGTAGAAGAAACGTGTGTTAAACCTATGGAGAAAAAGTCTGATAAGGAGAAGAAAAAAAAAACTAGAACTATGTGGTTGTGAGTGAACAACCACAGAGCTGTTCCCAACATGTTTTTGATTGTCTATTGCACAGTACAAAATAATTCAATGATTTGTTCTAAACAAATTTTACTATTAAATTGAAATTATAATATAAATCGGTGATGGTCTTGTTCGTGACACATTTCCCGAAGAGAAGCTGGTTGGGTTCTGAAAACTTAAAACTGAAAATATATTTTTGGGAACAGGTCTGTTTGTACGAGATATAGACATATAACGTAGAGATCTATGTCTGTTTGCAACAGAAGATAGGGCTTTTCCGCATTATGATTTGTCTTTATCAATAATACGTCCCTGACAATGCATGAACATAAAATCTGTCAAAGTTAGCTGGAAATCTGCTAAAACGGTCACTGTGGACAGGATTTGACCTCAGCAACACGTGCGCTGTGCGCGGGCTGACTGACATACCGTATGTACAACGTACATGTACATGCATGTACATGTACATGTACATTGTGGTCGTCCTGTGCATGTTTCAAAGCAGAGGTATTGTCAACCTGAAGTTTTAAGCGTGCGCAGGGCATGTCCGAGTTTGCTTATTGCCTTGGAGCTTTGAAATGTTTTCGACCTACCCTTAAATAGACAATTAGAGTAAAAACTAATATAAAAACTGCCATGGTTGATTTTTGAGGAATTTTCTAAGGAAAAAGGGTCTTTTCATTATAACTTCCGGTCTGATGACGTCATTCGACTAAAACTTCGCACACGTCTTAAGTGGGTCAAGGTCATCATATACACCAATATTTAGGCGATTCCGACAAACTTCGCCACAGACATCTATTCAAAATACATTTTTGCAAATTTTCAACCTGTCGCTAGAGGGCGCTCGAAGATTGCATGACGTCATCGGTAGATGATTTGAAGAATACTATCAGCCAAGAGACTAACACCGTTAAAAGCAAGGTCATATCTATTACCACTTTCAAATAATAAGCCACTTCCGGTTTGGGCCTTTTTCGACCGGAAGCAGGGGTCACGTGATTTCACGCACACTGAATGAAATAAAGACCTCAACCTACTCTACCACTTGCCGGCAACAGAATGCTGCGGACGCGTACGGTTGATTTCTTATTCATTTTTAAATATTAAAATTGTCACTATTTAATTGCCTATAAATAAACACCGGATGACGTCATCATGACGTCATCATTACACAATGTTGTTTGATTTAGGGTCTTTGCTTGGACAAAGATTGGTGTAAATGAATTACTGGTAAAGAGTCGAAAATCCCCTCTGAAAATTGACATTAAAAAAAAAAATCTGTGTACAAAGTCTATGGGAAAAATTAAATATTCAAAATTCTATAATAAATCACGTGATGATGTCAGCATGACGAAAAGTTTCGGCACACATCCTCAGATGATGATTAATAACTATGCTGAGTTTAAAGTTGATCGGATTTAAAATAATTGCCAAAATGGCTTGTAGAATAAAAACGTGTACAAAACCTATGGGAAAAGTGGAAAAAGAAAAAAAAAAAAAACTAGAACTATGTGGTTGTGAGTGAACAACCACAGAGCTGTTCCCAACATGTTTTTGATTGTCTATTGCACAGTACAAAATGATTCAATGATTTGTTCTAAACAAATTTTACTATTAAATTGAAATTATAATATAAATCGGTGATGGTCTTGTTCGTGACACATTTCCCGAAGAGAAGCTGGTTGGGTTCTGAAAACTTAAAACTGAAAATATATTTTTGGGAACAGGTCTGTTTGTACGAGATATAGACATATACGTAGAGATCTATGTCTGTTTGCAACAGAAGATAGGGCTTTTCCGCATTATGATTTGTCTTTATCAATAATACGTCCCTGACAATGCATGAACATAAAATCTGTCAAAGTTAGCTGGAAATCTGCTAAAACGGTCACTGTGGACAGGATTTGACCTCAGCAACACGTGCGCTGTGCGCGAGCTGACTGACATACGATATGTACAACGTACATGCATGTACATGTACATGTACATTGTGGTCGTCCTGTGCATGTTTCAAAGCAGAGGTATTGTCAACCTGAAGTTTTAAGCGTGCGCAGGGCATGTCCGAGTTTGCTTATTGCCTTGGAGCTTTGAAATGTTTTAGACCTACCCTTAAATAGACAATTAGAGTAAAAACTAATATAAAAACTGCCATGGTTATTTTTCAGGAATTTTCTAAGGAAAAACGGTCTTTTCATTATAACTTCCGGTCTGATGACGTCATTCGACTAAAACTTCGCACACGTCTTAAGTGGGTCAAGGTCATCATATACACCAATATTTAGGCGATTCCGACAAACTTCGCCACAGACATCTATTCAAAATACATTTTTGCAAATTTTCAAGCTGTCGCTAGAGGGCGCTCGAAGATTGCATGACGTCATTGGTAGATGATTTGAAAAATACTATCAGCCAAGAGACTAACACCGTTAAAAGCAAGGTCATATCTATTACCACTTTTAAATAATAAGCCACTTCCGGTTTGGGCCTTTTTCGACCGGAAGCAAGGGTCACGTGATTTCACGCACACTGAATGAAATAAAGACCTCAACCTACTCTACCACTTGCCAGCAACAGAATGCTGCGGACGCGTACGGTTGATTTCTTATTCATTTTTAAATATTAAAATTGTCACTATTTAATTGCCTATAAATAAACACCGGATGACGTCATCATGACGTCATCATTACACAATGTTGTTTGAATTAGGGTCTTTGCTTGGACAAAGATTGGTGTAAATGAATTACTGGCAAAGAGTCGAAAATCCCCTCTGAAAATTGACATTAAAAAAAAAAAATCTGTGTACAAAGTCTATGGGAAAAATTAAATATTCATTCAAAATTCTATAATAAATCACGTGATGACGTCAGCATGACGAAAAGTTTCGGCACACATCCTCAGATGATGATTAATAACTATGCTGAGTTTAAAGTTGATCGGATTTAAAATAATTGCCAAAGTGGCTTGTAGAATAAAAACGTGTACAAAACCTATGGGAAAAGTGGAAAAAGAAAAAAAAAAAAAAAAAGGAAAAAAAAAAACTTTAACGAAAACAATAGCTGTTCCCAATTGAAATTGGGAACAGCTAAAAAAGGAAAAAAAAAAACTTTAACGAAAACAATAGCTGTTCCCAATTGAAATTGGGAACAGCTAACTAGAGGTCTATGTCTGTTTGCAACAGAGCATAGGGCTTTTCCGCATTATGTTTTTTTTTAAATTGGGGTCATGTTTTTGGTATGGTGCAAAACTGTGTGCATTTATGTTTTGTCTAACAAACCTCATTCGAAGGGAAATTTGATTTTGGCATATTGCATTTGTGAGATACGGCAAAAGTCTTATATATAAAATATATATGTATAATCACAAGATGACGTCATGATGACGTCACCTCAATATTTATTTGTAACATATCCCGGCCTACCCCCATACCAAGTTTTAACCCAATCTGACGTACTGTTCGTGAGATATAGGGGCTTAAAGTATACAAGTTAAGGATGATGTCACATGTCTAATGATGACGTCATCGTAACATTACTTGGCAGTGCTCATTATTTTATTGTGGTTTTAGTCTGTACCAAGTTTGAAAACAATCGGATTAATATAAGTGTTAAATTTTGTAAGCAGAATAAAATAAGCAAAATTTAAAAAAATCTTTAAAAATCGATCGATGACGTCATCGTGACGTCATTCAAGATTTTGTGTACTAGTGTTATTATCTACCCACCCACCAAGTTTCATGACGATCGGACATTCCCTTATATGTGTTTCAAAAAATCGCATTTTTGCTGACGTCATCATGACGTCACGCATTTTTCCAAATTTTGTGCATATATCTATTGCCCAGCGAACCTAATACAAAAAGAATTTCGAATTTATCATATTGCGTTAGTGAGACATGGCAAAAGTCTTCAAAAATTCAAAATTAAATATAAAATCATATGATGACGTCATGATGACGTCATCTCAAATTTTATCTATAACACTTCCCTGTCTAACCACATGCTGAGTTTCAAGCCAATCGGACATACCGTTCTGTAGATATAGGGCTTTGAAATATGCAACGTTGCGACGACGTCACATGACCCATGATGACGTCATCATTGCGTCTATCTTCGCGAACGACCTTTGCTATATGTTCTGTGACTATGTTAAGTTTTGATGTCATATGACTTTGTTTTATGCCAAAAGTGTTTGCTAGAAAAAACGTGCACAAAGTCTATGGCATTTTGGTTGGAAGTCCCAAGAGGGAAAAAAAAACTAGAGGTATGCGTCTGTTTTGAACAGAGCACACGGCTTTTCCGTTGTCCGTATTTTTATGTTTGATAATATTTGTTTTAAAAAATCGGACAAATGACTCTATATTGTGGAGTACTTTCAAATTGATCATACATGTATCAATAACTCTTTTATGATGAGAAATACATTTACCATTTCATTTTGTCTCTGCAGCAGAAACATGTGCAGCCAGATATTAAGATATCAATTGTTAAACTTATCAAAGGTCTAATAAAGATTATTAAAGTAAAAGAAATTCTGCCTGTTTCATTTATTGTTTTCCACAACATGTAGCATACAGATGTTTTTCCCTCTTCTGACATATAGGCCTACCATACTAATGCCATTTTGAGCAACTACTGGTCTGCACAATCTGATGCAATCATGACTCCTTATATTTCAAAACTTCAAATACTAATAACGACATTTTCTACTAATAAAAAAGTAAATAAAATAGACGGGTAGAGGGCTATAGATCATTGCAATCAATAACATTGGCGTAGTTAACTTCTATAGTAGAAAAATATACAGGGCGGCAAATCATTTCAACGGCGATAGCCATGCACACACAGTTGAGTGGCAATAGCCAAGTGCGTACAGTACAGCCAAGTGAGTATATAATTTACGTCAATAGAGGGCAGCAGATACATTTAATGTTTAACTTGCATTGCATTTATAGCTGCCGAATGCTAAACAAAACTAACCATTAAATGTATATGCTGTCCTCTGTTGGCGAAAGGAATACTTGCTCGACGTGCCCAAAATCGGGAATTACGTGATTTCGTCCGTTTTTAGACTAAAAATGCTCCGTTAAATTTCTAGAAAATCTGGCTATAGGTTGGTTCTTTTAAATTTGTTTCGAAGTTTGTAATTGATCGGATTCAAGACAATTCCGAACTTGTCAATTGAAAAACGTAATGAACTTTGAAAAAAATGTACATTAAAAATCAATTAAAAAAATAATGATGACGTTAACATGACGTATTTTTTATTTTAAATATAACATACACATAACTGTATGTTTGCCAAGTTTCAGCCCAATTGGCTTGCTAGAATAATAGGTATAAAATGTTTAAATTATAATTTGTAAGATGAGGTCACATGACTAATGACGACGTCATTATGATGTGACTTGTTTAAGACCAACTTTACCGAAGGGCCTTGTACTGTGCGTAGTTTAAAGTTAATAATGATCCTATTTCATGTACAATTTTGCAAGTAGAAGAAAATGTCAAAGTTAAAAAAAATTATAACAAATCAAGCGATGACGTCATCATGACGTCACTTCGGATTTCGCATACTAGTAACTGTATCTGCATATCCACCAAGTTTCAAGACGATCAGATTTACCCTTATATGTGAAATACAAAAATCGCATTTTTGATGACGTCATCATGACGTCATGCACTTTTCACTTTTTTGGTCCAAGTATGCATTACCTAACAAACCCATTGCAAAAAGAATTTTGAATTTACCATGTTCCGTTGATAAGATATGGTTTGAGGGTCCAAAACTTCAAAAATTCTTATAAAATCACACGATGACGTCATCGTGACGTCACTCCAATTTTAACCTATAACACATCCCGGTCTACCTACATACCAAGTATGAACCAAATTGGACTTACCATTCTCGCGATATAGGGCCCTAAAGTATGCACCTTTAAGATGACGTCACATGACCCATGATGACGTCATCATTGCTTCTATCTTCGCGAAAGACCTTTGCTATATGTTCTTTGACTATGTAAAGTTTCAATGTTATATGAGTATGCTTTATGCAAAAAGTGCCGACGAGAAAAAACGTGCACAAAGTCTATGGCATTTTGGTTGGAAGTCCCAAGAGGAAAAAAAAAAAAAAAAAAAAAAAAAAAAAAAAAAAAAAAAAAGCTTTTCCCCATTTAAACGGAAAAACCACAAAAAAAAAAAAAAAAAAAAAAAATTCGTAGAGAAACAGAGGCTTTTCCGCAACTTTGCGGAAATGTTTTGTGTGGAAGGTCGTCAGTTTTGTGAACCAAGGAATTAACAAAACATGCAAAATGTACAAAGCTTTGAATTGAATATTTACATAGTCCCATGCCATTGTTTCATACATCAATTTACTTCTACAAACTTAAGATTGTCGAAATTCGCTTTATTAGGATTAAGACATTTCATTTTACATAAAAGTTGTGGACACAACATTACGTACAGTGATGACCATAGTTTACGACATTACAGTAGTAAATTCAATTTTGTGAATTGAATGCCGAATGTTAAGAACTTAAGGTTCCTTCAATCTTAAAACAGTTTGTCAGCAAAAAGTGTTATATACGGTACAAGAAACATTTAACTCCCCTTTGCTTTTTCTCCATTATTGAGCCACGATTTCTTCCACGATTTGTCTTTCCGACTTTGTTACTAGAGAGTACACCATAGGCCATCTCACAGATTTGTGGGAACGAAAACACTGTTGGGACAGCAGAAAGTCCCCATAACTCAGACCTAAGTTGCCTAACAATAAAAAAACCTTCCCCATATATTAAACGCGGTGTAGGTCTACCCAAGCCAACGCACATGCCGAAATACATTGAGGGAGATTAACTGAAACACACCACCGTTACCAGTTAATTAAATTTCGAACGGGTTTTACAATCTGGGTAAATATTATACTATCAGGAATGTAGCAGATCTAAATAGCACTGGTTCAACTACAATGGTGGTAATGTTCTGCGGGGCCTTGTAAGACAGATCATTGGATGTAGCTACAATCCTGGCCAAATCTCGCTGGGCCCCCAACCCCCTGGCCCCTGTTCAATGTTGTCTCTCATTGCGCGGTGTGTGCTCCATCAGCTGGAGGAGCGGGGGAGTGGGTGACCTTGGCAGGCTCAGAAAGTGTCCCAACCATTTTGGCTGGGATTGTAGGTTAGCGCCGGTTCAAGAACAGCGGTTAGTTTTTCGGAGGGGCCATAATCAGGCAAATCACATCCGCTCAAAGATCTTAACGGAGTGTCGGGCAGCAACAACTACATCGCCAGTGGGGTGAATGCCATTTCTAACGGATTAAACAATCCTTGAGCTACTGTTGCTACGAATGCACCATTTGAATCGTAACGCTGCACTTCAGAGTCTTCCCTTTTGCCAGTGTGAACAGCGACATAGATGGTCTCATCATCATCGCACAGGACACCAGTTGGCTTTGCACCTTCGCCATTCACTAATGTCTTGACATTGAACATCTCTTTACCCTTAAAGTCAATGCACAGCAAACTTTGGCCCTCGTAGGTTGTGAAGACTAAACGGCCAAAATTGCTTATTGCCAAGTCACTGTAAACCATGCTATTTGAGATGCTTGCAATCAACAATCCGTCCAGGTTGTGGACACTGATGACCTCTCTCCCCCTGTCAGCGACTGCTACTCGTTGATTGTCAACAGCAATACCACGGAGGTCACTCTCTGATCTCCCATCGGCATCGTCACCCGAAGGCGTAAACTCCCGAACAAAGTGGAGCGCATTGTCAAAAACCTTCACTTTCTTTTTGTCCGTGATAAAAAGCAGATCATCATGGGACACGGCAACGCCATAAGGAGCTTCCAACTGATGCCTAGCATCTCCTTTAGCAACTGATGTTTTATACCTCCAAGTTGAGTTAATCAACGATAACCGTTTCAAAATTACGTCAGTTACTACGATGTCCCCGTTTCTGAAACATGCAACACCCCTGACGCCTTTAAATTCCACGTCACCGGTACCTTCTTTGCCGAACTCTTCCTTTATCTGCCATTTCTCGCTGACACAGACGTCCCCAAGCTCTGCATCTTTCACAACGTCTTGACATCTGACACCGATGAACGACGGACCATGATTCGCCGGTTCACACTTGAGCTCCTTCTGGAATTCCAAGTTATGCATCACCTTCGGCTTGAGCTCCAAAAGCTCGAAATCATCAGCTTGTCTCATCAAGTCATTTACTGCCGCGATGGTCTGATCTGCGCGTTCCATCTGTTCACGGTTGTCCATGAGCGCCTTTTCGTACTCCCTGTCTCTCTCCTGACCGATTTTGTTGACCTTGTCGGTGAGGAGCTTTGCTTTGTTTCTGATTTTAGCGATCTCTGCCTCCGCTTTGGTATCAATATCACTATGAGCCTGGGCCAGTTTCTTTTGTAATCTTTTTCGTGCATGTTCGATTGACTTTTCAGTAGATGTGAAGCGCTGCCTGCTCTTCTCGAACTTCTGCAGTATGTTGTCAACCTCACTGCGGAAGGACCTGATAGTGTCATCAATCTTTAGCAAATTGTGCTCTGCCGACCGATGATCTAATGTGGCACACATTGAGCAGATTAAGGTATCGCATGTGTCACAGTAGAAACACAACGTCTGGTCATGGTGGATCGTACACATTCGGGTGATGGGTTTGCTATGTTCTGCTGAAGGCATCTTAGATTCCTGCCAATCTCCCAATGAAATGATTTGATGGTCTTTGGTGTACTTGAACCTTCCATGGGCTTTCCAGCATTCTTGGCAGAAGTTGTCACTACAATCAAGACACCTCCACATAGCCTCCTTGCCTTCTCCACAGTCACAAGTGGCGGTAGGTGCCGATGCTTCTCCTAATACCGCCTCCTGTTGTTTGACCTCATCGACAAGAGAACTAAGAAAGAAAGACGAAGAAAGACTCTGCAATCCTCCATCGGGAACTTGCGTCTCTCTCCTGCAGACTGGACAGATTATCTTCTCTGCCTCTGGCTTCTGTTTGCTCATCATATCTCTTCCAGACACTTCAGGCAGAAGCTGTGCAGACAGTCCAGCATCTTGGGATCCTTGAAACGACAGCAACAGATCGGACATTCCAGATGTCCCCGGCTGATCTTGTCCAAGACAGTTTTGGCTGCAGCCTCCGCCATATTTCAGATGTGACCTAATCAAAACAGAACAAAAGACGTGTCTGAAAAAGTTCAAAATTATAACAAACAGGTGATTGCCCCATAGAGCTGTGCATCGGAGCCGGGTACCCGAGTACCCGACCATGTCAGGAACCAGTTCCCGGTTTATATGGAATCGAGTATCGGTAACCAACTTTGCAAATTACTTAACTTCTCAGTCACTGAAAAAGAAATGATTTGAATGTCAGTGGGAAAATTTCAAAATGAACAACAGGATACATGGAAAATTAAATCCAATTTCACATTTAAAGATCCATTCGAAAGTTGCAGTTTTCACCGCATAGCTAAAGAGCTCACTGTATACACCCTATCTAGCCGTATTGCCACACCGATGTGATAGCTATTATTATGCAGACCTTTATGAACAATCTGAACAGCAACTTCCCAGATTTGAATGTTTGGCTTGGGTTTCTTTAATGGTTACCTGGGTACCCGTATTTATTTCATTAGGGTACCCGGTTCCTTTACTGCCCGTAAGTGCACACCCCTATGTCCACATTTCTTTTACCGCACACTGTACCAGCCTGGAAATCGAAATGTAACAGGAGATTCATTTGTATACATTGACGGCATGCTAACTCATTGGGAGTTAGAAATAATAAAATGGGAGTATAGGCCCTAATGTAAAACAGGACTTAAGATATAGACTTAGATTTCAGACTTCAATCAGAAAAGAGAATTCAATATTTTTTTCTCTAAAAAGCATCATGTTTATTTTAAACGTTGGTGGGAAGGAACACCACCTACTCACTCATCACATTGACTGAAATGCTAAACATATTCCTTCAAATCTCATGCATAACTTTTCTGGTAGGCCTATAGGCTATATTTAACATGTTCAAAAACAAAGCGAACAAACGAAAAGAAAAAACTTACATACAGCCAAAATGCTTAACTCACCTACTTCAACTGGATTAACAGTTAGCTGAACTGAAGTTTTCCACCACAAACATAATACTTCCGCCAAATGTAAAATAGTATTGCAAAACTAGTACCATCTACTTGGAAGTTGTAAGCCTTATAGGCTTATAATGCGTACATGTCAGGCCTATACTTTATCCTGATGCGATGAATGGTGCAACAACAGCTAAATTCCTTTACTCAACACAAGAAAAACCAGTCGCTATTTGTGTCACACAGTACCATAACAAAGCAACACTATGATCATGGTCTTTATTCAAGTTCAATATAGGCCCACATACGAACATACGAACAAGCACTGAAAATGCCATTGATTCAAGTTCACAGTTCAAACAGGCAACTCTGTCTACGGAAGCACAAAATGGACATTGCACAAATATCACCACTGCATGTGTTTTTATAACTGATGATGCATGTATTGTATACATGTATACCAATAAGATTTTATACTTTGAAAGATATGAAAATGGACAAAGGAGGGTTAAAAATAAGAACTAAAAACGAGGATGTATTAAAGTATCCACGATATAAAGCTA
Source organism: Patiria pectinifera (assembly GCA_029964075.1). Taxonomy (NCBI): domain Eukaryota; kingdom Metazoa; phylum Echinodermata; class Asteroidea; order Valvatida; family Asterinidae; genus Patiria; species Patiria pectinifera. The sequence goes on along the minus strand of CM057137.1, from coordinate 12,485,221 downwards.
AAATTCAGGAAATATATAGCCTACGTTTCATGCATGCGTACTATTGGAGTGACTTTACCCGGTTGTAGTAGAAAAAATAGCACATGGTAGCGGTAAAGTGGCTGCTTAAATCCTGGACACAACAGAGATGCCACTTTTCAGGTTTTAACCTGAATTCGGGTGGTTTTTTTAAAATGTGACAAATTAATAGTGTTGGATTTGGTCTGAAACATCTAGAAAACACACTTGTGAACGGGCAGGGTAGTTTCAGGTTTTTAGTAGTGTTTCAGGCTTTTTATTGATATATTGGTGGCATCTCTGACACAAAAGAGCCCATTTCTTAAAGAATATCAGAGTCCAGCCACAAAATGATCAAGACCCAAGTAGGAACATTACAGCAAAAATAAAAATAGAAAAGCAATAATAAAAGAAGGCCAATCATTTTCTGACCTGTGCCTTTCTCTCTCTTTGTTCAGGGCAAAGGTGAAATCCTGACGTACTGGCTTGAGGGACAGGATCCAAGCTACAAGATCGACAGAATCAAACCACCCAAACAAAACTTGTAAACATCTAGCATTATCCCAACATCATCTGCAACGGAAGCCACAAAGTCCATTAAATAGTATTTAGATCAGCAATTATTTGTAAAGAGGCAAAAACCATAACCAGCAATCAATCTGAGCCAGAAATTATACCACAGTATGTTAGGTCTATTTGAAAAAGCTAACAACAAATTCAAATTAGCACACAGTTTTGTGTTCACCAACAGTTTAGCTGTTCGTGTGAACAGCTTTCATTTAGCACTTTAAGAGAAAAAAAAAGTTTAATCGCACTTGTACAATAACTAACTATGATCAAGTCACTTATTTACAAAGACTGAATTATTTTGAAGTCGCATTATAATCTATTACCATGTAGAAGTTCTAACAAAAATGACATCAAACAATCTAAAAAATGTTTTCATCACACAAATTTACACTTTGAGTTCAAACTGTTGAGAGTCGCTACTTAGTATTAACTTGTATTCAAACATCACCAAAAAAAAAGAAATGTATACAACATCGAACATTACTATGTAAACTATAATATATCAGTCTAGTTCAAGAATCCAAAGTTGAAAGAAGAAGCAAGGCTTTTATAGATGTGTAACAAAGATGACACTTGAATTGTCATGGTATTGACAAGAACAAAATCAGCATTGTTATCATACAAAAAAAGCGTGAGTAGAAACGAACTTTAAATTGACCCTTGTTAACTAATGCAATATGAGGTATGCAGCTGCAAAACGCAAGTAGTAGAATGTGAGGACTCAGGTATTATTCACTTTTATAAATAAAGCTTTAGCAATTTTGGACGCACAGATTTGTATAAATTGGCGTAGAAGTAAGATGTGTAACGTGAGAATGTATACAGCAAAAAAATAAAACCTAATCAGACTAGACACTGGTGTAAATGGAGGATTTTCTATTGTTCCTCTTCGCTTTTCCTTTGTTTATACCTGAACTTATTCGCTACAGCGCTCATTGGTTTTGTACACGTTTTCCAACAAACCGAGGAGTCCTCGATTTGGTTTCTGTCCTCGATGCATTGATGATATTGCACGTGTTCGTCCTCGATTTGCACCATTAACATGCACAGCATCCTTTTACGAAGCCATTTTGTTGTTTTGTTTTGGTTTATTCACATTCGGAATTCAAAGTTGCCAGACGGATTCCAATTCGATTTCTATGAAGGTCAGCTTTTAAAAAGGATACTTTGACAAATTTGCAGTGAAATCAGTCAAAAATGTTATTGTATTTCTCCAAAAATCGATGATTTTTGCGCAAAATCTTTAATATAATTATTGGGTGTTTGAATGTTAATTGATGCTCCTCTTACCTTTAAAAGAATTTCTGCATAGTTTGGAGATAAGTCATTTTTTGGCCAAATTTCATTTTAAAAAGTGGGTTTTTTTTTCTCAATTTTGGCAAAAAAATGAAATTGCTTCAAATTTGCTGGAAAGATGCCTGAAGGACCCTAGAATGCATTCCAATTTGATTTCTGGACAGATAAGCTTTTAAAAAGGATATTTTGACAAAAGTTTGTGGTAAAATTAGTCAAAAATGTTGTTTTTCTCCAAAACTTGATGAATTTTGCCCGAAAGCGTTGAAATATTGGGTGTTTGAATATTGATTGATGCTCCTCTTACCTTTAAAAGAATTTCTGCATGGTTTGGAGAAAAGTCATTTTTTGGACCAATTCATAAAAAAGGAAGGGCTAACCCCTTGCTGTTTTTTTTTCTTTCAATTTGGGCCAAAAAATTAAATTGCTTCAAATTTGCTGGAAAGATGCCTAAAGGAACCTACAACACATTCCCATTCGATTTCTGGACAGATCAGCTTTTAAAAAGAATATTTTGACAAAAGTTGGAGGTGAAATCAGTCACAAATGTTAATGCTTTTCTTCAAAATCTATGATTTTTTTGCCCCAAAACGTTAAAATATTGGGTGTTTGAATGTTGATTGATGCTCCTCTTACCTTGAAAAGAATGTCTGCATAGTTTGGAGAAAAGTCTTTTTTTTTGGCCAAATTTTATTAAAAAAGTAAGGCTAAACCTTTCTGTTGTTTTTTAAATTTTGGCCAAAAAATTTGCTGGAAAGATGCCTGAAGGACCCTAGAACGCATTCCAATTTGATTTCTGCACAGATAAGCTTTTTAAAAGGATAGTAGGGATATTAGGATACTAATAGTCGCCCGTAGAGGTACTGATGACGATACGAGCATGTATAGGGCGATTAATAGTCGCCCGTAGAGGTACAGATGGCGATTCCAGTGTTTAATGTAGTGTTTAATGATGTTTTATTGTGTTTAATGAAATCTGGGTTGGGATTTTTTTGGGGGTTGTGATACAGATACAGAGAGCCCCTTTTGTTAAAGCCTCTTAGAATCTAGTATCTACAACATAGTTTGAGCTCCAGCTCTATGTCGAATTCCTGATGAGCATTGGAGCTGGAGTTACTCAAGCTAGGGGGTTTCCCAAGCTAGAGTTTCTCAAGCTACACGATCGCCAAAACTTCGAACTCTTGTATTGCCGTTATTTATTGTACGGTTGTTGTTTTTTGTCCTTGTGGGTTTTTGTTTGTCATAGTTCTCGGTTGGGGTACCTATGAAGACGAGAAGGCCATTAAGGCATACGAGGCGGTCATGATCTTAACGCCTAAGACCCGGAAAGAAAACCTATGTGTACAAGGACTTGGCATGGGACGTCAAGGATAATGTGCAACTCGCTCCATTCTTCGGAACTGGCAGATACGTAAGTCAAAGAAAATATACAAACTAGCTTGATGAAATTAAATTAAAGGTAATATGCAACTTTTGCAAACATCCAAAAACAAAACTGCCAAATTATTATGAAATACCTAACTTGACTGAAAGTGAATACTATTCTCTCAAGCATCCTATGAAACCATTTAGGTGTGATGTCATTTTTAAGAAAACTGGAATTTTTGAATCCATTTCCAACGATGGTCGACTTTAAAAAAAAAAATATTGCCCCTAATTCACCAAATTTAGTTAGTCCACAAGCCAGCTAGTCTGGTTCTCTGACCTGAAAATTCCTCGACATCTATTAATTGGTCCGTTTTATATAAAGTAGGGTCAGGGAACCAGACTACAAGTACTCCCTCGACGGTTGTAAAGGGAAAGTTGGGGAAGTCCACTGGGAGGGACATTGTGGAGCGTTGTGGCCAGTCATAGGTGTAATTCAACAATAATTACGTCAGTTACTTTTTGGATAGCTGCAAATGATGGACTGTAGCTTTAAGGCCACAAGTACATGTATGAGATACATGAGAGTTCTTTAGTTAGATTTGGGGCTGCATTGTGTGGCAGTTTTGTTTAAGGTTTGGACTGATAGGTCTAAGTTTATTCTTAAACGACCTTTTCATATGTGCCTTTTTATTGTCCATTGCATAAATTTAATTTCATGTATAGTTTTATAGGTACCGATATACAAACCAAATTGAAAAGCGGCTTTATGTATTAAAATTTATTCAAATTTTTTTTTCAAATTGTCATCTCAAATTACTGCAAACCAAACCTATCCCTGCATTCTCACCATTAACGTCTTGTTCTCAACTTGCCAGGTCGTTAACTTGTTGAACGCCTTGTACACGCTGTTCGATGCCATCATTTCCAACTATGACGTTTACAAGGTAAGTATTCCATATAACCCAGCACATTGTTTTGTACCAAACTTGCACAAAATTTAAATCACAGGACCTTAAATGTGTTCCAAGTTACATTAATTTAAGACTAAAAAAAGATGTACTCAACAATCCAGCACCCGATTTCATGAAACTCATGGTAACTTATGATGTATTGTAGCGCTGCAACGCGTCGCATCCCTACGATGCATAGCAGCTGCGACACATCCTGCGATCCATTTCACTAAACACCTACGACGCGTTCAATGCATTGCCAGTTTTGTGAAATGGATCATACGACGCGTCGCGAGTTTCAACGTGTAACAAGTCGTAAATCGATTACAACGTCGCAGTGTTTAGTGAAATCGGGTGCTGGAAAGAGGAAGTTAAAGGCACACATGTTTTCTATAATAATTCAAACTGAAAGCAAAATAAATCAATAATGAATAATAACATTTTGCCAAGGTTGAAACCATCAGTGATGCCTACATGTTGGTCTCCAGCCTACCGCTCCGTAATGGCAACCGTCATGCCGGTATGATCGCCTCCACTGCATGGCATCTCCTGGAGGGTGTTAGTAGTTTCATCGTGCCGCACAAACAAGAGGAGAAACTCACACTCTGAATCGGTATTCACTCAGGTAAGATCATTGTCTTTGCTTGCGGTCAAGGGTGGATTGCAAGCAGGGGGTGGGGTGTGACACCCCCACATTCAAAATTTCTGTCAGCAAATCCATAATTGTTGTCAGCAAATTTGTAAAATTGAGGGCCTTTTTATTTTACTGTTGTCAACATTTTTTTTGGGGGGGGGGCTAGTCAAATATTTCATTGCAAGTTTGTCAGCAAATTTTACTTTTCACACCTCCCATAAATTTTTCTGTCAAAAAATGTTTAAATTTGAGGACCCTTTTTTGGCTTGTCAGATGTTTTATACGCAAACTTGTCGACAAATTTGGTCCGACACCCATTGAAAATGTACATCACAAATCCAGTCACAAGTACATCACAAGTCCAGTCACAAGTACATGACAAGTCCAGTCACAAGTACATACATCTCAAGTCTAGTCACAAGTACATCACAAGTCCAGTCACAAGTACATCACAAGTCCGGTCACAAGTACATCACAAGTCCAGTCACAAGTAGATCACAAGTCTAGTCACAAGTACATCACAAGTCCAGTTACAAGTACATCACAAGTCCAGGCATAAGTGAATCACAACATCAAGCTCTGCTCAAGCTATTTGTGCTTTAGAATGTTGTGTATGTATGACAATTTCTTCATTGTTTTGGACTTGTTTCAAGGATCTTTTGTGGCGGGTGTAACGTTGGCCTGACCATGCCTCAGTATTGCCTTTTTGGTACGGTCAACACAGCGTCTCGTATGGAGTCTAACGGACTCGGTAAGTAGAATCTTGTGACACAAGACAGCTCAAACTATGTTGTCATATTAATAGGTCTCGTTCAAATGACGTCATTTCCTACAGACCATCCACGTGCATCGGCATTTTGAGCGTCAACTTGCATAACGCGCATCGATGGCGTTGCATTTTGAACACATTTCGATCAACAAGCCCGTGTGTTTGGATCATGCGTGCTTGATTTGTAGTTGTAGTTGTAGTTCTCCTATACAGAGATGGCCGTCATTGAGCGAGCCCTATTGGAGAAAAAGTGTACTCCACCAACGAAACCAAGTTTTAAATGTAATTAAGCATGAAGTATGAACCAGCCTCGGCTCATGTTGGAAAACTTCATTCTGTTTGAACTATGGACTTCGTGCACATGTACAGTAAACTCCGGCCAAGTCGGCACTCTTGGGACCCGAGAATTTGTGACGACTTACACGAAAGCGGATATCTGCTGTAAGTCGTCATTTTGCCAACTTACATGAATGGCCTTTTTGCACACATGATTCATTGCATTAATTGGTTTTGGTTTACCATCACTTATCTTAATGTTTGAGTTGATTCCAGCGAATTAATCTTTAATTTTATCATCATGGGCTGGGGTATTGATAGTGGAGACCATGTGTACAAAATAGTAATACATGTACGCAGTGGCGTAGCCAGGAATTTTTCAGGGGGGGCGCTGGGGGGGCTGGAACATTTCATGGGGGGGGCGTCATGTAGATCAATGATAATTTTTTTAGAAACTCAAAATCTCAGTGGGGGGCGACAAGGTTTCATGGGGGGGCTGTCGCCCCCCCCCCCCCTGGTGGCTACGCCACTGCATGTACGTGTACAGTTACGAATTAAATGCGTGCGTGGTATTGACTGCATCATTCCATAAGACGACAACCAAAATGGACAGAGCGCATGTGTACAGGCCTAGAGGGGGCACTGGTATTAATATGCTCACAATGCATGCATGTAGTGGGAAACAGTGCTTGGCTTGGCTGTGCAGCGACACTGCGTACCGATGGAGCGCTCAGGGGCTGCGCTAAACCACTTTTCACTCGACACTTCTTGCCAACCGCAGTGCAGGAAGTTGATGCGATGTGTGATTTTTTTGAATGCCGACTTACACAAAGGATTTTGTTGTGCTTTTTATGGGGAGGGGAACAAGCGTAACACGATGCACTGAGCAAAATGGCGACTTATAATAGCTGACGTGGAAATAAAAACTTCAATGGAAATGCATTAAGACAATAGGGACTTTAGTCAGACGGCCGACTTGAACGATTTGACGAGTTGTACGATGCCGACTTGCCGGAGTTCACTGTATATGGTTACAAATGGATGGTTGGGGGAGACCACCCGGAGGGACTCTTGAACTTATTGCCAACGGCGTCCGGCACTCACGCCTACACACCAATGGGGGGGGGGGGGGTCGTTTGAAGTCGATGTTTGGCATTGGCATTGTGCAGTGAGTACCACAGTGTGATTTCCACTGCCATCTTATACCAAGCACCAAAGCTGGGGAGTTTCACACAAAACTATCCCGCAATTCGCTACAGTGGGACGCCACTATACCGCACACCGCTATACCGAACATTAGGCTATACCGAACATCATCTGTGGCTCCCAGTTTTAATGTACAAAACATACCGAACACTGTTGTTGAAATAAGTCAACAGATTAACAAAAAATCTACCGGATGTTTTAAATGCTACTTGGGTCACTTTTAATTCCTGAACATCAAACCACCCATGATTACATCATGTTTCAATGTTGAAGAGCGATAGATGGCTATTATTTCCCCGAGGAATAAAAGGGAAAACCACCTGTTGCTAAAGTTTCGTGACGACTCCTCGTGTAGCCCCGGGATGTGAGAAATGCCAGTTCACTATTGGTCAAAAGAGCGTACCGGCGATTCAAAATTGTTATAACGAACGATCATTATTACAAACACTTTGTGTGGATCCCGTGATGTTCGTTATAGCGGTGTTCCCCTGTATAACATTATACAAATATTGAGTGGCTCAGAGTGAAATGAGAGGAATATTATCGCAAGGTAAAATCTGGACTTTTCCATTTCATGAGGCGTAGCCGAGTGAACTTTGAAAAGTCCAGATTTTACCGAGCGATAATATTCCTCCCATTTCACAATTTAATGCCACTCAATGTTTGTTTTATGTAACTGACATATAGATCCTTGTCATTTGATATATTTGAACTTTTATTTAAATGCAAAATTCATGGAAAATGTATTTCTCTCTTCCAAACCACCCCTTCACGAAAATGTTTGAACCCAACTCTGTAACGCTGGCTCTTTGGAACGCGCACACCAGCATGCATTTGCACACAAATACCGCGTCATGGAACAAGAATTATCCTAACTGTTCAATAGCATTTCCCATTTCCCATGGGTGGATGGTACTTTTTGAGCCGCGGCGTGAATAGGAGTAATAACGAATGTCACATGATGTGAGTTCCACCAATCAAATGACAAGGATCTGTATGTCGGTTATATAAAATGCAACATCACACTTCCATTGTGCAAAGGGTGTATGTAACACCAAACTTCAATTATTCACCAAAACTGTTCATGATTTTTCTAATATTTTCTGAGCAAGAGCTTTTATGAGATTTTCTTTAGCGTAACTGATTTTCTTCGGCATTTTGCATTTCGCTTTTGAATAATGTTTTTGCCCTCAACCAACAATCTAATTACAGCGCTCAGGATTCACGTGAGTCCTGAATGCAGACAGGTTCTGGAAGAACTCGGAGGATACAATCTAGTAGAGAGAGGACTGGTAGCCATGAAGGTACGGCATTGATTTTGATTGCATAGATCCTTTCTTAGGATGCGTTCGATTAGCTCACCCGGGTTGACTCAGGTTAGCCCGTGCCGTTCGATTAGCTCTGACGTCATTCTTGGGGCTCACCTGGGTCAGCCACCACAGACCCTGCTCGTGGAGCAGAGTCAGTGGTAAAAGAACGTCACACATGTGGTGTTCATTCCACGAAATAGACAAATAAGGCAGCCGGACAGTGGAAAAGATCAAGTGGACCCAAAAATCAACTTTATTTGAAGCCTAAACATAATTATTTATTGATCTCATTGCGATTTTAGAGGCTATAATTCCAGCCCAGCGTTTCTACTTATTTTGGTTGACGGAAAGCAGGAAATCTGGAAATAAGACTCAGTCCAAAACAGGCATTTTGTCAGTGGCTACGGCCGCGGCTACGGACGTCACGTGAGGATCAGGATGGCCAATGTTTGAGCGTTTCAATAGCACAGCTCTCTTGGCTAACCCGTCTGCCTTTAGCCGAGTCGATCCGGGTGAGCTACTCGAACGCACCCTGTATTTGATTGACCAACTATAACTGTTTAAATCCCCGAACTTAAAAGAAGTATTGACTACTTTGGTTGGTGTGGTAAAACTAGCCTCCTGAGATGATCCATGCAGCGTTCTTTATTCCCGAGGTGACAACCAGGAAAAGGAACGTTCCATGGATCACCAAGGGAGGCTAGTTTTACTACACTACAAGTTTAAAGCAGTCAATATTTGTTTTATAATACCCCAACCAAACATTCTGTTGATTTTTGAGAGATGACTGATTAATTTAACCGAGATCTAATAAAAAAAGTCCTTTAATTTCAGTATAAAAGGGATTTAAAATTTTCTCGCACTTTTCCAAACTACCCCTTTATGAAATGTTTGAACCTAACTTTGAAATGCATGGGAACAAAACGTGCAACACGCAAAACCTATAATATGCATGTGCATTCACTGCTGTTGCTATGTTGGTTGCTAATTGCATAGAACTTTGTCAGCCTTGAATAGTCATTTTAGTTGTTGTATTGTCTTTTTGGCTGTGTGTAACGGCAAAAAAAAAAATGGCCCACTAAGACAAAAAATCCTGGTTCAAATGATTAGGTTGCGATTTACTTTTAGAAACTGGTACAAAAAAGAAAAAATCAAGGAAACAAAATTGATTCTCCAAAAATTTAATTTAGTCTCATTACAAAAAAATCCTTCACCTGCAAAAAAAAAAATGTATATAGTGGTGTTCCCTAATGTGGCGCACTTCGACAGTTACCCCGACTTTCCACATCAGTGTTGCCAAACTTCTTTGTTGACAAACTTCAAATTCATTCAGTGAAATACTGGTACTTTTACCTTATTAATGCTTGCTATTTAACCTCTGTGAACAATTTCAGTCTCATGAAATTTAATCCGAAATACAAAAATGTCTGAAAATTGGGCACAAATCGGCTGAGTGTTCCCCAATGTGGCGCACTTGAATAAATCTCAGAAAATTCCAAATTAACATTTAAGAATTTCTGTACAGTTGATAAATTCTGATAAACAATTATTATCTCTACTTACATACCCAACTAGAAGTTTGTCAGCAAATTATTTTCCATTTTTGGGGGACATTTTCAAAGGGCTCACTGTGCACTTCGAAATAGAATGGGAAAATCACGCTGAAATAAATTTTTCTTCCAACTTTGTAGCGGGAAGATAAACTCATGATTTATGAACGGAAGTGTTTAGAACTTGATGAAATTTCCCTTTTTGTGAAATTTCAGTTAAAACTTTTGCTCTAGCTAGGCACTACAGGCGAAAAATCAAAGTGCGCCACATTGGGGCCGTGCCACGTTAGGGTACATCAATAATATCCCTAAATAAAAAAGACACTTTTTGTCAAATAGTCCAAAAGAAATTTCAATGTGAATCAAACAAAGAATGAAAAAATCAAAAAGAAATTTGCCAAGGAGAAAAATTAACAATTGGATAAATTTTTAGGAGACTAATATGAAAACCTAAGAAACACTAGGGTATAAAAAAATGGATTGACAGAAAAAAAATTAACCAAGGTAAAAAAAAGCCAAAGTCATACATACATTGTAACTGTTCCAGTACCAACAATACAAATGCTATTGATCAGTGTTGTAGTCGAGTACTTTTTCCGAGTACCGAGTACTGCCGAGTACTTATTAGGTTACCAAGTACGAGTACAAGTACTTCCCAGTACAAGTTCAGGTCTCTGAGTACGACTATTTGTACTTCCGAGTACGAGTACAAGTACTTGTATTTCGAGTACGAGTACTTCTATTCCGAATACGGCCATACGGCAAATGGTTCATTGTGCGTAATTGTCCCAGGCCAAGTCAGACAGATATATAGACCCACACACAGCCAGCTGTTAAATGTGTTTGTCCGGACTTGCACAGAAAACAATCAGGAAACTTTGCAAGCAAAACAACCATTTTCAACAGAAAATATCGATAATAAAATAAGGCCGTGGTAAGTCAATGTATACCTTTTTTTTAAGTACTGCTATTCGAGTACGAGTACGAGTACCTTGATAATCAAGTACAATTTCAACATGCCGAGTACGAATAGTTTGACATTTGAGTACGAGTACGAGTACAAGTACTACAACACTGCTGTTGATTCAAGTTCAGATTTCAAACATGCAGTCTGTCCGTGTTTACTACAGAAGCACAAAATGGACATGGCACAAATTATTTGTGTAATAAGCCGTCAGTTTTGTGATCCAAGGAACTAACAAAACATGCAAAATGTACAAAGCTTTGAATTGAATATTTACATAGTCACGTGCCGTTGTGTTTCATATACAGTGTACTTTTACAAAATCGTTAAGATTGGCAAAATTCGCTTCATTAAAAGTTAAGACATGTCATATTACCTGACATAAAAGCTGTGGACTTTTTTTTAATTATTATAACATTACATACAGTAATGACCATATTTACTAACATTGCAGTAGTAAATTCAGTTTTGTGAATTGAATGTCGAATTTAAGAAGTTACGGTCCCTTCAATCTCAAAAAAAGTTTGTCAGCAAAAAGTGTTAAACGGTTCAAGAATCATTCAACCCTTTTCTTTTTTCTCCACTATTTAGCCACGATTTCTTCTACGATTTCTTTTTCCGACTTTATTACTGGAGAGTACACCATAGGCCTACTCACACATTTGTGGGGACAGCAGAAAGTCCCCATAATTCGGTCCTAATTTGCCTAACAATAAAAAACTTCCCGTAACGCAATGTAGGCCTAATTTTGTGTCGTCTCATGTACTCTATGGTTTCGTTATGGAGACCAGGCCAGAAGTACTGTCCTCTTACTAGATTTAGGACCTGTCCATGTCCACGTGTCTCCATGCTTTTATGCAAGCCGCGTAGTACTTCCTCTCTTAAGCTGCGGGGTAGTACTGGTACCATCGGAGTCTTAGCCTCGTCTTCACCTCTTCTATAGAGAAGTATGCCGCTTCTCACTTCTAGGCGATCTCATACGTTAAGTAGTTGCTGCACCGCTTTTTGTTGACGTGCCATGCCACTCTGGCTCATCACCTTAGGATTGTGTAGCTTCTGTTCCACCACTTTCCTGATGGCTGGATCCTGTTGCTGTGCTTGGCGCAGACTCACACTTTGGCAACGTTTGATGCCTCCATTAAAACCTTGGCTTAACTGACCACTGGTTGGGGCTACGGTAGGAACTACTACATGTCTTCGAGGGAGGACATGATGAGGGGCTTCTTCTTGACTCTTGGGTTTTTGCGTGTGGATGGAGACGGGGGAAACATGAACTTGATTTTGCAGGTTCATCCTCTGATGCTGCTGCCCTTGGATAACTTGTGCGATGACCTCGTTCAGCATGTTGATTTGCCGAAACTGCTGGAGAATAACTTGCTGCATCCGAGCTTGGTGTTGCAGCAGCTCCAGTATGTGTAACTTTGGAGTCAGGATTCCAGTCAGGTTGCATGGACATGGTGGGGTTTCTGCCATCCTGCACTTTTCAAGCTCTCCAACTAAAGAACACTGTGTTGGTTCGTTAAAAAAAATGTCTAGGGGAAAAGATGGCGGAGAATTTTGAAAAAAAAGAAATTGTCCCAGCTAACGAATAAATAAATGGCTAATTTCCAAAAGAAAAAAATCAATCCCGGGTTTTGGCACCAAAATGCATTGAGGGAGATTAACTGATAACACACCAACACTACCAGTTAATCCAATTTCAAATGGGTTTTACAATCTGGGTAAATATTATTATTTCAGGAATGTACAAGATATTAATAGCCCTGGTTCAACTGCAATGTTGGTAATGCTCTGCGGGGCCTTGTAAGGCAAATCATTGGATGTAAGTTAGCTCCGGTTCAAGTACAGCAGTTAGTTTTTCAGAGGGCCATAATCAGGCAAATCACATCCGCTCAAAGATCTTAACAGAGTGTAGGTCAGCGACAACTACGTCGCCAGCAGGTGTGAATGCCATTCCTAACGGATTGCACAACCCTTGAGCTACTGTTGCTACGAATGCACCATTTGAATCGTATCGTTGCACTTCACAGCTGCCTGTACCTCCATAATGAACAGCAACATAGATGGTGTCATCATTATCGCACAGGACACCAGTTGGCTTAGCAGCTTCCCCATTCACTAATATCTTGACCCTGAACATCTCTTTACCTTTTAAGTTAACGCACAGCAAACTTTCGCCCTCGTAGTTTGTGAAGACTAAACAGCCAAACTTGCTTATTGCCAAGTACAAGTCAACCATGCTATTTGAGATGCTTGCAATCAATAATCCGTCCAGTTTGTGGACACTCACCTTTCTCCCCCAGTCAGCGACTGCTACTCGTTGATTGTCAACAGCAACAGCAGTGGGAAAACTCTCTGATCGCCCATCGGCATCGTCAGCTGAAGGTGTAAACTCGCGAACAAATTGGAGCTCGGTGTCAAAAACCTTCACTTTCTGTTGGTCCGTGACAAAAAGCAGATCATCATGGGTCACAGCAACACCAAAAGGAGCTTCCAACTGATGCGTAAGATCTCCTTTGGCAACTGATGTTTTATATCGACCAGTGGAGCTAAACAACGATAGTCGTTCCAAATTTACGTCAGTTACTACAATGTCACCGTTTGTGAAACATGCAACATCCCTGACTTCTTGAAATTCCTCGTCACCGGTACCTTCTTTGCAGAACTCTTCCCTTAACTGCCATTTCTCGCTGACGCAGACCTCCCCAAGCTCTGCATCACTCACAACATCTTGACATCTGACACCAATGAATGATGGACCATGATTCACCGGTTCAAACTTGAGCTCCTTCTGGAATTCCAAGTGGCGCATCACCTTCGGCTTGAGCTCGAAAAGCTCGAAATCATTGACTTGACTCATCAAGTCATTTACTGCCGCGATGGTCTGTTCTGCGCATTCTATCTGTTCACGGTTGTGCATGAGCACCTTTTCGTACTCACTGTCTCTCTCCTGACCGATTTTGTCGACCTTGTCGGTGAGAATCTTTGCTTTGTTTCTGATTTTAGTGATCTCTGCTTCTGCTTTTGCATCAATATCACTACGAGCCTGAGCCAGTTTCTTTTGCAATCTATATCGTGCATGTTCGATTGACTTTTCAGTAAATTTGAAGCACTGCCTGCTCTTCTCGAACTTCTGCAGTATGTAACCGACCTCACTGCGGAAGGACCTGATCAGGTCATCAATCTTTAGGAAATTGTGCTCTGCCGACCGATGATCTAATGCGGCACACATTGAGCAGATTAAGGTGTCGCAGGTGTCACAGTAGAAATACAGAGGATGGTCATGGTGGATTGTACACATTCGGGTAATGGGTTTGCTATGTTCTGCTGGAGGCATCTTAGATTTGTGCCAATCTCCCAATGAAATGATTTGATGGTCTTTGGTGGACTTGACCCTCCCATGGGCTTTTCGGCATTCCTGACAGAGGTTATCACTACAATCGAGACACCTCCAAGTGGCCTCCTTGCCTTCTCCACAGTCACAAGTGGCGGTAGGCATAGATGCTTCTCCTAATACCGCCTCCTGTTGTTTGACCTCAGCGACAAGAGAACTGAGAAAGAAAGACGAAGCTAGACTCTGCAATTCTCCATCAGTAACTTGCGTCTCTCTCCTGCAGACTGGACATGTTATCTTCTCTGCCTCTGGCTTCTGTTTGCTCATCATCTCTTCCAGACACTTCAGGCAGAAGCTGTGAAGACAATCCAGCATCTTGGGATCCTTGAAAAGACAGCAACAGATCGGACATTCCAGATGCCCCTGGCTGATCTTGTCCAAGACAGTTTTGGCTGCAGCCTCCGCCATATTTCAAGTGTGACCTAATCAAAACAGAACAAACCTCCATGTCTGAAAAGTTCAGAATTATAACAAACAGGTGATTGCCCCATAGGGCTGTGCATGGGAACCGGGTACCCGAGTACCAGACCGTTAATGTCAGGAACCGGTTCCAGATTATGGAATTAAGTATCCATAACCAACTTTGCAAATTACTTAGTAACCTATCAGTCAATGAAAAAGAAATATTTTGAATGTCAGTGGAAAAATTTCAAAATGAAAAAAAGGATACATGGAAAACTGAAACCAATTTCACATTTTGTGATGCTTCCAAAAGTTGCGGTTTTCACCACATAGCTAAAGAGCTCAGTGTATGCACCCTATCAAGCCGTATTGCCACACCGATGCGATAGTATTATCATGTGCACCTTTATGAACAATCTGTGAACAGCAACTTTCCAGATTTGAATGTTTGCCTTGGGTTTCTTTAACGGGTACCCGAGTACCATTTTTTTCAATAGGGTACCCGGTTACTGTACTACCCATAAGTGCACACCCCTATGCCCCAACCCATCTCTTTTACAGCACACTAGCCTGGGATACATTTGTATTGACACTGACTAATTGACTGCATGCTAACTCATTGGGAGTTACAAGTGAACAGCGGCCGTTTACTGTTCTTCATTACACAGATATATGGCCGATATCTTTATGCGGAAATAATACAATGAGAGTAGGCCCTGGTGTGAAAATGACAAAAGACATAGACTCAGATTTCAGACTTCAATTTAGAAAAG
This sequence comes from Patiria pectinifera, assembly GCA_029964075.1. Classification (NCBI taxonomy): domain Eukaryota; kingdom Metazoa; phylum Echinodermata; class Asteroidea; order Valvatida; family Asterinidae; genus Patiria; species Patiria pectinifera. The sequence continues at coordinate 12,469,765 of CM057137.1, read as the reverse complement.
AGAATTCAATATTTTTCAAAAGCATCATGTTTATAAACAAACATACCTACTCACACATCACATGCACTGAAATGCTAAACATTGATGCAAATCTCATGCATAATTTTCCTGGTAGGCCCATAGGCTACATTTGACATGTTCAAAAACAAAGCAAAACACACAAAAAGCAAAGACCATGTAAAATCCAGCCAAAACGCCAAAACTCACCTACTTTATCTGGATCAACAGCTAGCCACGGTTTCCCACCACAAACGTGAAACTTCCGTCAAATGTAAAAAAGAAAAGGATGGCAGAACTATCATCAATTAACTTGCAAGTTGTCAAGTTCTGTAAGCCTAGGTTTATATGTGTACATGTCAGGCCTCTCCAAGCGATGAATGGTGCAACAACAGCTAATTAATTCACTCCTTTACTCAACACTGGAAAAACCAGTTGCTATTTTTGTCACACAGTACCGTAAAGATAGCAACCCTATGATAATGATCTTTACTCAAGTTCAGTATAGGCCTACACACTAACAATGCTGCAAATGATATTGAAATTAAAGTCCACAGTTCAAACAGGCAACCTAACTCTGTCTACGGAAGCACAAAATGGCCATTTCACAAATATCACTAATGCAAGCATCGTTATAACTCCTTTTGCATGTATAACTGTTCAAATGCCTACAAATAGGCCTTTGATTTTACACTTTTAAAGATATGAAAATGGAAAAAGGAGGGTTGAAAATAAGAACTGAAAGTAGGATGTATTAAGGTATCCACGATACAAACATGGGCATCGCGAGGGGGGGCACTCCCCCCCCCCCCCCCCCCCCCCGAAAAGCCAAAAAAAAAAAAAAAAAAAAAAGAAAAAGAGGTATGAAGTCATAGCGGTGAAAATTTAATTGGTTGGGGGGGGGGGGAATGTCTCTGCCCGCCACTAAAACTGATCAATCGAGAATATGTTGAGAAATACAAGAGGTTTTTTTGGAAAATTATGTTTTGCCCCCCTCTAGAAACAAATCCTGATAACGCCCATGGATACAAAAGCTAAAAATTAGGAAAAATACCCTACGTTTCATGCATGCCTACAATAGGAATGACTGTTACCAATTGTAGTAGAAAAACTAGCACATGGTAGGGGTAAGGTGGCTTGGCTTTTTGTTAAATCTTGGCCACAAGAAGAGCCCATTATAGAAAAGCAACCCTTAGTAAAGCTGGTCGGACTGCCTGTGAAGTTATTCTTTCTGGCATAACATGCTGTCATTGTGAAGAAAACAATATAAGAAGGCCATTTCCAAATATATGTCAAATGACACATTTCTGGAAATTTCCGCTAGGAGTTGGTTTGTAATTTGGCAAATCTGTGAATGGATGCGCACAAGCGTTGACACGACACACACACGTGTGAGGTTGCTATCATTCATGGGTTATCGTGTGACATCACATAGCTGCAATCAGCTGAATGCGAACTTGTCTCGGATGCTGATTTTGGGCGCAATTCAAAACATGACCCGGCAGTTTTTGAATTGAAATTGAGATCCTAGAATTTTGGTTCCTCTGAATACACAGCATTCACAGAGCTAAAACATCATTAAGTTTGTTGTTAAGCACCCGTCTTTAGATTTGAGTACTGTTGGTGTGGTAAAACTAGCCTCCTGAGATGATCCATTCAGCGTTCTTTATTCCTGAGGTGACACCCAGGGAGATGGAATGATCCATGGATCACCGAGGGAGGCTAGTTTCACTACAAGTTTAAAGCAGTCAATATTTGCTTGATAACGCCCCACCCACAGATTCTGCTTGCTTTTGAGAGATAACTGATTAATTTAACTGAAATCTCATAAAAATGTACTTCTATTTCTGTATGTAAGTAATTGAAAATTTCCTTGCACGTTTGCAATACTACCCCTTCGTGAAATGTTTGACCCTAACTTTGAAGCACGTGGGAACAAAACGCGCAACATGTAAAACCTACAATATGTATGTGCATACAATGCTGTTGCTTTGCTAAGTGCATAGTACTTTGTCAGCCTTGAACAGTCTTAGTCGTTGTATTGTCTTTTTGGCTGCTGTAACGGCAAAAAATGGCTCACTAAAAATCCTGGTTCAAATGATTAGGTCGTGATTTACTTTTAGAAACTGGGAAAAAGAAGAAAAGGAATCAATGAAACAAAATAAACTTCTCAAAAATTTAATTAGTCTCAAAAAAAAAAAAATCCTTCACCTGCAAAAAACAATTTAAATCCTTAAATAAAAAGACTTTTTTCTCAAATACTTCAAAAGCAGTGGCGTAGCCAGGAATTTTTCAGGGGGCGCTGGGGGGCTGAACATTTCATGGGGGGCGTCAAGCAGGGGCGTCAATCGCTTCTCAAAAGTGGGGGGGGGGGGGAATACCTTGATCATTACTGATGCAAGCGCGAAGCTCGAAGCCCTTACGGCGTGGGGTTCGGGGCCCGCTTAAGGGCCTCGGGAAAAAAAATGGATTCTAGACGTTCTGTGGTGTGATTTGAAGCAATTTCTTACGACTTTCCTCCATTCTTTAACTAATATTTTCTTGGCAAAAGATAATTATTTGAACATCGTTTTCGAGGTTGGAGACATTGAATCAGCTATCGGTATTCTGAGCTATTGGCGTGGGGTTCGGGGCCCGCTTAAGGGCCCCGAAAAATAAATGGATTTTCGATGCTCTGTGGTGTGATCTGAGGCAATTTCTTACCACTTTAACCAATAATTATCTTAGCACAAAAGATAATAATTTAAACATAATTTTCGAGGGTTTTTCAGCTAAAGGCATATTGTGAACATTGTTTTCGAGGTTGGAGTCATTGAATCAGCTACCAGAATTCTGAGCTATAGGCGTGGGGTTAGGGGCCCGCTTAAGGGCCCCGAAAAATTTTGGATTCTAAATGCTCTGTGGTGCTATCTGAGGCAATTTCTGACCACTTTAACCAATATTTTCTAAGCAAAAGATACATTGTAGTACATAATAGGGCCCATGGCGTCATGTAGATCAATGATAATTTTTTTAGAAACTCAAAATCTCAGTGGGGGGCCACTGGGGGCGGCAAGGTTTCATGGGGCGGTCGCCCCCTCCCAGGCCCCAGTGGCTACGCCACTGAGAAATCTCAATCTGGATCAAATAACAAATAAAAAACCTCGAAAGGAATTTGCCAAGGAGAAAAATAAACAATTTGATAACATTTTAGGACAATAAGTGAAAAGCTAAGGTATAAAAAATGGATTAACAGAAAAACAATTTAACCAAGGGAAAAAAAGCCGGGTTAAAAACCGACACGGCACTACTGCAAAGTGACTCTAAAAGCACAAAGATGAACTAAAAAAAACCCAATGACTGGACAAGCAGACAAACCCAAGCGAGAAAACACTCTCCAGGAAGGAGGAAAATGTTAACTTGTCTCTCTGCTGGTCTGCTGAACTAAATTAAATGAGGGTCTAACATAGTGGAAGCTTATAATAGGAGGAACATGTTTGCTTAAGTAAACAAACAGGGGGACACACTTCCAAGAAAGGGGGGGGCATCTTAACTTCGACTAAAATGATTTTCTTTTCTAAGGGGGGCTACTTTTTAAAAAAATACACTATGAAAAATCACAAGTGCAACTTTTGCCCTGCCACATGTGCAAGTGGCAAGACAGTAAAAATAGTTAATGCCAGAGATAGAATCTGTGGGTGAGATATAATAATTATGAAATTTTGAAACCTTAGGTCCATTAAAATTGAGCACCTTCAATCTGTATATAGATTTAAAAACCACGTGTAGACATTATTAGCCTTAATGAGACAAGACGGACACATCAGGTGGATGCTTTACGGTCTTGGTAAAATTTGGGTAAATACAAAAGAGTTTACCAAGACTAACTAGGTAAGCGCCCTTGAGTTGGGTCCACCATACCTCAAAGAGCATAGAGTACCGAAGTATGCCGCGTATTCTGGGTCTCGCGCATAGCTAAAGTGTGTGGAGACATCAGTGCACAAACCAGCGCGTGAATCAGAACAAATTCAGCTGACGTCAGACTTTGGTACTCTATGCTGACCGGCTGCATGAAGGTAATGGGTAAACTCCTGAACAAGACCAGAAACTTGCTTGCCAAATGTAATTAAAGGAAGAGTAGATCATTTGCAGCTATCCAAAAAATAACTGACAAAATTATATTCTATGCATACTTGGTTTAAAGATAGTAATGGCAATAACTCATCATGGGAAAAAGCAGTTGCTATTTTAATCTCACTGTACATGACCGGTACGGACATGTACACTTTTATGTATGTAGGCTATAAGCCAACGTCATGTACACTTTTCCAGTACAAACAATACAAACGCTATTGATTCAAGTTTAGAGTTCAATGAGGCAGTCTGTCCATGTTTACTACGGAAGCACAAAATGGACATTGCACAAATGATTTGTGTGATAGGTCGACAGTTTTGTGATCCACAGAATTAACAAAACATGCAAATGTGCAAAGCTTTGAAGTGAATATTTACATAGTCACGTGCCATTGTGTGTCATATACAGTGTACTTTTGCAAAATGAAAATTGGCAAACTTTGCTTCATTAAGAAAGACATTTGATATTACCTAATATAAAACTTATGGACTTTTTTTATTATTATAACATTACAAACAGTGATGACCATATTTACAACGTTACAGTAGTAAATTCAATTTTGTGAATTGAATGCCGAATTTAAGAAGTTACAGTCCCTTCAATCTTCAAATAGATTTTTAATCAAAAACTGTTATACTGTTCAAGAAACATTCAAGCCTTTTCTTTTTCTCAATTTATTATCCATGATTTCTTCCACGATTTCTTCCACGATTTTTCTTTCTGACTGTATTGCTGGAGAGTACACCATAGGCCTACTCACACATTTGTGGGACCGAAAACGCTGTGGGGACAGCAGAAAGTCCCCATAACTCGGTCCTAATTTGCCTAACAGTAAAAAACTTCCCCATAATGTTGTGTAGGCCAACCATAGAGCAATATTAAATTACTAGAGCGCTTATAACTTCTTGTACAAAGTAATGCCTGCTGGGCGCATCCATGTTTGTGCACAAACCTATGAAGAAACCGATTTGCATATCTGCGTTTGTATTCCATACCGGTGCATTATCAAAGCCAATACGCCCAAAACCGACACACATGATCAGCAAATGAACGTGTCATTTTGCTCTACGCAAACAGCGCAACGCATGCGCGTATTCGCTACAGATGCTTTTTGCCGTGACGGTTTTTTTAACTGTCATGACGTGCTTAAGTTGTTTGCGTATGCTCTACTTGCCCCTTGCATGTGTAGAGTACACTTTCAAAATTCAATCTATCTAATTTCATTATGTTCTACAAACACGCACATGAATTCAAAATGTCTGCACCCAGGACGGCTTCAAAGCGTCTCCGCGCGCAGAATGACGAGTTAGTGCTCTAGTGATTTAATATAGCTTTATGAGGCCAATGCACATGCCGAAATGCATTGAGGGAGATTAATATGATAACACACCAATGTTACCAGTTAATCCAATTTTGAACGGGTTTTACAATCTGGGTAAATATTATAATTTCAGGAATGTAGCAGATCTAAATAGCCCTGTTTCAACTACAACAGGTAATGTTTGCGGGGCCTTCATTACAAAGTAAATTGCCATCCTCCATACATACGACCAGCATTGAAATACGCGCTGTACGTATTACACATGCAGATGGGTATATAGGCTTATGCATACACCCTCTACTTTCTGAAACTACAACTCCTAAAAGAAACGGGTACTGAAGTTAACATAATATCTGTACACCATGTAAATTAAGTATGTCTGCTTGCTGTAGAAACCAAATATTTCCAATTGTGGAAACATTGTATGTAGGTACCCAACAAATTAAAAAAGTGACATCTTTTGCACTTTGGCACACTGACTCTGTCAGACATCCATTAACAATACATGCTTTTGCGGCAGCCGAGTCGCTCGGCCCAATGGCCTCGGGGCGGTCTATTTGCCTGTCACTCACAAAGTTTATTCATAAAGTAACTGCACAGCTACTTGCTGTCAACTCTAGTGAATACTCAAACCAAATTTGAATGAAATTCTCAAAATTTTACTGTATGTACCTATGCAATATCCATAAACCATCAAGGGTTGATCGAATGTATAATCAACTGATGACACACTTCGTCGCATATCTGATGAAGTGACAAATGGGCCATTTCGAAGGTTTTTTTTTAATTGAGTTGTAAGGTTAAAAATATTTGAATTTTCAGATTTTTAGGTTTTTAATTAATGAAAACACTTCAATTTTGTAGTTCCGAAACCCACTAAGTGACGAATCGGCACACGTTGAAAAAACTGTTTCTTGCGAACTGACGAATAAATTATTCGATGATTGGTATATCAGAACAGCACGCATCTATTATCTGACGAAGTGACGAATAACCAGGTATTCATTGGTTACCCACATACTCCTCTTAATAATTGAATGGTCTTGAGGGAACCGGGGATCTTCTGTTTCGCGCACTTTCCGTCAGCTTTCAAATCAAACTAACAGCACTGCAATATTATAATGATGACTAGAAAGAGATAACCGTAACTACTCGACCTTTATGTATTTGTGTGTGTGTGGAGTTATAATCGTTAAAAATGAACGGAGTCCTAGGCTAGGTCTGCGCGACGTATAGGCGTATAGGCCTAAACAGACTGGGATTTATTTAAAACGTGCGATATATTTTCCTTCAAAACCGACGTTTTATAGGAATTCCACAATAGGCCTACTGCATTTCGAGATATTCTCAAAGACGGAGTCCCTTCAAGCAGCAGCTAATTAGAGCAGAAGACCGTATTGGACAAAACCCATACTGAAATGAAGTGGGTGAAAATAAGGATAATCAAATAAAAAATTATTTATTCAAAACATGTGCGATACATTTTCTTTAAAAACTGCGTTCTATGGGAGACCCAAAATACTGCATTTCGAGATATTCTTGAAAACGGAGCCCCTTTAAGTGGCTAATTAGAGCAAAAAACCTCATTGGAATGAGCCTATACTGAATAAATTGTGCCCTGGAGAGTGATGATTAGGATAATAAAATAAAAACATGAACCATTCAAACATTTCTTTCAAAGACGACGGTTTGCAGGATACCAATAATACTGCATTTCGAGATACAATCAAGTTTTGTATTCTCGGAAACAGAGCCCTTTAAGTGGCTAATTATAGCAAAATGTCTAATGGTAATCAGCCTATACTGAGATTATTATGCCCGGGAAGATTATAAGTATGGGATTATGAAACAAAATATGATTGTTTTTAAAACATTTGCTGTCTTAAATGAATGAATGAATATAAAATAAATAGTGTTGTTTGTTGTAAGTTCGCATTCACATTTTTGTTTTCCTATTATTTTGTTGCGTCCATTCAAGATATTTTCCATTAGATATTTGCAATATGCAATATGCAATATTCATACACACAAAAGGAATACGCGATTGCAATATCCCCCTGTCTGGCTTGAAAGCTTACTTGGTTTAAGATAGTATGTCAATAACTCATCATGGGAAAAACCAGTTGCTATTTTAATCTCACTGTACATGACCAGTGTACACTGTACTTATGTAGGCGCTAAGCCAACGTCATGTACCCTATTCCAGTACCAACAATACAAACGCTATTGATTCAAGTTTAGAGTTCAATGAGGCAGTCTGTCCGTGTTAACTACGGAAGCACAAAATGGACATCGCACAAATGATTTGTGTGATGGTCGTCAGTTTTGTGACCCAAGGAATTAACAAAACATGCAAAATGTACAAAGCTTTGAATTGAATATTTACATAGTCACGTGCCATTGTGTTACATATACAATGTACATTTACAAAATGAAGATTGGCGAAATTTGCTTCATTAAGAGTTAAGACATTTCATATTACGTAACGTAAAAGTTGTGGACTTATTTTTTTTTTAACATACCTTGCAGTGATGACCATATTTTACAATGTTGCAGTAGTGAATTCAATATTGTAAATTGAATGCCGAATTTATTAGTTTCGGTCCTTTCAATCTAAAAAATACTTGTAGTTTGTCAGCAAAAACTTGTATACAGTTAAAAAAACATTCAACGCATTTTCTCTTTCTACACTGTTGATAATTGGATTTCTCTTTTTCTGATACATTATTACTGGAGAGTACACCTTAGGCCTACTCACACATTTGTGGGGATCGAAAACGCTGTGGGGACAGCAGAAAGTCCCCACAGCTCGGTCCGTATTTGCCTCACAATAAAAAACTTCCCCATAACGCAGTGTAGGCCTACGCAGGCCAACGCACATGCCGAAATACGTTGAGGGAGATTAAGTGAAACACACCAACGTTACCAGTTAATTAAATTTTGAACAGGTGTTACAATCTGGGTAAAAATTATAATATCAGGAATGTAGCAAAATAAATAATCATTCAAGATATTTTCCATTAGATATTTTTCTGGTATGGAGCCTGTCCAAAAAGTGGTGCGGCGACACGGCTTTTTTTTTTTTACCTGACTTTTTTGCTTCAAATGTCGACTGATGACTGCAAATGGTGCCCGACTAAACTTAGTGCAAATATATGGGAGTCCAGAGAGGCCACATAAAGCTTATTCTCGATCATAACCCCATCTAAAAACACGTTAAAATTTTGCAGCAGCAGAATTCGAGTCAAACCAGTGAGTTTGGCGGTTTTGAGACATCATCTTTCATTGAAAACAAAAACTTTTTCATTTTGCCGATGCGCATGGCTACGGCGACGCGCGCGCATACCAGAAACCGGAGACTGTTTTTTTTTTTTTGGCCTTATAATAACTTTTTTATATAATTATGCTACTTTATATTATAAACACATATTAAACCGAGTATTTGGATTTGAACGAGGGGTTTAAGCGTAACCATATTTTTTTCTTAAAAAATCTACAAAAAGTTTGTAACACATAAACATTTCTTCGAAAATGTGCGTATTTAACGTTATAAAGAAGTGACGAATATGCCATGGATTAGTGATGCAAAAACGCGCGCACAGTCAAAATGTTATCTTACAAAGTAACGAATAAGAAATTTTTATGTGGCGAATAAGCACAATGACGTTTATTGCTATCTCGCGAAGTGACAAATAAGTTTCACAGCAAGAATTTGACAAACCTTAACTCTTACGAGCAAAAAACAATGTACTTTAACAAACAAATAACTACTTTGCATAAATTAAGCGTGTAAAAAAGGGGAAAGTGGAATCAAAAATGGACACGTAAAAAGTGTTCAACTAGAAAACGACTTTTTTCAGAATGGCGTTTTCGCGTATTCGCGCGTATTCGTCGGTTGGTTAGATATGCGACAAATTTTGGCTTGTGTGTGCGCGGCGCGCTGGCACGTGCAACTCGTTGCTAGCTAGCTCTTCACGCATGGTACTGCATGCTGATTGGCTAATCATCATTTGTTTACTGTGTATGCATGCGGTTAAATCAGGTCGCCGCGTGATTGCTAAATGATTATTCATTACTTCCTGAAACACTGCACGCTGTAACTGGCTGTGTATAAACGAAGTGATGATATCATAGCTCATTAAAGTTTGTCACCTAGCCCGTGCGTACTTTTTGTAATGTGTAAGGCAAATCATTGGATGTAGCTAAGCCCGATTCAAGTACAGCGGTTATTTTTTCAGAGGGCCATTATCAGGCAAATCACATCCGCTCTAAGATCTTAACGGAGTGCATGTCTGCGACAACTACGTCGCCAGTGGGGGTGAATGCCATTCCTATCGGATTGTACAACCCTTGAGCTACTGTTGCTACGAATGCACCATTTGAATCGTAACGTTGCACTTCAGAGTCTCCCCTTTTGCCAGTATTAACAACGACATAGATGGTCTCATCATCATCACACAGGACACCAGTTGCCTTAGCAGCTTCTCCATTCATTAATGTCCTCACACTGAACATCTCTTTACCTTTAAAGTTGACGCACAACAAACTTTGGCCCTCGAAGTTTGCAAATACTAAACAGCCAAAATTGCTTATTGCCAAGTAATAGTCAACCATGTTATTTGAGATGCTTGCAATCAACGATCCGTCCAGGTTGTGGACACTGATGACCTTTCTCCCCCTGTCAGCGACTGCTACTCGTTGACTGTCAACAGCAACAGCAGTGAGGCTACTCTCTGATTGCCCATCGGCATCGTCAGCCGAAGGTGTAAACTCGCGAACAAAGTGGAGCTCAGTGTCAAAAACCTTCACTTTCTTTTTGTCCGTGACAAAAAGCAGATCATCATGGGTCACCGCAATGCCAAAAGGATCTTCCAACTGATGCCCAACATTGGCAACCGATGTTTTATACCTCCCAGCTGAGCTAAACAACGATAACCGTTTCAAATGTGTGTCAATTACTACGATGTCCCCATTTCTGAAACATGCAACAGCCCTGGCGAAGTTGAATTCCTCGTCACCGGTACCTTCTTTGCCGAACTCTTCCTTTAACTGCCATTTTTCGCTGACACAAACCTCCCCAAGCTCTGTATCACTCACAACGTCATGACATCTGACACCAATGAACGACGGACCATGATTCGCCGGTTCACACTTCAGCTCCTTCTGGAATTCCAAGTTGTGCATCACCTTTGGCTTGAGCTCCAAAAGCTCAAAATCATCGGCTTGTCTCATCAAGTCATTTACTGCCGCGATGGTCTGATCTGCGCGTTCCATCTGTTCACGGTTGTGCATGAGCGCCTTTTCGTACTCACTGTCTCTCTCCTGACCGATTTCGTTGACCTTGTCGGTGAGAAGCTTTGCTTTGTTTCTGATTTTAGTGATCTCTGCCTCCGCTTTTGCATCAATATCACTACGAGCCTGAGCCAGTTTCTTTTGCAATCTATTTCGTGCATGTTCGATTGACTTTTCAGTAGATTTGAAGTGCTGCCTGCTCTTCTCGAACTTCTGCAGTATGTTGTCAACCTCACTGCGGAAGGACCTGATAGTGTCATCAATCTTTAGGAAATTGTGCTCTGCCGACCGATGATCTAGTGCGGCACACATTGAGCAGATCAAGGTGTTGCATGTGTCACAGAAGAAACACAGAGGATGGTTATGGTGGATTGTACACATTCGGGTGATGGGTTTGCTATGTTCTGCTGGAGGGATCTTTGATTCCTGCCAATCTCCCAATGAAATGATTTGATGGTCTTTGGTGGACTTGAACCTCCCATGGGCTTTCCAGCATTGCTGACAGAGGTTATCACTACAATCAAGACACCTCCAAGTGGCCTCCTTGCCTTCTCCACAGTCACAAGTGGCGGTAGGTGCTGATGCTTCTCCTAATAACTCCCCCTGTTGTTTGACCTCATCGACAAGAGAACTAAGAAAGAACGACGAAGCTAGACTCTGCAATCCTCCATCGGGAACTTGCGTCTCTCTCCTGCAGACTGGACATGTTATCTTCTCTGCCTCTGACTTCTGTTTGCTCATCATCTCTTCCAGACACTTCAGGCAAAAGCTGTGCAGACAGTCCAGCATCTTGGGATCCTTGAAAAGACAGCAACAGATGGGACATTCCAGATGCCCCTGGCTAATCTTGTCCAGGACAGTTTTGGCTGCAGCCTCCGCCATATTTCAAATGTGACCTATAAAAGAAAACAGAACAAACATTCTTGTGACTGAATAAGTTCAAAATTATAACAAACAGGTGATTGCCCCGTATGGCTGTGCATCAGAACTGGGTACCCGAGTACCAGACCGTTAATGTCAGGAACCGGTTCCAGATTATGCAATCGAGTACTCGTAACCAACTTTACAAATTACTTAACTTCTCAGTCAATGCAAAAAAAAAATGTTTCGAATGTCAGTGGGAAAATTTCAAAATGAAAAACAGGATACATGGAAAACCAAAACTAATTTCATGTTTTATGATGCTTGCGAAAGTTGCAGTTTTCACCACATAGCTAAAGAGCTCACTGTATGCACCCTATTGCTGCACCGTATTGCTGCACCGATGTGGTAGTATTATCATGCGGACCTTTATGAACAATCTGAACAGCAACTTCCCAGATTTGAATTTTTGGCTTGGGTTTCTGTAACAGGTACCCAGGTACCCATATTTTTTTCATATGGGTACCCATATTTTTTCATCTAGGGTACCCAGTTGCTAATGTGCACACCCCTATGCCCAAACCCATCTCTTTTACGGCACACCAGCCTGGGATACATTTGTATTGACACTGACTAATTGACTGCATGCTAACTCATTGGGAGTTACAAATTAACAGCGGCCGTTTACTGTTCTTCAATACACGGATATATGGCCGATAACTTTATGCAGAAATAACAACATGGGAGTAGGCCTTAATGTAAAAAGGACCAATCAGAGTTCAATTCAGAAAGAGAATTTGGTGGTTTTTTTCTCTAAAAGCATCATGTTTATAACAAACGTTGGTGGGAAGGACCGCTAAACATTTGTGCAAAACTCATCCATAATTTTTCCCGGTAGCTACAGGGTGGTTAAAAAAAAGGACACCCACATTTGACAGCAATTTTCACCTATTTAAAAAAAATATTTTTAACTGTCGATTAGTAGCTATTAAAGTACTGGCCTCAAAGTAAATGTGACGAAAAAATCGTTGCATTTGCACATTTTGTCATGAGCTATGCTAATTTGAACATTGCGCGAAACCTGTTTGTCCACGGAGATATACATTCCCTTCGATTGACTGAGCTCAGCTATCGGAGCTTTATTTGAAGGCAAAGTATTAGCACACTTCAAACAAGGATTGCTATTTGAAATTCTTTTTCTTTTCGTTGTGTTACTTTAATATCATGAAAACATAAATAAAGATATAAGCCCTATTATGATATGATTATGATGAATATATTTTGGTGGGAAGTTTTTTCAATATTATAATAGAATAAACCGCGGACAAGACTGATTTTGGTGACTTGTATTCAAAATAGCATAATATATCACTCTTTTTGCGACTTTTACTAAGCTTTTTTCACCATGCATAGTTAAAGGCCAATACTTTACTACTATGTGCAAAAAAATGTTTAAAATACATGTACGTTCAATAAAGGGAATATACGACATTTGCAAACATCGAAAAATAAAACTACCAAGTTTTTACGAAAAACCTTACTAGGATGTTGGTAAATGCCAGCCTAAAGCATCCTGAAAATTATGGCAACTGTTGTCAGGTCACTTCCAAGAAAATTGTATTTTTGTATGCATTTCCAACAGTGGTCGGCTGACCACCGTTGGAAAAACCTAACTATTTTTCAACTACTGCTCCAAATTTACAATTTTTTTTCAGACCAAATTTTGTTTGCTATTGGTTACATGTTGGTGCAGGCCAGCTAGACTGGTTCCCTTACCTTACAATTTTCTGACATCTATAAATTGATCCATTTTATCTTTAGTGGAGTCAGGGAACCAGACTACTTAAACATTTTTGTTTTTCTTGGTTTTTCAAGCATTTTCGTCACACAAAACTTTAAACATGTCAGGTAAACAATATTTGATCTATTATACTAACCCCTCAAATAGTTCATTTCTAAAAATTGCAGCAAAAGCCAATGATGTATATTCCCTTAAGTACATGTAGGTGAAAATCGCTGTCAAAAGTGGGTGTCCTTTTTTTTTTAACCATCCAGTATAGGCTATATATTTAACATGTTCAAAACAAAGCGAAACACATGAAAACTCACCTGCTTCAACTGAATCAACAGTTAGTTAGCTGAAGTTTTCAACCACAAACATAATACTTAAATTCCGCCAAATGTAAAAAAAAAACAAAAAAACTACGATCAACTTGTAGCCTTAGGTTTGTACGTGTACACGTCAGGCCTACTTCCTCAAGCAATGAATGGTGCAACAACAACAGCTCAACTCCTACTCAACACAGGAAAAACCAGTTGCTATTTTTGTCACACAGTACTATGATCTTTATTCAAGTTCAATACACGCCTTCACGCGAACAATGCTGTAAATGCTACTGATTCAAGGTTACAGTTCAAACCTACCTCTGTCTACGGAAGCACAAAACGGACATTGCACAAATATCACCACTACATGCATTGGTATAACTCCTATACATGTATAACTGTTAAAATGCATACAAATAGGCAGTGGCGCACCCAGGATTTGGTTTGGGGGGCTCACAATCTTTCTCTTTTTTGGGGGGGCGCCACTTACACTCCTTTTATACTACTCGAAAATATGCCACATACATATCACCAAGGTCAAATTGTGGGACAATAAAAAAAAAACACCACCTCGGGTGCACCACTGCAACTAGGCCTACGATTTTGTACTCTTGAAAGATATGAAAATGGAAAAAGGAGGGTTAAAAATAAGAAATAAAAACATGGATGTATTAAAGTATCCACATAAAGCTAAAAATCAGGAAAATATACCCTACCTTTCATACATGCCTACAATAGGAATTACTGTTACCGGTTGTAGAAAAACTAACACATGGGGGGGGGGGGGGTAAGGTGGCTTGGATTTTTGTTAAATCTTGGACACAAGAATAGCCCATTATTTAAAGAACATCAGAGTCCAGCCACAAATGATCGAGACCCAAGTAGGAATATTACAATAAAAATAGAAACGCAACCCTTAGTACAGCTAGTTGGATCTGCCTGTGAAATAATTTTCTGTGGCATTGTGAAGAACAGAGCAAAAGAAGGCCATTTCCAAATTTATGTCAAATGACACATTTTTGAAAATTTCTGTTAGTAGTTGGTTTGTGATTGGTCGAATCCGTGCATGGGTGCACGCGTAAGCATTGACACGACTATCATTCAGCGCGGTTCAGTGCGGGCATGGCATAGCTGCAATCAGCTGAAATGATGAGAAAGTGTCTCAGAGACTTTTGAATTGAAATAGAGATCCTGGAATATTGTTTCCTCTGAAAACACAGTATTCAAATATCTATAACTTCATTGGGCCATAGTGGTTATGCACCCATCTTTCGATTTTGAGCATTTTTGTTGCTTCAAATGGTGAAAAAAAATGCACAAATGACAAATGATCTACCCTTCATTTAATTTTCACTGCTGCGAATTCTCAAGTCCATCATATTTCAAAGGAAACATAAGATAACTGTTTCAATCAATCTCTTTTCTTTTTCCTTTCTTTTATTTCAGGGCAAAGGCGAAATCCTGACGTACTGGCTCAAGGGACAGGATCCAAGCTACAAGATCGACCGAATCAAGCCACCCAAACAAAACTTGTAAACAACCAGAATATTATCCCAACATTATCTGCAACGAAAGTTACAAAGCACACTAAAATAGCATTTGGATCAGCAATTTTTTTGTAAAGAGGCAAAAACCATAACCAGCTATTAATCTGAGCCAGCAATTATGCCACAGCATTTGTTTGTTATACCACAGGTTTATTTGAAAAACCTAACAACAAATTCAAATTACCTCACTGTTTTGTTGTTTGCGAGAACAACTTTGATTCAGCAACTTTAAGAAAAAAGGTTAAGGCCTAATCGCACTTGTACAATAACTAACTTTGATCGAGTCGCTTATTTACATAGACTGAAGTATTTTGTAGTCGCCTTATTATCTATTACCATGTGGAAGTTATAACAAAAAGTCCGTCAACAATCAAAAAAAGTTTTCAAAAAAAAACACCCCAGACTGTGAGTTCATAATTATACTGTTGAGAGTCACTACTTTGGTATTAACTTGTATTCAAACTTCATAACAAAGAAATGTATACAACATCGAAAATTATTATGTTAACCAGAATATAGCAATCTAGTTCAAGAATTCAGTGTAAGTGTAACGCTCGTACCGCTGGGGGCGACCGTTATTGTCGCCCCTAGCGGTATACAGATACGCACGTACCGGTAGGGTCACCCTTAGAGGTTCGTGCGTTTCTGTATACCGCTAGGGTGGTCGTCATCAAAAACGCTCGTACCTCTATGGCCGACCGTTTGAATATAATACATTCAAGTATAAAGGGGGGGGGGGGGAGAAAATACCCAATTTAAGTTGGAGCACAAACAGCTGTCATGTTTTCTAAAAAATTTATTAAGAGCCAGCACTTTGCTTTACATAATGTACAGAAATATTTAAGTCGAATTGAAATCAAAACTCATCAACTAATAAAGTAGAATGGTGAAATACTAAACTGTAATTGGAGTATTATTTTTCGGAGAAGATTCTATCAATTATCTTGAGATTGTTGATCGCAAAACATAATTGGGTACTCAAATTGTCATGTTAAGAAAAGCTTTACCACAAAACTAGTTCCCAATGGCGGTCTAAAAAATAAAGTAAAGAATGTTATTGGTAATAAAGTAAATATTAACTCTAATCTAGGTAATTGTTAATACATTACAACTAGAAAAATTTACAATATTTACAATAACGAGGCATGAAAAACCCTGAGTGAATCATGGTAGGAAAAGATATCGGATGAAAAACTTAATTGGACTTCTACGTGCAAAAAGGAAAGTTTTCAACATTAAAACAATTCAATCAAAATTAATATAGAAAGCAGTAGGGTCCATATAATTTTCATTAAAAGAGCACCAAAACCAAAGACTCCTGGCAGTACCCCCATACGTAATTAAAATACATATACTTCATCATATTCTTATCTATATAAGATATATATAATAGTATGGAATACAAACTCAAATGCAAATGTACAAAATACGTACACAATTTCTAGTTCTCCATAGGTTTGTGTAAAAACATGGATGCGCCCATCCGGCATTATTTTGTACATCGAGTTATCGCTCTGGTAATTTAATAAAGCTCTATACAATTTTATAAGTTATCCCGCGAGCGCTCGTTGAACACGGAATAATGTAGTGTGTCTGTGTCCCATGGCCAAAAGCCGAGTGGTGTGCGCATAGATCTATATCTATGGGTGTGCGGGACACAGACGCACTACATTATTCCGTAATCCACGAGCGCGAGCGCGATAACGAAATTATCTTCAAGCATGACGCGCAGTAAACTACAGCTAGCAATAGAGCTATAATGAATTATTATTTATATCAGGCTTCCGGCGGTAAAAATAAATCAGCATATTTTATGCTTTCATAAAAAGTTGACTGCAATAACATTGTTATTGCAGTCAATCCGGGCATATTCGCAGGTTCCCTTTTTTAAAGCTGTACTCAGCTTAAAAAAAGGGTGCTACCCTCAAAACTCAAAAAGAGTGTTAGTTTGAATACAAATGGAACATCAAAAAAATCATTCTTTTTTTCAATAAGGACACTATATGTTATGTGTCACGTTCAAATAATACATGAAATTGCATATCAATGCAAAAGGTATTTCTTGAGTTATTGTCTGGAAATCGAGTGAGTTGTTTTTGTTCTGGGAAAGTTGACTTAAATTCGCCTGGTAATTTACCCGCTTACAATCTACATTACTTTGTTTGTTATTTTTTATTGTTTGAGGATTCGTCTACAAATTCAACAGAATTGTATTTATAAACATCACGTTTTATCAATATACGAAACTGCAATTCAATGCAAAAAGTATTTCTTGAGTTATCGTCTGGAAGGAAGCGTAGTGTGTTGTTTTTGTTAAAGTAAAGTTGACTAAAAATCGCCTGGCAGTTTACGCGCTTTACAATTTCTACATTGCTTTGTTTATATTATTTTAACCATTTGACGATTCTTCTTGAAATTCAACAGAAAGGGTCTCGTATCATGTTTAATAAGCGTACGAAATGTAAATTTCATGCAACGGATATTTCTTGAGTTATTGTCTGGAAACCAAGTATGTTGTTTTTGTTAAAGTATAAAGTTGACTTAAAAGCTGGTATTTTACGCGCTTCACAATTGCTTTGTTTATATTATTTAAACTATTTGACGATTCTTGTTCAAATTCAACAGAAAGGGGTCACATATCATGTGTAATAAGCGTATGAATGAACAATTTAATACAAGAAATATATCTTGAGTTATTGTCTGGAGACCAAGTGTGTTGTTTTTGATATAGTAAAGTTGACTTAAAATCGCCTGGTATTTTACGCGCTTTACAATCCTCCATTGCTTCAACAGAAAGGGGTCACATATCACACGCAGTTATGCAAAATACAAGCAGGATTTCATTGATTTAAATCACGACTGAAACTTTATTTTTGTACCGTCAGATTTTGTGTTTTGAATAAAAGAAACAAGTCAATTCTTCTTTTTATGCAATTTTGATGACGATTTTGGTCTGTTTTCCTTTGCAAGTTCTTGTTAATTTCAGGTGTGAAAACGTGCATGTTGAATAGAACAGTGGTGAACGGCAGGATTTTGTAATCTCTTGATCAAAATAGACAACTTGAAAATAGAACACCCAAATTTCGTGAAATGGTCTAGCCCTACTTTTTTTTATAATTCTGTCACTTTCTTTTTGACTAACCCTGTACAGGTCATTACAAATTGTTAAAATCAAAAATGTATACCGAAGAAAGTTTCTAATTAACAGTGGTAGATAGGCTTAAAATTAGGGGGAAATAGGAAGATGAAGGGGCCTACCTACCCTACAGGTTTTCTCGGCTATTTCAAAACATGTTTCGTTCAAATTTACAAAATGTAACATTCAATTTTGTCAGAGAAAAAAGCATTCACGGATCAAATTCTCATATCAATCACCTTATAAGAAATACATGAAGTAAATTAGTCTAGTTGTGTGTTTCAGTATTTCCGATCTCATGAAATAGTCAACAATGATTGCTTGAAATATAAGGGAAGCTCCCCAAGTATAAAGATGTTTTCTCATGAAAAGAGAGTCGTGTTTAGTAAAGGTTTTCCCGGCTATTTTAAAACATTTTTCATTCAAATTCACTAATTCTAACATTCAATTTCGTTCACGAAAAAAATCACACACTATTAACAAAACCAATTTAGCCATCTACTGTTCAATTTCAAAGTTTGGTCACCCTCTTTAGTCACCGGGTCGAGAATAGCCGTTATTACAGATCAAATTCGTCTAAGCTGTTGCCGAATGGCAGCATTCAGAGATCGAATTCGTCTTATATACATCGATTAGACAAATTTGATTTCTGAATAACAAGGTTTGGCGTAGACGAGACGAAATCGAATACTCCTAGTCGAAAACGTGGCGCGCTCATTGTTTGAAATTGTTTGGACTAAATATGAAATTGTTTGACAAAAGATGAAATTAAACGTGGAAAGTGCACTAAATCGATGTTGCCGGACGAATTTGAATACAAAGAATCGGTGAATTCGAACGAAAAATGTTTTTAAATGGCCAGGAAAACCTATACTAAGATAAAATTAAAAGGAATCCCAGATGTTAGATTTACGAAGAAACAAGGAGAGAAAAGGTGAACAATTATTAATATTATTGCATTCTAAATGCTTTCTACTGAAGATGTCACTATGAAATTTGACAAAATGGAACAAATTCACGATTTTTTTGTATGGCATTAGACGAGTTTGGTTTCTGAACTACAAAGGTAAAAGTGTGCTCTTTGTCTGAATTCACTTGAGCTTAATTTTTAATTGTCTGACAACAGACGAATTAAACATTGGAAGTGCTACTGGACGCATTTAAATAGGTGAATGTTAAAGAAAACGTATTAAAATACCCGGGAAAACCTATATCATTCAAAGTAAAAATAATAATAAATATTCTCACCATTTGCATCGGCCACCTCAGAGCCCAGGCACCTGTGATTCAAGAAAGAAAAAAATGATAAACTAAAACCGCTTGGTAAATGTCTCTGTGCGAGAAAAAAAAGACAGAAACGAGTAGTTGGAAAAAGTGTTTCGGGTAAAATGCCCTTGGAAAAAAAAGTGAAAATAAGGAAGTTCTTCGGAATATCTTAGGTTATTGCCCAAAAAGGAGAATGACTTTTTTGCCATGAACGTTGCTTTCATTCGAATTTTATATCCATTTTCACAGAAATTTGCCAGAAATCTGCCAAAAAATCTTTTCTGTCAAATTTTCTGTCAAACCCGGTTTTTTTTTACATAAATTCTGTCAAAGTTAGCCGAAAATCGGCTAAAACGGTCACCCTATGAAGACTTGAACCTATGTATATACACGTATACCATAGAGCTGTATAATAAAGATAATAATATTATACAGCTCTATGACGTATACCATAGAGCTGTATGACGTATACTCACCTACATTATAGTACATTGTGCATGGTCGTTATCCGCGCGGAACGTATTGCCTATCCCGGTGTCGTGCCAAAAAACGTCCGGTGCCAAATAGTGTTCGCTGAGCATGCGCAGTAGGCGCCAGACACTATTTGGCATGTAATACATGCCAAATAGTGTCCGGGCGCCGTCGATCGAGCGAGAACAAGGGAGAACGTCCTGCCGGACGGCATATTAAGCTGGAAAAATCGGACAGTATTTTGCAGGAAAAATCGGACAGTATTTTGCAAGGGGGAATCGGACAATATTTGGCAGGGCGGGGAATCGGACAGTATTTGTTGGCAGGAAAAATCGGACAATATTCAGTGGCGGGGGAATCAGACAATATTTGGCAGGGGGAATCGGACAGTATTTGTTGGCAGGAAAAATCGGACATTTTTTCGCAGGGAAATCGGACACTATTTGGCAGGGGGAATCAGACACTGTTTAGCAGGAAAAATCGGACAGTATTTGGCAGGAAAAATTGGACAGTATTTGGCAGGGGGGAATCGGACAATATTTGGCAGGAGGAATCGGACAGTTTGGCAGGAAAAATCGAACAATTTTTGGCAGGAAAAATCGGACAGTATTAACGTTGGTTATAATGCTACACACAGCACAGTACTGCTACACACACTTCACACGGCATTGGGCCTACGTACATACTGAACGCCAAACAGGTGAACTGACGCGAAAAAAACACACAAACATTTTGCACAAATATAATGTTTAAACTGTCAAACCAAGTCAAATAGTTATCACCGATAACAAGGAAAACGTTAAAACAGATTGTAAAAAGCAAATTCAGGTGAAAAGAGATCTTTTCCATACGATGTATTGACAGCTCGACAAGGCACGCAATAGGATGCACGCTAAGCGCGGACACTATTTGGCAAGCGTCCGTAAACAATGTGACGTCATAGACGCATGACCAATCAGATCCCATTATTCTAATTAGCGGATACTATTTGGCACCGGACGGTTTTTGGCACGACACCGGCCTGGTCGTGCCGAGGCATGGATGGGCTCTACAACCATCCGGTTTGGTTGGGGAACAAACAATTTGAGACCCGCAACTGCTGTTCTGCTGCTTCAGGGTGATGGTACTGGAATTAAATCAAATTGTGAAATTCTGTCAACGGCAAGCGCCTATATCTTCTCCCCGAATCAAGAGAACTTTTTTTCCGGTGACGAGAAACAGGAAAGTGAAACATTGCCACTTTTCAAATTTCAACTGAGACCATGGAGGCTCCATGCTGAGACCTACCAGTCCTACCTACTTTGATGATCTTTGACGGTTTCATGTAAAATGGTAAGGTAGACTACATGTTAAAACTGCCATGATTTTCCTGGTATCAATATCCCTCTGAGCAAATCGAAAATATTAAGATAACCTCGCACCGTTGTTTTTTTTTCGGTGGAAGGTGTGGTCTTTCAGCCTCCCACTGCATCTGCTAATATTTTGACCTCTGCTGTCATGGGAGACTGAGCACCGTTGATGACGTGGTAGCAGCAGCTTGCCAAAAAGTCGCATCACGTGTGCAGTAGTAAAGTGTGTCACGGTATCCAGGGTTTGGGTCCTGGGGCTCGTCCAGGTGGACTCCCTTTCCTCCCAACGTTACGGAGGGAGTCCAGGATATGAAGTGCTCAAAACCGGGCGAAAAAAATGTATGACCAATATTTTCAATACTTTTACATTAATGGAAAAGCCAATTTTTACGTCGTAGTATTTTATGTATCCTTATCTATTGGGCCGCTGGGTTCAGGAATTCCATATGCGATGCTGACAGACCTTAATCAGGAAAATAAACTCTAAAGCAACGTTAAACTTGTACGTGTTTGTAGACTATTTTCATCAGTTTCTCACCGCCGAGTCAATTCTAGTCGTACATGGTTGACGACCTGAGTGAACCTGGCCGCGTATTCGGCCAGATACCACAGCCGTGTATTCCGCCGCGTATTCATAAAGTACGGAGGCCAATAAACAACATTATTGATGTGATAATTTTTTTATATATTTAATGCAGATTTCATCGAGGAGTGTACCGAAAATGAAGGACGTCAGTATTATTTTTGATGGTCAGTTATTTAGGTCTCGTGGCTTCCTATAAATTATTTTGGTTTCAGATCTAGGGCAACTATGAATCATGATGTGATACTCGTCCTGAGAAAAATCGTACAAAAATCGCATTTTGTGGTTGAACAACATAAAACTTAAACTTCGAGACAAAGTGTACCAAACAGTGTAGGAAAAAAAGTCAAATCGCCGATGTCATCTTAAAAAGTGGTGTCCCGCCTACACTCTATTTTGGTTTCAGGTGTGTGGGGTGTATCTGCCACGTGACAATGGCATAACATAGTGGGCTTTCACCGCCAAATTCAGGCTGTGTCCGAATTACCGGCTTCGGCTGCGGCTTCGGCTGTTGCTACGGTGTTGCTAAGGGCGGCCATTTTCTAGACGTGTCCGAATTGTTGGCTGCGGCTGCGGCTGCGGATTCAACGTCACGAATTTCAAGCCACGTGAAGAGTTGACTTCAGGCATAAAACAAAATGGCGACGAAATCATCAAACGAATTAATGACGCTTCTGCTGGGGGAGAACCACCTCTTAAGTGTAAGTAGCCGAGAGCAATGGAATTTTTAAAATACTTTCTGTCATTTGTGGCAATAATGGTTCTACTTTCATGACGGCTTGCAGCCTACATTTGAAATTAAGGGCCTATTTTGACAATGTACCGTGCTAGACCCGTGAACATGGCGTTGTATACAACGTTCACGGGTCTAGTACCGTGCGTACCTCGGCGCCGGCGCCGCGGTACGTTCCTGCATTCTGTGTGCATTACAATAGGCTATGTACACAAAAGGGGGGGGGATATTTTAGGCACAAACATTAATTTTAACAATTTTGGGGAAAAAATTACAATCTGCTGCTACTTCAGCGGTTTGTACAAAGTCTATCATGTCCATGGTCTCAAGAACATTTTCTAAGTAACTTACAAAAATAGTATTTTAAAGTTAACTTTAAGTACTTTAAGCCAGGTTAAATGGTAAGCTAGGCTTATTTCCTGACGAAATTGGAAATATTTCTCCATCCCAGATTTTTGTATTAATACTCTTTTCATCATTTTTGCAATGACTGACGTTCATTGAGATGATATATGAAGAAAAAAGTAGCATCAGAATGCAACATTCTTTTCACAATTTTTAACATTGACGTGTAGGCCTAGCCTACCTGCTGATATGCCCTAATTATCATATTTATGAATTACAGATGTGACTGTTTTCCAAATCTAGTGATCGGTAATCTTTAGAACCCCATTCCTATAAGCAAATAAGGTTGCAAGACTCAACAAAACACTGTTCGACCATGGTTTGACATTCGGCTTAAAAAAAATAATATGACTCTTCAAAGTGATATTCTGATATTTCTTGACACATTTGAAAGGTTGACATCTTGAATATTAGCAGGTTGAATTTGGGGAATCGGTCAGGATTAGCCCTCATGCAGCACTAGGGGCACTCTCGATTTTTTAAAATTTAATTTTCAGTGCAGGAAATGAAGACGTACGTCTATATTGTATTTAAAACAGTCGTTTTCATTCGTTCTCCACTTGGAATTAAAACAAAATCATTTCTCCAGATCTTTCTGCTGATAATTTGAACTTTCATTGCCAACTAGTGAGGCTCTACAACTCACCAAAAAAAAAAATTGTCGGGGAAAGTGTCAACCCCCAACCTCCTCCCCAAGATTCCCCTCTAAACCTTGCATCATCAGTCTCTGGCAGTCTCCACCAGGGGCACCATGCCAAACTTAAAGGCGTTACTTGAACTCAATGCTTTATAATTGCATTTTGCCAATTATCAGTATTAAACCAAGCCCTTTACTGTACTATTTACTGAATTATTTTTGTCTAAAAAGATTGATGACTTGAATAAACCATGCCCTGTTTCTACTTTTCTCTCCAGGCATTAAAGCATCCACCAATAGGAACAGGGATGGAAAGCAGTGACACACTATGTAGATCCATCTTCTGGTCTTTTTGAGGATGTGGACAAGATTCTCGGTGAGCATCCCATGATGACCCATCCATGCCTGGTATCATCCCTTGATGAAGAATTCCCAGACAAAGAAGCAGCATTTGGTGAAAGTGGCCCTGACCATGGAGCAGCTCCATGCCATGGCCCACCACAAGAAAAGAAGAAAAGTTATCAGCTGATTGATTTGATCAGTGAACAAAATGGAAGGCTGAGGAGCGGGAAACTAACTATGCTCTTTACTCAAAACCAGTCTTTCTTGTCCTTGTTTGGAAGGCTTCTTACTGCCAAACTATCATAGAAATAGGTAAATATTCATAATTGTTTGATAATTTAACTCAAATCCACAAAAATTCCAAAAATTTTTGGAAGCGTAATGAAAAATCGGAGACATGATTTTTGATAGAATGAACAAAATAATGTCTAAGCCTCAGTGGAAATAACTGAAAGTCAACAATCTTTTTTTTGTTAAAGGGCCCGCAAAATCGATTAGGAAAAAATGCAGTCTTGAAAATCTACCTTTGTGTTCCATTTTACTTTATTTGTAATCTTCAAAATTGCCATTTTAAAGACACTTTTGGAGCCCTTTTGGTTTTTATGTAAATGCAAATGTTCATATTCATGAGCAAAACTGTGATATTAAATAATTTAGATCATAGATATGAAACTTCATTCTGCTTAAATAGAGTCACCAGAATTTAGGAGTCTGCTGTGGTTATTTTTCTGCTTTCAGTGGTTCATTGATATTTCAATTTATAACAGTAAGACAATGAGCACACTATGCACGAATGTCTTAATAAGCAGAATTTGGGGTTCTTTGAAGAGTGTGTTCCGACAGTGACATCACAGCAACAGCACCCTCAGTTGTCTGGAAAAGCATGACACATTTTAAAGGTTAAAAAAAGTGTGACTCGAAAAACAGTTTTACTAAAAAGGGATATGTCTCATACATTTCAGAGGAATCGGTGTTTGCTAATATGCTCCAGTGTAATATTAGTTTCTTGGACCCTTTGTTTTTAATTTCAAGCAATAGATCTTTTGCAATGCAACCATTTTTGAGGTGCATAATTTGGTTCTACAGTGATCTGCATGGGTAAAAAAAACCCTCAAGATGGCTGCTGAAGGAAAAAGGTCTTTTAAGAGCAGACCATCAAAACTTAGCCCTCAAGGACATCAAGAATATGGCTGCAGTTTTAATAATTGCCACTATAATAGTTAGCAAAGCAAATGCATTTAAATGTTCTAAAAAAAAAAAATTATCTGGACATTATACACATGTATAATTACTATGTAATATTGCTCAGCTGGAATAATTTTATTGATTGTACAGTAATATAATTACTTAAAATATTTGTTTTCTTGTTTAATACCACATTAAAAAAAACTGTTGACAATGAATACTTTTTGGCAGTTACTGACCTCTTGATACCAGCCCATCCCTCCCCCTTTGTAGATTTGAAAATGTTCAGATTTTTCCCCATTTTGTGTTCATTCCAGACTCAAAACTTGCATACGCCAATGTTCGGCCCAAGAAGCCCAAGACTATTTTATTTCAAGGATCTGGTGATTTCCTGCTCAATATCAAGCCTCAAAAGTTGCCATAAATTTTTTTTTTGCGTTATTTTTCTTTGTTTATATATTTCTTTGAGTTTATACATCCTTTTGGCCCATCAATGAGCCAACAACACAAATATAACTAAGGGACTAGAGAATGCACGGGACGGACGCGTCGACGAACTTGAAAGGCCCACTATTTTATACAACCTGCAGGCGCAAGGCGCGCTGGCTGGCCTGGCTACAAATTGGTTTTAAATGAACGTTTGAGGGCGCGGCGCGGCCGCAGCCGCGTCCGAATGATCGATCCATTGGCTGCGTCCGTTTAGCCGCGTCCACAGCCGCAGACGCAGCCAGCAGCCACAGCCGAAACATTCGGACGCAGCCTCACGTTATTTTATATATTTAATGGGGATTTCAGGAAAAAGTGTACCGAAAATGCAACATGTCCGAATTATGTTTGATGGTCAGTTATTGAGGACTAGAGGCTTCCTATCAATTATTTTTGTTTCAGATCTAGGACAGTTATGAATCACGTGATACTCGTCTTGAGAAAAATCGAACAAAAATAGCGTTTGGCGGTTGTACAACATTAAACTTAAGTTAAACCTCGAGACAAAGTGTACCAAACAGTGTAGGAAAAAAAGTCAAATCGCCGATGTCATCTTAAAGAGTGGTGTCCCGCCTACATTCTATTTTGGTTTCAGGTCATGTGTGGGGTGTATCTGTCACGGGACAATGGCGTAACATAATGGGCTTTCACCGCCAAATTTAGGCGAGACACTAAAAATACATTGACCGTTCGCACGCGTGCGCACGCCAGGAACGCATTATTTTGTTCCAGCTACCTCCCGTTCTGCACGCGTTCCTTTACAACAAAAGGCCAGTTTACAGTCTGTGCACGCAGGAAGAACTCAGCAACACTAAAAGTATGTGAAGAAAAATGTGTTTAGTCCTCGCCAGAGGAATGTTACATGTACTATAAACTGGCACCATCAGTCGGCAAAGTAGTAGTTTTTTTCTGGGGAAAATTGTCTTTTTTGTCCTCGTTCGTAAAAAATGATAATGCCCCTTGCCTTCCCGGGCCAAACCTTTCACTTCCCCATCCCCAGATACGGTTGGAACCTCCCTTTTCAACATTATATGACGGCGCAGTGTTTGGACAGTTGATTTCACTACATAGATCGGCCTAACCTGAAAAAAAGATGGCAGGGCTCCAAGAAAGGTTCAATGGAAAACTGGTGAACCACAACTCGAGATGCAATCACAGTATCAACCACTATGGCAGACAGTGTTAAATTAAAGGGCCCAAGCAAAACCCTTTTTTTAAAGCAATCATTGGAAATGCGCCTTTGTGTCAAATTTAACCGTATATTTTCAATTTATGTTTTGCCATTTTCAAGGGTATTTTTGTGCCTTTTTTATTTTTGTGCTGAAGGTCCTATGCAAATTTCCATATTCATGAGCAAAAGTGTGATGTCATTTCAGGCAGAAACCTCAATGTCAATTTTTGTTGTTGTGATTCGTTGTTGTATCAGGACATTGTGGCAGTAAGCTAATGAGCAAACTTTTCTCACAAAGATGTCAATAACAACATTTTTGGGTTCACAATTTGAACAGAAAACTCCTCAACTGAACAGTGTCTTCCTGCAATAACAATAACATCACAGCAACAACGCCCTCAGTTGTCCGGAAAAGCGTGATTTAAAAAATTCAATGTTTAAAGAACTGCACCTTTCAATAAAATTAACCAAAAAAGGGGATGTCAAATGGTTTTCATACATTCAAGAGTGCACAAAATATGTTCCTAAGAAAAATTCACTTCATGGACCCTTAAAGTATTTTATTATTTTAAAATACTCATCCGTTATTGATACACCCTGTAATATTGATGTGACAATGCATATCAAACATTTATGCACGCAGGACTACTTTGCGTCAATATTTTGATGTGATGAAAATAATGAAGTGTGGGAGTCAGGTTGGCGTAGCGGTTCTTTCCCCGCCTTCACCGCTGTGACCCGGGTTCGAATCCTGCGTGGGCCAACATGTGGGTTGGGTTTTCAGTCCCCACCTGATTCCGTGGGTTTCTTCTTAGGTTTTCTTCCCACCTCTAAAACTGTAATTTCTTCTCACTGTCTCCTTCCTACAGGTTTTGTTTCCACCAAGCTTATGCGAGCTCAAGCGCCTTTAAGGCATCCTTGGTTTCATTACTACAAATGGATAATAATAATAAGAAGAAGAATAACACTAACTTTGTTTAATTCCAAATTGGGCCTTATTATCATTATTTACATCAGTTTTACAGTATTTAATCTGAGCCTGGGTGTTTTTCTTTTTATTCCATAGTGCCAAATTTACATCTCAGCCCTATTGGATAGAAACCATCGTGTGTTTGCCTCACCGTCACAATCATTTCACGCTGTTATCAAACAGTCATAACTGTAAAAGAGCTGAAGCCATAATGTGGTGAAGTGTCGACACCAATGTTTTGGCATTGATGAAAAGCGTGTGCAGGAAAGTTCAAAATGGCAAGTGAATATTTGTTAATGCCTTTACGATGCGTACCCGGGCTTATACCTGCATGTGCCAAGTTATTGAAAGCCCAGTGGTCACACTGCAAGGCTGACCTCCTACCAGAGATCGTAAGAAGAGAAAAGTTTGGTCTACCTTGCTCACTAGGGCTTCTGGAACATCCATTGGACGGGTTACACCACGACGTCAACATGATTGGCCATATTAGACTAATCCCTGTTGTGGGCAGGCCCTGGGCAGTGTATTTCGACGGACTGTGCCTCAATAAGGCCAACAGGGGTACCGGGCTTGGCATGAAATTTATGGCGATAACAGAGGAGTTCGCCAAGAAACGCGGATACAGTGAGGTCCACTTATTCACCAATCACATCAGTGAATACATCTGCCGTTCCTACACGCACCACGAAACGCCGCTGGCGCATACGATTGGAGCAAACTTACTACGCACGTACAACGAAGCAATCAGTTGGCATGGTAACACGCCCACACCTGGATGGGAGGCGGAGTATAATGATGGCCACATAGCAACCAAAGAGGAAGTGGCCAACGGAATGTGCGGTTATTGGTTTGTGAAATATCTTACAGACAAAGCGCGCGTTTAGACCTTAAACTAGCTGAACGCACAATAAGCCCTAGCTGTCTTGCATGAAAGTCTTGCATGAAATCTATCAAAGTGATCCCTGCCAGAGCTTAAAAGTACGACGCCGATGACACATATAGAACACCATACTTTAGATTTATACCTAGATTTATACTAGCGATGTGTGATAAATACCACGTGACTATAACATTACTGCACTTAGTTTGCCTCCAATTACAAACTGTTCATAAACATCTTTACGACTTGTTACAATTTGCAACTGGTACCGTATCTGTGGAAATTTCACGTAATATGCATACTCTATTCACAGGTTACGTCTATTTTAATGGGAATAATTCTGCTGTCCACCACTTATCATCATCATTATTTACCGTTCTACGAACTGATGAATAGTTGAATACCCATTAAATTCAATGAACGTGGACGTTTTCCCACCTCGATGAATGAAGAACTTGCAAGGGAAAACAAAAATTTCAGAAAAGAAAAGAAAAGAAAATGGCTAGTTCCTCATATCCAAAACATAAACTCTGACAGTAAATATAATGAACCCCATTTGTATTTAAATGTGTGTAATTCTCACTTAAAGGGAATATACATTATTTGCTTTGCTGTAATTTTCAGAAACGGATGGAATTGGGGGGTTGGAAATATATAGCAAATATAGTTACACTGACTTGTTTGAGGTTTTGGGTTCAAAAATGCTATAAAAACCAAGAAAAGCAATCATTTTCTTGTTGTCTGGTTCCCTGACTCCATTTAAGAAGAAACAGAGCAGTTTACATACATTGGGGAATTGTAAGGTCAGGGAACCAGTCTAGCTGGCTTGTACCCGTTCATAGGTATGTAATCGATGGCAAACAAGTGCGATGGTCAATTGGGGCCAGTATTTGAAGAAAAAAAGCCAGTGGCCGATCAGCGTTGGAAATTGATACAAAAATACCACTTTTCTTGAAAATGACAGTATACCAGGTGCCATGATTTTACAGGATGCTTTACACTGTCATTCACTAACAGTCCAGCAAGGTATTTCAAAATGATTTAGTAGTTTTATTTTTTGATGTTTGCAAATGTTGTATTTTCCCTTTAATAGCTCAATAGCTTCCAATGTTATTCCTTGGACAGCTATTAAAATAGGTTCTTTCAGTAAAACATGCATTTACTTCTGATAGCATGGATCAATTACAGTAATTCTTTTATTGAGATGAATGACCATGCTCGTTTAAGACATATTTCATTGGTGTTTCAAATTTGATTGATTTTTAAGAAAACAAAATGATTAATTCATGTCACTTTCACCTTGTTTAGTGTGGAAGGAACAAGTAGTCGGGGGAAGGGTTCTTTTGATTAATAAACGAGTCAAGTACAAACATAAAGACACAATAAGATTATCAATTTGTTTTAACTTTTAGTTAATAATTACATGTATCACTCTTTAATTATCATTACTTTTTTTGAAGTTTTAACATTCGTCTTTCCTGTATACTTTAAAATCCTCAAGATTCTTTCCTGTATTCCTTTTAATCCTCATGTGCTCCACAATGCATTACTCATAGTTTTCCCAGTAGTGTACATATACATTATACTTGGTGAGTAAAAAAACCCCGAAACCCAAATGTCGGGACCATTGTTTTAGTGAAGTTCTGCATGTAGCAATTAAAAGATCTAGGATACAAAAGACCCATTCATAAGCTCTCTTTTAGCACAATAATCATTCAAATTACTTTAAAAATGTTGAAGTTACGGGATGTTTGTAATATGAGGAGTTAGACATAATATATATGGAATGCAGCACTAATATCCTATATCTCTAATTCATACTTAAAGGGAATATACATCATTTGCTTTTGCTGTAATTTTCAGAAATGGATGGAATTGGGGGTTGGAAATATATAGCAAATATAGTTACACTGACTTTTTTGAGGTTTTGGGTTCAAAAATGCTATAAAAACCAAGAAAGACAATCATTTTCCTGTAGTCTGGTTCCCTGACTCCATATAAGAAGAAACAGCAGTTTACATACATTGGGGAATTGTAAGGTCAGGGAACCAGTCTAACTGGCTCGTACCCGTTCATAGGTTGTAATCGATTGCAAACATGTGCGATGGTCAATTGGGGCCAGTATTTGGAGAAAAAAAAGCCAGTTTTATCCAACGCTGATCGGCCGATCAGCGTTGGAAATTGATACAAAAATACCACTTTTCTTGAAAATGACAGTATACAAGGTGCCATGATTTTACAGGATGCTTTACACTGTCATTCACTAACAGTCCAGCAAGGTATTTCGAAATGATTTGGTAGGTTTTTTTTTATGTTTGCAAATGTTGTATTTTCCCTTTAATCAAAGAGCGTCCTAGTGATATCCACTTTTTGATTGAAACTCAATGAGTTTATAGTAATCACTGACATTTAGACAAGTCTTAGAGGTTCAACTCGGACGAGTGGATGTACATTAACAGCATGGTTTGTGGGGAAGTAGTGGGAATTACTGGTCCTGAGATGTAGGTCAACTTCAAGACTTCCTCCCGATGCAAAGCCAACCTACACCTCGAGACCGGTAATTCCAACTATTTTTCAGAAATAAACCATGCTGTATTTGTTTTACTACACCTCATAAAATATTTAGTAGCCTCACTGCCTTTTTAGTGGCCTCACTGCTTTGTAGATTTTGTATCTTCTTTCAGCACAAGATATTCAAGTTCTTCATCAGTCAATGAAATAGTCTGGTGCCAAACTTACTGCAGTAGTTACAAGGACTACAAAAACAGACTGCTTCCATAAAGGTTACTACATGCCACAGACTATGTTTGCATGTGTCACAAGTTCTAGAGGGAATTTTGGCGCTATCAGACACGATACCGCATGGTACTGAGCTGGATACTCACCGGGAGACGTCAACTGGGCGTGTATCATTTTTACTTTCCAGACACACGGTAGAATTGGCCAATGACATGCTCCAATTTGAACATGAATATTTATGAGGTGTAGTAATCAATACTACTTTTAAAGGAGTTGACATTCAAAGGTTGTGTGTTGGATCTGGAGGTAGCTGAGTGATTGGAAGCTTTGTAGAGATTTGCTATAAAATCCTTGACACGTTTCATCAGCTGAAGCTCCTATTGACAAAACAACAACAGTTGGCATGAGTCTTCTACATCCCACGAGCGTGAGTGGAACATGGATTAATGTTGTGCCTCTGCGTCCCAAAAGGCCACAATCTGAGTGGTATGTGGGATGCAAACGCAGTAACGCACTACATTTTCCAAGTTCCAGAATTGCGGTCTTGAAAACAAATATCTTCAAGCAAACTCAATGCGCAAGTAAAGATGGAACACACATTGTACAGGGCGATTTACAAAAGTCCCTTTGGATAATTTCTTATCTCCCATGAAAACAGGAAAGGTTGCAAGTTGTTCTCTTCGGCCAACATTCAACCTGGGTATTGACAAGATTCTGAACAAATTTCACTGATATTCATCCATGCATGCAAAGGATACAGGCCTTTGTTGTGACTACCCAAAAACACCACCAACACAAAGTTCAGAATAGGCCTTTAGCATCAACACTATGGCAACAATGGGCCTCTGGACAATGAAGGAAATAAATGGAATCATAGAACAGGACATCAATTTAAATGGAACTACATAAATTTACTGAACTTGAAACTGAATTACAGGGTGAGCCAAGATGACTCCACATAAAAACTGTAACCAACGGCAACCATTTTTTTCAAAAACAGAATTGTCATAAACATTTTGAACAAAAGACGATGAATTTAAGTAATAAAGATTAGT
The DNA here is from genome assembly GCA_029964075.1 of Patiria pectinifera. Lineage (NCBI taxonomy): Eukaryota > Metazoa > Echinodermata > Asteroidea > Valvatida > Asterinidae > Patiria > Patiria pectinifera. Next base: position 12,437,119 of record CM057137.1, on the reverse strand, counting down.
ATAAGAGTGGAGCAGATTTCAGCTTTTTCAGACAAAGATAATGAATGTACTTGGCTGATTATTAACAAGTGCATTGAAAACCGGCCAAAGAACTCCATGCAGATAATTGCCCAATTTTAAATCACTACAGTCAGAATCCAGTGAGAAAACAAAGATTTGCATTAATTTTTACCACATCATCTTACCTGGCATCATCAAAAAATGCTACAGTTACTATCCATTAAGAAACAAAATTCTACGGAATCCATCAAATGCCCCCAAAAAACTATAATGTTCCATATCTAGCATCATAAAAAAATCCACTTGTGACTACTTGGTATACAAGTTTTTGATATCCGCAGTCATCAAAAATACTCATTTTTGGTCCAAAAATCCAACTTCATGAAATGAAAAAAGTTGTCCATATCCGCAGTCATCAAAAATACTCATTTTTGGTCCAAAAATCCAACTTCATGAAATTAAGTCAAATGTTCACACAAGGTGGGTAGAGGCCAGAAATAATCCCCGAGAGATTTCAGCTCACTACAGTCAGGATCCAGGGAGAAAACAAACAATTATTTTTTTAACCCAATTGTCTCAAATCTAACAGGTTTTCCATATCCGTAGTCATCAAAAATACTCATTTTTGGTCCAAAATCCAACTTCATGAAATGAATCCCCAAGAGAGCTCACTACAGTCAGGATCCAGGGAGAAAACAAACAGTTCAGTTTTTTTTATCCAAATGTCCCAAATCTAAAAAGTTGTCCATATCCGCGGTCATCAAAAATACTCATTTTTGGACCATAAATCCAACTTCACAAAATTAAGTCAAATGTTCACACAAGTTATGTAGAGGTCAGAAATGAATTCCCGAGAGATTTCAGCTCACTACAGTCAGCATTCGGGGAAAAAACAAACAATTATTTTTTTAACCCAATTGTCTCAAATCTAACAGGTTTTCCATATCCGTAGTCATCAAAAATACTCCTTTTTGGAACAAAAATCCAACTTCACACAATTAAGTCAAATGCTCACTTAAGTTGGGTAGAGGTCAGAATTGAATTCCCCAGAGATCTCAGCTGATTAAAGTCAGGATCCATGTCCCCAATCTAAACAGTTTTCCATATCCACGTTCATCAAAAATACTCATTTTGGCCCAAAAATCCAACTTCACGAAATTAAATCATTATGTTCACACAAGGTGGATTAAGGCCAGAAATGAATCCCCAAGAGATTTCGGCTCACTTCAGTCGGGATCCAGGTAGAACACAAACATTTCAGTTTTTTACCCAAATGTCCCAAATCTAAAAAGCTGTCCATATCCGCGGTCCTCAAAAATTTTCATTTTTGCCCCGAAAATTCAACTTCAAAAAATTAATTAAAGAGGCCAGAATGAATTCCTGAGAAATTTCAGCTCACTACAGTCAGGATCCAGGGAGAAAACAAATTGTTTAGTTTTTTACCCAAACATCCCAAATCTAAAAAGTTGTCCATACAATATCAGTGGTCATAAAAAATATTCATTTTTGCCCAAAAATCAAAGTTCACGAAATTCAGTCAATTGGTCACACAAGGTACTGTGTGAAACGCTTGTATCGTTGGTACCCATGCTATTTTCACAATGTTTCTACACATGAGTGGGAGCAGCGAAGTAGCAGACGATCAGCTGTATCCAGCACGTGACATGCATGTGAGTTGCAGTTCGATTGTCATGATTGCTGTGTTTACTGCTGTTTGTTTTCAAGTTTTTTTACATCAAAAATCAAAAGAATCCAAGACAGACGTACCGGTATAACAAAGCAACTGGTGACTGCTGTGATGTGGGACATGACTTTGAACACCCTCGGGGCACATAGCACCCTCAGCTTTGCCTCAGGTACTATGCGTCCCTTGGGTGTTCAAAACGTCATATCCCACATCACAGCACTCACCAATTGTTGACTATTCTGAGTGATGGCTGAAACCAATTTTACTTGCTCAGTTAACCATTAGGCAATATGAAACTGCCTCGCATGAGGTTAGACCGCACATTTTTAATATAAAAACAAGCTGGACAGTTCTAGGTTGACAGTGAATCAACAACTGCCATTCAAAGTGGTACCATAGCAACTAGCTTTTCGGGTGACTAGAATTGGTGTTGTGCTCTGCAAGTGACGTCAATTAAGTGTTCGCTGTGACGATCATTCTTCGCTCCGTACTCACCAGCTCTGGATGAAAAGTGATATCTCTCATTTCTACTGAATTACTTTGACTGCTTGTCGCAGTGCCAAACGAATCATGTATTTGCTGAAATGTTTTGCTGTTTTGGCCATCACTTATGTCATCACAGTGTTAGGATCTCACATCTGCCCGTCTGAACCTGCTGTCAAATGTTTTTGCCCACCTCAGTGGCAATTGTGGCAGAATCGATGTCATCGCCTCACTCCTTCTTCGTATTCTTGGGATGACGCCAAGAAAGCTTGCCAAGACATGGAAGGCAAGATGGCCGCTCCTTGCTCCCTGGAGGAAATGAACTTTGTGACAGAAATGGCACAAAAAGAGAGCAGGGAATACAGGGTCTGGATTGCCTGCAATGACAGAAGAGTTGAAGGGACTTGGGAGTGTGATGGTCAGGAAGGAGGCGAGCCCTTCTTGGTATGGGATAATGGGCAACCTGATAATGATGGAGGAGGCAATCAAGATTGCGCTCAAATAGCCGCACGACATCATGACAGGATGGATGATGATTTCTGTGATCGCTCTCACTGGGTTATTTGTGTTTGCAAGGCTCACTGCACACATCTCCCAACCCAACCACGTCGATACTGCCTCTCTACCGACACCCATGGCCGCATTCTCAACTCAACCTGCCTCCTCGACCACAACATCCGGGAGTTTATCACCGAGGGCGTGGCTGCCTGTGGCTCAGCCTGCGCCCAGGAGCCCCGATGCCGCTCCTTCAACATCAAGAAACCAAAGAAGGGAAGAAAGTATGCCATGTATGCCAGCTGAACAACAGCACAAGCTCCGAAGATAAGGACAAGTTTCAGAAGACTGACTATTTCTGTATGTACTCAGAGGTGTGTTTTGGATAACTACGTTCACAGTGGATATAAATTAAGATTAAAAAAAAAACAGTGTACAAACTCATCCTTTAAGTAAAGGACACCTTCGTTTGAATTCAAATACTCGGGAGTGGACCAAAACTGCTAACTGTCGGTAGTCATCATGTTAATACCGTAGCTGTTTAATCTGCTATTTTGTGTGCTTAACAAGAATGTGGTCTACTTTCAACGTAAAATGTAAATAACTAATCATATTATATTAGTCATGGATTTGAAGCTAAAGAAATATATGTTAACATTGCATTTTTTTTAAGGTTGAGCGAGTATATTGAGTTTCCGTGTTTTCTATAGCATTTCCTTCTAGCAATTACTAATAATTGTCATAGTGTTACACCTCGATACTGTTACCATCGTTACAGCACTTGCATGTAAATTCACATTTATTATGTAAATTTTTGAAACAGGTTTGCTGGAAATGAAAAAGGTTTTTTTTCTTAGGAATTATCAACAAAACTAATTTCTAGCCCAAGAAATCTAAATTCACGAAATTAAGTCAAATGTTCACACATGGTGGGTACATAGAGGCCAGACATGAACCTCTGAGAGATTTCAGCTCACTACAGTCAAGATCCAGGGAGAAAACAAACATTTCAGTTTTTTTTACCAAACTGTCCAAAATCTAAAAAAAATTTCCATATTCGTGGTCATCAAAAATACTGATTTTTGGCCCAAAAATCAAACGTCAGGAAATAAAGTCAAATGTTTAAAAAAGAGGTCAGAAATGAATCCCTGAGAGATATCAGCTCACTACAGTCAGGAACAAGGGAGGAAACAAACATTTAAGTTTTTTACAAAACATTTCCCCATTCTAAACAGTTTTCCATATCTGCGGTCATCAAAAATACTCATCTTTGGTCCAAAAATCCAACTTCACAAAATTAACTCAAAAGTTCACAGGTGGGTTAAGGCCAGAAATAAATCCCTGAGAGATTTCAGCTCATTACAGTCATTAGGTATGGCGGCAATGATATACAAGATCAATTGTAACAAATACTAAAACAGGATTACAATTAGGTTGATGGAAGCTTTGAATTGATTAAACCTTAATTCATAAATACCTCAGACAGTTTAGCTTTTCCTATTGGTCAAGAGCCCGTCACGTGGCCGGTCTTAAACGGATGATAAAGACATGGCTAGCTGGTCTTAAACACTTTTCCAGTGTCACAATAAAATGTAGACTCCTAAAAATCCAGTGCCTCTTATCGTTTCATTGGTTGAACGTTCACAATCCTCACGTAGGCATGCGCAACACTACCAGGGAGTCAGAATTTTATAGTTCTAAATTCAAAACGCAACGCGCCAGGTGCGTTCTGCGCGACATCGCGCAGAACATAATACGCGCGCGTCAATCTCCATAAAAGGGTTGTTTACATCTTATTCGCCAGCTGAACACTCCATTATTTTGCCAGAGGGATGTTTCAAAAAGCATTAAGTGAATTTGTTGAACAAAATCGGGATGTTTTGAACGAATTATATGATTTTTTCTTACCGAAAAGGTATTTATGAATGGGAATAAATATGTGCTCCTTCGGTATTTATCACTCTGTTTAAGACCACTTAGAGTCTGGGTGCTGATAATTACCCTCGCCTCCGGCTCGGGTAATTATCAGCACCCAGACTCTAAGTGGTCTTAAACAGAGTGATAAAAACCTCAGAAGCACACATTTATTCCCTTATTATCGCTTTGATGATAGTGACGTGCTCATACGGTAGATACTGCCTCTGTGAATAATCGCGTCTCAAATTATTCTTGATGTTGGTAATAATGCCAAAGACAAAATGCAATCATCTTGTCAATCAAATCTGACCATGGCCATCCATTAATTTGACAGTGGACAATTAGTGTCGCTGGACAACTTGCAACAATGTAAATATTTCATTGGCTATAAACAATATTGACCTATCGCCATTTGCAAGTTAGCCACGCTCCTTAGACAACCCTATGGAATTTGTGTGCGCTAAGTTTTGTTTGTCTCAGATGTTGTGCGTTCCGCGTCCATTTGTATAACTGGACAATATTTCACAAGCTGCGTTGACGCGATTCTAACGCAATTCTACCGCGATCTTAGGTCAATTGTGTTCTGACATGACTTGGTAATCACACAGAACTGCCACAGCACTCATCCTGCTTTAGTGGGCCTTTCTAATGACCGTAAATTACAACATGGCTTTATTGTTAAACACAAGGCATGGTATTAAATAACACATCAGACAATATCAGAAAGACCTATGGAGAAAGATGTAATATGTTTGTATGGTCTGCAGGAGATTGTGGGATACTTGAAAAAGAGGCAGACGATACGATAAAGTGCAACAAAAGCACGTAGATACAGATGCAACAAGAGAAAAACACTGAAAGACCTTCGAGTCCCTAAGGGTCTATGACTCGACTCGACTCAAGTCACTGCGAGCAAATGACTCCACTTGACTTTAGTCCCTCATCATCAGACCTTCTTAACCTAATGACTCGACTCGACTCAAGTCACTTCTTGAACTAGAACGGCGAAGCCGCCATGGCTCGCTGTTCAAGGCAGGAATGGAGGCTGAAGGTAGGGTTGGGGATGGGCATGATGGAAGGGGATCAGGATTCTTGTTGATGTGCCTAGGTGTAGGGGTCAGTTTTTAAATGTCAACATAAATAGTCAACAGATTACCTAATAAATACATGTGTATATAGGTTAGCCGTCACTGTATTATGGGGGAGTTTTCCATTGTTAGGGTAATTAGGACCCAGTTGTGGATTTTTGCAGCCCCAATAGTGTCTGCTGCTCTCCATACTTGTATTACCATGAGAAAACTCTTGTGTAGTCGCAACAAATGCAGAACAAGAATGGGTATACATGTACATGAAGACACAGCACCATCACCACCTCCCCCATACCTTACCCCATCCCCAACCCGCCCCCCTCCCCCATCCTAGCTCCCCTACACATCCTACTCACACAAACCCTAACTCCAACCCTATCCCCCAACCAAACCCACCCCACCCTCCCCTACCCCATCCCTCCCCTACCCCATCCCTACTCCAACCCCCAAAACTAAAAGATCAAACCAGAAGCTCATGCACATCCCCAAAATGCATAGTGTACATGTACATGTTATACTTGTATACACACACGTACATGTTATACCAGTATACATGTACATGTAACAATTAAAAACTTTAACATTTCCTTGAATTAAAGTTCCTCAATAAAATCATAAAATTTACTGCAATGAAACGAACCTAACTGAAGTTAAAGAGATGATACATGACAACTGCATTTAATTTTTTTCCTCAAGTTAACTAGAACCAAAAACTTCAACATTTTTATCTGAACGCGGACTGACGGACGGACGGCCCGACGGACGGATGGGCGCCCGGGCAGACGGACGGAAATTGGTATTACATAGGCTCACATCTGCTTCGCAGCTTGCCAAAAATGACTTGGCTCGATGAAGTCACAAAAATCGGAGACTCATTACAACTCTGGTTACTAACCTGTTACTTCTGATTCCAATCCATCATGACACAAAACCAATTTGAATGGGGAGGTGAAAACACATTTGCCGACAGACAAGACCAGTCCTTGCTGTTAGATGGCAAGTCCCTGTGCTGTAGCAAAATACAAAAAAAGGGGGGCGGTTTAACCATTAAGGCCTGTATGACTGATGCAGTGTCATTAAATCATTATATATCATTAAATCAGTATATCATTTGTAGCTATCCAAAAGGTTATTGACAAAATTATTGTTGAAAAGCATGGTTTAAAGATACATGTACAGAGTGAGTCAAAAAAAGCTGAACCCAAACCCCAAACAATATATTTCATATTTAAAAAAATATGTAGCACCAAAAATAATAATGACTGGAAAGCCAATTTCAAAAGCTACTTTTAGATGAAAAAATTACTGAAATTGCTCAATCCGTTCAAAGAATATCACCATTTAAACGCAATGCCCCTAAAACCTGTGTTGTGTGTTTTGACTGTTTGGAACAACAAAGAAAATGACACAAAATACTTGTTTCAACAACTGTCACCAACTGTAGTACACAATATTTCGATTGACAACCCTGGTTAGGCAAACAATATGATTTATAAAATCTACTTTTTGAAAAGACGGGCCTTCAAAAGGACTTTGTTGCATATTGTTAAGTTTAAACTAAGATTTAATCGCTGGTGATGTTTGAAGACAATTGTGACGACGATTGTTAAAATCGCATTTTTTGGACGAGACAGGTTTTAGGGTCATTGTGTTTAAATGGTGATATTCTTTGAACGGATTGACCAATTTCAGTAATTTTTTCATCTAAAAGTAGCTTATGAAATTGGCTTTCCAGTTATTATTATTTTTGGTGCTACATATTTTTTTAAATATGAAATATATTATATGGGGTTTGGGTTCCGCTTTTTTTACTCACCCTGTAGTAAAGGCACTGAACTCCCTGTAAATTTATTCTTTGTGGCATGCTGTTATTTTTAAGCTGTCATTTTTAAGAAAACAATAAAAGAAAGTCATTTCCAAAGATGTGTCAAGTGAAACATTTTTGGAAATTTCCATTTCCGTAGTTTGTTTTGAGTTTCATAGGCGAAGCCGTGAATGGGTGCGCGCAAGCGTTGACACTACGCACACCCACACACGATTGCTATATTTCATCGGTTCAGTGTGTGACATCGCTTAGCTGCAATTGGCCGAATGAGAATGATCAGAAATGACAAATGATATACTCTACCGGTACCTTTAAAAGCAGATAATATTTAATGCTATTGGCGGCACTATTTGTTGCAGCAAAGCATTTTTGCTGATTGACACACATTTTGCTATAAACAAAAATGATTAATAGGGAGGGGGGTGTCAACACCATTCTAGTGAGTGACCCCCTGTTGACATGCTTAGATTACTTCCTCCAGCATTACGTCTTGCTGTCCTACTTATTAACTTATGCCGGTAATTCCAGAGGCAAACGCAATCATCTTCTCAATCAAAGCTGACAGTGATTTGCTTTGATATGAAACTGGCGAGGTTAGCATCACTAGGCAACCTGTAAACACTGTCAGTTTATGAGGGGGCTAATGGTAGTCTTAATTTCGACATGATTGCCACATCCCACAGAAATGGATGCGCCAGCATATAAAGGCAACTCAAGGTGTAAAAAAATACCACACAGACATATGGAGAAAGACCTCTTGCATCTCTCTTGCAGCTTGTGGTTGATTTGAAAAAGAGGCAGACTATACGATAGAGGACAGCAATAGCACGTAGATAGATCCAACAGGCAACAGGATTAACACACTGGAAGACATATCTCACTGCATGGACACCTTTGGGGAAAAGACAGTGAAACCAATGCAAGGCAGTGGAAAATGTGCAACATGCAACTGTAATCAGCAGTGACCTGTTATATGGCTGTAACAGTGGGTCATCACCAAGTCCCTTGCCGCATATTGAAACAGCTATCTTACAAACTGCCTCCGGATCATATTTGGCATGACAAGGTTACCAACACCAAGTTGAACAACATCAGTCAGCAACATCCATACCCACCATCCAAAAATGACAACTCAGATGGGTTGGTCACATCCTTCGGAGGCCTTTTGACGAGATAGTTAACATCTATGCTCTATACTCCTCATCTCGTGGCTGACGCAGACAAGGTCATCAGCGCCTACTTTACCAAGCGCTAGATTATTGTCACAGAATGTTCTGCTTTCTCTGCCGAAGATACAGAGACTAGCACAAAATAGAGTCGAAAGGGATAAGCTCGTGTCGGCCTGCTGTGTAGTCAGCTAATGATGATGACATGGGACAAAGCTACAGTACACAGGCTGTTGACTTGTCTTTCTCGTCAATGTTGCCACAAACCCTGCACTAAACCTGTGAAGAAATCCCCTGCCCCTCCTTTGGTGGGCCTTGGGCATCTTAGCTTGGGCTGCACAGTCACAAGTGGAGTCACAGACAGGCTGACAATACATCTTAATCATTTCACCGAGGCTCAGCGGAAACGTCATCTTCGCTTCTGACTGACTGCCACAAGCAAGCTGTGATGATGCTTGTAAAACAAGCTGAGAAAAGCAACCAAGCTTCTTACAAGGTGCCTGTACTAAATAAGGAGCAAGCTCTAGGATTCTTTCAACTTGGAGAAGGGACAACCAAGTCGGAGGACCTGCCTAAAATGTGACACAGATTGTCACAAAGTGGGACTCATTTGAATGAAATATCAGGAATGTATCACGCTGAGGTTTAATTTGATGTATGACGAGGGCAGCCAACTCCTTCCAGTGGTAGGGAATCATTGCAAACTTTGTGCAGTCAATGTGGGCTGACAAGTGAAGATTAGTCTGAAACAAACACTGTTCATTCCACTCCCTCGGCCAAAGAAGAAATGCCACGACGTTATGTCACATTACTCATTGGAATATAAGGTGACATGTGCATGGATTTAAATTAACTTGATTTGACAGATATTACTTTTGCTTCAAGATGAGCTTTCAATGGTTGATCTACAACTGTTCTGTGATTATATGTGGGGAAAATTTGATGTCAGACAATTGGAAATCTCTGAATGCTGAACAAGAGTTTTAGACATTTTCGTTGAGCTACCGGTAAATCAAAATGGAGAAAAACGATTCTAGCTTAACAACCCTGGCTCCTTTTGATTTATCGCTGCCAACTATACTCATGGTGGTTATGACTGTATTTGGAACAATTTTCTGTTTTATCTACTTGTGGCTTATCTGCTCTATCATTTTCTGTCGCAAACTCAGAAATCATTCCAATTATTTCCTGGTGAATTTATTTGTCACTGAATTTGGTATCACCCTGTTGCTACTGATTCAAAGCCACCAAGACTTAAATAGACCTTTCCCGAAAATATTGGTGCTGCTATTTGCAAGCACGCTTGTTCTTGCCTATGGTTATTTCTTGTATTCTGCTGTTGTTGCCTTAGATAGGTATTTCAAAATTGCCAAACCGATGCAGTATGTGCGCCTCATGTCTAACAAAGTGAGTGCTGGTATTCATCTGATTGTTTGGGGTCTGTTGGCTGTTACCTTCATTGGTTTATTGGTCACTAATATTGGCAATTTTGAGGTAGATTTTATATCGTTATATGATCTTTATCTCAATGAAGCTTTCTTGTCTCTTTTTGTAGTCCTCATGGATGTCTTAGCATTTCCTTGCTTACTTACAATCACAGTGTCCGTTGTCGCTCTGGCCTGTATTGCCAGAAATCAACAGCGCAAGATAGAAGCCGAGAGAATCAATCTCGGAAATATTGCCACTGACCGCCAACCCGATATCCCAAATGAAGGGGCACGCCCCAAACGAAAGCATTCATCCAAATTGGCGCGCTACTCAAGCATGTACTTCGCCACAATCATTATTGCCTGGGTCCCAAACGTGATTATTTTGAATTTTGTCACCTCTCAAGATGTGGCTGTGACGCAAGGCGTTTTTGTCGTCTTGTGCATTATCAACGGCATCGCAGTAATGCAGATGGTGTTGGGGGCGCTGTTTCTGGTGTACATGCAGAGCGAACATAGGCAGGTGCTCCGTGACACATGGAAGGCCATCCGTAACAAGTTTACATGCTAAACTGAAAACTAATACGTTGTCTTTCTGCAGAAACAACACTATTTGTTGTAATTAGGTTAACAGCAAATCAGATTTACAACAAACAAAACCGGAAAATATTCTTAGAGAAATATTACATTGTGTGATAATGCTTTATTTTGCGAAATGTGTGATTCCATAAATCAAATCTGTTTTCATGAAGTGACAAAAACCTGGAAAATCAATAATTTTTGGAAATTGAGGTTTGCTGGCCATTTAATTACATTGGACACAAAGAACAACTTGATCAAGTTTCTAAGCAAAATATTGTTTACTTTCTTAATTGTCGTAAACAAACATTTGACAAAAAGCTGGAACTCCGTGCTTTTTCCTTCATTTTCACAAATTGTCAAAATGTCACCGCGTTAGCAGGGCCAGAGGAATCAGGAACTGCTCTACATGCATCAGGGCGGAGGCGCCCGCGCACCCACGGGAACGTTTAAAAAAGAACAGACGTGCACGCTCCTCTGTTTGTGACGCGCAAAATTAACATTTTCCCACAACGTTTCGTGTTTTCACCAAGTGACAAAGACTGAGTAGGGGTAAGGTGATTTGAAAACAAGGATTATTAACTTCAAATGCAGTTACCTCAGGATGACCTTTTCGCAGGAAAGAGGTTGTTGGTCACTTTGTGAAAACAGCGTTGAAAGGTTGAACCGATAAATTTTGGTGTCCCTATTTACATCGTGATATTTGTTTCCCTAGTACTAGGGTACCAATGGAGTACCGCAGTGTGACGTCATTTTGAACCAGAAAGTGTTGCGCAAACGAATGGAGTACGCACGCGTGTTACTTCACGGGCTCAATCATGCATTCATGTCTTTTACACACATTTTGTGTGAGTGACATATTCACTTCGGTACTGCATAGTAATTATATAACTGATTTTAGTTGCACAAATTATAGTACTTGTACCTAAATATCTGGTAGCAAAGGATGAAACATCTTACTAATTTTCTGATAGAATGGGTGTCCTTAATAGTTCACGGTTTCTCATGTTACGGGACACCAAACCTGTGACATATTTAAAACTGCTTTTGGAATGTGAATTTTTTTGGTTCTGATATACTACCATGTGCACATGTGTGTATGGAAATTGCCCTTCATTACATTAAAGCAACTTAATACTGCTTTAGAATGGCACTACACAGTGTGAGTAAAAAAATGTCAAAAAAAGAAAAGAAAAGATTTGTTGCATACTCTGTACAAACATGCTAAACCCAGAAAAGCAACATCCACACTATAAACAGTAAGGCATTCGACCCAATTGACCACACCATTGCAATAAAGAAACTGATCAGCCTGAATGTGGATCCATCATTGGTTCAATGGATTGCCAACTTTCTCACAAACCGCAAACAATGTGTGCGCTATGTGGATATGCACATCTGATTGGAGATCCATGCATGCAGGAGTTCCTCATGGGACACGACTAGGCCCCTTCATGTTCTTTGCTGTCGTCAATTATGCCTGTCAAAATTCCAGTGACCAAATACACCACTGGAAATACGTGGACGATTTGAGCTTGGTTGAAACTCGCCTCGCCCATGAACAACCTAGTCTTCAAGAGACTGTAAATACCCTAGTTCAGTGGTCTCAAAACAGCAATATGTCCCTCAACCCTACAAAATGCACCACTATGGAAATCAATTTCATGAAGGAGCCCCCAGCATCACCTGTTATTTCCATCAATGATGACGTCCTTGGACAATCACAAACTGTCTCTAGGTGCTGAATACAGTGATTACACTAGTGCATTAGATTCAGTCAAATTCGATACATTTTAGTGTTCAAATATTAGTAAAGTGACTCGACTGACTCGACTCGACTTGACTCCACTCGACTCCACTTGACTCCACTCGACTCAAAAAAATCAGTGACTCGTTACAACTCTGGTTACTTACCTGTTACTTCTGCTTCAAATCCAGTAAGACACAAAACCAATTTGAATGGGGGAGGTGAAAACACATTTGCCTACAGACGAGACCAGTCCTTGCTGTTAGATGGCAAGTTCCTGTGCTGCAGCAAAATACAAAGGGGGGGGTAACCATTATGTGACTGATGCAGTGCCATTAAAGGTACGGTAGAGTATATCATTTGCAGCTATCCAAAAAGTAATTGACGAAATTATTGTTGAAAAGCACGGTTTAAAGACAGCATTGGCACTGAACTCCCTGTAAAATTATTCTTTCTGGCATGCTGTCATTTAAAAAAAAAACAAAAAAAAATAAAAACTAGAGCTATGTCTGTTCAATGAACAGAACATAGGGCTTTTCCGTATTTCTTTTTGTGTGTGTCCATATGCAAGAACATAACGTAGTTACAGGACTAACTTCTCCACATATAGGACTTTTAAATATACACCTTTTAATATGATCGACGTCATATGTCTCGCGACAACAATTGTCAATGCACAGTTTTCATTGTGGTCTTGATGTGCACCAAATTTGACGTCAATCCAAATGAAAGAGAGTGTAAAATTGTGAAAGCGGAATACAATCTTAAATATTAAGAAAATCATAAAATATTAACCGATGACGTCATGGTGACATCATTTCAAATTTTGCATACTGTGACATTATCTACCGATCCACAAAGTTTCCTGACGATGGGAACTTCTGTTATATGCGTTGGGAAAATCGCGTTTTTGATGACGTCATTGTGACGTCACACATTTTAACAAATTGTGTGCATATATCTATTACCCTGACAAACCAACTACAAAAGGATTTTTGAATTTTGCATGTTGCCTTCGTGAGATACGGCTTAAAGGTCGAAACATTCAAAAATTCATATAAAATCGGACAATTACGTCATCATGACGTCATCTTAATTTTTACCGATAACACATCCTAGTCTACCTATATACCGAGTTTCAACCCAATCGGACTTACTGTTCTGTAGATGTAGGAATTCAAAATAAGCACGTTTTTGATGACGTCACGTGTCCCATGATGATGTCATTGTAACAACACCTGTCAATGCAAATATTTTTATTGTGGTCTTGTTGTGCACCAAGTTTGACGTTAATCCAGTGAAACAAAGTGTAAAAATTTTTAAGTATAATAAAATTGTAAGTATTTAAAAAATCATAAAAAATCAGCCGATGATGTCATGGTGACGTTATTTCAGATTTTGCATACCTGTGACATCATCTACCTATCTACCAAGTTTCATGACAACTGGGCCTTCCCTTATATGTGTTTTAAAAAACGGCATTTTTGATGACGTCATTGTGACATTACACTTTTTGCTAAATTTTGGGCATACACATATTACCTAACAAACATAATACAAAAAGAATTTTCAATTTTGCATCTTGCGTTCATGAGATATGGCTTAAAGCTCCAAAAATTCAAAAAAATTATATTAAATCGCACGATGACATCATCGTGACGTCACCTCAATTTTTAACCTATAACACATCCCGGTCTACCAACATACCGAGTTTCAGTTCTGTAGATATAAGCCTTCAAAATATGCACGTTTGTGATGACGTCACGTGACCCATGAAAACGTAATTATGACGTCACCCTTCGAGACACAACTTCACTATAGGGTTTTTACCTGAGATAAGTTTAATTGGAATAGGACTTTGTTTTAGGTCAAAAGTGGGTCACACCAAAAACGTGTACCAAGTCAATGGGATTTGGGGTGGACCCAAAAAGATCAAAAAGAAGAAGAAGAAAATCAGAACAAAAACAAAGGCTTTCCGCTGTTCAGCGGAAAAGGCAAAAAGTCATTTCTAAAGATGTGTCAAGCGACACATTTTTTGGAAATATCTGTTAGTAGTTCGTTTTGAATAGCCGTGAATGGGTACGCGCAAGCGTTGACACTACTCACACGCACTTGCTATAAATCATCGGATCAGTGTGTGACATCGCTTAGCTACAATCGGCTGAATGAGAATGATCAGAAATGACAAATGATATACTCTACCGGTACCTTTAAAAGCAGACAATATTTAATGCTATTGGCGGCACTATTTGTTGCAGCAAAGCATTTTTGCTGATTGACACACATTTTGCTATAAACAAAAATGATTAATAGGGAGGGGGTGTCACCACCATTCTAGTGAGTGACCCCCCCCCCCTCCCTGTTGACATGCTTAGATTACTTCCTCCAGCATTACGTCTTGCTGTCCTACTTATGTACTTATGCCAGTAATTCCAGAGGCAAACGCAATCATCTTCTCAATCAAAGCTGACAGTGATTTGCTTTGATATGAAACTGGCCAGTTGACATCACTAGGCAACCTGTAAACACTGTCAGTTTATGAGGGGGCTAATGGTAGTCTTAATTTCGACATGATTGCCACATCCCACAGAAATGGATGCGCCAGCATATAAAGGCAACTCAAGGTGTAAAAAAATACCACACAGACATATGGAGAAAGACCTCTTGCATCTCTCTTGCAGCTTGTGGTTGATTTGAAAAAGAGGCAGACTATACGATAGAGGACAGCAATAGCACGTAGATAGATCCAACAGGCAACAGGATTAACACACTGGAAGACATATCTCACTGCATGGACACCTTTGGGGAAAAGACAGTGAAACCAATGCAAGGCAGTGGAAAATGTGCAACATGCAACTGTAATCAGCAGTGACCTGTTATATGGCTGTAACAGTGGGTCATCACCAAGTCTCTTGCCGCATATTGAAACAGCTATCTTACAAACTGCCTCCGGATCATATTTGGCATGACAAGGTTACCAACACCAAGTTGAACAACATCAGTCAGCAACATCCATACCCACCATCCAAAAATGACAACTCAGATGGGTTGGTCACATCCTTCGGAGGCCTTTTGACGAGATAGTTAACATCTATGCTCTATACTCCTCATCTCGTGGCTGACGCAGACAAGGTCATCAGCGCCTACTTTACCAAGCGCTAGATTATTGTCACAGAATGTTCTGCTTTCTCTGCCGAAGATACAGAGACTAGCACAAAATAGAGTCGAAAGGGATAAGCTCGTGTCGGCCTGCTGTGTAGTCAGCTAATGATGATGACATGGGACAAAGCTACAGTACACAGGCTGTTGACTTGTCTTTCTCGTCAATGTTGCCACAAACCCTGCACTAAACCTGTGAAGAAATCCCCTGCCCCTCCTTTGGTGGGCCTTGGGCATCTTAGCTTGGGCTGCACAGTCACAAGTGGAGTCACAGACAGGCTGACAATACATCTTAATCATTTCACCGAGGCTCAGCGGAAACGTCATCTTCGCTTCTGACTGACTGCCACAAGCAAGCTGTGATGATGCTTGTAAAACAAGCTGAGAAAAGCAACCAAGCTTCTTACAAGGTGCCTGTACTAAATAAGGAGCAAGCTCTAGGATTCTTTCAACTTGGAGAAGGGACAACCAAGTCGGAGGACCTGCCTAAAATGTGACACAGATTGTCACAAAGTGGGACTCATTTGAATGAAATATCAGGAATGTATCACGCTGAGGTTTAATTTGATGTATGACGAGGGCAGCCAACTCCTTCCAGTGGTAGGGAATCATTGCAAACTTTGTGCAGTCAATGTGGGCTGACAAGTGAAGATTAGTCTGAAACAAACACTGTTCATTCCACTCCCTCGGCCAAAGAAGAAATGCCACGACGTTATGTCACATTACTCATTGGAATATAAGGTGACATGTGCATGGATTTAAATTAACTTGATTTGACAGATATTACTTTTGCTTCAAGATGAGCTTTCAATGGTTGATCTACAACTGTTCCGTGATTATATGTGGGGAAAAATTTGATGTCAGACAATTGGAAATCTCTGAATGATGAACAAGAGTTCTAGAGATTTTCGTTGAGCTACCGGTAAATCAAAATGGAGAAAAACGATTCTAGCTTAACAACCCTGGCTCCTTTTGATTTATCGCTGCCAACTATACTCATGATGGTTATGACTGTATTTGGAACAATCTTCTGTTTTATCTACTTGTGGCTTATCTGCTCTATCATTTTCTGTCGCAAACTTAGAAATCATTCCAATTATTTCCTGGTGAATTTATTTGTCACTGAATTTGGTATCACCCTGTTGCTACTGATTCAAAGCCACCAAGACTTAAATAGACCTTTCCCGAAAATATTGGTGTTGCTATTTGCAAGCACACTTGTTCTTGCCTATGGTTATTTCTTGTATTCTGCTGTTGTTGCCTTAGATAGGTATTTCAAAATTGCAAAACCCATGCAGTATGTGCGCCTCATGTCTAACAAAGTGAGCGCAGGTATTCATCTGATTGTTTGGGGTCTGTTGGCTGTTACCTTCATTGGTTTATTGGTCGCTAATATTAGCAATTTGGAGGCAGATTTTATATCGTTATATGATCTATATCTCAATGAAGCTTTCTTGTCTCTTTTTGTAGTCCTCATGGATGTCTTTGCATTTCCTTGCTTACTTACAATCACAGTGTCCGTTGTCGCTCTGGCCTGTATTGCCAGAAATCAACAGCGCAAGATAGAAGCCGAGAGAATCAATCTCGGAAATATTGCCACTGACCGCCAACCCGATATCCCAAATGAAGGGGCACGCCCCAAACGAAAGCATTCATCCAAATTGGCGCGCTACTCAAGCATGTACTTCGCCACAATCATTATTGCCTGGGTCCCAAACGTGATTATTTTGAATTTTGTCGCCTTTCAAGTTGTGGCTGTGACGCAAGGCGTTTTTGTCATCTTGTGCATTATCAACGGCATCGCAGTAATGCAGATGGTGTTGGGGGCGCTGTTTCTGGTGTACATGCAGAGCGAACATAGGCAGGTGCTCCGTGACACATGGAAGGCCATCCGTAACAAGTTCACATGCAAAACTGAAAACTAATACGTTGTCTTTCTGCAGAAACAACACTATTTGTTGTAATTAGGTTAACAGCAAATCAGATTTACAACAAACAAAACCGGAAAATATTCTTAGAGAAATATTACATTGTGTGATAATGCTTTATTTTGCGAAATGTGTGATTCCATCAATCAAATCTGTTTTCATGAAGTGACAAAAACCTGGAAAATCAATAATTTTTGGATATTGAGGTTTGCTGGCCATTTAATTACATTGGACACAAAGAACAACTTGATCAAGTTTCAAAGCAAAATATTGTTTACTTTCTTAATTGTCGTAAACAAACATTTGACAAAAAGCTGGAACTCCGTGTTTTTTCCTTCATTTTCACAAATTGTCAAAAAGTCACCGCGTTAGCAGGGCCAGAGGAATCAGGAACTGCTCTACATGCATCAGGGCGGAGGCGCCCGCGCACCCACGGGAACGTTAAAAAAAGAACAGACGTGCACGCTCCTCTGTTTGTGACGCGCAAAATTAACATTTTCCCACAACGTTTCATGTTTTCACCAAGTGACAAAGACTGAGTAGGGGTAAGGTGATTTGAAAACAAGGATTATTAACTTCAAATGAGGTTACCTCAGGATGACCTTTTCGCAGGAAAGAGGTTGTTGGTCACTTTGTGAAAACAGCGTTGAAAGGTTGAACCGATAAATTTTGGTGTCCCTATTTACATCGTGATATTTGTTTCCCTAGTACTAGGGTACCAATGGAGTACCAAAGTGTGACGTCATTTAGAACCAGAAAGTGTAGCGCAAACAAATGGAGTACGCACGCGTGTTAGTTCACGGGCTCAATCATGCACTCATGTCTTTTACACACATTTTGTGCGCGCGACATATTCACTTTGGTACTGCATAGTAATTATATAACTGATTTTAGTTGCACAAATTATAGTACTTGTACCTAAATATCTGGTAGCAAAGGATGAAACATCTTACTAATTTTCTGATAGAATGGGTGTCCTTAATAGTTCACGGTTTCTCATGTTACGGGCCACCAAACCTGTGACATATTTAAAACTGCTTTTGGAATGTGAATTTTTTTGGTTCTGATATACTACCATGTGCACATGTGTGTATGGAAATTGCCCTTCATTACATTAAAGCAACTTAATACTGCTTTAGAATGGCACTACACAGTGTGAGTAAAAAAAAAATTCAAAAAAAGAAAAGAAAAGATTTGTTGCATACTCTGTACAAACATGCTAAACCCAGAAAAGCATGCAACATCCACACTTTAAACAGTAAGGCATTCGACCCAATTGACCACACCATTGCAATACAGAAACTGATCAGCCTGAATGTGGATCCATCATTGGTTCAATGGATTGCCAACTTTCTCACAAACAGCAAACAATGTGTGTGCTATGTGGGTATCACATCTGATTGGAGATCCATGCATGCAGGAGTTCCTCAGGGGACACAACTAGGTCCCTTCATGTTCTCTGCTGTCGTCAACGATGCCTGTCAAAATTCCAGTGACCAAATACACCACTGGAAATACGTGGACGATTTGAGCTTGGTTGAAACTCGCCTCGCCCATGAACAACCTAGTCTTCAAGAGACTGTAAATACCCTAGTTCAGTGGTCACAAAACAGCAATATGTCTCTCAACCCTACAAAATGCACCACTATGGAAATCAATTTCATGAAGGAGCCCCCAGCATCACCTGTTATTTACATCAATGATGACGTCCTTGGACAATCACAAACTGCTCTAGGTGCTGAATACAGTGATTACACTAGTGCATTAGATTCAGTCAAATTCGATACATTTTAGTGTTCAAATATTAGTAAAGTGACTCGACTCGACTTGACTCGACTCGACTTGACTCCACTCGACTCCACTCGACTCCACTCGACTCCACTCGACTCCACTCGACTCCACTCGACTCAAAAAAATCAGTGACTCGTTACAACTCTGATTACTTACCAGTTACTTCTGCTTCAAATCCATTAAGACACAAAACCAATTTGAATGGGGGAGGTGAAAACACATTTGCCGACAGACGAGACCAGTCCTTGCTGTTAGATGGCAAGTTCCTGTGCTGCAGCAAAATACAAAGGGGGGGGGGTTAACCATTATATGACTGATGCAGTGCCATTAAAGGTACGGTAGAGTATATCATTTGCAGCTATCCAAAAAGTAACTGACCAAATTATTGTTATAAAGCTTACTTGGTTTAAAGACAGCATTGGCACTGAACTCCCTGTAAAATTATTCTTTCTGGCATGCTGTCATTTTGAAAAAAAACAAAAAACCAATAAAAACTAGAGCTATGTCTGTTCAATGAACAGAACATAGGGCTTTTCCGTATTTCTTTTTTTGTGTGTCCTTATATATGCAAGAACATACCATAGTTACAGGACTAACTTCTCCACATATAGGACTTTTAAATATACACCTATTAATATGATCGACGTCACATGTCCCGCGACAACAATTGTCAATGCACATGTTTTCATTATGGTCTTGATGTGCACCAAGTTTGACGTCAATCCCAATGAAAGAGAGTGTAAAATTGTGAAAGCGGAATACAATCTTAAATATTAAGAAAATCATAAAATATTAACCGATGACGTCATGGTGATATCATTTCAAATTTTGCATACTGTGACATTAACTACCGATCCACAAAGTTTCCCGACGATGGGAACTTCTGTTATATGCGTTTGGGAAAATCGCGTTTTTGATGACGTCATTGTGACGTCACACATTTAAAAAAAAATTTGTGCATATATCTATTACCCTGACAAACCAACTACAAAAGGATTTTTGAATTTTGCATGTTGCGTTCGTGAGATACGGCTTAAAGGTCAAAACATTCAAAAAATCATATAAAATCGGACGATTACGTCATCATGACGTCATCTTAATTTTTACCTTTAACACATCCTGGTCTACCTATATACCGAGTTTCAACCCAATCGGACTTACTGTTCTGTAGATGTAGGAATTCAAAATATGCACGTTTTTGATGACGTCACGTGTCCCATGATGACGTCATTGTAACAACGCCTGTCAATGCAAATATTTTTATCGTGGTCTTGATGTGCACCAACTTTGACGTTAATCCAGTGGAATAAAGTGTAAAAATTTTTAAGTATAATAAAATTGTAAATATTTAAAAAAATCATAAAAAAATCAGCCGATGACGTCATGGTGACGTTATTTCAGATTTTGCATACCTGTGACATCATCTACCTATCTACCAAGTTTCATGACAACTGGGCCTTCCCTTAAAAAATGGCATTTTTGATGACGTCATCGTGACATTACACTTTTTGCTAAATTTTGGGCATACACATATTACCTAACAAACATAATACAAAAAGAATTTTCAATTTTGCATCTTGCGTTCATGAGATATGGCTTAAAGCTCCAAAAATTCAAAAAAATCATATTATTATTAAATCGCACGATGACGTCATCGTGACGTCACCTCAATTTTTAACCTATAACACATCCCGGTCTACCAACATACCGAGTTTCAACCCAAACGGACGTACAGTTCTGTAGATATAGGCCTTCAAAATATGCACGTTTGTGATGACGTCACATGACCCATGATGACGTAATCATGACATCACCCTTCAAGACACAACTTCACTATAGGGTCTTTACCTGAGATAAGTTTCATTGGAATAGGACTTTGTTTTAGGTCAAAAGTGGGTCACACCAAAAACGAGTACAAAGTCAATGGGATTTGGGGTGGACCCAAAAAGATCAAAAAAGAAGAAGAAAAAAAATCAGAACAAAAACAAAGGCTTTTCTGCTGTTCAGCGGAAAAGCCAAAAAGTCATTTCTAAATATGAGTCAAGCGACACATTTTTTTGGAAATATCCGCTAGTAGTTCGTTTTGAATTAGGTGAAGCCGTGAATGGGTACGCACAAGCGTTGACACTACGCACACGCACTTGCTATAAATCATCGGTTCAGTGTGAGACATCACTTAGCTACAATTGGCTGAATGAGAATGATCAGAAATGACAAATGATATACTCTACCGGTACCTTTAAAAGCAGACAATATTTAATGCTATTGGCGGCACTATTTGTTGCAGCAAAGCAGTTTTGCTGATTGACACACATTTTGCTATAAACAAAAATGATTAATAGGGAGGGGGTGTCACCACCATTCTAGTGAGTGACCCCCCCCCCCCCCCCTCCCTGTTGACATGCTTAGATTACTTCCTCCAGCATTACGTCTTGCTGTCCTACTTATTAACTTATGCCGGTAATTCCAGAGGCAAACGCAATCATCTTCTCAATCAAAGCTGATAGTGATTTGCTTTGATATGAAACTGGCCAGTTAACATCACTAGGCAACCTGTAAACACTGTCAGTTTATGAGGGGGCTAATGGCAGTGTTAATTTCGACATGATTTCCACATCCCACAGAAATGGATGCGCCAGCATATAAAGGCAACTGAAGGTGTAAAAACTACCAGATAGACATATGGAGAAAGATCTCTTGCATATCTCTTGCAGCTTGTGGTTGATTTGAAAAAGAGGCAGACTATACGATAGAGGACAGTATAAGCACGTATATAGTTCCAACAGGCAGCAGGATTGAAACACTGGAAGACATCCACTACATGGACACCTTTGGGGAAAAGACAGTGAAACCAATGCAAGGCGGTGGAAAATGTGCAACATGCAACTGTAATCAGCAGTGTCCTGTTGCCACGAACCCACCCCGCACCAAACCAGTGAAGGAATCCCCTGCCCATCCTTTGGTGGGCCTTTGGCATCTTAGCTTGGGCTGCACAGTCACAAGTGGAGTCACAGACGGGCTGACAATACATCTTAATCATTTCACTGAGGCTCAGTGGAAACGTCATCTTCGCTTCTGACTGACTGCCACAAGCAAGCTGTGATGATGCTTGTGAAATAAGCTGAGAAAAGCAACCAAGCTTCTTACAAGGTGCCTGTGCTACTAAATAAGGAGCAAGCTCTAGGATTCTTTCAACTTGAAGAAGGGAACACCAAGCCGGAGGACCTGCCCAAAATATGACACAGATTGTCATGAAGTGGGACTCGTTTAACTGAAATGTCAGGAGTGTATCACGTTGAGGTTTGATTTGATGTAAGACGAGGGCAGCCAACTCCTTCCAGTGGTAGGGAATCACTTCAAAGTTTGTGCAGTCAATGCGGGCTTACAAGTGAAGATTAGTCTGAAACAAACACTGTTCCTTCCACTCCCTCGGCCAAAGAAGAAATCCCATGTTATGTCACATTACTCATTGGAATGTATTAAAGGTGACATGTGCATGGATTTAAATGAACTTGATTTGACAGATATTACCTTTGCTTCAAGATGAGCTTTCAATGGTTGATCTACGACTGTTCTGTGATTATATGTGGGGAAAATGTGCCGTCAGACAATTGGAAATCTCTGAACGATGAACAAGAGTTCTAGACATTTTGGTTGAGCTACCGGTATATCAAAATGGAGAAAAACGATTCTAGCTTAACAACCCTGGCTCCTTTTGATTTATCGATGCCAACTATACTCATGGTGGTTATGACTGTATTTGGAATGATCTTTTGTCTTATCTACTTGTGGATTATCTGCTCTATCATTTTCTGTCGCAAACTCAGAAACCATTCCAATTATTTCCTGGTGAATTTATTTGTCACTGAATTTGGTAGCATCCTGTTGCTTCTGATTCAAAGCCACCAAGACTTAAATAGGCCTTTTCCGAAAATATTGGTGTTGCTGTTTGCAAGCACGCTTGTAGTTCTTGCCTATGGTTATTTCTTGTATTCTGCTATTATTGCCTTAGATAGGTATTTCAAAATTGCCAAACCGATGCAGTATGTGCGCCTCATGTCTAACAAAGTGAGCGCAGGTATTCATGTGATTGTTTGGGGTCTTTTGGCTGTTACCTTCATTGGTTTATTGGTCGCTAATATTGGCATTTTTGAGGCAGATTTTATATCGTTATATGATCTATATCTCAATGAAGCTTTCTTGTTTTATTTTATAGTCCTTTTGGATGTCTTTGCATTTCCTTGCTTACTTACAATCACAGTGTCCGTTGTCGCTCTGGCCTGTATTGCCAGAAATCAACAGCGCAAGATAGAAGCCGAGAGAATCAATCTCGGAAATATTGCCACTGACCGCCAACCCGATATCCCAAATGAAGGGGCACACCCTAAAAGAAAGCATTCATCCAAATTGGCGCGCTACTCAAGCATGTACTTCGCCACAATCATTATTGCCTGGGTCCCAAACGTGATTCTTTTGAAATTTGTCGCCTTTCAAGTTGTGGCTGTGACACAAGGCGTTTTTGTCGTCTTGTGCATTATCAACGGCATCGCAGTAATGCAGATGGTGTTGGGGGCGCTGTTTCTGGTGTACATGCAGAGCGAACATAGGCAGGTGCTCCGTGACACATGGAAGGCCATCCGTAACAAGTTCACATGCTAAACTGAAAACTAATATGTTGTCTTTCTGCAGAAACAACACTATTTGTTGTAATTAGGTTAACAGCAAATCAGATTTACAACAAGCAAAACCTGAATATATTGTAAGAGAAATATTACATTGTGTGATACTGCTACATTTTGCGAAATGTGTGATTCCATAAACCCACCCACAGACTAAAATCGTTGATAGCAAGTTCATATCTTTTTCCACTTTCAAATTATTAGGCACTTCCGGTTTCGACCGGAAGGAAGGGTCACGTGATTTGACGTGCACAAGATAAAGTGAAGGTCTTGTCTAATCATGTCGATTCCCGCAAAATTCAAGTTGCGGTATCTGATGGTTGATTTTATATTGAATTTCAAAGATTAAATTTACTATTTTTTGAAGTGATGTCACGTGACCCATGATGACGTCATGATGACGCAATTACAAAAAAATTCATCTTCAGTGGGTTGTGCATTCATGTATTGACAATTGAAGTTCATATCATTTTTCATGTTGAAAAACAGTTCTGGAGAAGAATGTGTCTTGGAGAAAAAAAACAATCCCAGTAAACAAAACACCAGATAAGAACCTGTTTTGGGGAGAGAGTTTTTAGTGAATTTTTGGTTTGGTAGTTTTTAAACCAAATTGTTGCGTTTTTTTTAACATGATTTTTATTAATTATAAACGGAACTATGTTTTCTCGTTCCAATGGCACTTGGAAATTACCTACTAATCACGTGAACAAAGAAATGTGATTCCGGAAGGTTTTTATAACTAGTGCAAATTGCGTTATGATCACTATATATTCACTTGACCAAATGACATGTTTTTAAACCGTCTTTATATGGTGGTTACAAAAGGAGATCATTTCGCTTTTGAAGCACCAATACTTCTGGTTTTACAGTTACCACGAATATCCGGTGATTATAACGTTATTGTTATCTATTCATTACCTAGACTAGTTACCACTGTATTTGACGTAATTATTTGGTGTATATAACAAGTAATTTTTTTGTAACTAAAACACCAATAGATTTGGTTCTTTAGTTGCCAGTAATTCATTAGTGATCTTCACGTTACCTCTTACTGCTCTACATAATGTAAGTATTTGCAAAAAGTTATTATGTCGTTTTTAAAGACCAATGGATTTGGTTGTGCAGTTACCAGTAATTCATTAGTGATCTTCACGTTATTGTGTCTTGTTATTTACCTAGGCATCTTACTGCCCTACATAACGTAATTATCTAGTGTGTGTAAAAGGTTATTTTTTTCGGTTTTTTTTAAGACCAATATGTTTGGTTGTACAGTTACTAGTAATTCATTACTGATCTTCACACTATTGTCTCTTGTTATTTACCAATTAAAGCATCTTACTGCTCTCCCTAACGTCAGTATTTAGCGTGTGTAAAAGGTTACAATGTCGTTTTTTAAAGACCAATAGATTTGGTTGTACAGTTACCAGTGATTTATTAGTGATCTTCACATTATTGTCTCTTGTTATTTACCTAGGCATCTTACTGCCCCACATAACATAATTATTTAGTGTGTGTAAAAGGCTATATTTTTTTTCCGTTTTTTTAAGACCAATAGATTGTTTTACTGTGACTTTAATTTACATGTTGACCCGAGGGGGGCGTGTTACCTTGGTGAAGCAAATGTGTCACTTTCTGGCCATGAACGATATGTTTTGCATAATAGCGGTACGTTTTAGGATGTTTTTATGAAGAGAATGTTAATATTTAGCTATTCAAAGTCTCAAAGAAACAAATTTGCCAAAAAAAAAAAAAAAAAAGCAAATAAAATATTGTGTACGTGCAAACTGTGACTACAGTGGTCGAGGGGCACATATATACCAAGTAAGCACCTTCTTAGATTGGAGAAGGGGCATGATCAGAGGATCTAGATGCCTCGTTATATGTGTATATTGTATACTATTAACCAACAAATTGAGTTTAATAATTATTTGAATAACAACCAATATTAATTGAGTTTCAGAAACGTATCGCTGTAAACTTAATTCACACCACATTGGTAACGTGACTAGGAGGGTTCAAAACGTAACAAAAGAACAATGCAATAACGTTAATTTCAGGTGTGCAAGACGTGATTAAAAAACAGACAATAACGAGGGTTTTAGGTATGCAAAAGGGCAATTCCACGGTTACTCACGTTACATTTTTGATGAACTTTTGAGTTTCCTTGGGCTGTAATTACCTTACTGAAAAGGTTTAATAACTGTTATCCCCATGGTAGATAGAGTAGACCTCGACCTACCTAAGCACCAAAGATGACATCCAGAAAAATGTGTTATGTATGATAAACAAGATGCACAAAATCGGTTACTCATGTTACGAAAATGTTACTTGTCAGATGTTTATTGGCTTTTCTGCAAAGTTGCGGAAAAGCATTTGTTCTCTTTCTTTTTTTTTCTTTCTTCTTCTTTTGTTTCCTTAAAATCCCATAGACTTTGTACACATATTTTCCTGCCTTCACTTTGGCCATTCATCTTTGTCATACATCATTCAAACTTTGTCAGCATAGGCATAGTCCTTAAAGTATAGACTGGCCCCGAAGAGTGATGTCATGGTGACTCATCAAAGTCACGTGATGTCACTTTAAAGATTTCTAGATTTAATCTTTGAAAATCAATATAAAATCAACTGTGAGAGACCTGAACTACATTTTTGCAGGAATTGATAGAATATTCCAGCGGCGGGCTAGTCAAACTATTCCTTCAGTGGCTTGGCTGGCGAGTCAAACAATTATTGGGATACTACAAAGATGAAAGGACAGGAAGAAATAGATCATTAAATTCAGAAAGCAAACCTGTATCAATTTGAGTATAATTTTATCAACTGTTCTAAAGGGTTACACTATTGGATCTGTTGATTAAAAACACTAACAAAATTGCCTCAGAATAGATGAGAAATCAGTTGGAAATGGGTAAAAACAAATTTTACTTAAGACCTATTTTCATTCCAAGGTCTCCTTGTTCGATCATGTCTGTTTTCACATCGCGTACTTGTGTGAGAACGAAAATGATAACGACGCGAAGATTCACCTACCAACATGTGATGGATTCTAGATTTATTCAGGCTCGTTTGGATCACGTTTTAACACAGTTCTTATCAACGGTCATTTTAGATTTGTTTGTGAATGAAAATAAATCCTTCAAGTTTATTTAGAAGAAATTGTCCGTCCAAAAAGACTTTTTAGTCTCCTGTTTAACTTTTTAAACGTTTTTAAACTTTTAAAAAAGTTTTTACCCAATGACCGTCACAAAATTATTTCATAAATTTTCATGATTGAACGAGTGACCGAGTTCCACAAGTCCACGGAAGTTTTCGAAAGTGAGAGGTCAATTTTTGGCACGATATTTGTCTTTCACATCATTCGTTTTTCAGTTTCCATAAAATTCTGCGGGTGATTTTCCTAATAAATCAGTTTACCAAAACTAATTTCAAAAACTCTTGACTTTTACACGTTAATTTTCCTTTTCGAGGGGCCCTGAAGCGCGCCACCAGGGATCAACTTTCAGGCTTTATACACGTTTTACGTATGCACATTGTTGTTTATGAGACACTCTATAAAAGAAAAACAACATGCAGGCTAGTGAAAATGCCCGCGGGCTAGTTAAAAGTCTGTTTCAGTAGCCCGGCAGGCTTGTGAAAATAAAAGTTAAGGTCGAACCCTAGCCTTAAAATTTAAAAGTGGAAAAAGGTGTGAACTTGCTTTCAACGATGTTAGTCTCTGGCTAGGTTGTACTTCACAAAACAATTACCAGTGACGTCATAAAATATTAGAGCGCCCTCTAGCGGCAGGTTGAAAAAGTAAAAACTTGGACTTGTATGCCCAGCGGCATGCTTAAAAAACTCAGTTTTACCACGCCTCGGCTTTAAAACATCATGCACAGCATGTTAATGTACATGTACATGTACGTAAAAAGAGGGCGGTACATACGGTAACTTTAACGGTTGTATGCAAGAAATTCTTACTACAAAATTTGACACTGTTTTTGATCTGATCGACTCCAAACTTGGTGCAGACCAAGACCATATTAACATACTTCATTTTCTAAAACAAAGTTGCATTCGGGTGACGTTATTTCAGATTTTTATTTCATATTGTATAGTTGTCCATGCCACATAGACTTTGTACACAAAGCAGCGATGTATATACATACATGTACATGTTGTGTGCACACAGTCGTTTTATGCTATGCTTCCGAGGATTGGCTTTGTGTTTTCCTTTGTCCCTGTAATATAACACTCTCCCATAGACTATTTGTTGTCTGTCCTCAGGCATAATGCAATGCAGGAACACATTTACATGTTTGTACTACAAACATGCGAAACTTATGTATGGGACACAGGTACGGTATACGTACCATGGTGTGTTGGAGACAGTGATCTGACTACCACCGGTAGTGTTTTTACAATGCTATGAAGTTGACCTACAATTCTGCAGTTTTCAATGCACGCGAAGTGCCAAGTTTGCCGATACATGATCGATCTGCTGCCTGCCTTACGCGTAACTGTCGAATACAATTGGGTCGGGTAACTGGTATGGTGAGAGCATAGAGCTATATTAAATTACTACAGTGCTAACTCGATGTACAAAATGCCTGATGGGCGCAAATGTTGCACGTACTGGTACCGGTACTTTGTACGTCTATCATGCGTTTGTATTCCATACCTGGTGCGTTATCAAAGCCAATACCGATCTGGCCTCGAAGTCTGTCAAGCCAGCGAATTTTTTTGAATATTCATGAGTCTACGTTTTTGGTCTTTATTATTGAATTCTGATAAGTGATAACTACATAACCATGGTAATGCCGAGCACAGTTTAGCTTTAAGATGAACAATGAAATGTCGCTTTTGTTTCATCGGTTCGGCATCCTATCTCTCTAAAACTTTTTAATATAAGCCTAATTAAAAACGAACTTTGGGTATTAAATGGTGTTCTCCTCGAAATTTGACGTTTATTTCCCGGGTAAATACTTCATCTGTGACGACAAAAACTGCACAATACCATCTGTTATACCCTGAAGTATTTATTTTTTAAATAATTTGGAACAATTATATCTTAAATAAGAAGTAGTTTTACTTACAGTTTTATTAATATTTCCGTTTTAGATGTCGTGCAAAACCCAACACAATGGCACATCTGGAAAATATGTGATTATGCGCCAACGGGTATTAATGCCCGTTATCACGCGTCTAACCAATTAAGGCAAGTCCCCTGAGTGCATTTTGTACTAGAGCTCAGAACAGTCGTTTATCCTGGTGTCTAGGATCCCTGGGTCACTGTTGAATTCAGTAGTCTCACGGCTAGTCTTATTTCAAGACAAATAACCTCAATTGTCTAAGCTATTGCACAAAGTGTTTTGTTTCACGCAATAACAACTGATAATGTTATTGAAACACAATCATTCAAATAAGTACGTGCTCAGATTATTTAGTCTCATTTCAAGACTAAACATTTTGCATTGCAATCAATTCAGTTTATCGACAAGTGAATTAACTGGGAACTCACGTATTGAAACTTCAATATTAAATTCAAAATTTAGCAAACTGTGACATAACATGCACTTTGAATTTATATATTAAATTTTTAATTTTTGAAACTAATTTACATAATTTACATGCACATTTATATTAACTCAAAAGCATAAAGTCATAGAAAAATCATAATGTGGAAAAGCCCTGTATGTGTTCTGTTTCAAACAGACCTAGATGTAGACCTCTAGTTTTGCATTTGGGTTGTTCCATAAGTTAGGATACCAACCTGTTAAATTTTGACCCAAAACCGACAAAATTGATTGGCAGGGATTCTTTGATAAATTTTAGAAAATTATATTTCTCAGAAACATCACACAAATTTTCCTTGTAACAGGGACATAAAAAAGTGGGTCTCGTGTACATGACATTGAAAATAGGGTAGGTAGGTAGGGAATTTGTTAGCCTATTTTTGTTTGCCAATTTGTTTTGTGTCCGATGATATGGAAGTGTCTGCGTGAAGTCGAGGGTAAAAGGTAGTAAGTGATGATTTTCAGTGATTTTCCTCATTTTTCCAAAAAAACCCCAAAAAACACCCATAGCTGTCAAAATAGGGTAGGTAAGGTCTACGGAAGCAGAACTACAATTTGTTTGGCCTTATATTAAATACCTTAAATTATATTGCCATTCTAAAGCAGTATTAAATAGCCTTAATGTATGAAGGGCAATATTTCGTACGCACATGTGTCTATGTAAAACCTTGAACTATTTGAGACACCCACACTGTCGATTCAAGCACATGTATTTCCTCTTCATGACAGATATGAAAAATAATATAAGTATTGAACAAGATACATGTATAAAAGGCCACTAGAGGTGGCAAAACCTTGAAAGCATAGCTTGTAACAGGCATGTCATGACACAAAAACCAACAAATTATTACAGAAAAACAATTACACACAAAACAAGCATACTTCTAAGCAAGTTATGAAAAACAAAGTTATGAATAATAGCAATAATAGGCTAATGGGCTACAAGTAGGATCGCCATGCATGCAAAGTCCAAGGGCAAATGTTACATTACATAAGTTACAATTGAAAGATACAGTCCATCATTTGTAATTTGTGCATTTTGTTCGTTTGAAGCAACAAATGTGCTCAAAATCTATTGAAGGATGTTGAACAACTAACCTGATGAAGTTTCAGCTCAGCTTCAGCTGTATATTTCGAGAAAAACAACATTCTAGGATCTCGATTTCAAATCAAAAGTTGCCAAATCATGTTTTGAATTGGGTCTGAATTCAGCGTCCCAGACATGTTCTCAGTGAGACGATTGCAGCTACCAGTACATGATGTTGCGCACTGATCTGATGAATTATAGCAACCGCGTGCGCGTGTGCATCGTGTCAACCTTTGCGCGCACTTCGCCGAATAAAAAAACGAACTTTTCACGGAAATTTCCAACTATATGCATCTTTAGATGCATTCTCGGAAAGGCCTTCTTTTGTTGATTTCTTCAAAATGACAGCTTGCCACAAAGAACAATTTCACAGGGAGTTTAGTCCCTTTACTATCTTCCACCCAAGTATGTTTTTCAACAAGAATTACGCCAGTTACTTTTTGAATAGCAGCAAACGATGGACTGTAGCTTTATAAAGTTTGCGTTTAAAAATATTATATGACCTTGAACATCTAAGAGAGAATGGTACATTATTCCATAGTTTAGGTCCGGAATATTTAATGTTGTATTGAAAGGCAGATGTTCTATGTTGCGGAAATGTATGTTTAGACACGCAAGTGTTATAGTTAAATTACGGTTAAGTACAAACATGTTTGAATAGGAAATGGGCAGTAAATTGTTTTTATACTTGTACGTGGTGCTTTTTGGTTTTTATTTAGATTTGTTATGCTTTAATATTTTTGCTCATGTGAAAGAGGTTGACAGTGGGCCCTATATGGTGAATTGGTAATAATTTGAACAACTCTTTTGCAGCTTTATTAATTTATCTAAATATCGTACGGAATGCATTCCTCCAAACAATAATTCAGTAAGAAAAATAAGGAAGTATTAAAACCCTAACCCCCTAGGCCCTTTTTGCTTAGAACCATCCTCAATCCTCCAAAATCCTCCAAAATTTTGCAACTCCGCCTAAATTTTTCAAAATTGTCAGACAGTCCTGCCTCAAAATGCATTCATCGTCAATCCTCCAAAATCCTCCTCATCCCAAAATTTTGCACTTGTGTTTAAATGAAGGATAACCAACGCCAAATCCTTCAAAATCATCAGACAGTCCTGCCTCAAAATGCATTCATCCTCAATCCTCCAAAATCCTCTTGTGCTTCAATCACCATTCATCCTCAATCCTCCAAAATCCTCATGTGCTTCAATCACCATTCATCCTCAATCCTCTAGAATCCTCCAAAACCGACAGGAGGATTTTGGAGGAGTGAGGTGGGTTAATTAATTAATTAATTAATGAACTATATAGAGTATTTAATACCTCAAACAACTATGTTGTAATCTGTTGATAACTACAATACTCTTAGAAATTATACTTACACATGTACAATCTCATCGATGTGATATTTCCAAGTCAATTAGTCATCGATGATAACACCTAAAAATCTAAACTTATCTACATACCTTTGTGACAGTTGTGCTATCCAATAAAATATTTCAGTTTGATGAGTTATTCTGTTTTTTTCCTGTTACTGAAGATCATATCATTACATTTAGATACGTTAAGAGATTGGTTAATAGCTTTTAACCAATCACAGATACTGATTGATCAGTTCATTGTTGACAATATTATGGAGGGAATAAGATTTTTGTTACAATAGAATAAACTAGTGTCATCAGCATATAATGAAAAGTTGGTAGATGTCTTTGAAATATCATTAATAAGGGAATAAATGCGTGTTTGGGAGGTATTAAAAACTCTCTTTCAGATCGGTTGGAGTCTAGATGGGTAATTAAAAATTCATAAATATACCTTTTTTATAAATACCATTCATAAATACCCTTTTCATAAATACCATTCATAAATACCTTTTTGGTCAAAAACCAAATCTTTTCGGTCCAAAAATCAAAACAAGTCAAAAAGTAGACGTTGCCAACCATTTTGTTCAACAATTTTAATTTTATGAAACACCCCTCTGACTATAATATGGAATGTCCCTCTACAACTCCTTGCCTTATAAGGAGATTGGCGTGCCCGTCGCGCTTACTGCGCAATGCCGTGCAAAACGCAGCTGGGCCGATGTAGTGTGAATTTCGGACTATGAAATACTGATTCACTGGTAGTATTGCGCATGCCTACGTGAGGAATGTGAATGTTCAACCAATGAAACACTAAAAGGCACCGGATTTCACAGGAGTCCAAATTTCATGTGACAATTGAAAAGTGTTTAAGACCAGCAAGCCACGTCTTTATCATCCGTGTATTAGACCGGCCACATGACGGGCTCTCGACCAATAGGAATGGGTAAACTGTATTTATAGATTACAAAAGAGCAAAGGTCCCAGCAGAGCCCTGAGTTAATCCGCACGAGATGCCTTTTAAATCAGACAAACAATTGTTCAAACTTGTTCGCTGTTGACGATTATTTGTACATGTACATGCAACTCATATACCAGTCAGCAAATTAGTTAGATGTTTCACCCTTTGCAACCAGATATTTAGGCACAATTAAGTACTCATTTAAACAACTAAAATCATTTGTATATATTTCACCATTGGTAATACTAGGGAAACAGATGTCGCAATGTTAAGAGGGACAGGAAGGTTCATTGGCTCCTATATTTATGGAATCACACATTTAGCAAAGTATAGCAGTACTAGACAATCCATTATCTGTCTTATATTCTGGTTGTGTTTGCTGTAAAACTAATAACAACAAATAGGGTTGCTTCTGCAGATAGACAACATACATGTATTAGTTTTCAGTTTAGCATGTGAACTTGTTACGGATGGCCTTCCATGTGTCACGGAGCACCTGCCTATGTTCGCTCTGCATGTACACCAGAAACAGCGCCCCCAACACCATCTGCATTACTGCGATGCCGTTGATAATGTACAAGATGACAAAAACGCCTTGCGTCACAGCCACAACTTGAAAGGCGACAAAATTCACAAGAATCACGTTTGGGACCCAGGCAATAATGATTGTGGCAAAGTACATGCTTGAGTACCGCGCCAATTTGGGTGAATGCTTTCGTTTGGGGCGTGCCCCTTCATTTGGGATATCGGGTTGGCGGTCAGTGGCAATATTTCCGAGATTGATTCTCTCGGCTTCTATCTTGCGCTGTTGATTTCTGGCAATACAGGCCAGAGCGACAACGGACACTGCGATTGTAAGTAAGCAAGGAAATGCAAAGACATCCAGGAGGACTATCATAGAAAGAGCCAAGGAACCTTCATTGATATATAGATCAGATATCGATATAAAATCTGCCTCCAAATTGCTAATATTAGTGACCAATAAACCAATGAAGGTAACAGCCAACAAACCCCAAACAATCACATGAATACCTGCGCTCACTTTGTTAGACATGAGGCGCACATACTGCATCGGTTTGGCAATTTTGAAATACCTGTCTAAGGCAACAATAGCAGAATACAAATAATAACCATAGGATAAATCTAGAAGCGCGCTTGCAAACAGCAACACCGACATTTTTGGGAAAGGTGTGTTTATGTCGTGGTGGATTTGCATCAGATGCACAAGGATGCTACCACATTCAGTGACAAATAAACTCAACAAGAAATAATTGGAATGGTTCCTGAGTTTGCGACAGAAAATGATAGAGAAGATAAGCCACAAGTAGATAAGACAGAAGATCGTTCCAAATACAGTCATAACCACAATGAGTATAGTTGGCAGTGATAAATCAAAAGGAGCAGGAGTTGTTAAACTCGAATTGTTTTTCTCCATTTTGATTTAGCTCAACCAAAATGTCCAGAACTCATGTCCAGTATTCAGATTTTTTCAATTGTCTGACTTCAAACTTTCCCCACATAAGAGTGGTAGATCAACCGTTGAAAGCTCATCTTGAAGCACAGGTAATATCTGTCAAATCAAGTTCATTGAAATCCATGCACATGTCACCTTACATTCCAATGAGTAATGTGACGTCACGTGGCATTTCTTGTTTGGTCGAGGGAGTGGAAGGAACAGTGTTTGTTTCAGACTAATCTTCACTTGTTAGCCCACATTGACTGCACAAACTTTGAAGTGATTCCCTACCACTGGAAGGAGTTGGCTACCCTAGTCGTACATCAAATCAAACCTCAACGTGATACACTCCTGATATTTCATTTAAACGAGTCCCACTTCATGACAATCTGTGTCATATTTTGGGCAGGTCCTCCGGCTTGGTGTTCCCTTCTTCAAGTTGAAAGAATCCTAGAGCATGCTCCTTATTTAGTAGCACAGGCACCTTGTAAGAAGCTTGGTCGCTTTTCTCAGCTTATTCTACAGGTATCATCACAGCTTGCTTGTGGAAGTCAGTCAGAAGCGATGACGACGTCTCCGTCCATGGTGAAATGGTTAAGATGGATTGTCAGCCCGCCTGTGACTCCACTTGTGACTGTGCAGCCCAAGCTAAGATGCCCAAGGCCCACCAAAGGACAGACAGGGGATTCCTTCACTTGTTTTGGGCGAGTGGGTTCGTGGCAACACTGACAGACAAGGACAAAAGTCAACAGCATATGTACTCGGGCTCTAAATTTGTCCCATGTCATCATCATTAGCTGCATGCACACCCGGCAGACACAAGCCTTCCCCAGTTGTCTCTGTTTTGGGCTAGTCTTCAGATCTCCAGCGGAGAAAGCAGAACATCCTGTGACAATGATCTAGTGCTGGGTAAAGTAGGCGCTGATGAGCTTGTCTGCGTCGGCGGTGAGATGGGGGCTATAGAGCATACATGTAGATGTTAACAAGTCACTGCTGATGAAAGTTGCATGTTGCACATTTTCCACCACCTTGCATTAGTTTTACTGTCTTTTTCCCAGAGGTGTTCGTGCAGTGCAATATGTCTTCCAGCATTTTAATCCTATTGCCTATTGGAACTATCTACATGCTTATGCTGTCCTCTATTGGGCACGTGTGGTCTAGCAGAAGAGCACATGATTCATGATCGTGAGATTGTTGGTTCGAGCCCCGCCGTGGCCATGCCTGTTGTGCCCTTGAGTAAGGCGCTTTATCTCAATTACTCCTCTCAACCCAGGTGTTAAATGGGTACCAGCATTATTCCATGCTGGGAAGGTACAGGTAACACAGCAGCATTTCATGGACTCGAGTCTGGCCCAATTGTTTCAAAAGAGAGATGGGCACTCCATTCCTGTGAACACAGGTTCGTCCCCTTGCTGTCGTCTATCGTATAGTCTGCCTCATTTTCAAATCAACCACAATCTGCAAGAGAGATGCAGACAGATGTCTTCTTTCTCCATGTCTGTCTGGTATTTTCTACACCTTGAGTTGCCTTTATATGCTGCAGCGCATCCATTTCTGTGGGATTTGGAACTCAATCAAAATTAACCTTCAGCCCCAATACAAACTGAGAGTGTTTACAGGTTGCCTAGTGATGCTAATTCTCCAGTGTCATATCAAGGCAAGTCACTGTCAGCTTTGATCGAGAAGATAATTGCGTTTGCCTCTGGAATTACCGACATTAATACAGTAGGACGGCAAGACAGAAAGACGTAGTTATTGCCAGAGGCATAGTCTAAGCATGTCAACAGGAAGGGGGGGGGTGACTAGAATGGTGGTGACACCGCCACCCTATTGTTCAAAATTGTTGTTCTGTCAGCTGAATGTGTGTCACCGTATTAAATGTTGTCTGTTAATGGTAAAGTATATCATTTGTCATTTCTGTATCATTCTCATTCAGCCGATTGCAGCGTACGTGATGTCACACACTGAACCGATGAATTATAGCCACCGCTTGTGTATACATGTAGTGTCAACGCTTACCCGCACCCATTCACTGCCTCACCTATCAAATTCAAAATGGACTACTAATGGACATTTCCATTTGCATCCAGATATTTAGGAAGTACTCATTTAAACAACTAAAACTAGAGTTTCACCATTTGTAATACTAGGAAACAGATGTCACAATGTTAAGAGGGCGGACATTGGCCTTTTCATGGAATCACACTGCCCAGTTAAGTTAGAAATATATGCTTATGTAGAAAAAAGGATCACAAATTAAATACCTTCTGCAGAAGACAATCAATGTTTCAAAAGGTATCTTTAACGGTGTGATTAATTACGGATGGCCTTCCATGTGTCACGGAGCACCTGCCTATGTTCGCTCTGCATGTACACCAGAAACAGCGCCCCCAACACCATCTGCATTACTGCGATGCCGTTGATAATGTACAAGACGATAAAAACGCCCTGCGTCAGAGGCATAACGTGAAAGGCGACAAAATTCACAAGAATCACGTTTGGGACCCAGGCAATAATGATTGTGGCAAAGTACATGCTTGAGTAGCGCGCCAATTTGGGTGAATGCTTTCGTTTGGGGCGTGCCCCTTCATTTGGGATATCGGGTTGGCGGTCAGTGGCAATAGTTCCAAGATTAACTCTCTCGGCGTCTATCTTGCGCTGTTGATTTCTGGCAATACAGGCCAGAGCGACAACAGACACTGCGATTGTAAGTAAACAAGGAAATGCAAAGACATCCAGGAGGACTATCATAGAAAGAGACAAGGAAGCTTCATTGACATATAGATCAGATATCGATATAAAATCTGCCTCCAAATTGCTAATATTAGTGACCAATAAACCAATGAAGGTAACAGCCAACAGACCCCAAACAATCACATGAATACTCATACGCTCCACTTTGTTAGACATGAGGCGCACATACTGCCATATGGGTTTGGCAATTTTGAAATACCTGTCTAAGGCAACAATAGCAGAATACAAATAATAACCATAGGATAAATCTAGAAGCGCTTGCAATGACAGCAACACCGACATTTTTGGGAAAGGTGTGTTTATGTCGTGGTGGATTTGCATCAGATGCACAAGGATGCTACCACATTCAGTGACAAATAAACTCACCAAGAAATAATTCAGAATGGTTTCTGAGGGTGTTTATGCGACAGAAAATGATAGAGAAAGATAAGCCACAAGTAGATAAGACAGACAGAAGATCGTTCCAAATACAGTCATAACCACAATGAGTATAGTTGGCAATGATAAATCAAAGAGCAGGGGTTGTTAAACTCGAATTGTTTTTCTCCATTTTGATTTAGCTCAACCAAAATGTCCAGAACTTATGTTCAGTATTCAGACTTTTTCAATTTGTCTTTACTTCAAACTTTCCCCATGCATAAGAGTGGTGATCAACTGTTGAAAGCTCATCTTGAAGCTTCAGGTAATATCTGTCAAATCAAGCTTTCATTGAAATCCATGCACATGTCACCTTACATTCCAATGAGTGATGAGACATAACGTGGCATTTCTTGTTTGGTCGAGGGAGTGGAAGCGAACAGTGGTTTGTTTCAGACTAATCTTCACTTGTCAGCCCGCATTGATCGCTAAAGTTTGAAGTGATTCCCTACCACTGGAAGGTTGCATACCCTTGTCGTACATCAAATTAAACCTCAGCGTGATACACTCCTGATATTTCATTTAAACGGAGTCCCACTTCATGACAATCTGTGTCATATTTTGGGCAGGTCCTCCGGCTTGTTGTTCCCTTCTTCAAGTTGAAAGAATCCTGGAGAGCATGCTCCATATTTCAGTAGCACAGGCACCTTTGTAAGAAGCTTGGTCGCTTTTCTCAGCTTATTCTTACAGGTATCACTTCTGGCTTGCTTGGTGGAAGTCAGTCAGAAGCGATGACGACGTCTCCGTCCATGGTGAAATGAGATTAGATGGATTGTCAGCCCGCCTGTGACTCCACTTGTGACTGTGCAGCCCAAGCTAAGATGCCCAAGGCCCACCAAAGGACAGACAGGGGATTCCTTCACTTGATTGGGGCGTGATGGGTTAGTGGCAACACTGACAGATTAAGTGACAAAAGTCAACAGCATATGTACTCAGGCTCTAAATTTGTCCCATGTCATCATCATTAGCTGCATGCACACTCCGGCGGACACAAGCCTTCTCCATTTGTCTCTGCTTTGGGCTAGTCTTCAGATCTCCAGCGGAGAAAGCAGAACATCCTGTGACAATGATCTAGCGCTGGGTAAAGTAGGCGCTGATGAGCTTGTCTGCGTCTAATGTTGAGATGGGGGCTATAGTTAGCATACATGTAGATGTGTTAACAAGTCACTGCTGATGAAAGCTGCATGCTGCACATTTTCCACCACTCTTGCATTAGTTTTACTGTCTTTTTCCCAGAGGTGTTCGTGGCAGTGCGATATGTCTTCCAGCATTTTAATCCTATTGCCTATTGGAACTATCTACGATGCTTTATGCTGTCCTCTATTGGGCACGTGTGGTCTAGCAGAAGTTATGGCACAGGATTCATGATCGTGAGATTGTGGGTTCGAGCTCCCCGCCGTGGCCATGCGTGTTGTGCCCTTGAGTAAGGCGCTTTACCTCAATTACGGTTCTCTCAACCCAGGTCTTAAATGGGTACCAGCATTATTCCATGCTGAGAAGGTACAGGTAACACAGCAGCATTTCATGGACTCCGAGTCTGGCCCAATTGTTTCAAAAGAGAGATGGGCACTCCATTCCTGTGAACACACAGAGTGTTCCCTCCCCTTGCTGTCTTCTATCGTACATAGTCTGGCCTCTATTTTCAAATCAAACCACAATCTGCAAGAGAGAGATGCAGACAGATGTCTTCTTTCTCCACATAAGTGTCTGTCTGGTATTTTCTACACCTTGAGTTGCCTTTATATGCTGCAGCGCATCCATTTCTGTGGGATTTGGAACTCAATCAAAATTAACTACCTTCAGCCCCAATACAAACTGAGAGTGTTTACAGGCTGCCTAGTGATGTTAACTCTCCAGTGTCATAATCAAGGCAAGTCACTGTCAGCTTTGATCGAGAAGATGATTGGCGTTCGCACGGCAAGGCAGCAAGATGTACTATTGCCAGAGGCATAGTCTAAGCACGTCAACAGGAAGGGGGTTGACTAGAATGGTGGTGACAACCGCCAACCCTATTGTTCAAAATTGTTGTTCTGTCGCAGCAGAATGTGTGTCACCGGTATTAAATGTTGTCTGTTCAAGGTAAAGTATATTATTTGTCATTTCTGTATCATTCTCATTCAGCCGATTGCAGCGCACGGTTGATGTCACACACCTGAACCAACGAATTATAGCAACCGCTTGTGTATACATAAAATGGTAGTGTCAACGCTTACCCGCACCCATTCACTGCTTCAACCTATCAAATTCAAAATGGACTACTTAATGGACATTTCCCATTTGCATCCACATATTTAGGAAGTACTCATTTAAACAACTAAAACTAGAGTTTCGCTGCTTGTTTAGTTACGTTTGTACAAACGCAGAGTGGTCAGGGCGGACAGCCTTTTTCATTATACACTGCCCAGTTAAGTTAGGGAATATATGCTTATGTAGAAAAAAGGATCACGAAATTAAATACCTTCAAGTACAATCAATGTTTCAAAAGGTATCTTTAACGGTGTGATTAATTTCAGTAAACATTCTATGTGCACAAAGTTACTTCTGGTTTGATGCCGTCATCAGTCAAAAATGGCGTTAGTGAATACTGATAAAGTTCGGAGAGGATAATTTTCATTGTAAAGTTAAAATAACGTATGAAAAATGGGAAAATATAATTGTTTGTATAAATAACACTCCAACTTCCGGGTTTGATGACGTATGGATAACACCTAACTTCCGGTTTGATGACGCTCACAGCAAAGGCTTAGAGATCCAAAGGTGAACATTGTAATGATATCATTATTTGGACTTCGAAGATATGACATTAGGATTAAATGATATGAATTACATTAAAACTATGATCTTTTTCAAATTCTCCTTAAAGTAATCTTCCGGTCTGATGACGCCATGAACTTGAAACTCTTGCCAAGTTATCTGTGGTTAATCAGAGAATGTCAAGGGGCGATTTGGTAAAATTTGGACGGATGTTTTTACAATTAAAGAAGAGGAAAACTTCTATTTTATAAAGCCGATAGGGGCGCCCTTTCGGATGATGACGTCATCACACTGTTTTTTATGCGTCTTGCATTCCTAATAAACACTTTCATAATATATATGTCTGTAGTAAAATGCTTCCGCTTTGAGTTATATTCGAGTTTACGACAGTCTCCAAAAAACACCGAAGTAAAGGTCAAGCGGTTTGCTGCTTTAAGGCCCGAGAACACGAAATGTTTCTACGCAGCATAGCTTGGCAAACTCCTCTCATGAAAAATGAACACGATACTTTATTTAGTTCAAAAGATATAACGCAACCTATTTTGTCGTGTAAATTTGCCCTTAAATCGCTTGAAATTCTGATAATGCCTGGATGACGCTTCATGATGACGTAACAATGTAAATGTATAACATCTTCGTAACATGGCACGAAGTTCACACAAGGTTTTGTGATCATACCGCGGAACCGCTCGGAAGAAATGCTGCTTTGTTTTGATGTAAGGCTAACGCCTTCATTTTGAATTCTAACCTAACTTTGACCTTCCGGTAGACCCAGAAGTAAAGGTCAAGCTGAAAGCTTACGTACCCGACAAAAACTAAGTTAAGTTGATTAATGATCTATTCGATAACAGAATACAAAACATCATTGATTGTTTAGTCTCAAGAGTTATAGGTCGTAAAGTAATTAGTCACTTTTTCAGATAAAATCACTTGTAATTCTGGACACCTGATGACGTAATCATGATGTCAGAGTAATATGCACCACTTTTGGATGAGGGTCCTGCTATATACTGAAAGCTACAAGTTCTTTATACCATATACCGCTTTTAAGAGAAAACCTGTGGAGAAGTATTGTCCAAGAAAAAAAAAAGAAAGAAAGAAAGAAAGAAAGAAAGCAAGAAAGATTAATTGTAATAGATCTGAAAGAGTGGTCGGGTTGTGCCCGACCACTCAATCATTTGTATATATATTTCACCATTGGTAATATTAAGGGAAACAGATGTCGCAATGTTAAGAGGGACACGATAGGTTCATTGGCTCCTATTATAGAATCACACATTTCGCAAAGTATTGCAATACTAGACAATCCACCCTGTCTTATATTCTAAGTTGTGTTTGTTGCAAAACTAATAACAACAAATAGGGTTGTTTCTGCAGATAGACAACATATTAGTTTTAACTCAGTTTAGCATGAACTTGTTACGGATGGCCTTCCATGTTTCACGGAGCACCTGTCATGTTCGGGGCCTGCATGTACGCCAGATACAAGGTTTCCCAACACCATCTGCATTACTGCGATTCTGTTGATAATGCACAAGACGACAAAAACGCCCTAAGCGTCAGAGGCACAACGTGAAAGGCTTAACAAAATTCAAAAGAATCACGTTTGGGACCCAGGCAATAATGATTGTAAGGCAAAGTACATGCTTGAGTAGCGCGCCAACTTGGGTGAATGCTTTCGCTTTGGGCGCAGGCTCCTTCATTTGGGATATATCGGTTACAGGTCAGTGGCGTCAGTGGCACAGTTCCAAGATTAATTCTCTCGGCTGCTTCTATCTTGCGCTGTTGATTTCTGGCACACCGGCCAGAGCAACAACGGACACTGCGATTGTAAGTAACAAGGAAATGCAAAGACATCCAGGAGGACTATCATAGAAAGAGCCAAGGAACCTTCATTGATATATAGATCAGATATCAATATAAAACTGCCTAAATTGCTAATATTAGTGACCAATAAACCAATGAAGGTAACAGCCAACAGACCCCAAACAATCACATGAATACCATGCCTACTCTTGTTAGACATGAGGCGCACATACTGCATGGGTTTGGCACCTTGAAATACCTGTCTACAACAATAGCAGAATACAAATAATACAACCATATAAATCCAGAAACGCGCTTGCAATGAGCAACACCGATATTTGGGAAAGGCGTGTTTATGTCGCGGGTGGATTTTATATCAGATGCACAAGGACTATATCTCTGCCCATCTTCAAACGTGAGAGGCAGCCCACCTTCGCTACTTTCAGTGACCACCGTCAATTTTTGCCAATAACACCACCTCGCTGTGAATATTTGCAATAAATGATAAAGGAAATTTTGATACTAATCGAAATTCTTTTCATTTTGTAATTTATGAGCGTTTTCTTGACCTCTATGTATCAAGAACTCACAATTTGGATGTGTAGATCTATACAATCATCAAGGCATTTCTGTGAGCGCGCATTCTTTTCAGTTTGCAGACCGCGTAAATTTTGTTTCAATCATCAATTTGAATTTACCACCTCGCTCAATTATTGTAAATAGGGAAACACTGACAAGGATATACCACATTCAGTGACAACAAACCTGCCAACAGCAAATACTGAATGATTTCTGGAGTTTGCGGCAGAAATGATAGAGAAGATAAGCCACAAGTAGATAAGACAAGAATGCCCAAATACAGTCATAACCACAATGAAAGTATAGTTGGCAGTGATAAATCAAAAGGAGCAGGGGTTGTTAAACTTGAATTGTTTTTCTCCATTTTGATTTAGCTCAACCAAAATGTCCAGAACTCATAAGTCCAGTATTCAGATTTTTGCCAATTATGTCTGACTTTCAAACTTCTCACATAAGAGTGGTAG
This sequence comes from Patiria pectinifera, assembly GCA_029964075.1. NCBI lineage: Eukaryota > Metazoa > Echinodermata > Asteroidea > Valvatida > Asterinidae > Patiria > Patiria pectinifera. The sequence continues at coordinate 12,393,956 of CM057137.1, read as the reverse complement.
ATCAACCGTTGAAAAGCTCATCTTGAAGCACAGGTAGTATCTGTCAAATTGAAGTTCATTGAATTTCATGCAATGAATGTCACCTTACATTCCAATGAGTAATGTGACGGCCACGTGGCATTTTTGTTTGGTCGAGGGAGTGGAAGGAACAGTGTTTGTTTCAGACTATCTTCATTTGTTAGCCCACATTGACTGCACAAACTTGAAGTGATTCCCACTTCACTGGAAGGAGTTGGTTACTCCTTGTCATACATCAAATCAAACCTCAACGTGATACACTCCTGATATTTCATTTAAATGAGTCCCATCATGACAATCTGTGTCATATTTTTGGGCAGGTCCTCCGGCTTGATGTTCCTTCTTTCAAGTTGAAAGAATCCTAGAGCATGCTCCTTGGTTTAGTAGCACAGGCACCTTTGTAAGAAGCTTGGTCGCTTCTCAGTCTTATTCTACAGGTATCATCACAGCTTGCTTGTAGCCGTCAGCGATGACAACGTCTCCGTCCATGGTGAAATGATTAAGATGGATTGTCAGGCCTGCCTAGACTCCACTTGTGATCAGGCAGCCCAAGCTAAGATGCCCAAGGCCCACCAAAGGACAGACAGGGGATTCTTCACTTGATTGGGGCGGATGGGTTAGTAAACATTGACAGACATGGACAAAAGTCAACAGCATATGTACTGGGCTCTAAATTTGTCCCATGTCATCATCATTAGCTGCATGCACACCCGGCGGACACAGCCACCATTTGTCTCTGCTTTGGGGCTAGTTCCTCGATCTCCAGCGGAGAAAGCAGAACATCCAGGACAATGATCTACGCTAAGTAAAGTAGGCGCTGATGAGCTTCTTGTCTGGTGTCGGCCGTGAGATGGGGGGCTATAGAGCATGGGGCATGTAGATGTTAACAAGTCACTGCTGATGAAAGTTGCATGTTGCACATTTCACCACCTTGCATTAGTTTTACTGTCTTTTCCCCAGAGGTGTTCGTGCAGTGATATGTCTTCCAGCATTTTAACTTTGCCTATTGGAACTATCTACAAGCTTATGCTGTCCTCTATTGGGTACGTGTGGTCTAGCAGAAGAGCACAGGATTCATGATCGTGAGATTGTAGGTTCGGGAGTCCCCCACCGTGGCCATGTGTTGTGCCCTTGAGTAAGGCGCTTTATCTCAATTCTCCTCAACCCAGTATGTTAAATGGGTACCTCAGCATTATTCAATGCTGGGAAGGTACAGGTAACACAGCAGCATTTCATGGACTCGAGTCTGGCCCACCTGTTTCAAAAACAGAGATGGACAACATTACAGACACTCTCGGAAAAAATGGTCCGGACATTAGCACTTATTTCTTATGATGGGACTGCGGTTTGGCCTAAGTCAATTGAGCGTGATCGGCTGACTGGATAAGGTTACATACAAAACCCCAAGTCAACGGGTTTTGTATAGAAAGCACCCGGACCACATTTTGCGAGAGTGTGTCCAGTAATGGCTTGAAGCCTGCCGGTAATGCTGAGCCTGCATACTGCCAAAGTTACCAGTGGCATCCCTACATTTCTCCTGCAAATAGGACCCATATAGATCTCAAATTTATCAAATCTGCTCTGACAATAGCCCAAAAGCTAGAAGATGATCCTCACATATCCAAGACGCATTCCACCGATTTTTAAACGAGACGGTTCCTGTTTTACAAAAATTGTGGGGGCACTTTATGCAAATTAATGACTGACGCCAGAAATTTTTGAAACCCTAACTGTACTATTGCGCCCACTGTCGGTCTTATTGCGCCTATTCTGATATATCTTCTGTCTGGCAACCCCTCATCCAGCCACTCCCTACCACCACGACCACACCAAAAATAATAGTAATTAAATACTGTTAAAAATGCATTTTTATTGAGAAACTATGAAGCATATTGAACTGATTGGATTTTTCCAAAGTGTCTTTCCCATTTGCAAAAAAGTTCTTTTAAAAGCCCATCAACTGCTTGAAGCCTGCCGGTAATGCTGAGCCTGCATACTGCCAAAGTTACCAGTGGCATCCCTACATTTTCTCCTGCAAATAGACCATTTTTGACCCTAAATTTATCAAATCTGCTCGAGATAATAGCCCAAAGCTAGGAAGATGATCCTCGCCATATCCGCACGATTCCACCGATTTTTTAAATGAGACGGTTCTGCTTTACAAAAAATTGTAGCAATTCTTTATGTGCAAATTAACGACTGACGCGTAGAAATTTTTGAAACCCTAACAAAATTATTGCGCCTGCTGTCGGTCTTATTGGTGCCATTCTGATATATCTTCTGTCTGGCAACCCCTCATCCAGCCACTCCCCCTACCACCACGACCACACCAAAAAATAATGGTAATTAAATACTGTTAAAAATGTGCTCTTTTATTAAGAAATTCATGAAGCATATTGAAACTGATTGGATTTTTCCAAAGTGTTTTTCCCATTTGCAAAAAGTTCTTTTAAAGCCCATCAACCATTACAGGCAATAATTCTCGAAAAAATGGTCCGGATAACATTGTTAACTTACTTATGATGGGACTGCGGTTTGGCCTAAGTCAATTGAGCGATCGGCTGACTGATATGTTTACATACAAAACCCAAGTCAACGGGGTTAGAGAAAGGTTCCGGACCACCATTTTGCGAGAGTGTGTCCGGTAATGACCTCCATTCCTGTGAACACTGAGGTTCGTCCCCTTGCTGTCTTCTATCGTATAGTCTGCCTCATTTTCACATCAACCACAATCTGCAAGAGAGATGCAGACAGATGTCTTCTTTCTCCATGTCTGTCTGGTGTTTTCTACACCTTGAGTTGCCTTTATATGCTGCAGCGCATCCATTTCTGTGGGATTTGGAACTCAATCAAAATTAACCTTCAGCCCCAATACAAACTGAGAGTGTTTACAGGTTGCCTAGTGATGCTAACTCTCCAATGTCATATCAAGGAAAGTCACTGTCAGCTTTGATCGAGAAGATGATTGCGTGTTTGCCTCTGGAATTACCGATTAATCAGCACGGCAAGGCAGCAAGATGTAATTATTGCCAGGGGCATAGTCTAAGCATGTCAACAGGAAGGGGGGGGGGGGTGACTAGAATGGTGGTGACACCGCCACCCTTTTGTTCAAAATTGTTGTTCTGTCGGCAGAATGTGTGTCACCGTATTAAATGTTGTCTGTTAAAGGTAAAGTGTATCATTTGTCATTTCTGTATCATTCTCATTCAGCCGATTGCAGCGTACGTGATGTCACACACTGAACCAATGAATTATAGCCACCGCTTGTGTATACATGTAGTGTCAACGCTTACCCGCACCCATTCACTGCTTCACCTATCAAATTCAAAATGGACTACTAATGGAAATTTCCATTTGCATCCAGATATTTAGGAAGTACTCATTTAAACAACTAAAACTAGAGTTTCGCGTTTGTTTAGTTACGTTTGTACAAACGCAGAGTGGTCAGGCGGACAGCCTTTTCATTATACACTGCCCAGTTAATTTAGGAATATATGCTTATGTAGAAAAAAGGATCACGAAATTAAATACCTTCAAGTACAATCAATGTTTCAAAAAGGTATCTTTAACGGTGTGATTAATTTCAGTAAACATTCTATGTGCACAAAAAGTTACTTCTGGTTTGATGCCGTCATCAGTCAAAAATGGTTAGTGAATACTGATAAAGTTCGGAGAGGATAATTTTTCATTGTAAAGTTAAAATAACGTATGAAAAAATGGGAAATATAATTGTTTGTATAAATAACACCCAACTTCCGGTTTGATGACGTATGGATAACATCTAACTTCCGGTTTGATGACGTCACAGCATTAGAGATCCAAAGGTGAACATTGTAATGGATATCATTATTTGGACTTCGAAGATATGAAAGGGATTAAATGATAGAATTACATTAAACTATGATCTTTTTCACATTCTCCTTAAAGTAACTTCCGGTCTGATGACGTCATGAATTTGAAACCTTGCCAAGTTATCTGTGGTTAATCAGAGAATGTCAAGGGGCGATTTGGTAAAATTTGGACGGATGTTTTTACAATTAAAGAAGGGAAACTCTATTTTATGTGCCGATAGGGGGCACCCTTTCGGATGATGACGTCATCACACTGTTTTTGTGTCTAGCATTCCTCACTAAACACTTTCATAATATATATGTCTGTAGTAAAATGCTTCCGCTTTTGAGTTATATTCAGTTTTTATTGCACTTCCGGTAACACCGGAAGTAAAGGTCAAGCAGTTTTGCGTCCGAGAACACGAAATGTTTCTTACGGCATAGTCTACAACCTCACGAAAAAAACGAACACGATACTCTATTTAGTTCAAAAGATATAACGCAACCTATTTTGTCAAAATTTGCCCTTAAATCGCTTGGTGATACCTGATGACGTCATGATGACGTAACAAAATGTATAACATCTTCGTAACATGGTACGAGTTCACACAAGGTTTTGTGATCATACCGTGAACCGTTCGGAAGAAATGCTGCTTTGTTTTGATGTAAGGCTAACGTCTTCATTTTGAATTCACCTAACTTTGACCTTCCGGTAGACCCAGAAGTAAAGGTCAAGCGAGTTTACGTACCCGACAAAAACTGTTAAGCGATTAATGATCTATCTGATAACAGAATACAAACATCATTGATTGTTTAGTTCAAGAGTTATAGGTGAAAGTAATTAGTCACTTTTTCAGATAAAATCACTTGTAATTTGACACCTGATGACGTAATCATGACGTCAGAGTAATATGCACCACTTTGGATGAGGGTCCATATATATTGAAAGTTACAAGTTCATACCATATACCGTTTAAGAGAAAACCCGCGGAGAAGTATTGTCCGGAAAAAAAAAAAGAAAGAAAGAAAGAAAGAAAGAAAGAAAGAAAGATTAATTGTAACAGATCCAAAGAGTGGTCGGGTTGTGCCCGACCACTCAATCATTTGTATATATTTCACCATTGGTAATAGAAGGGAAACAGATGTCGCAATGTTAAGAGGGACACGAAGGTTCATTGGCTCCTATTATGGAATCACACATTTCGCAAAGTATTGCAATACTAGACAATCCAATATCTGTCTTATATTGTGGTTGTTTTTGTATATATTTCACCATTGGTAATGCAAGGGAAACAGATGTCGCAATGTTAAGAGGGACACGAAGGTTCATTGGCTCCTATTATGGAATCACACATTTCGCAAAGTATTGCAATACTAGACAATCCAATATCTGTCTTATATTGTGGTTGTTTTTGCTGTAAACCTAATAACAACAAATAGGGTTGCTTCTGCAGATAGACAACATATTAGTTTTCAGTTTTGCATGTGAATTTGTTACGGATGGCCTTCCATGTGTCACGGAGCACCTGCCTATGTTCGCTCTGCATGTACACCAGAAACAGCGCCCCCAACACCATCTGCATTACTGCGATGCCGTTGATAATGTACAAGACGACAAAAACGCCCTGCGTCAGAGGTACAACGTGAAAGGCAACAACATTCAAAAGGATGATGTTTGGGACCCAGGCAATAATGATTGTGGCAAAGTACATGCTTGAGTAGCGCGCCAATTTGGGTGAATGCTTTTGTTTGGGGCGTGCCCCTTGATTTGGGATATCGGGTTGGTGGTCAGTGGCAATATTTCCGAGATTGATTCTCTCGGCTTCTATCTTGCGCTGTTGATTTCTGGCAATACAGGCCAGAGCGACAACGGACACTGTGATTGTAAGTAAGCAAGGAAATGCAAAGACATCCAGGAGGACTATCATAGAAAGAGCCAAGGAACCTTCATTGATATATAGATCAGATATCAATATAAAATCTGCCTCCAAATTGCTAATATTAGTGACCAATAAACCAATGAAGGTAACAGCCAACAGACCCCAAACAATCACATGAATACCTGCGCTCACTTTGTTAGACATGAGGCGCACATACTGCATGGGTTTGGCAATTTTGAAATACCTGTCTAAGGCAACAACAGCAGAATACAAATAATAACCATAGCATAAAGCCAGAAACGCGCTTGCAAACAGCAACACCGATATTTTTGGGAAAGGCGTGTTTATGTCGTGGTGAATTTGCATCAGATGCACAAGGATGCTACCACATTCAGTGACAAATAAACTCAACAGGAAATAATTGGAATGATTTCTGAGTTTGCGGCAGAAAATGATAGAGAAGATAAGCCACAAGTAGATAAGACAGAAGATCGTTCCAAATACAGTCATAACCACAATGAGTATAGTTGGCAGTGATAAATCAAAAGGAGCAGGGGTTGTTAAACTCGAATTGTTTTTCTCCATTTTGATTTAGCTCAACCAAAATGTCCAGAACTCATGTTCAGTATTCAGACGGTCTGACTTCAAACTTTCCCCACATATGAGTGGTAGATCAACCGTTGAAAGCTCATCTTGAAGCACAGGTAATATCTGTCAAATCAAGTTCATTGAAATCCATGCACATGTCACCTTACATTCCAATGGGTAATGTGACGTAACGTGGCATTTCTTGTTTGGTCGAGGGGGTGGAAGGAACAGTGTTTGTTTCAGACTAATCTTCATTTGTTAGCCCACATTGACTGCACAAAGTTTGAAGTGATTCCCTACCACTGGAAGGAGTTGGCTACCCTTGTCGTACATCAAATCAAACCTTAACGTGATACACTCCTGATATTTCATTTAAACGAGTCCCACTTCATGACAATCTGTGTCATATTTTGGGCAGGTCCTCCGGCTTGGTGTTCCCTTCTTCAAGTTGAAAGAATCCTAGAGCATGCTCCTTATTTAGTAGCAAAGGCACCATGTAAGAAGCTTGGTCGCTTTTCTCAGCTTATTCTACAGGTATCGTACCACAGCTTGCTTGTGGAAGTCAGTCAGAAGTGATGACGACGTCTCCGTCCATGGTGAAATGATTAAGATGGATTGTCAGCCCGCCTGTGACTCCACTTGTGACTGTGCAGCCCAAGCTAAGATGCCCAAGGCCCACCAAAGGACAGACAGGGGATTCCTTCACTTGATTGGGGCGGGATGGGTTAGTGGCAACATTGACAGACATGGACAAAAGTCAACAGCATATGTACTCGGGCTCTAAATTTGTCACATGTCATCATCATTAGCTGCATGCACACCCGGCAAACACAAGCCTTCTCCATTTGTCTCTGTTTTGGGCTAGTCTTCAGATCTCCAGCGGAGAAAGCAGAACATCCTGTGACAATGATCTAGCGCTGGGTAAAGTAGGCGCTGATGAGCTTGTCTGCGTCGGCCGTGAGATGGGGGCTATAGAGCATACATGTAGATGTTAACAAGTCACTGCTGATGAAAGTTGCATGTTGCACATTTTCCACCACCTTGCATTAGTTTTACTGTCTTTTTCCCAGAGGTGTTCGTGCAGTGCGATATGTCTTCCAGCATTTTAATCCTATTGCCTATTGGAACTATCTACAAGCTTATGCTGTCCTCTATTGGGCACGTGTGGTCTAGCAGAAGAGCACAGGATTCATGATCGTGAGATTGTGGGTTCGAGCCCCGCCGTGGCCATGCCTGTTGTGCCCTTGAGTAAGGCGCTTTATCTCAATTACTCCTCTCAACCCAGGTGTTAAATGGGTACCAGCATTATTCCATGCTGGGAAGGTACAGGTAACACAGCAGCATTTCATGGACTCGAGTCTGGCCCAATTGTTTCAAAAGAGAGACGGGCACTCCATTCCTGTGAACACAGGTTCGTCCCCTTGCTGTCTTCTATCGTATAGTCTGCCTCATTTTCAAATCAATCACAATCTGCAAGAGAGATGCAGACAGATGTCTTCTTTCTCCATGTCTGTCTGGTATTTTCTACACCTTGAGTTGCCTTTATATGCTGCAGCGCATCCATTTCTGTGGGATTTGGAACTCAATCAAAATTATCTACCATCAGCCCCAATAACAACTGAGAGTGTTTACAGGTTGCCTAGTGATGCTAACTCTCCAGTGTCATATCAAGGCAAGTCACTGTCAGCTTTGATCGAGAAGATGATTGCGTTCGCACGGCAAGGCAGCAAGATGTAATTATTGCCAGAGGCATAGTCTAAGCATGTCAACAGGAAGGGGGGGGGGTGACTAGAATGGTGGTGACACCGCCACCCTATTGTTCAAAATTGTTGTTCTGTCGGCAGAATGTGTGTCACCGTATTAAATGTTGTCTGTTAAAGGTAAAGTGTATCATTTGTCATTTCTGTATCATTCTCATTCAGCCGATTGCAGCGTACGTGATGTCACACACTGAACCAATGAATTATAGCCACCGCTTGTGTATACATGTAGTGTCAACGCTTACCCGCACCCATTCACTGCTTCACCTATCAAATTCAAAATGGACTACTAATGGAAATTTCCATTTGCATCCAGATATTTAGGAAGTACTCATTTAAACAACTAAAACTAGAGTTTCGCGTTTGTTTAGTTACGTTTGTACAAACGCAGAGTGGTCAGGCGGACAGCCTTTTCATTATACACTGCCCAGTTAAGTTAGAAATATATGCTTATGTAGAAAAAAGGATCACGAAATTAAATACCTTCAAGTACAATCAATGTTTCAAAAAGGTATCTTTAACGGTGTGATTAATTTCAGTAAACATTCTATGTGCACAAAAAGTTACTTCTGGTTTGATGCCGTCATCAGTCAAAAATGGTTAGTGAATACTGATAAAGTTCGGAGAGGATAATTTTTCCTTGTAAAGTTAAAATAACGTATGAAAAAATGGGAAATATAATTGTTTGTATAAATAACACCCAACTTCCGGTTTGTGTAGCGTATGGATAACATCTAACTTCCCGGTTTGATGACGTCACAGCATTAGAGATCCAAAGGTGAACATTGTAATGGATATCATTATTTGGACTTCGAAGATATGACAGGGATTAAATGATAGAATTACATTAAAACTATGATCTTTTTCACATTCTCCTTAAAGTAACTTCCGGTCTGATGACGTCATGAATTTGAAACCTTGCCAAGTTATCTGTGGTTAATCAGAGAATGTCAAGGGGCGATTTAGTAAGAATTTAGACGGATGTTTTACAATTAAAGAGAAACTATTTTATGTGCCGATAGGGGCGCCCTTTCGGATGATAGCGTCATCACACTGTTTTTGCGTCTTGCATTTCCTCACTAAACACTTTCATAATATATGTCTTTAGTAAAATGCTTCACTTTTGAGTTATATTAAGTTTTATTGCACTGTTAACACCGGAAGTAAGGTCAAGCGGTTTTGCGCGTCCGAGAACACGTGAATGTTTCTTACGGCATAGTCTACAACCCTCACTTAAAAAAACGAACACGATACTCTATTTAGTCTAAAAGATATAACGCAACCTATTTGTCAAAATTTGCCCTTAAATCGCTATGAAATTTGATACCTGATGACGTCATGATGACGTAACAAAATGTATAACATCTTCGTAACATGGTGCGAGTTCACACAAGGCTTTGTGATCATACCGTGAACCTTTCGGAAGAAATGCTGCTTTGTTTTGATGTAAGGCTAGCACGTCTTCATTTTGAATTCACCTAACTTTGACCTTCCGGTAGACCCAGAAGTAAAAGGTCAAGCGAGTTTACGGTAATACGACAAAAACTGTTAAGCGATTAATGATCTATCTGATAACACAATACAAACATCATTGATTGTTTAGTTCAAGAGTTGACCAGGTGAAAGTAATTTAGTCACTTTTTCAGATAAAATCACTTGTAATTTGACACCTGATGACGTAATCATGACGTCAGAGTAATATGCACCACTTTGGATGAGGGTCCATATATATTGAAAGTTACAAGTTCATACCATATACCGTTTAAGAGAAAACCCGCGCAGAAGTATTGTCCGGAAAAAAAAGAAAGAAAGAAAGAAAGAAAGAAAGACTTTTTTTGACTTTTCAAATGAAAACTTTATTTCAATTGAAAACAAATCCCAAAAAAACTATATACAAAGCAACTAAAACAATTACAAATAAAAGATTAGTATACTAAAATTAATAATAAACAATAACAAAATAATCAAAAACACAATTATTTTATGATCTAACAATCATCTTTAAAGTAAACAATTTCAAAAGTAATTCAAAAACTTAAAGAAATTATCATTGCTATTAAGGAAAAGGCAAGAAAAACGTGAAAACCACAAACTGCCAAAGAGCAAACAACGGAAACAAAACACAAGCTCAGGCGAAGGCCGACAGGACGCCGTCACACCTATTGGCTGTGTATTACTGCCAAACCGGTAAATCATGGCGACTAAACACGAGCACTGGGCGCACCCGCCCGAGCTCCGCACACCAACCTCAAGCGCTTACTCCGCCTCGCCGCCACTCATTCTCCCCGCCTTTCCTGTAAACAAAAGCTATTAAAGACAACCAAAAACAAAACAGAAAATTCTTTAGAAGTAATTTAGTTGGAAGGAGGATCACAACAAAATAAATTCGTACAAAAACAGGCTGAACAATCAAGACAGAGACTGATCAGCCAGAAAGATCCAAAATTTCAAACAAGAAGAAACAACGCAGTCAAATGCAAACAACAATTTGTATACGAGGACACAACAGAAAACGGCATGATCAAAAACTGAAATAATTTTCATCCAAAAGTAAATTATAAACAAACAAGGAACAAGAATCTTGCAAAAATGACAGAACAGAATATAGAGGAGCAAGACATTATCAATTATGCATAATAGAAAGTCAAAACAAAAAAGAAAAAAAGTACACAAACGTGAAATGCATAGATACATCTACGAAACAAAAACAGTAGATCTAAGGGGAGGGTAAGAGGGGGAGGGGAGAAAGGGAGTGGGGCTCACCGCATCCTGGTGTGGGCATGTTACACGCCATCACTGCAAGTCCTTGATGGGAAAATAGGGTCGCCGAGGTGGGCTGTGCAAAGCACAGCCAGCCCGCTTTGGTCGGGCGGACAACCCACGCAATGCAGTGACCCTGGGAAGGAGAGGATGATTACAAAGGAAGGGGGAAGAAAAGAAATTAGTGACTGAAACAGCCAATGTTATCTTTATTACTGCCACAGTAAAGAGGGAATCGTTAATGTACCATTTTGAGAAAAAGATCAAGGGATGAGTTTAACCAGTTGGTAGTGTGATATTCGATGAGGATTTTAGATTTTAGACGATAAGACCAGACGAAGAGGATCGAAAAGGTAGTAGAGTCATAGACCTCAGTAGATGACATTTTTTAGGCTGACGATGAGGAAATTCAAGTAGTTTGACTGCCTCGGTCCCGACTCCTGGCGTTTGGGATCAGGATCCAGTAGAGGTCAAAGTTGAGACGGAGATCCGGAAGAAGACGGGACAGCAAGGCGGTAGAAGGCTGAGGGAAGGGCTGATGGCAGAGCAGAGGATGAAGAGGTGGACGACAGTTCCTTCCTTCCTCCACACCATCCGCAGGACGGGAGATATCCAAGTTGAGGTGATGAAGAACAGAGGAGAAGGCATGAGTTATGAAGAAGTCGAAACTGGACGCGCCTTCTTCTTAGAAGTGGAAGCTTGTAGATTTTGAGTCCAGGGAGAGAAGTGAGAGTCCTTTGAAGAAACCGATGCGATGCCAGTGAGTGATTGTAGGAGGGTGGCAGTTGACGGGAAATGTTGAAGATATCGTAAAGGGTCTTGAGATAGCGAGTCCGTTGAGGTCGGGAGCGATGAAGAAGGGGATCGATTATCCGGAAAGCAGGACGGTGCGAGAGGAGTCGGAGGAGCCAGACCACAGGAGCCGATGAGAGACGGAAGGACGAGCGAGGGCGAGACGCAGGTAAGCAATTCGTCAATGAGGCGAAGGAGGGACGACGAAACTGACAGGGCGTAAGGGCAGATTCGGCTTCAGCCAGCGACCGGTGGAAGAAGATGACTGACGCATTCTGATCCCCGCGACGCAGAGAGCTTGAGAACAGGTGTTCCCATCGTCAGCCGCGTGTTCAAGGAGAGTGCTATTGATAGGGATGTTGATAACATGACTGATCTGATCCGATGGTATTTCGATTCGAGCTCCGGATACCTTCCAAGCACGCAGAAGCTCGCCGTAGAGTGGAGGAATGCTGATATCAGTGATGTAGTGCCTTGATGCTGGGCCTTGGCCTTAAGGCTGCCTTAAGGCTGGATTTTAGGGCCTTGGCCTTGGCCTCGAGGCTTGAGGGCAAAAGCCTTGGCCTTGGCCTTGGCCTTGAGGGTTCAGGGCCTTGCAATTTTGAGTCAAGGCTCTTCAAGGCCCATAGATTTTTGAATTTTCCAGATAAATCTGTTCCAAATGTGCTGTTACCATTTTAATCGTATCACCATGGAGGAGGGAAGCACCCTATAGATTTGTGTGTTTGGCACACTTCCACTTTTGTAGCATCACATTTTGTTGCCATTGTAGTAGATTTGCTGCAAAAATATTCCGTACACTTGTGGGGCTAATGAGATGATCACTTTAATTGCATATAACTATGGAATATATCTGATTGGTTGTATATGTCTCCCTGATAAGTGCTAAAGATCTGCATGTATCTGTTTTAGATAATGCTGATATTTCTGACCATGTTGGCCAGCAACAAAAATTTCCCAAATCAGTTTCTTGATCCGCCTTTGTTACACTTCATCACGAATTGCTCGTTACGAAGAACAACATTTCTTTAATTGCAATCAACATGCTCGCATAGGCCTACACCGTTTTATGACTGCACTGTATCTATTAAAGTATAAGTTCAGGTCTTCAATGTGGTTTAACTAAACAAAATAATGATTTACTTCTATATTCTCCCAAGTGTAACAAAAGGGGGAGCCAAGAAACTGATTTAGGATTTTTTTTTTGCTGGCCCAACATGGTCAGAAATATCAGCATTATCTAAAACAGATACATGCAAATCTTTAGCACGTATCAGGGAGACATATACAACCAATCAGATCTATTCCATAGTTATATGCAATTAAAGTGATCATCTCATTAGCCCCACAAGTGTACGGAATATTTTTGCAGCAAATATATTACAATGGTAACAAAATGTGATGCTATAAAAGTGGAAGTGTGCCCAACACACAAATCTATAGGGTGCTTCCCTCCTCCATGGTAATATGATTAAAATGGTAACAGCAAAATTTCGAACAGATTTATCTGGAAAATGCAAAAATCTATGGGCCTTGAAGAGCCTTGACTCAAAATTGCAAGGCCCTGAACCCTCAAGGCCAAGGCCAAGGCCAAGGCTTTTGCCCTCAAGCCTCGAGGCCAAGGCCAAGGCCCTAAAATCCAGCCTTAAGGCAGCCTTAAGGCCAAGGCCCAGCATCAAGGCACTACATCACTGATATCAGCATTCCTCCACTCTACGGCGAGCTTCTGCGTGCTTGGAAGGTATCCGGAGCTCGAATCGAAATACCATCGGATCAGATCAGTCATGTTATCAACATCCCTATCAATAGCACTCTCCTTGAAACACGCGGCTGATGATGGGACACCTGTCTCCACTCCTCTGTTGGGATCAGGATCATCCGCGATCTTCTCTCCATCCCTCCACTCGGTCGTGGCTGAAGCCGAACACGCCCTTCGCCCTGTCCAGTTTCCCGTCGTCCTCCTCCGCCTCATCTCACATCTCGCTTCGCCGCGCCGCCCCGCCTCTCGCCCCTTTCTGCCTCCCATCGGCTCTGCTGCTAGCTCCTCTCCCCAACTCCTCTCCGCACTTGCCCCCTGCTTTCCAGAATCCCATCCTTCTTCCATTCGCCTCTGACTCTCACGGACTCCGCTATCCTCCAAGACCCTTTTACGAGATCTTCCACGTTTCCCTTTAACCTGCCACCCTCCCACTACAATCACTCACTGGCATCGCATTTTGGTTTCTTCAGGACTTCTCACTCTCTCCATCCCTGGACTTAATCCCAAGCTTCCACTTCCAAGAAAAGAGGCGACGTCCCAGTTTGACTTCTTCATACTTCCTGCCCTTCTCTCCTGTTCTTCACCACCAACCCGCACACTCCCGTTGCCCATGGTGTGAGAGGAAGGAACTGTCCCTCCACCTCTTCATCCTCTGCTCTGCCATCCCACCCCTCTAACCTTTGACACACCTCGGCTGTCCCGCCTTCTTTGGATCTCTCGCCTCCAACTTTGACCTTATGGATCCCTATCCCAACGCCAGGAGCTCGGGATCACGCGGTCAACCCGCCATTTTCTCAATCAGCCTAAAATGAATCACTGGCTCTATCGCCTCACCACCTTTTCCCAATCTCTTTGCCCGGGTCTATCCGCCTAAAATCTAAAATCCTCATTGAATATCATGGACTCATCTGTTAAACTCATCCCTTGACAATCTTTTCTCAAAAATGGTACATTAAATTTATTTCCTCCCTCTCTACTGTAGTCACAATAATAGAATTGTGGCTGTTCTGATCATGATTTCTTTGCTTCCCTTCCTTTTGCACCATCCCTCCCTTCCCAGGGGTCGCGTGGTACTGTTTGCGAACTGCAAAAGCGGGACGTGTGCTTTTTTTTTGCACAGCCCATCTTTACGACTCATTTCTCCCTATCCGGGACTTAATTGGCAGTGGCGTGTAACATGCCCACATGAGACACTGTTGGTGACCCCACTCCTTTCTCCTCTTTCTCTCTTCTACTTCCCTTGAGATGATTGTTTTTTTGTTTCTTTAACATGATTAATGCACTTTCGTTGTGTACTTTTTTTTCTTTTTTGTTTTGTTTTCTATTGATAATTGATAGTGTCTGCTCCTTGATATTCTGTTCTGTCATTTTGCAAATACTCTATTTCCACTTGTTCGTTTATAATTTACTTTTGGATGAAATTATTCAGTTTTTTTGATCATGTAATTTCCTGGTTCTGTCCTTCTTTATACAATCGTTGTTTGCATTTGACTTATTGTTTTTCTTGTTTGGAAATAATGATCTTTTTCTGTACATTAATTTCTGTCTTGATTGTGCGGATATTTTTGTACAATCTCATTTTTTGTCTATTCCTACACCTTCCAAACTAAATGAATTCTAAAGAATTTTCTGTTTTTGTTTTTTGTTGTCTTTATAGCTTTCGTCAACAGGGAGACGGGATATCTGAGTGGGCGCGGGCGGAGTGCGGGGGTTGGTGTGCGGGTCGGGCGGGTGCTGGTGCTCGGGGTTCGCGCCTGGTTTGCGGGTTTGGCAGAGCAGCAGCTGATAGGTGTGCCGCCGGTGGCTGCCATGGTGGTGCCGCGCTTCGTGGGGCTCCTGGGGTTTTGACCCGCTGCTTTGTCTGCTGCTGGCTTGTCTGGGATTTTTTGCTTCTCTGCCTTCTCCTTGTAATAGCAATGTACTTCTTTAAGTTTTTTCATGACTTTTCTGTGTCCAGACTTGACAAAGATGATTGTTTGCATAAATAATTGTGTTTTTGATTATTCTGTTATTGTTTATTATTAATTCAGTATATGAATCTTTTATTTGTAATTGTTTGAAGTTGCTTTGTATATAGTTCTTTTTATTTGTTTTACTCAAATAAAGTTTTCATTGAAAAGTCAAAGTCTTTCTTCTTTCTTCTTTCTTTCTTTCTTTCTTTCTTTTCTTCTTTCTTCTTTCTTTCTTTTTCTTTCTTCTTTTCTTTCTTTCTTTCTTTTCTCTTTCTTCTTTCTTCTTTCTTCTTTCTTTCTTTTTCTTTCTTTCTTCTTCTTTCTTTCTTTTCTTTTCTTTCTTTCTTTTCTTCTTTTCTTCTTTCTTCTCTTCTTTCTTTTCTTTCTTTCTTCTTTTCTTCTTTCTTTTTCTTTCTTCTTCTTCTTCTTTTTCCCAACAGCTCTCCGCGGGTTTCCTTAAACGGTATATGGATGAACTTGTACTTTCAACATATATTGAACCTTATCCAAGTGGTGCATATTACCCTGACTGCCATGATTATGTCTCATCAGGTGTCAAATTACAAGTGATTTTATCTCAAAAAGTGACCAAATTACTTTCACCTATAACTCTCTGAATGCAAACATTCAATGATGTTTGTATTCTGTAATCAACATACCATTATTCGTGAACAGTTTCTGTTGGACGTGAAACGCTTACCTTTACTTTGGGTCTGACGGAGTCTAAGCTTAGGTGAATTCAAGTTAGATGTCAGCCTCTACATCAAAACAAAGCAACATTTCGAACGGTTCAATTGACACTGTCCACAAAACCTTGTGTGTGAATCCCTATCATGTTACGAGATGTTATAAATTTTGTTACGCCTCCACTACATCATCAGGTATCAATTACAATCATTTCAGGTAATTTTGTACAAATAGTTTGTGTTATATCTTTTGAACTAATAGAGTATCGTTGTTTTATCAGGTTGAAGATGATGCCGTGAGAAAACATTGTGTTCCCGGACCAGTTGCCTCACCTTTACTTTGGTTATTGGAAGTGTATAAAAACTTATATAATGAAAGCGGAAGCATTTTACTCACATATATATTATGAAAGTGTTTAGTGAGGGAATGCAACAGACGAAAAACCAGTGTGATGAATTACATCAGAAGGGCTCTCATTTGGCACATAAATAGAGGTTTCCTTCTTTATTCGTAAACGTTTGCCCAAATTCACGAATTATCTTCTCATATTCCTTGGATTAACCACATATTCTTCACAAGGTTTCCAATTTGATGACGCCATTAGACCGGAAGTTACTTTAAGGAGAGAATTTGAAGGATTATAGTTTTAATTTAATATGCACCATTTGATCCTGGTCATATCTCCAAGTTCAAATAATGATTTCATTACAAATGTTCCACCTTTGGATCTCTTACCCTGCTACGCCATCTAAACCGGGAACTAAGTGTCATCCCATATCATCAAACCGGAGCTTAGGTGTTATTACACAAACAATCATATTTTATTTTCATACGCTTATTTTAACTTTACAATGAAAATTATCTCTTTGAACTTCACCAATCATGACCGCTTCTGACTTACGCCATCAAACCAGAAATAACTTTTTTGTGACATAGAATGTTTACCTAAATTTATCACAGTTAAGATACCCTCTTTCCTAAAACATTGATTGTACTTGTGAAGGATTGGAATTTGTGATCCTTTTTTCACATAACATTTATCCTGAGATGAACTGGGCAGTGTATAATGAAAAGGCTGTCCGCCTGACCACTCTTGCGCTTTGTACAAACGTAATGCTGTAATCAACAAACGCGAAACTCTAGTTTTAGTTGTTTAAATGAGTACTTCCTAAATATCTGGATGCAAATGGAAATGTCCATTAGTAGTCCATTTTGAATTTGATAGGTGAAGCAGTGAATGGGTGCGGGTAAGCGTTGACACTACATGTATACACAAGCGGTGGCTATAATTAATTGGTTCAGTGTGTGACATCACGTACGCTGCAATCGGCTGAATGAGAATGATACAGAAATGACAAATGATACACTTTACCTTTAACAGACAACATTTAATACGGTGACACACATTCTGCCGACAGAACAACAATTTTGAACAAAAGGGTGGCGGTGTCACCACCATTCTAGTCACCCCCCCCCCCCTTCCTGTTGACATGCTTAGACTATGCCTCTGGCAATAATTACATCTTGCTGCCTTGCCGTGCGAACGCAATCATCTTCTCGATCAAAGCTGACAGTGACTTGCCTTGATATGACACTGGAGAGTTAGCATCACTAGGCAACCTGTAAACACTCTCAGTTGTTATTGGGGCTGATGGTAGATAATTTTGATTGAGTTCCAAATCCCACAGAAATGGATGCGCTGCAGCATATAAAGGCAACTCAAGGTGTAGAAAATACCAGACAGACATGGAGAAAGAAGACATCTGTCTGCATCTCTCTTGCAGATTGTGGTTGATGTGAAAAAGAGGCAGACTCTACGATAGAAGACAGCAAGGGGACGCACCTGTGTTCACAGGAATGGAGTGCTCGAGACTCGAGTCCATGAAATGCTGCTGTGTTACCTGTACCTTCCCAGCATTGAATAATGCTGGTACCCATTTAACACCTGGGTTGAGAGGAGTAATTGAGGTAAAGCGCCTTACTCAAGGGCACAACACGCATGGCCACGGCGGGGCTCGAACCCACAATCTCACGATCATGAATCCTGTGCTCTTCTGCTAGACCACACATGCCCAATAGACAGCATAAGCATGTAGATAGTTCCAATAGGCAATAGGATTAAAATGCTGGAAGACATATCGCACTGCACGAACACCTCTGGGAAAAAGACAGTAAAACTAATGCAAGGTGGTGGAAAATGTGCAACATGCAACTTTCATCAGCAGTGACTTGTTAACATCTACATGTATGCTCTATAGCCCCCATCTCACGGCCGACGCAGACAAGCTCATCAGCGCCTACTTTACCCAGCGCTAGATCATTGTCACAGGATGTTCTGCTTTCTCCGCTGGAGATCTGAAGACTAGCCCAAAACAGAGACAAATGGAGAAGGCTTGTGTTTGCCGGGTGTGCATGCAGCTAATGATGATGACATGTGACAAATTTAGAGCCCGAGTACATATGCTGTTGACTTTTGTCCATGTCTGTCAATGTTGCCACTAACCCATCCCACCCCAATCAAGTGAAGGAATCCCCTGTCTGTCCTTTGGTGGGCCTTGGGCATCTTAGCTTGGGCTGCACAGTCACAAGTGGAGTCACAGGCGGGCTGACAATCCATCTTAATCATTTCACCATGGACGGAGACGTCGTCATCGCTTCTGACTGACTTCCACAAGCAAGCTGTGATGATACCTGTAGAATAAGCTGAGAAAAGCGACCAAGCTTCTTACATGGTGCCTTTGCTACTAAATAAGGAGCAAGCTCTAGGATTCTTTCAACTTGAAGAAGGGAACACCAAGCCGGAGGACCTGCCCAAAATATGACACAGATTGTCATGAAGTGGGACTCGTTTAAATGAAATATCAGGAGTGTATCACGTTAAGGTTTGATTTGATGTACGACAAGGGTAGCCAACTCCTTCCAGTGGTAGGGAATCACTTCAAACTTTGTGCAGTCAATGGGCTAACAATGAAGATTAGTCTGAAACAAACACTGTTCCTTCCACTCCTCGACCAAACAAGAAATGCCAACACGTCACATTACTCATTGGAATGTAAGGTGACATGTGCATGGATTTCAATGAACTTGATTTGACAGATATTACCTGTGCTTCAAGATGAGCTTTCAACGGTTGATCTACCACTTTATGTGGGGAAAGTTTGAAGTCAGACAATTGAAAATCTGAATACTGAACATGAGTTCTGGACATTTTGCTGAGCTAAATCAAATGGAGAAAACAATTCGGAGTTTAACAACCCCTGCCCTTTTGATTTATCACTGCCAACTATACTCATTGTGGTTATGACTGTATTTGGAACGATCTTCTGTCTTATCTACTTGTGGCTTATCTTCTATCATTTTCTGCCGCAAACTCAGAAATCATTCCAATTATTTCCTGTTGAGTTTATTTGTCACTGAATGTGGTAGCATCCTTGTGCATCTGATGCAAATTCCACCACGACATAAACACGCCCTTCCCAAAAATATCGGTGTTGCTGTTTGCAAGCGCTGCTTCTGGCTTTATGCCTATGGTTATTATTTGTATTCTGCTATTGTTGCCTTAGACAGGTATTTCAAAATTGCCAAACCCATGCAGTATGTGCGCCATGTCTAACAAAGTGAGCGCAGGTATTCATGTGATTGTTTGGGGTCTGTTGGCTGTTACCTTCATTGGTTTATTGGTCACTAATATTAGCAATTTGGAGGCAGATTTTATATTGATATCTGATCTATATGTCAATGAAGGTTCCTTGGCTCTCTTTCTATGATAGTCCTCCTGGATGTCTTTGCATTTCCTTGCTTACTTACAATCACAGTGTCCGTTGTCGCTCTGGCCTGTATTGCCAGAAATCAACAGCGCAAGATAGACGCCGAGAGAATCAATCTCGGAAATATTGCCACTGACCACCAACCCGATATCCCAAATGAAGGGGCACGCCCAAAAAAGCATTCACCCAAATTGGCGCTACTCAAGCATGTACTTTGCCACAATCATTATTGCCTGGGTCCCAAACATCATCCTTTGAATGTTGTTGCCTTTCACGTTGTACCTGACGCAGGGCGTTTTGTCGCCTTTGTACATTATCAACGGCATCGCAGTAATGCAGATGGTGTTGGGGGCGCTGTTTCTGGTGTACATGCAGAGCGAACATAGGCAGGTGCCCGCGGACACATGGAAGGCCATCCGTAACAAGTCTACATGCAAAACTGAAAACTAATACATGTATGTTGTCTATCTGCAGAAGCAACCCTATTTGTTGTTATTAGGTTTACAGCAAAACAACCACAATATAAGACAGATATTGGATTGTCTAGTATTGCAATACTTTAAGTAAATGTGTGATTCCATAATAGGAGCCAATGAACCTTCGTGTCCCTCTTAACATTGCGCACATCTGTTTCCCTTGCATTACTAATGGTGAAATATATACAAAAACAAACCACAATATAAGACAGATATTGATTGTCTAGTATTGCAATACTTTGCGAAATGTGTGATTCCATAATAGGAGCCAATGAACCTTCGTGTCCCTCTTAACATTGTGACATCTGTTTCCTCTATTACTAATGGTGAAATATATACAATGATTGGAGTGGTCGGGCACAACCCGACCACTCTTTGGATCTGTTACAATTAATCTTTCTTTCTTTCTTTCTTTCTTCTTTCTTTTTTTTTTTCCGACAATACTCGCGGGTTTTCTAAACGGTATATGGTATGAACTTGTAACTTTCAATATATATGGACCCTCATCCAAAGTGGTGGCATTTACTCTGACGTCATGATTACGCTCATCAGGTGTCAAATTACAAGTGATTTTATCTGAAAAAGTGACTAATTACTTTCACCTATAATCCTTGGAACTAAACAATCAATGATGTTTGTATTCTGTTATCAGATAGATCATTAATCGCTAACAGTTTTTGTCGGGTACGTAAACTCGCTTGACCTTTACTTCTGGAGCTCACCGGAAGGTCAAAGTTAGGTGAATTCAAAATGAAGACGTTAGCCTTACATCAAAACAAAGCAGCATTTCTGAACGGTTCACGTATGATCACAAAACCTGTGTGAACTCGTACTCATGTTACGAAGATGTTATACATTTTGTTACGTCATCATGACGTCATCAGGTATCAAATTTCAAGCGATTTAAGGGCAAATTTTGACAAAATAGGTTGTTATATCTTTGAACTAAATAGAGTATCGTGTCTCGTTTTTTTCGTGAGGTTGTAGACTATGCCGTAAGAAACATTTCGTGTTCTCGGACGCAAACTGCTTGATCTTTACTTCCGGTGTTACCGGAAGTGCAATAAAAACTGAATATAACCCAAAAGCTGGAAGCATTTTACTACAGACATATATTATGGAAAGTGTTTAGTGAGGAATGCAAGATGCAAAACAGTGTGATGACGTCATCATCCGAAAGGGCGCCTATCGGCACATAAAATAGAGTTCTTCTTTAATTGTAAAACATCCGTCCAAATTTTACCAAATCGCCTCTGACATTCTCTGATTAACCACAGATAACTTGGCAAGGTTTCAAATTCATGACGCCATCAGACCGGAAGTTACTTTTAAGGAGAATGTGAAAAGATCATAGTTTAATGTAATTCTATCATTTAATCCCTTTCATAAATCTTCAAGTCCAAATAATGATATCCATTACAATGTTCTACCTTGATTCTAATGCTGTGACGCCATCAAACCGGAAGTTGATGTTATCCATACGTCATCAAACCGAAGTTGGGTGTTATTTATACAAAACAATTATATTTCCCATTTTTTCATACGTTATTTTAACTTTACAATGAAAAATTATCCTCTCCGAACTTTATCAGTATTCACTAACCATTTTTGACTGATGACGGCATCAAACCAGAAGTAACTTTTTTGTGCATATAGAATGTTTACTGAAATTAATCAATTAAAGATACCTTTTGAAACATTGATTGTACTTGGAAGGTATTTAATTTCGTGATCCTTTTTCTACATAAGCATATATTCCTAAATTAACTGGGCAGTGTATAATGAAAAGGCTGTCCATCTGACCACTCTGCGTTTGTACAAACGTAAACTAAACAAACGCCAA